>CM028134.1:730587500-731787500 GCA_016271365.2 Neoceratodus forsteri
GTGCTTGATCAAGCACGTTTTGCATTGCTTGTTCTTGGTCACAGTGTGCAACACCTTCCAGGGCATACTTTCTTTTGGTACTGCAGAAACAGGAGGTACCGCTTCAAGAGGTGCATCAGAAGATGGGAATGTGATCCTTTTGGAACCCTACAAACTAAAAGTACAGTTACATAAGAATTTACTGTAACAGTAGGTCTTCGAGCAAGGCTCTTGCAGTAGGTACTCACATATAGGACTAAGCTGCCAGGCATCAGGACCCCACAGAAAAATGTCTAGCCCGCCCTCCAGTTCTTTCCCGCCAAAGGCCAAAAGAGGCAAGACGAGAGAGAAGAGGATATCTCCCCCATGGACATGAAGTAAAGAAAACTTAGGGGGACAGAGGACGGGAAGGGAATACCTACTGCAAGAGCCTCTCTTGAAGATCTACTGTAACAGTAAGTTCTTACGTAACTGTACTATCTTACTTCGAGAGGGCTCTTGCAGTAGGTATTCACATACAGGACTGAGTCCCAAGCAGTCTGGAACAAGGAAAAACACTCAGGAGGAGTACTGTTATCCACAGCATGGAACCTCAGGACTGAATGGGTCTCACGAAAGGAGACCTTGTAGGACAGCCAACCCAAAGCCTGCTCTACGGCGAGAGGCGATGTCCAAACTGAAGTGTTTTGTGACGGTATGGACAGAAGTCCAAGTTGCAGCTGCACAGATGTCTGCCGCGGACACATTTTTGAAACAAGCTGCAGAGGCAGCTACTCCTCTGATGGTCTTATTGTACTTGTCGTAACAGAAAGTGATAGAATGTGCCAACCATTTGGATAGGCATTGCTTAGAGACAGCATTGCCTTCTCTTTTGTGAGCAAAAGACAAAAAGCTGATCTGTCTTCCTGAGATCCTTAGTCCAATTGGTGTACTATCTCAGGATTCTGTGAACATCCAAAGTATGCAAGAGGTACTCCCCTTGATTGGAGTGTTGCTTAAAGAAAGCAGGTAGCTCAATAGATTGATTCAGCAACAACCTTAGGGAGAAACTTAGGGTTGGTGAGTAGAGCCACATGTTCCTTGCGAAATATCAAGTATGGGATTTTACACATGAAGGCCTGCAGCTCGGAAATTCGCTGAGCAGAAGTAATGGCCACTAGGAAGAGTGTCTTCCAAGAAAGGAACTTCAAATCAGCTGTTGCTGCTGGCTCGAAGAGAGGCGGAGTAAGCTTCTTCAGGATGAAATTCAAGTCCCATGGAGGGGCAGGAATGCGGATGGGGGGTCTCAAATGGAGAACCCCTCTGAGAAAAGTCTTAGAGACCTCCAATTGAGCAAAAGTCCTGTCTCCAAAGGGATAATGGTAGGCTGAGATAGCTGCCATGTGGACTTTCAATGAGGAATAGCTGAGACCCAGATCAAAGAGGTTTATTGACTGGGCACGAGAAAGGCTCGAATTCTTTTGAATCTGCCCAAATAGAAAACCATTTCCACTTCATGGCATAGGTGGACCTGGTGGAAGGCTTCCTGGCCTCCTCCAAGATGTCTGCTACTAGAGGAGAGACTCCAAAGTGGGTTTTAGCTATGTCTGCAGGAGCCACGCATGGAGATGATGGGAATTGAGGCCTGGATGAACAAGGGTCCCCTGATCCTGGGTCAACAATTGTTGTGACAGAGGAAGAGGAAGTGGAGGTTCCTCAGAAAACTGTTGCAGAAGAAAGAACCAAACTTGCCTGGGCCAGAAGGGAGCAATGAGAATCATTCAAGCTCCCTCTGATCTGAGTTTGTTCAGGACCCTCAGAATTAAAGGAATGGGAGGGAAGGCATAAACAAATCTGTCCCTCCAACCGAGAGACTGAGTATCCCACCAAAAAATGTCTCTCCCTGGAACAAACGAGCAGAAGGCGGGATATTTTGCGTTTTGGGGAGAGGCAAAGAGGTCTATCTGAGGAGTTCCCCATCGCTGAAAGATGTAATTTGTGACTTGTTGATCTAACTCCCATTCGTGGGACCTGGCCGAGGCAGTGCTCCCATATTAATTTGGCATTTTTCCTGTAACTCCAGGGTGATATTCCTGTGTTTTCCTGTAGATTACATTATTTCCTATGGAAGCTGAATTACCCTGTTTTCCTGTATAACCAATGCAAGTCTATGGGAAGAGTTTTCCTGTAGATGCCTCCAAATCCCTGTAAAATACAGGAATCCCTGTAGATATGGGAGCCTTGCCGAGGACCGACAGAGTTTGTCTGCCAGTGTGTTTTCCACTCCCGGAACGTGAACCACGGTCAAGTGAAGGTGATGTTGGGCTGCCCAAAACCATACTCTCGTCGCTTCCCAGCACAGAGAGTAGGAACGTATTCCTCCCTGTTTGCTGAGGTACCAGACTATGCACATGTTGTCTGACTGTATGAGGAGATGACCGGGGAGGATGACGGGAAGGAGAGCTTGAACGGCATACAGGACTGCTCTCAGCTCAAGCACATTTCTGTGCAGGTTTTGTTCGAACTTGGACCAGCCGCTCTGAGTCCTGTGAGACCCTAGATGGGCACCCCATCCTTCTCCTGATGCATCTGTCATCAACGTCTGGGAGGGGGGATCGATGCAGAAGTGAACTCCCCGGCACAGGTTCTCCTGAACCATCCACCACTGCAAGTCCCTGATCATGGGATCTGATACTAGTACCTCTTGGTCTAGATTGTCCCTTGTCTTGTCCTACTGCAACAGAAGCGTCCACTGAGAGATCCTCATATGAAGCCAAGTGAACAGGACTGTTGGAAGCCGCCATTAGCCCGAGGAGGCGGAGGACTGACCTGGCTCCAACCCTCCTGCGATTGGACAGGAGATGGGCCTGAGTCTGAAGGGTGTCTACCCTGTCCTGAGGCAAGAAGGCTTTGCGGTGGTCGTGTCCGGAATCGCCCTTATAAATTGGAGATGTTGGCAAGGGACCAGTTGAGACTTGGCCTGGTTGATGGTGATACCCAGACTGGTAAAAACCTGCAGGGTAAGGGAAAGGGAGTGCAAGAGTTCCTCCTTGGACGAGGCTGCCAGGAGCCAATCGTCCAGGTACAGGAATACCTGTACTCCCTGAGTACGCAGGTGGGCTGCTACCACTGACAGGCACTTGGTAAACATTCGGAGGGCTGAGGAAAGACCAAATGGGAGGGCCTTGAATTGGTAGTGGTCCCCCTGAAAACAAAACCAGAGGAATTTGTGGTGGGAAGGGCATATGGGAATATGCAGGTAGGCATCCTGCATGTCCAAAGCGCATAGCCACTGTCCCTGCAGAAGCAGTGGTAGAAGGTTCTGCAAGGAGAGCATTCTGAAACGTTTGTACTCCACGAACATGCTCAGGGAGCTGAGGTCTAGGATAGGCCTCAGATCACCCGTCTTCTTTGGAACTAGGAAGAATTGGGAATAGTAACCTGTCCCCCAAACATGAGTGAGGACTGGCATGACTGTAGCCTTCGAGAGAAGAGAGAGGATTTCCTCCAGGAACAGAGGAAGATGTTACGGGGAGTAGGGACGACTGAGGGGGTGGTCTTCGGGGCGGTTTCTGCAGAAACTCTACTGAGCATCCTGCCGATATCAACTGGAGCACCCCAGCGTCTGATGTTATCCTCTCCCAACCCGGCAGATGGGAGGAGCATCTCCCCCTACCGGTTCCTCTGGAACCTCCAGAGGCAGGGGGAGAGGCAGGGGGTCAAGAGGTGTGGGGCAGCGCAGCAGACGAGGCTTCAATGGCTTTTTTGCTGGCGGGAGTCTTGGTTGCTGGAGGGGCCCGACATTTGTTGGCACGTTTTCCTTGCAGCTTTTCTCTTTGTTGGTTTTGGTGACGAAAAGGACGCCGCTGACCTTCAGAGGGCCTGTACGTAGTCTGGACAGACTTGAGTGCAGTACCATTCTCCTGCAGTTTGGTAACGATGTCCTTGACATTACCCCCTGAACAGCACTGAACCCCTGAAGGGAGCATCCTGTATAACGGATTGTACCTCAGGGACCAAACCTGACATGCAGAGCCAGGCATGTCACCGTAGGCCTACGGCGATGGCTGAGCTCCTTCCAGCTGTGCCCACTGCATCATAAGTGGCACGTAGCATGTGCCGACAGGCTGAGCGAGTGGAACGGACAAGGTCACACACTTCTTGCTTAGTCTGTGACTCAGGAAGGGAGTCCAATTTAGATTCCACCTGGCTAAGGATGGTCTTGTAGAAATCCCCCATATGTGCAACATAGTTAAGGCCCCTAATGCCTAGGGTAGAAGAGAAATATCTCTTCTTCCCGTACTGGTCCAGAAGCCGGGAATCCTTATCAGGCGGAGATGAGCTGAGATGTTTAGGATTGGCAGATTGGCCCTGAGCGGCACTAATGACAACCGAATCTGCCTTGGGGCGAAGGTTAAGAAAGTCTACACCTTCAGGAGCCTGGTATAGCCTATTTGCCTTCCTCAGAAGAGGGGCTAATGCAGAAGGTTGTTTCCAAATGGTGGAAACAAGATCTGCGTGAGGCTCCATCCAGGGTGGGATCAGTGTAGGAGTGGTCTCAGGTAGATCCAGATAGGCAGCGAGTTTTTTACGCCGTGGGTCTGGCTCCACTAATTGCCACTGATGTACTTCCTGGATTTTCCTCAATAACTCCAGAAAAGAAGGGTCCTCCGGAGGGGACTTCAGAGGATCCCTTGGCCCGGGGCGTTCCGGAGTGTGGGACTTGCCTTCAGGGTCAGAGAGGCCGGACTCAGAGTCTGAGTCAGAAGTTTCTGACAAAGAGGAAGAAGAAGACTCCTCCCTAGGAGGGGGAGGGACAACCCCTCTGGGGAGTTCCCGGAGGCACGTAACCTCCCCGCCTCGGGCACCAGAGGGCTCTCCTCTGGTGTTGGGGAGGTGGGATGGATGCTCCCATCTCCGATACAGGGGATCCGGTATAAGGTCTGGCGTCGGGACATGACTCTCGACCTCCCAGGTGGGCTGAGCCTTGGCCTCAGCCCACCAGGAGGCCAAGGTCTTCTCCAGATCCGCCAGCAGCTGACGGGTGAGCGGCAGAGGTGGAGAAGGTGGAGAATACGGGTACTGAGGGTACCCGTAAAAGGAGTGTCCATAACCCGACGGTGGGAAGCCCGGTGTCAGGTATTGAGGCTTTGGGTACTGCGGCATCTGGTACTGTGGTGCCAGATACTAAAGGGCTGGGTATTGCGGTGTCGGGTACCCAGGCGCCTGGGGCTCTGATGGAACAGAAGGACCTGGCAGAGACTCTGCTGGTGGGCCAGACAATGAAAGCGTCAGGCCCGTTGTGGGTATACCGTCAAGAGGGTCCGACGGAGGAACAGGTCTTCCGTCAGGTACAGGGACGCCGGATGGCATCGGGTCGGCTGGCATCGGGAACTGGCATCAGGGGGTCAGGCGCGGGAGCCCTGATGGCAGCATCTTGTGGTCCTCGGTGACGACCGGGGAAGGAGGGTTAAAATCACTGGTGTCGGTCGAGGGGACGCAGGGACCTCAGAGAGCAACGTGGTTCTTGGCTTGGCGGTCATCGGTGGAGCCGGCGTCCAACTTATTGGCGGTGTCCAAGCGGACGTCAGAGGAGCCGGCATCTGACTTATCGGACTCCCTACCCAAGGAAGGTTGCGAAGGAGGGGCGGCCTTGCAGGAAGGGTTTTGGCTGGGCGCTCACCCGAGGAGGTGAGTGGCTAAGCAGCCTTGTCCGGGCGGGCATCGGTGGAACCGACATCCAACTTACCAGACCCGCTCTGACTGGAAGGCCGCGAGGGAGGAGCGGCCTTAACAGGAGCAGAGGCTTCCTTTGCCCCACAGAGGCTCCTGAAGTGCCCGCGTGTGAGCCCGACAGGAAGGGCAATGACTTCTTGGTAGCTACCAAGATGGCTGTCGAGGAACAATCCCCCCAGAGGGGATGTTACCTTGAGGGCCGTGACTCCAGATAAAGTCGCAGCTGCTGTGGAAGCCGATTCCCGCTCCCAGTGCTGCTCCTTGTCCCGTTTTTTTCTTATGACCTTTGGGGGAAGTACTGTAGATGCCTGTCTAAGCTTTTTTAACTCTTTTTCCATGGAGGCCATTTTCTTCTTAAGGGTATGGGCTTCCAGGGACTGGTGCCTTCTCTTGCAGTTAGCAGAGTTGAACTTCTGGCAGTGCCGGCACTTCTCCATGGGGTGGTCTGGGCCCAGACAGAAGAGGCACAAGAACTGGCAGCCCTTGTGTGGAAGCTGAGAACCACATGAGTCGCACTTATTTTGATGCGATTCGGAGGGCATCGGGGAAGACATACACAGCAATTGTTGTAAGAAAAGTCAAAAAGTAGAGAAAATAGGTAGAAAAAGTTCGAAACCTTGAAGACTGACGAATGACTGACGAGCGCTGTTCTATCGCGAGGAACTTTCACAAGCTAACGGCGGGAAAGAACTTGAAGGTGGGCGTGGGCAACTGACCCTTTATACTGATGTCTTCTGACGCCGGTCAACTGACGTGGGGGTGGTCCCCCACCACAGACTGCTAGCTAGAAATTTTTCCGTGAGGTCCTGACGCCTGGCGGCTTAGTCCTATATGTGAATACCTACTGCAAGAACCCTCTCGAGGTAAGATTTCTTGTTGCACACAGGCTTGCATTGTCAACCGGTCCAACTAAGATACTGTCTAAGGTACCTGCATAAAATCAAAGGCATCCTCCTAGATAGGAGGATCGAGCATCTGTAGGACTTCTTTCCTCCTCCGGGATGGGAGGGCTGCTGCGCCCGAAGTGGCACCAACCCCTAGCGAGTACGCATGCAGGTATGTCTGAGTGTCGCTGCATGTCCGCCACAGGTAAAAGAAGGTGGGAACATGGCCGGCCAGCATGACAGGACTAACCCCTCACAGGCACCGCACTAAGCTCCACAGTGCACCTCCAGTTGAGGATCCATTTTGTGGCCCCAGGGGGAGGGCACCCCCACCACAGGAGGTAAGCCATGGTGAAACCTGGAGTTGGATGGTAGTCTGCGAGGAGCCAGGGGGACAAGGTGGGAGTGGTCAGCCCACAATGATGGGGCCAGTCTGTAGGAGAATATATCATACTAACTGGAAAAAAACAAAATCTAATCAGATCCTCCACGACTGCATAATGAAGTTAGTGAAGTTGTGTGGAATTGTTAAGGCGGTATGGAGAAACAACACAATGATTTGTAAGTAGTAAGATTTATTTTAGTTTCTGTCCTAAGGAAGGCATACACATTATTAGGAAAATATATGGAGGTATACATTTTAATGGAAGGAACAGGAAGCAATATAGGTTTACAAAAGAACCCAAGAGCAAATCCTACTGATGCATGTGTTATCCCAGATGATATTGGCCAGACAGCTAAATTTTAAAGAAAACACAATTGCACATACCCCAATAATGCAAAGCATCATGGGAAATGTATGCAAATCTCCATGATGGTACAGAAGGTGGCAGTACATGAAAAAGTAATGGCTGGCATATGTTCAGCCTTGGGATTATTTACACAAGTTTTTCTTTAAGAGAAACAGGGTTTTTGTCCATGAGGTGATGTAAGTTATATTTAAGCAATGTGCTGACGTCAGGTAGTCAGGTATAATGATGAACTGTTAACAGAGAAAATGAGATAGTAATTTTCAGAGGGGTTTGCTTTTGATAAGGGCAAGGTAGTTATGCTTGTGATAATGGGAATATTAGGAAAGTACAGTCGTGGCCAAAAATATTGGCGCCCTTGCACTTTTTCAAATAATTCACAATTCCTCTAAACATAAGTTGAAATTTACAACAGTGCAGTATTTGGTCTCCATAATTCTTTATTTCTCTGTTAATATTACAGAACCTTTGTTTTTGATTCAGAATTTAATATATCCTTTTAAATCAGAAAATGAAAAGAAATGGCATTGACAAAATTATTGACACCCTAGACTTAATATTTGGTAGCACAGCCTTTGGTCAAAATAACTGCAATCAAATGCTTCCTATAGCCATGGATGAGCTTCCTGCACCTCTCTACTGGCAGTTTGGCCCACTCTTCTTGTGCAAACTGCTCCAGTTCTCCAGATTTGAAGGTGCCTTCTCCCAACTGCTGTTTTCAGATCTCTCCACAGGTTTGCAATGGGATTTAGATCTGGACTCTTGCTAGCCACTTCAGAACAGTCCAGCGTCTTGTCTTGAACCATTCCTGGGTGCTTTTGAAGTGTGTTTGGAGTCATTGTCCTGCTGGAAGACCCATGACCTTCGACGGAGACCCAGCTTTCTGACACTGGGTTCAACATTGCACTCCAAAATGGCCTGGTAATCTCCAGATTTCATGATGCCATGCACACGTTCAAGGCACCCAGTGCCAGAGGCAGCAGAGCAATCCCAAAACATCACTGAACCTCCTCCATGTTTGACTGTAGGGAAGGTGTTCTTTTCTTTGAAGGCTTCATTTTGTTTTCTGTAAACATAGAGCTGATGTGCTTTACCAAAAAACTCTAATTTGGTCTCATCTGTCCACAGGACATTCTTCCAGAAGGATTTTGGCTTGTTCAGGTGTGTTTTGGCAAACCCCAGTCGGGCTTTCTTATGTCTCTCTCTCAGCAGTGGGGTCCTCCTGGGCCTCCTACCTTATAACTCCCTTTCATTGAGTTAGCGATGGATGGTGCGAGTTGAAACTGTTGTACCCTGTGTCTGAAGGTCAGCTTGAATCTGTTTGGCAGTTGATCGAGGTGCTTTCTCCACCATTCGAACAATCCTGCGCTGCAATCTTCGATCAAGTTTTCTCTTGCGGCCACGTCCAGGGAGGTTGGCTACAGTGCCATGGGCCTTAAACATCATGATAACATTACGTACGGTGGAAACAGGAACATCAAGGTCTCTGGAGATTGATTTGTAGCCTTGAGATTGTCCATGCTTGGCTACAATCTTCTGTCTGACCTCCTCAGACAATTCTCTGGCTGTCTTTCTTTTCTCCATGCTCATTGCGGTACACACAGTGACACAAAACAGGAGAATGAATCCTTTTCTTTATTCAAACTGGTTGAATGAGTGATTTTTATATTGCAGGCACCTGCAACTCACCACAGGCGAGTTCAATTCCAAAGTGAAGGAGAATCACCTGCTTGAAATCTAATTATTTCTAACTACTTCTAAAAAGTGCCAATAATTTTGTCCGGGCCATTTAAGGATTTCTGTGTGGAATAAGCCAAGACTTAGTAAATTTTTCTGCTTTTTGTGTTTTATTCCACTGCAAACCAAAGAAATACATATGTGGATACCAAAATATTTTTTAATTTCAACAATTTTCTGGAAGGAATGGTGCATTATTAGAAAAAACTGCAAGGGCGCCAATATTTTTGGCCACGACTCTATGAGGTCTATGCAGAAGTGGAGTACAAATATGCAGTTTCATAAGTATGTGCTCATAGTGCAGGCAAATGTGATATGCAGGTTTGTTTCAGAAATAGGTAAAAATAGCGATACATGCAATTGATAAAAAGATAGATAATTACATAGACATATAGATAAAGAGAGACACAGACAGACAGGCAGCATAGGAATGGCAGTGAAGTACTGAAGTGATGCCAACCCCACCCACAACCCGCAGACGTGGACAAGCATTGGGGTGTGCCTTTGGGTCACTGCCCATAATGCTCATGCCATTTCACTTCAACCTACCCTGCAGACACAGACAAGTGTTGAGGTGTGCCTTGGGGTGTTTAAACTTTACACCCACCATTCCATAAGGAAATACGCTGAAATGGGTACAGTATAAGAGAATGGAGTGAACTTTGGGGCTGAAGAGTCAAAGGCACACCTCGATACCTGTCACTGGCTGCAGGGTGGGGATAGGGGTGGAATGGCGTGAGCATTACTGTTGTCAATATCAAGTCACACCCCTGATGCCGGTCAGTCCCTACAGGGCAGGGTGTTATGGTCAGAAACCCTAATGCCCTGGGCGTTTCTTGGTATTTTCACTCTAAGTTTTCAGCATGGGCTTATTGTGACCCCATCGCACGGACAGTGACACTATCAGTTCATTAGCCGAAAGGTGATTTTGCACAGTGGCTGTGTCATTTGGCACCACAGGTGCAAAAACACATTTTGAACAGGATGCAAAAAATGACAGCTGTACTGTTTATGAGGAGATGTAAAAAAATAGTAATGTTGAAAATCTAGAGTGAAACTATAAAAAAATTGATGAAGTCATGACACTGCTCCTGCTAATGTATCCTTTTTTTTTCAAATTCCTATGCATCCCATTATTTTCATCTCTATTGCTGTTACTGTATGTAACTTCTTAACCTAGCAACAGCATTTAATGCATTACATTATAAGGACAAGTTAATGTTTTTAATATATTTACAGAGTTACATAAACTTAATTTCCTACCTAGAATAATTTAAATTTAATAACAGTGGTAGTACAAAGCAATTACTCAGACAACTTTAAAACTATAACTACTTTATATTGTACATTGGCACTCCATTAGGACCTCCTTGAAATTGAGATACAAATGTCATACATTTATCAGGAATACTGTATTTTGCTATCCTAAATACATTTCTTGCTTCAGTAACTGCTCAGCACATCTGTTGCATGACCTACTTATTGACATTTTACAACAGCTATGCATGTACTGCTGCTTACTACACCAACATCGTGAACCATAAAACAGATGACTGCCATAACTAGGGAGGCAGTATAGCACAGTGGTTTAAGGTTCTGAGCTGCAAATCTGGAGATCTGGGTTTGAATCCCACAACCCCCATTTGCATAGTGGTCGACCCTGAGCAAGTCACTTAACTTCCATGTGCTCCCATGGTAAACAAGCTTTCAGCTTAGTGTGCCACTCCTGATTAAACAATTGAAAGAAAAAAAAAACACAATATATTATTTTTCTTGCTTTATTTTGCTACTGCAAGCTTTGACTAATACATCCATCCTTAAATGTACTTTTTTATAGCTTGTGTGTCTATGACCTAGGCAGAACTACACTTAAAATCTAGCGCATAAATAAATAAATCATTAGAATAACATTTATTAGTAGTATCTCCTTCCTTTTCTGGTGCCTATGACACTATGTATATATATTTTAACTTCAAAGCACTAAACCTATTCAAATGCACAAAACACAATACTTTGTTCTCTTCACACACTACTGTTAAACTTCAGATCCCAGAATGGCCAAGAAACAATTTAAACTTCACTCTTGCATGCCACTGACATGCCCACTTCTCATGCAAACAACAATCAATTACAGAAACCCTTTCATTTCTGTGCTATGCGCTCTTACATCAGAGAGACATAAATCTCACAGAACTTCTAAAAAACAAATTTATCAAGACTGGATTTCTGAATTAAAACCTGTCGTTTACTGTACTTAAGTAAATAATAGTTTACTGACTACAAATGATGCTACAGACATGACATTAACAAAATTTCTGTTTTACATGGAAAACATGCATCCATATAATGAACTTGTCATACAGGATTTGTGACCTTCTGTCTGCATATATCTGACAAAGGAAAAGGCACCTGCTGGATCCTTTTTTTCCTATTTTATTTTTATGCCCAACTTGCTCATATTGTTAGAGCCAAATACTGACATGCTTAGAGTTAAAAAAAAATTATGATATCTATATGCAGGGTTTTAAATAATTGATTAGCGTTTTTTTCTTGGGACAATCCTAGCTGTACAGAACATATTTATATAGGTTTTCTGGAAGTGTTATGTTTGTTAAACACAATGAGGCAAGTGCTATGCATTTTCACAATGTTTTAGCACTTTTATGAGCAAAACGCTAATCAAATTTTGGAGTTAAATAAATCCATGATATGTGTGTGTGTGGTGGGGGGCATATGCCTAGATGCAGTTTCAGGCACTCCTTAATCACTTTCCCAGGCAGCTCTGATAGTCAGTTGTTCCAACACAATAGAGCCACCTCATGCCCCTCTCACATGAACCCCAAAAAGGTGGGGGTGGATCTTTGGGAGCTTCTCAAGTGGAGGTGGGGGTGGATCTTACTCCCCTTAAAAAAACTAATGCTGCCTCCCACTACTCAGGTTCCAGTTCTTGTACCTCCCATTTAAGAAAGAAAATAGTGCCCTGTAACCATTGACTAACATGAAAGCGTATTTATTTGAGGGTGGAAAACATTTCTTGGAGGAGGGTAAGGTGGAGGAGACTATTTACACCTTCAGTCAGTTCCACCGACAGAATACATGACATCACTCCTTTTGTACATGCAAAACGTCTGCAGGCACCACCCACTGCAGCCATAAAAAGGCATCCTCCTAGATAATGCCCCAATTCTCAGGCTTTTGCAGATAACTGGTGGTGTCTACCATATAATACTCAATTCTACAAGCACATCAAAGACAGACTGCTACCTGCCCTAATGGATTTACAGGCAAGCTGGTAAAATGTATATAGGGGTTCCATGGAATAAACTAGACTGGAATACCATTTTGGAGAACATGTTTAAATTCTACAGAGAAGCTTGAGCCAAGCAACTTCAGTTCAAGCTGTTATACAGCTGGTACCTGACCCCCACAAGACTACATGTTATGTGTCTCAAAGCCACTCCAAGTACTAGCACTGTAAGTGGAGACTGTGTACATGTTCCACAAGTGTCAGCATGTGTTTCATTTCTGTGAGGAGGCATTGCCTGTCCTGAGGCTCACAGATGGCAGAATTCCCTAAAGTCTGTGTTTATGTGTTCTGCAAGACACAAGTAGTTTGACAATAATTCCAGGGCCTATAATAAAGTGGTGTTCACTATAGAAATGAGATTGAAAGATCAATGCAGTGTCACTCACACCCCATGCTTAGATAAAATGTTGGGCACAGGCTACCTTGAGAAACCAAGGTACAGGCTCCAACACACAGAAGAGGAGTACATGACAATTCAGAAGAGGATCAACACATTTAACAGAGGCCAGGAAGTACAGATTTCTTAAACCCTCCTCACTGGGTACTGTGACGTGGACAGCCAGTTCTGAGTGCTGCACGATTTTTGTAAAATAAAAAAATGTGTTATGAACTGTCTCCCATGAGAAAGGCTGAAACAGCATATGAGATCACACACACAGGTTTTAGATACAAGGTGTTACATGGAAGGCCAGAAGCTAATTACAGAGTAGAACTGGCCTTGATCAAGGATCTCCTGTTTTATCTAAGTTAATTATAGGCTGGCAGAGGTTTGAGTTGAGCATATCCATTTTATGACGTTTCAAGAGGAGGAAACCAGGTTTTGTACACTGGTGCGAAATCATAAATGCTTTAGTGTCTGTGCGAGAGGAAAGCTTGATCAACAGATCAAAGAGATGTCATTTGAAAGAAGAACATGAGTTATGCTGAGGTAGCAGAATTTAATACTTTGAAAAGACATCCTGTTTTTTTTATATAGATATATTTTTTTATGTATTCTGACAGGGGGAGTTATGTGACCTCATGCAAAATAGGTGGGGAAAACCAGCTTTTAAACATTATTCTGTTTTTGCTTCAGAGACAGTTTTATCTAGACTCTGACAAAGAAATATCTGTGAGCACTTTAAACAGGTATTTAGAAAGAGAGACAAATCTAATTACTGTAGTAGGAATTGCACTGTTTAAAGCCTTGTTCTTTTAAAAGATTTGTATGTCTTGTGATATAATAGTTCTGTATTGTATGTTTTACAGATTATTATCTATTTTAGTAAAACTCTTTAGAGCTTACTTGGTCTGTCTTTGATTTCTTTCCTTTACAAGTAGAGTATATATGATTACAGCAGACACTGGGCATAAGCTTGAATGGTGATACCAAACTGGAAAAAGGTAAGAATAATCTGAGGTCTTTATTAAAGTTTTTAAAGGGTTCATTTTTTGTACACCTGGTTACGTGCCCATAGGCAAAGATATCTGGCCCCCCGAAGACAGATATATCTGAGCCTGTGCATTGGGTATGCTAGCAAGAGGTTCACAGTTTGAATCCCTCCAAGACTTGAGACCAAAGGTTTATTCGAACCCACAAAAACAGACACGAGGGTTGCCTTGTTCTGTAAAATGTTCACAAGACTGCGCTTGGAGGTTGGCACTTTGGGAGTAGAGGACTGACCTGCTGAGTGGGTTTGTGACAGGTACTTTTCTGATAAAGTCAAACTGGAGGAGACCACCACGAGAATGCACAGTGGAATTTTTTTACATAACCAGAGGCTCAAAGAATGAAATGGTTTTGAATGCTTCTAAAAGGTATGGTCTTGACTACTACAGTATGGTAGGAGCTACCACAACTTATACAAAGAAGGGAGATAAATCCCTAGAAAAAGAAAAGGCAAGTCACTTATAACCCTCTGCATCACAACTAGGAAAGCCCTGTTTATACTCCTATTCCTTTCAGGGAACGTGCATCCTAATCCTGGCACTCTAAGCAATCTGGGGCAATAGGGTCTAAGAGGAATGGCCTAAAAATTGCTGCTCTGAATATCTGCAGCCTTCTTCCCAAGGTGGTGCTACAGGCCTGGGCTGCCTTGCACTGCCCTGATGTGATTTGCCCAACTGAAACTTGGGTATCTCCCAGCGTTAGGGACTGTGAGACTGGACTGACCAGCTACTAGTCTTCAGGAATGATAGGAAAGGAAAGAGACGTGGCAGTTGCCTAATCTAGGTGCGGAATAATATTCCAGGCATTGTTCTCCCAACTACAAGTGCCGATGACCACAAACTGCTTGTGGTAAGGCTCCTGTTTGGTCCCCACAAAAAATCCCTGGACACTGCATGCATCTACCTTCTGCCCAGAAAGGCTAAGGAAGGCCTAAGCAAAGTCCTCGATGCTGTGTCAGCCACAGATAGGAACAGTAAACTAATAGCTACAGGGGACTTCAACATTAACTGGCTCAGTAAAGACGCGTCCAACCAAAAGGACTGTGTAGCCAGTACTTATCTTACACAGCTGGTCACTAAGCCCACAAGACTGAACCGACAAACTGGTAATCATACACTCCTAGACCAGCTCCTCGCAAGTGCTCCGGACAGGATTTCTGAGGTCACCGTGCATTCTGATTCCCTGAACGACCATTCCCCGATCACATGCAGGTGGTCTAACAAATTTAAAAAAACCTCCTCCCACCTGTCTGAATAATAGGATACTGCGTAAAGGGCAGCTTAAAGCTTCAAGAAAGCTCTCACCCAGACTGACTGGTCTCCAACTGATCTAATGAAAGACACTGATCTAGCACCACAATACCTCCCTGAAGGAGGCGGTGGTAACTCCCCTCTTAAAGAAAGCTTCTTTGGACCCGGATTCTCTGGCCAACTACAGACCAATTTCAAACCTTCCCTTCATAAGGAAGGTGACTGAGAAAGTAGTAGCGGTACAGCTGGATGACCACCTGACCATCCATAACATCTACGAACCTCTCCAGTCCGGTTTTTGAAAGAGGTACAGTACTGAGAGTGTGCTGGTTCGGGTGCTCAATGATCTCCTGATGGCGAGAGATCAGAGAAGCCGCTCTATCTTGGGGCTCCTTGATCTCTCCTCAGCCTTTGACACTGTAGACCATGGGGTGTTGCTTGGATGTCTGGGGTCCATCTGTGGCTTGACAGGTACGGTCCTCAGGTGATTTACATCTTTCCTCACTGGCAGGAGTCGGACAGTGGTGTCTGGGATTTTTTCCTCGGACCCATTCTCCCTGCCATGTGGGGTACCTTAGGGTTCAGTGTTGTCCTCCATGTTGTTTGCAGTGTATATGCAGCCCCTCGGAGACATTGTAAGACAGTATGGGCTGAGGTTTCACTGCTATGTTGATGATATCCAGCTCTACCTGTCTTTTGCTCCCGACCAGGATAGAGCTGTCTCGGTATTTAATAACTGCCTTGCTGAAATTCAGGACCGGATGAACTCGAGCTGGTTAAAGTTGAACGCTGGAAAGACAGAGGTGATGGTAGTGGATCCGGGTTGCCGGATAGAGGGGTTGTGGGCTGATCAGCCTTCTGGACTCTTTCTTGGGGGCTCTCAGATCCTATCCTCTGAACGGGTGAGAAACCTCGGGGTAGTGCTTGACGACGGGCTGACTTTACGAGCTCATGTGTCGGCGGTCATCAATACTTCCTTTTATCATCTTAGGAATATCTCCAGGATTAAGCACCTGGTTCCATGTGGGGATTTGCCTGCGTTGGTCCATGCTTTTGTGACCTCACGTCTTGATTATTGCAACTCCCTGTACTTAGGGCTACCTGGGGCTGATATCCGCCAACTGCAGCTCGTGCAGAATGCAGCAGCACGATTGTTGACAGGGGCTTCTTGAGCTTCCCATATTACTCCTGTGCTGCGCGATCTGCACTGGCTTCCGATTAGGTGGCGGATCACCTTTAAAGTTGGTTTACTGACTTATAAAGTCCTACATGGACTGGGCCCCGACTACTTGAAAGAGCTTCTTGTGCCTTACCGCCCAATGGGACAATTACATTCGACTGATGAGGGGTTGCTAGAGATTCCAAGGGTGTTTCTGAAATCTTCGGGGGCCCATGCATTTATGCATGTGGGCCCAACCCTTTAGAATTCTCTACCCCATCAGCTTCAGGAGTGCACGACTGTGGAAGGGTTTAAACAGGCACTGAAAATCTTTTTATGGTGTCAAGCTTTTGGTGGCACCGAATAATTTGGATCCTCTGTCATTTATTTTAAATATTATGCTTACTGTTTTTATCATGGTTGTTTTATCTTTTTGTAAAGCGCCTTGATGGCTTGGAAGGCGCTTTTGTGAAATAAAATTTATTATTATTTATATTATTATTAATAGTTCAACGAAGTATGTGACATCTATGCCCCATTCAGGAAAAGAAAAACCCGAGGTTATAATAATGGGTGGATTACTAATGAGCTACTAGATACTATGAGGGACAGGGATAACCTATGGAGCAGAGCTAGGGCAACAGGGGCAGAAAGCAATATTTATTTTATTTATTTATTTATGCGTTTTACCAGGAAGACATACTGAGCAGAGTACTGCTCGATTACAGATGCGTCCTGGGGGAGGGGAGAACATAGGAGAACAGTTTACACAGTATAGACAAGAAAATACATTGTGGGAGAAATATTAACATTAGGATCTGGTTACATGTCAGTAGTAGCCTGAGACAGACAAATTGGCAACCACAGTACATATGGTATGAGAAAGCACTTGAAGTCAGGATTGACAAGTGAATACATTGTGGAAGATCACTAACATTTGGTTCAGAAACCACTACATACAAGATTGAGTGTGGCAGTTGGTAGCACAGTTACATACAGCAAGCGTACAACAATATTAAGGGTTCTGAGCCATACGAGATACAGTATAAGGCGAGTGAACAATAGTTAGATACTGATGAATTACAAATTTGCTAAATGCCAATATTCCCAGAGAGTTGCCTAGTAGTTGGTAGGTTCCTAGACACAAGCACAGGTAGGGAGCATGGAGTTTAGGTGTGACAGGGAGTTGAAGTGATGAATGTTAGCTGGGAGGGAGTTCCATAGTGAGGGAATGCAGTAGCTGAACACTGATTGCCCAGTGGAGGTAGATCAGTATGGGACAGCTAGGGACCTGGAGTCTGAGTTTCTGAGTGTGTATGATTGTGCGCTAGGATTTGGTAAGATGTTGGAGAGGTAAGAAGGGAGCCGCTGAGATCAATGCTTGGCCGTAATTTTTGCACAGTGAATTAGCCTGCGATAGTCAAGTGAGGTGAGGTTCATTGCTTGATATAGTGCACAGTGGTGTGTGGAGTAGGGGCTGTTTAGGGTGACGGCAAAAGGTGGAAGGAGGGTCCAGCCTAGCTAATGTGGTCTTTGGGCGGCACTGTAGACTATGTCCCCATAGTCTAGAGGACTGGGAGGATCATTTTATTTATAATGACCTTCCTGGCTGGAAGGAGTATGCTGTCACGATTCCGGTAAAGTGCAAGCCTTGGGTGCAGCTTCTAAGTAAGGAGTCAATATGTGTGGAACGCTGAGGTGCTGGTCAAGCCAGACACCGAGGTATCTGAAGGTGGGCAGGACTCCAGTGGGACCCTTCCAGGTGTGAAAACTAATGGTGAAGGGAGCCTAGACATTTTCTGCCTTGTCCCAAAGGTTAAGGAGACTGTTTTGCTAGCATTTAGGAGGAGGTTATTTGAGCGGAGCCAGTGCTGGACTGTGATGAAGTCGTGCTGAAGTCTGGACGCAACTTCAGAGGGCGAGGTGCCGGATGTGCATAGCACCGTGTCGTCTGCGTACATATGGATGGCGGAGTGTGTGCAGGCAGAGGGCAGATCATTTAGAAAGACCGAGAATAGGAGGGGGCCTAGGACAGATCCTTGAGATATGCAAAAGTATAGGGCCTTCAGAAACAAATGCACTCAACTAATTCGAACTGCCAAGACCAGTCACTACAAGAATCAATTAGAAAGTAACTGGTGGGGATGGGAAGGCAGTGCTGGGAAGATCTAAAGGAACTCACTGGGAAGGATGAAAAAAAGTAACCTCTATTACTCAATATAAATGGCTCTAATACTATGGACCCCAATACAACTGCTGAAGAGCTCAATTCTGCGTTCACTGACCTATCATTAGTCCTCCCGGGTGACTATCTTAAATCTTGTGACATGGACCGTTACAACATTCCTACACCTCAGCATCACTCTAACTTCTTTTTCAAGAAAGTCACCATCAAGAAAGCCCTGAGGCACGTGAAAAAGGTCCTGGGGAAAACAAGAATGGGCAGCGATAACACTGACATGAAGATTATGGCTCCTGTTATTGATGTACTAATAGTGCCCTTCTCCAAAATATTTAAAAAATCACTCTGGTAAAAGTCCTTTCACTCTGGAAGCAAGTACTGGTGACCCCCGTTCTCAAGGGAGGTGACAGGACTAGCACTGCAAACTACAGGCCCATCTCTATCCTCTCTCCCCTCTTCAAAGCACTGGAGAGGATAGTGGCAGACCAAGTTACTGAGTTTATCCAGAAGTACCAGCTGCAATGCCACCAGCAACATGGTTTCAGGAAAAACCACAGTACTGCTACAGCCCTGGTAGACTACTCTAATTATGTACACAAGGCTCTGGATGAGGAAAAACTGGTTGGCTCTATCTTTATAGACCTAACAAAGGCCTTCGATATGGTCAGCCACCCCTCCTCCTGTTTCAACTGCAAATGCTAGGCATTGTCCCCAGTGCTGACCTATGGTTCAAGGATTATCTTAATTCCAGATCCCAAACAGTAAAAACTGGTCACTCTGTGTCCGACTCTAAGGGAGTTTCCTTCAGTGTTCCCCAAGGTTCTATCTTGGGACCCCTACTTTCAGTTTATTTCTGAATGGTTTCCCGGAGGCCTGTGCAAGTAAAATTATCTTATATGCAGACGATGAGGTCATACTAAGCAGGCACTCCCACACTGAGCAGATACAGGCTGAACTGCAGACCACCTTCTGACAACTGGAGGACTGGTTCTGCTCCCATAGATTTTTACTAAACTATAAAAATACTAAAGCTATGTTTCTCTCCAGCCCCCAGCTTAAGAGGCAGCACCCCTTTCTGACAATCACGAACAACAGGTCGGTCGTACTAGAGCAGGTACACTCTTTCAAGTACTTGGGGATCACGATCGATGACACCCTGTCCTATGTGCAGCACATAGACACTGTGGTGAAGGTGATGAATACCAAACTTGCCGTTCTGTTCGGACACCAGAAAAGCCTTGCGCTTAATGCACTTCAGCTCTCCATCTCGAGCGCTACTCTATCCGTAGTCGACTATGGTGTGGCTGCGGATTCGGCACTCAAGAGGGTGGTCACAGCCCTGAACAAGGCTTGCAGACTACTGCTAAATGCGGACCGCCTTACACACACCTGCACGCTTTATAAGAAATCCAACCTGCTATCCCTCATGACTAGAACAGAAACAGAAACATAGAAATTGTCGGCAGATAAGGACCGCTAGGCCCATCCAGTCTGCCCGAAGGCCCTATACATTGTATGTGGCCACTGACCCTATGTGACCAATGGCTTGTCATCACTCCCTCCCCTCTCAGGCTTCCATTGTGCGTGTCCCAAGCATGCTTAAACCCCTCCACTGTGCTTTCCCCCACTACCTCCTGTGGCAGACTATTCCATGTGTCGACTACTCTTTCTGTACAGAAAAACTTCCTCACATTACCTCTTAATCTACCCCTCTCCAATTTCATATTGTGCCCCTTGTTCTAGTGTTTTTTCTACATTGGAAAAACTCCCCCGCCTGTACCTTGTTTATGCACTTACGGTACTTGAAAGTTTCAATCATGTCCCCCCGCTATTTCCTCTCCTCCAGTGAGTACATATTGAGGTCCCTTAGTCTCTCCTCATATGTTTTGTGGTGTAAGCCCTGCACCATCTTTGTTGCCCTTCTCTGGATAGTCTCCACCTTATCTGTGTCCTTGCACAGGTGTGGTCTCCAGAACTGCACGCAGTACTCCAGGTGAGGCCTTACCAATGTTTTATACAATGGCATCACCACCTCCTGCCTCCTGCTAATGATACCTCTGCCTATGCACCCCAGCATACCACTGGGCCTCCCTGCTGCCTTTGTACACTGCTTGGATACCTTAAGGTCATCAGAGATGATAACCCCTAGGTCCCTTTCCTCCTTGGTGACAGTCAGCTCCTCCACCCCAACCTGTAGCTCTCCCCAGGGTTCCCTCTACCCAGGTGCATTATTTTGCATTACTTTACACTGAACCTCAGTTGCCACATCTCTGACCATCTTTCAATCTTCTCCAGGTCCCTCTTCATTTTCTGCATCCCTTCTGGAGTATCTACCCTGTTGCAGATCTTGGTGTCATCTGCAAACAGGCAGACCTTTCCTTCCAGCCCTTCTGCAATGTCACTAATGAAGACATTGAACAGGACTGGTCCTAGTTCTGATCCCTGTGGTACCCTACTGGTTATCCTCCTCTCCCCAGATTGTACCCCATTTACCACCACCCTCTGTCTCCTGTCTGTTAGCCAGTTCCTAACCCAGTTCACCACCTTGTCTCCTATGCCCAGACTACCCATCTTGTTAATCAGCCTTCTATGTGTCAAAGGCTTCATTGAAATCCATGTAGGAGACGTTTACTGCCCCTCCCTGATTAAGTTCCCTTGTCACCCAATCAAAAAAAAGATTAGATTAGTTTGACATGACCTTCCTGCTGTGAATCCATGTTGCCTCAGATCCTGCGCATCACTGGATTTCAAATCTGTCATTATCCTTTCTTTCAGCAGGGTCTCCATGATCTTTCTCACCACTGAGGTGAGAATGACTGGCCTGTAGTTTCCTGCCCCCTCCCTACTGCCACTTTTGCGCAGTGGGACTACATGTGCCCTCCCCTCCCCTCCAACACCCGTGTTGAGTGACTCTGTGAACAGGGGCACCAGAGGCGAAGCTAGTTCCTTTCGCAGCTCCTTTAATAACCTCGGGTGGATGCCGTCTAGCCCATGGCCTTCTCCACCTTCAGCTTTGTGAGTTCTTCCAGAACTCTCTCCACTGTGAATGGACTGGTGTTCACTCCCCCCCCCTCCAACTGCCTCTGCAACCCAACTATGGTCCTTGATCAGCCCTCTCCTTAGTGAATACTGAGCAGAAGTATTTGTTCAGTATTTCTGCCTTGTCCAGATCCCCCTCCTTACACTCTCCCTTGTCCCCTTTGAGTCTCACAATCTCCCCCCCCCGCCAGGTTTTTCTTCTTTCACTGATATACCTATAAAATGCCTTATCCCCTTTGTTTACAGACTGTGCTAAGCTCTCTTCTGTCTGTGCATTTGCCTCCTAACAGCCTTCCCTGCTTCCCTTAGTGATTCAGGGTACACCTCCCTGTCCAAACTTGCCTCCTAGAGAAGAAGGCCTTACTCGGCCTAACCCCACCTTGTATCTCCGATCTGTTTACGGTAGCCAAGTCTCAGTGCAGCACCAGAGGTGCTGAGCTCAACCCGCTCTGTGTTCCCTTTCAGAGGACTGCCTTGGGTCAATGCTCCTTCTCCCTCCATGCACATCTGTTGCTCAATGAGGCCCCATCAGCTGCATTTAACTCAGTCAACCTCCCAAGCTTCAAGACCGAACTTAAGCAGTTTCTATTAAGCACGAGCATCTGGGAATGCCTGGGTCGAGCCAATCACATCCTCTAGAACAGCGACCCCCCCCCCACCCCGAGCACTAATGATATCCTCCTAGCCGCTATACCCTGACTCCCCTTCTTCACTTACTGATCTTGTCCCCATGTGCTACTAGTGCTCCCTCTCTATAATCATGCTCCCCTGGGTTGTGTACTCCTCCACTACTTCGTTCTTTATCACCCACCACATCCCTCTCCCCTCTCTTTTTCTGTATTCCCACTCCCCCTGCTCTCTCTATCTCCCCTTCTATCCCTAACTCCCTCTCCCTCTCTTTACTCCAACACCCTCTACCTATCTCTCCCTCTCTTCCTCTCTCCATTCTCTCCCTCCCCCTCCACATTAACTATGCTCCTCCTCTCCCTCTCTTGACCCTCCATCTCTCTCTCTCTCTCTCACCCTCTCCCAAGTCCCCTCCTCTGTTTATATCACATCCTTTCCCCATCCCCTTCTTCCCCGTTCTCCTATACTCTCCTTAACACTTCTCTCTCTCTCTCTTCTCTCTTTATCGCTCCCTCTCTCTCTCTTGCTCTGCTTCTCACCTCCACTTGTAACTAAGATATGATTTCTTATCTCTTTTTAGTTTATATCAGACAAGGCTCCTCTAGGGCTGCTCTTTATTATTTATGCATTTGAATCCTCTCATCCTATAATTATGCTTTCCGCATTTTTGTATCTGTGTCATGCCTATAGGAGAATTTTCTTGTACTTGCATTATTACATGATTGTAAGCAATTGCCCTGTAATTGAAAACTTGTCTGATATGTATGTCTTATGTCCATGACGTGGAACCTTTGTAAAAGAGTCTAACTCAAAGGTTGTTTCCAAAGACTTACAAGTAAATCCTGTTTGTGGTACTCTGTTCCCCTATAGCAGTCTTGACTATCAGGTCATAATAAGCAGTACTTAAGACAAAAACAGCCCCAAACCTAATTTCCCCAATTTACAAGAGCTTTAAAACTCTGCACCCAAAATCGGGAGCTGAGCATTGAGTACTGTCTGCATTTTCTAAGTCCCTGTCCAATTCAACATGTACTGGAAATTAAACACTTTTCTCATAACTTAACCTTTAGATAAGAAGAAATACTCACTGTAGTAATGTTGTTTCTTCTCAGGGATCCATCAATGAGCCTTACATATGGCATCAGTACACAGGAGTGTGCAATCCCGGTGATAGAACTTTATGCCAACTATAAAATTTAGAATAACAAGTTCAAACTCTGCACTGTGGTCATGCTCCCCTTGCTGTTCTTTTTTTTTTAATTCATGTACTCCCCTTGGTGTTCTAATGTCAGATTTGTTTATATTGCCAGGGCAGCAGTGACCACTAAAACTAGATAAATGTCTACAAAACAAATTCTAAAAATGTCATCAAACTTTTGAAAAATTCAATCAAACTGAAGCAGACAATATAAAAAATGTAATTGATCGCATTTTAAGAATTTTTGAGGAATTGCCATTAGTAATGCTTATGTAATGTTACGAACTGATTTTTGTGTGGGCCTATTTTAGGTTCTAGAAGGGGGATGCCACTTATGGCTGCCACAGAGACAGAGGTGGGCCTTGTGAAATGTGCTTTTAGGTCTTTGAGGGGGTACCTTGTCAGCTTTTTTGTAATACAACTATATGCTGGAGACTATGAGAGAGAGAGAGAGAGAGAGAGAGAGATTTCTAGCTGCTGTCTTACCTTTGCTAACCTCTCCAGATGTTACAAAAAGCTATGTGCTCTGGGATTTGAGATCCCTTGTCCAGTTCATGTAGTGACCTAGTGTACTTTTTATACCCAGACAGAACAATTTTTGCTCATCTGTACTGGAATGTTAAGGCTAGAATACTGGAAGGGTAACTGGTTTAAGTGAAATTCTGACACCATCTTAATTATTCCTATTGGTCCTAAGGACTATCTTATCCATGTGGAAGATTATGCAGTTTGGATCAGTACAGAGGGCTTGCAGTTCGCTTACCCTCCAGGCACACATCATAGCTATCAGGAAAACTGTTTTCCATGTGAAAGATTTTAAATCAGCCATAGCCATAGGCTTAAAAGTTACCTCCATCAACTGGGCATGACATACTGAAGTCCCATGGAGGAACTGGGTTCCCTATAGGGGGATACAGCTCACTGAGGCCATTGAAGAACCCTTGTACCAGGTAGTCCAGGACTATCTGCAGCCCTGCCTGCACTGGGATTATCTTCCTGGGGGCACACTAGAAGAATTTCTTCCATTTAGTGCAGTATGCTTTCCTTGTTGCTGGTTTTCTGGAAACCTTCAGCACCCCCAGCACTTCCTCTGAAGACTCAAACTGGAGAATTATAGCTCTTCAAGATCAATAGAAACACTGAAGAATAGAAACACAGAATCTGTTGGTAGAAAAGGACCAGCAGGATCATCCAGTCTGCCCTATTTGTCCCTGCCTAGTCTGACACGTGGAACCCTATTTGCTCATTGGCATCCCTCCTACCTCCCTCCCTCTGGTGGTGGTGGGGGGGGGGGGTTGAGCCATGCCCTCAGATGTAGTGTTCTAAGGTCTGGGAATGTTATTCTGCCCTGAGACAGAGTCAGCAGGTTGTATCTCAGTGACCGGCTGATTGGAATCCTGCTGGATAGGGTCAGAAGCATTTAGCACCAAGCTTGTATGGTCCAGTCTGGAACTATCAGGATCATTGTTGCTGGCTCCTTTCTGAGTTTTATGAGCACTCTCTGTATGAGTGGGAATGGGGGGAAAGTCATACAGAAATCTCACTGACCAGTTCAGAGCTAGGGTGCTCTCTGGGATTGTACCTCTTGCTGGTGGCCTTCAACAAAATGATGATCGTTCTTCCAAGAAACAAACAGAACTATTTCTGGAGTACCCCATCTTCTGAAGATTGATGCCACTACTTGCTGGCTCAAGGTCCATTTGTGATTTCCCTGACTAATTTGGTTTAGGGAGTCTGCCTGCACACTGTCCTTGCCTGGCAGATGTACTGGAGAAATATTTGTGACCTGGGTCTAAGCCAGATCCCAGGCCATCATAGCTTCTGTGCAGTTTTGAGAATCTTGTTCCTCCCTGCTTGTTTCTGGAGTACACTGTTATAGTATTGCCTACCTGGATAGACTGGCCCTCTAGCTGGGAGAGAAAAGACAGTATTGCTAGCAGTACTTCCCTAAGCTCAAAGAGATTTATGTGCTCTGAGTCTCCTGATGCTACTTACTGTGTAATCCACCTGGTGGGCACCCCACCTAGTATTAATTAGGATTCACTAGGATGATAGGAACAGCAGAAAACACAATGGTCCTTGTAACATAGCAATATACATATAATTCAGAAAAGCAGTTAATTGATTGGATAGAATAGCACACATGACACAAGTTAGAGATGGCATTAATTCCCAAGTAATGCCCGCTCCAACTTGCATTACTGTGATAAACCGCTAGTCAATCACCAGCAGCAGATCCCCAACAGAAAACTGTGTGCTTTCCTACCCACCCACCCAGTGGTCCACTGCTGTCACACTAAAAATTTCCACATCTGCCACTGAACAGGGAAGGGAGAAACCTATAAATGTGCCAAAAGTAGCGACATCTCGCACTGATGAATCATTCCCCAACACAAAGCAGGAAAGGGGAAATAAATGTAAAGCCGACCAAGAGAACGAAATGGAAACCACGCGTTCAATCCTTCCTTGTAACAGCAGCGCACCTTTCAGTGTTAGCAACTTCAGAGTGCATGGCGCTGTAAATTTTAATTATTACATCTCACCCAAAAAGTGAAACACACGTTGCAAAGATCACAGTTCAAGCAGTTTTAAAAGCCATGCTGCTTAGTTTAAAATACTATTCCGAACTGTTGAAAAGTTAATACTTCCTCTGTTAGCAATACCTTGTATAGCGCCAAATGTTTTACTATAAATCAGTAGTCCCTATTGAAGAAATGTTGCTATTTGCTCATGTGCAAGTTTAAACAAAGTCTACTTGTTAGTTTTAAGAATATTATGAAGTTAGCAGTCACGGTACTTCAGATATGCAAAAATGTCAGCATATAAATCCCAGCATACAATGCGGCATTACTGAAGAGCGTCTCGAAGTGTGTGTCTGCAGAATACTGAGACATGTACAGAAATATCTACCACCTCAAAATGTTTAAAAACCAGTGCAATCTGCTATACTGCACTATAAATGTTATATGTGCCTGCAATTGTTTAGCAGCATAACTATATTAATAAATGTTGCTATGGTTCTGACATTCTGTACTTATTAACAGTAAAACATTGAAACTACCTAAATAGTTTCCTTTCTCTATGTTTTGTAAAAAAATATCCTTTCTAATAATCACTGCTTAACAGAGCTTGCCATGTTACAAGCGCATTAAGCCACTCCGAAGGAGGCTTCTACTGGGGAATTAATGCATGGTTGGGTGGTCGTAGGCACTCGGCCATTGGCCTTGTGCCACAACACACACACCTGTCCCCAACCATGCATTAATTCCTAGTAGAAGCCTCCTTCATCATGGCTTAATGCTTACATAAATGCTACCCTTCCAAATCAGTGGCAGTAATCTTCAATTTCTTTTCCAGTCACATAAATATCCAATAAACTAATTCAATGTTTCACTCTGAGCTATATCGGCTGGTAGTGTGTTCCATATTCCTACAACTCTCTGTGTATAATACAACTTATGCATGCTGGTTTTGAAAGCACAGGCTTTTAACTATTTATTATACCCCTTGTGATACTGTTATGTTTATGTCCCCTTGTGACACTGTTAGTCTTAAAGAGGAACTGTCAGCAATAAGAGCCTCACACCCAAGTTTGAGGCTGATCCCAATTAGCACTTTGTGTGCAAAAACATTTTATTTACTTATAATTTATTGCAGTGTAGTAGACTGTATCAGGTTAATTTTACTGCCTTGTAAGGTGACATTTCCTGCAACCGGAAACCTCAGAATCCCCTGTAACTGACATCAGAGGAGAGCTGCAGTAGTGAGAGATTCAATAGCCTGCAGTGAATATTAGAGTTTTTATAAACTGTAATCTTCTGTTTGCTGGTCTGCTGTTCTTCATGGGCTAGGTACAGTCACAGAGGACTGTACTAAGCCCAGTGAGCACAGCAGGACTGGCAAACATCTGATTTCAGCTTACAAAATATTTAGCATATAAACTGTGGGCTATTGAATCTCCCAGTTTTGCAGCCCTCCTCTGATGTCAGTTACAAGGGACTCTGGGATTTTTGGTTTCAGCAAATGTCACCTTACAAGGCAGCAAAATTAGCCTGGTACAATCTACTACACTGCAGTAAACAGTAAGTAAATAAAAATGTTTTTGCATACAAAATGCTAATTGGGATCTGCCTCACACTTGGGTGTGAGGCTCTTATTACTGATAGTTCCCCTTTAATGTTCATGTTCATGCCGGCCCGATGGTGTTGAGGGTTGAGGTGCTGGACGCCACACCTCATGCTACGACGGTGAGCTGGGTTTGGGGACGGACTCGGGTGGCCGTGGGTCGGCAGGGAAGGGAGAGGATGGAGCATCTGGAGGACTGCTCTCCTCTCCCTGGGGAGGGATCCAGGACTGCTCGGTGTTCTGGTGACCCCCGATGGAAACTGGGGGTAATACAGGCACACCAGCCAATGTGAGGGGAGGAGAACAGCAGACGCCAGCAGGGAAGCCATGCGGAGGCGTCACTGCACATCGCTCTCCTAGGGGTAACTAGACATGCAAGGAAAATTCCCTGCCAGTCGGGTGAGATGACGGCAAACCTCCAGGGGTGGATGCTGCACACGCCCAACACCGGCTGTGATGCCGACTCTACCCTGGGGATCCCTGGCCTTCTCCTCCTCTGGGGCTGGGAGAGGTGGGGATCCTGAAACCGATTTCCTGTCAGTGGATCGGTTCACGTGGACGGTAGAAGCTGACGCCAAGCGAGCTAGCCCGAAGGATGCCCCAGTCTGGTAGGTGCAGAAAAATAATGTACAAAAAAAAAAAATAATTTTCATGTTCATGTTCATACTATATAATAGGTCTGTGCATTATATACTTTATAAACACGGAAGGTCCCCTTTTATTCTCCTTCTGTGTAATGAATGTACTATAGGTTTAATGTATCCAAGCATTCTTCATAGCTCTTCTAATTTAAGCCACCAGGTATTCTTGTTACCCGTCTCTATATTTTCTCCAGTCTGTTTTGAGCTCCCTGGTTCAATCAGTTCCAAAACTGTAAGCTGTAATTGATGTGTGGTCTCACATAGTTACGATACAGTGGTATTACAATGCAACTTGTTTTAATTGTAACGTGTCTGCATACTGAATTTACTAATTAGCTTTTTTAAATGAAGTGTCACAATAGTGTTTGGATTTCAGATGGTAATTATTACTCCCAGGTGCCTTTCTTTATGTACTGTTGTAAGTAAGTGGTTATAGAGATAATATCTGTAACCATGTTTGGTTTTGCCAAAATCTATAACTTAGCATTTTTCTAGGTTAAAGTTCATTCCTCATCCTGTGGAAACACAGACACATAGAAGCTGATGGCAGATAAGAGCCGCATGACCCATCCAGTCTGCCCTTTTTTGTTGCATTGCTTAAACTGTAGACCCCTTTAGGTCTACGTCACTTTCTCTGCCACCCCCTTACCTTTCTTTATGACTCCCTTGTGCTTATCCCAGGCGTTTTTGAATCTCACCACTGTTTTTGCCCCCACAACCTCCACTGGAAGATCGTTCTAGGCATCCACAATCCTTTCCGTGAAGAAGTATTTCTTCACATCTCTCCTAAACCTACCCTCCTCCAGCTTCATATTTAGGCCCCTTGTTCTGGAACACCCTTTCCTCTGAAAAATATCTCTCACCTGTACCTTATTCACCCCCATGAGGTATTTAAAGGTCTTGATTATATCCCTCCTCTCCTCCAGGGTGTACATGTTTTTTTTTTTTATACTTATTTATTGAAAAAATAAATTAGCATAATCCTGCAACTGTTCCATATCATATTACAACAGCTTGAGATGATAACAATCAATAATATTACATTAAGACATTTTAACTATAATTAATTGTAAAAACAATACAAAACTAAAAAACAACAAACACTAACTGATCAGTCACCACCAATAAATATAAACTGATGCTGAGGAGTAGTCCTAAAGTACATACAGAAAACAATTTAAAAAGACAGTGGAAGTTTCCCATAAATCAATATATTTAGAAAGAAACAAGGTCCAATATCCTCTTTCATAATTTATGTGTCTATAGCTTGATATAAATCCCATCTGGTCCATCTGTTTATGTAAGGAGGCATTCTTTGTTAAGACGAGAAAAGTTAACTTTTCTAGTCTCTGAATCCGTTGTGTTGTAGTAGTCCCGTCAGCGATGGATGGGGGGTCAGATTGGAGCCATTTTTTGGTAAAGACTTTTGCAGCCACAACAGTCAATATAGACAATAAAAAAACAAGCCTCCTGCTCTTTTAGTGTTTTTGGTGGATCCCCAGCAATAAATTCTTGAGACCTAATGGGATAGTGATATCAAGAATCTGGGATATATGTTCAATAATGGCAGCCCAGAATTCCCCTAAAAGCAAGCAGGACCAAAAAATATGGGCTTGGGTGGCAATCCCCTCCCCGCAGTCGCCAGCAGGAAGTCGAAAAAGAGGAATCCCATTTCGCCTTCAGTTGAGGGAACATAAAATACTGTATACATATTTTCCAGGTGAATTCATGCCAGGTAGGAGAAGAAGTGGTCTGCCAGGACTGCTCCCACATCTTTGAACATTGTTTAGCATCCAAAGAGATGTTCAGAACTGTCTCTCAACGAGATTTCACTGACTCTGTTGTATAATTTTGATCTCTATTAAAATTAGCATATAATAAAGTGATTGCTCTTTCCCCATGTTTTGAATTCAGTATGGCTTTGGGGGAGGGTATTCTGGAGGTTGCTGACATGCCATTTGTACCAGTTTATTAATATAATCCCTGATTCGACTATATCTAAACCTGTCACCTGGGGACCAATTACATTTCTGTTTGGCCATTTCAAAAGAAATAACTATATCAGCATGCAGCAGCTGCCAGGGAGAATTAACTCTTTTTGGGCTTGACTTTTAAACCAAGGATCTAGGCCTGCTGGGAGGAAAGAGGTATTCTAGGCCCACCACTGAAACTTCTAAAGGGTCTTCTTCGTATCACCCATGTTTGTACCCAATCTCCAGCCTTCCACGACTGTGCGTAGTCCAATAAAAGTGGGAAGCGGGAAGGCGTTAAGGGGTCTTGTAGACAAAATAACAGCAGGGAGCGGAATATGAAAATTCTCTTTTAGATCAATTGTTTTCCACTGTGCTGTGTAAGCGGGTTACCCCATAAAAGGGCAATTCGCATCTAAGCTGCAGTCCAAAAACCAATAAGTAAAGGAACAGCCCATCTTCCCTGATTTTTGGGAAGGAAAAGAGACTGTTGACGAATCTGTGGTTTCTCCCCTCTCCAACCAAAGGCCAGAATGTACATAGTTAATTCCTTTAGCTTCTCCTCATAGGACATTTGATGTAAACCCTGTACCATCTGTGTAGCCCTCCTTTGGATGGCCTCCATCTTGTCTATGTCCTTCCTGAGATGTGGCCTCCAAAACTGGACACAATGCTCCAGGTGGGGTCTTACTATAGTGGCAACACCACTTTTCTCTTCCTGCTGATAATATCCCTATCTGTACAGCCCAGCATTCCATTAGCTCTCCCGATCGCTTTGTCACATTGTCTGGCCACATTCAGGTAATCCGATATGATTACCTCGTGGTCTCTTTCCTACTTGGTCACTGCTAGTATTTCTCCCCCCATTTTGTACTGCATACCTGGGGTTTCTGTGACCCATTATTTTGCACTTTTTTGCATTAAACCTTAGCTGCCAGATTTTTGACTGCTCCTCCAGTCTTTTCAAGTCTCCTTCCATCCTTTGCACCCCCTCCGGAGTTTCCACCATGTTGCAAACCTTGGTGTCATCTGCAAAGAGGCACATCTTCCCTTCCAGTTTAACTGGTATGCCATTAATGAAGACGTTCAAGAGGACTTGTCCCAGTAGTGACCCCTGTGGTACCCAGCTAGTCACTCTCCCCTACTCAGAGTGAATTCCATTTACTACCACCCTCTGCCTCCTATCCCCTACCAGTTTCTTACCCAGGTTACCACCTTATTGCCCATCCCCATGCTACCCAACATGTTTACCAGCCTCCTATGTGGAACGGTGTCAAAGGCCTTGTTGAAGTCAAAGAAGGCCACGTTCAACACCCCCCTATGCAACACCCTGCTTACCCAGTCAAAAAAATCAGATGTGTTTGGCATGACCTCCCCTCCATAAAGTCATGCTGCCTCAGGTCCTGCTGTCCATTGGATTCCAGGTGTCCCATGATTCTTTCCTTTAATAGTGTTTGCATCAATTTCCCTGCTACAGATGTCAGGCTGATAGGCCTGAAATTTTCCACCTCCTCCTTGCTACCACTTTTGTTAAGTGGGACTACGTCCACCCTTCTCCAGTCCTCCGGGACCATGCCAGTCTCCAGTGAACTGTTAAACAGATTTGTCAGTGGTGCAACTAGCAACTCTCTGAATTCCTTTAACACTCTTGGATGCACCCCATCTGACCCCATGGCTTTGTCCACCCTCAGATTAGTGAGTGCTTTCCTGTCCCTCTCCTCAGAAAAGGGACCAGTGTCTATTTCCCTCACCCCAGTCTCTTGGTGCTTATTTCTGTGGTCCCTCCCCTTCCCCCGCAACTGTGAATACTGAGCAGAACTATTTATTTAAGATATTTGCCTTTTCCTGTTCCTCCTCAATAAAGCCCCTTGCTTCCTTTATTAACTCTGCAATCCCTCCCTTGGTCTTCCTTTTCTCGCCAATATACCTGAAAAATTTCTTGTCCCACTTTGATATTCTTTGGGCTGTTCTTTCCTCAGCGTGTGCTTTTACACTTCTTACTGCCTTGCCTGCCTCCCTCCATTTCCCCAGTTGCACCTCTCTGCCCTCCTCTCTCTGGGTCTCCTTATACCTTCTGAATGCCACTTATCTTCTTATATGTATCTTCACCATTCATCACTGGTGGGTATACGCCAGAGGCGCTATGACCCCGCGGGAACTATTAGCTTACAATTATTTTTTTTTGTTTGGTGGAGGAGTCGGTGCCGCCCTTGAGGATGACTTACAGCATGCTGCTCGAGCGTTAGCCATCAACTGATGTCGACTCCTCCCCACCTCAGTTCTGTTCTTCTCGCTGTTGAGAGTGCACCCTGTGACAGCGGAGGACAGCTGCATAGTTTGTTTAGTTTGACGCCACCGAAGTTCTGTCATATTAGACGCCGTAGACTTCTTCTAACGGGTGAGACCATTATTTATTTTATTGCCATTGTTTCTACGGCACTGAATCCGTTTCTTATTTTATCCATTTTGTGTGCGGTTGATCATGTCTGGTCCGAGGCCTAAATCAGAATCTAAGGCAGGACATGCTCCTATGTGTCTGTGCCCCTGTGGGAACTCAATATCCATAACGGACCGTCACGATCGATGTTCTTCTTGCCTGGGTCTGCAGCACGACATGAACAACTGCGACGCGTGCTTCTTCATGTACCGCCGTGTCCTCGACTCGCAAGCGTTGAAGGTGTGTCAGAATCCTCCTACCTTCAGAGGGTGCCGTGGTCCTGGGACAGCAAGGCGTGATCACGTGATCCTTCCCCCAGGCTGCCCTCTGTTACTTTACGTACTGGAGGGCCGTGAGCTGTTGATACCAGCCTTGCTGGTGTCTCCAGTTCACTAGAGGGGTCGGAAGGACAGTCGGCCTCCTCCCGGAGGTTGGTTGAGCACCCCTCTCAGTCACTGGCCTCCTTGGAGCCACGACCACCCCCAGTGTCATGGTTGGAGCTACATGCTGGACCCATACCGGTGGGGTCCTCGATTTCATCCACTGGCTCCGCTCTTCCTCCTGGTGCCATTTCTGGAGCTGGTGAGCAGGGTGGTGCCGAAGGTGCGGCACAGCCTTCATTCGGTGCCGTGAGCAGTTCCGAACTTGGTAGGTGCGAAGGGGTGCCCTCTCTCCCAGTTTTCCTGCTTTCTTCCTCTTCAGAGGGGGAGGAGAGCTCTGACCCGAACTGGTCACCCTCAGAGGGGCACTCCAGGCTCTGAATGGCACGCCTCCTCACAAGGCCTAGCAGCAAGGCTTTGAGGGTTTTTCTCCTCCTCTGTCTGGCTCTGTCTCTGGGGCCGTGGTCTCAGAGTCTCAACCTACTGGGTGCCATTTGGCGGCACTGTGCTTTGGCTGCCACCTCCTGGTGCCATGGAACAGGACAGCACCATCCCTGCTGCCGCTGGGAGGACTGGTGACAATGACAGAGCAAGGGTGGAGGACGGTGCTGGGTCTGGAAGTGGCACCGCTCCTGATGCCAAGTTGGAGGTTGGTGCCTCAGGAGGGGCCGACCCTGGCACTGAAGCTGGGAACAACACAGCTCCTATTCTCTTGTTAAGGGTTAACTTGGGGGTTGCTAGGGCAGGTTCAGAGACACCTGTGGCTCCTCCAGTGTTACCCGCCTCAATACCCCAGGGACGGATGAGGGGCAAGTCCTTTTCTGAAGGGAAGGGCTTGAGAGCACCTGGGATGGCCCGGGGGTCTATATCAGAGCTGCTGGTGGCTCTGGTAGGAGCCACAGTGCTGACCACTTGCGTTTTCGCTCTCCTCAGTGGGGAGGGCCTGCATCTGGTGGGGTTAGGGGCTGCCCGCAAGTGCCAGACCGGCCCCGGTCTCCTCAATTAGGGGCTTCTTCCTTAGGGCACCACTCAGGCTGCACCTGCACAGTTGTGCGACCTCTTGTGGTTTTGTTGTGCAGCCCCACCCTCCAGGAGGGCTCATGCGAACGTTCCCGGAGCCCTAGCAGGAATCCTCCTCTGGTTTTCCAGTCTTCTCCTCCTCCTTCGGATCCTCTGCCCAAACTGTCTGCTCTCCCGGGCATTTGGGGTCCTACAGGGCCCTTGCCATGGGATTAAATAAAAAACTATGATGCATGCAGACTGTGGCTAAAAAAAGAAATTTAATCATTTACAACATGAACACATGGATGGTTCCCTGGCGCTTCAATTCAAGGGTTTCAACCCTCCCCACTTTGGGGGGGGGGGGTCCCATACATACATCACCACTTAAACATGTTATTGAGTAAATACACATGACATAGGTGACCAGTCATTTAACAGCACCTCACCTTATACCAATTCTAATAACAAATTAAATATTACTTTAAAGAAGTACACCAATGTGCCATAATGTATATAAATGAACAACATCATTTAAAAACAGGTCAAATACATTTTCAATATAGTTATCAAAAGAGTGTGAAAACCTCACGAACAATTAATGGCACTGAATAGACAAAAGATTTCTGTACATTCCTGGAGCCCTAGCAGGTATCCTCCTCTGGTTTGCCAGTCTTCTCCTCCTCCTTCGGATCCTCTGCCTAAACAGTCTGCTCTGCTGGGCATTTTGGGTCCTACGGGCCCTTGTCAAGGGACCAGTTCAGGGGTTCAGCTGCAGCTTTTCCTCACTATCTTAGAGCTCTGGACCAGGTCATTTTTAGACCACAACCCCTTGCTGCACCCAGTCCTGAACTGAGCTCCTCCGCCTCTTCGTCTTCCTCTCCTGAGGAAGAAGACGCCTCAGTCCACTTGTCCTCAGACGCTGATACCACCTATCAGTGGTTCTTGTCAAGGCTGATGGAGAAACTCCACATTTACCCTCTCGGAGGCCTCGATCCTGCCCATGTGATGTTTGCTCTCCTGCAAGAGTTTTCATTGGATAATGTTGTCATCCCTCCGTGGACTATTCCTTTTCAGGAAGCATCCCATCAGGTCTGGCAGTCTCCAGCTACCCCTTCTCCTGCCCTGAGGAACTGCCAGCACAGGTATAGTGCGCCCCTGGGGTCTCCAGGCTCCTTGCCTCATCCCACTTCTGGGACAGAGTTGCGGTATACCCCCTCTGGGCAATGTCGCCCGAGACGTGACCGCCCCTCTGGAGTCTGACTCAGCTGAGTTTGACCGCTGGGGGAGAAGGATTTTTTCCTCAGCGTGTCTCCTATTATGTAATTCGGCCCATATGGCTGTCTATTCTAGACACTTATGGATGGTGCTGGGACAGCTCCTAGCCACTTGTCTGACATGGAGGCAACCAGGCAGGCCATCTGTCTTTCTGCTTCTGGCCTAGAGCTAGCGAGGTATCTCTCTAGAGTGTCTTACGACGCTAACGAGATAGCGTCTAGGTTGGCAGGATCTGCAGTCTCTGTGAGATGGACAGCATGGCTACGCCTTTCCAGGTTGTCATCCTTAGCCTGGCGTAGGGTGATTGCCTCCCCTTTCCAAGGAGCCCAACTTTTCTCCCACAGGGTGAGATGAGAATTGGTGGGACACCTTCCTTCTCCCAGGTCTCGGGAGTCCCTGTCTCATCCTGACCAGTCTCTGGCCTCTCCAGGCCTGTGAGGGGCTTCTCCTCCTGTGGTCTTCCCCCACAGAGGGCTGAGGGAAGGTCTGTCCTCAGGGACGTGCAGGGTCCCCTTTGGGGAGCTTGGTACTCACTCACCAGTGATGAATGATGAAGATACATACAGGAAGATATGAAAATTACATACCTACCGTAATTCTTGATCTTCCTGTATATCTTCACCATTCTTCACTGCTTCCTACCCACCTTCCCCTCTGATGCCTCAATCTCTGAGCAGTACCTCCTCCCTTTTTGCTCTCTCCTCTGTGGGGACCCTTTAGGGTAAGCCCTGCTTATCATCTCTGCTCCCTCTGAAGTGCTCTCCTTGTAGATGGGAGGTCAAGCGGGGTCTCCTTTGCCTTATAATGGGGGGCTCTTCGGGTCCTTTCTATCTTCTCTCTCTCTCTCTCTCTGTTCTGTCTCAAAATGAGAGTTTAGTCCTCCGGCCTTTTGATCTATGGTATATTAAAAAAAAAAGAAGAAAACCCTAGGATCTCTCCCCCTTTTTTTTTTCCTTAAACCAATTGATTGTCCTAAGGCAGTGCCTCTCCATCCAGGATTCCTTCTCCCTTGCCCTGTTAGGGATCAGTTCAAAATAGCATCCCCTGGATGTAAAATTCAATTAAGAGGTCCTTCGTTTTGTGGTGGACACTGTCCCAGCCCCAGTGCCCTAGGACATCACCAGAGACCCCAGCAACCTACCCTCTAGGGACTTGGTCAGCCGCCTCCTTTCCTCCTTGGGTTCAGTTTTTTTTCAGGCCAGCTAAGCTCTTTTCAGCCCGGTCTCTTTCAATTGAGACAGGCCAATATTTCCCTTGAGGAGCTTCTGTGAAGATAAAGGCGGAGGCAGCCATGACTCTCCCTCCCTGGAGAGGGTGGGGTGTTGAAGGGGCTCTAATCTCTTTGCTATCCCTTATTCTTCTTCTTCCTAACCCTTCCCACTTCTCTAATCCCTACGACTACCCAGTGGTTGCCCCCCCCCCGTGCCACACCCTACCCTCAGGTAGCCTTCCTCTCCTTCTATGTCTGCTTTTTCTCCTTTCTGTTTGTATTTTCCTTTACTGTCTCTCTGGCTCCCTTGCCCCACCCTCCCTTCTTTTCTCTGTTGCTATTTCACTCTCTCTGGCAGACAGAACTGAGGCAGGAGGAGTCTCCGTCAGTTGATGGCTAACATCCAAGTGGCACACTGTGCGTCGTCCTTGAGGTGACACCAACCTGCGATGCCGACTCCTCCCAAACAAAGAAAAACTATAAACCAATAGCTCTCGCGGGGTCATAGCACCTCTAGCGTATATCCACCAGTGATGAATGGTGAAGATATACAAGAAGATCAAGAATTACGGTAGGTACGTAATTTTCACTTTTTGCCCTTACCTTTTCTGCCACTTCCCCCAAGAACCTTAATGGTCTCCTCCTCCTTCTGCTTTTACTTATTTGCCTGATATACAAGTTTGTAGCCTTTACTATACTCTCTGTCTTATTCTGGCCCATTTTGCCACCATCCCCCCTCCCCCCCAAAAATCTCCTTCCAGGAGTTCTCAGATGCATTCCCCCATCTTTGTAAAGTCAGCCCTTCTGAATGCAGGACTCTCACCCATGTGCATCTCAGTTCCGCTGTTGTTCATATATTAAACCATACTGTGTAATGGTCACTGGTGCCCAGATGGATCCCCACTCTGACATCCACCACACTGCCCCATTCATAAGTACCAGCTCCAGTACTGCCCCATCCTGAGTGAGTTCACTGACCAGCTGCCTAAGGAATGCTCTCTGCAGGGAGTCCAAGATGTCTCTTTTCCAAGCTGATGATGTAGCAAGTGGGCTCCACTCTACATCTGGCAGATTAAAGTCCCCCCCCAAGCACCAACTCCCCCTTCTAAGCCATTTTGCCTATGTCTTCCAACATCTCTTTGTCTGTGTCCTCTCCCTGTGTCAGAGGCCTGATATTACTCCCATGTTAATGGTGGCTCCATTTCCAGACTTGAGGTTGACCCACCGCACCTTAACTTCCCCCCCCCGTCCTCCCTGTACCTTTGTCTTTATGATGTTTTCCTTACTGTAAAGCATCACTCCCCCACCTTTCCTTCCTACCCTGTCCCTCCTGAACATTGTGTAGCCAGGTCTGACCATTTCTCAGTCATGGTTCTTTGTACACCATGTTTCAGTGATGACTACAATATCCAGGCCTGCCTCAGCCATACGAACATAGGAAAATGCCAGCAGATACAAGCCATATGGTCTATCGAGTCTGCTCGAGTGTGCAGATCCTAGTCTAATCTACTGTAGCTGCCCCCCCACCCCTTGCCCGTCCATCTGATTGACTGCCCCTTCTGCTGACACCCCCCTCTCTAGCTTCCCCCAGTTTTGCCCTTACCTTTGACCCTGTCCCACACCCCCTTAAAACGGCCCACAGATTTCAATGATATCACCTCTGGCAGTGCCTTCCACCTCACTACCACCTTTTCTGTGAAGCAGTGCCTCCTCATTTCCCTCCTGAATCTTCCACCCTCCAGTTTCAAACTGTGTCCACTTGTGTCCCTCTCCCCTTTAATTTAATCTAAACATGCCCTCGGTACTAACCCTATTCATGCCATTTAAGTATCTGAAGGTCTCAGTCATATCTCGTCTCTTCCTTCTATCCTCCAGGGAATACATGTTGAGCTCCCACCTCATATGGTTTGTCCCCCAGTCCAAGCATCAACTTTGTTACCCTGTGCTGGACCCCCTCCAGTAGTTTGATGTCCTTCTTGAAATAGGGGCACCAGAACTGCACACAGTATTCCAAATGAGGTCTCACCAGTGACCTGTACAGTGGCAGAATGACTTCCTTTCTCCTAGAGGTGATTCCCCTGGCAATGCATCCCAGCATCTTATTAGCTTTGGTCATCACCTTCCTACACTGCGCTGAGTGATTCATATCCCCTGTGACTAGTACCCCCAGATCCTTCTCCTCCACTGAAGTGGATAACTGCACTCCCCCTAGCCAGTAACAATTCCCGGGGTTCCTGGCTCCTAAGTGCATGACTATGCACTTCTTAGCACTGATTAGCACTGAACCCCAGCAGCCGTGTTTCTGACCAGCGCTCAAGTCTAGCCAAATCCTATTGGAGTACCTGCCCCCCTTCCACACTATCCACCTCTGCACCGATCTTTGTGTCGTCTGCAAAAAGGCTGATCTTACTCCTAATCCCATCCGATATATCAGCAATGAAGATGTTAATAGTACCAGTGCTAGTACCGAGCCTTGTGGGATCCCCACTGGTTGCAGCTCTGGGAGTCGGGAGTTCTCCCCTTACAACTACCCTCTGCTGTCTGTCCTGCAGCCAGCTCCTAGGCCATCTAACCACTTTCTCCCGCCCCAGGTTTCTCAGTTTACTAGTCAGCCTTCTGGCTATGAGTCGGGCCCTTGCTGAAGTCCAGATACAGAACATCCACTGCAGGCCCCTATCGAGTGCCCTTGTCACCCAGTCAAAAAAGTCAACCTGGTTTATCTGGCAGGATCTGCCCGAGACAAACCCATGTTAATTATCGTCCTCCAGATCATTCTCCTCCAGAGAGATCACCAACCTATCTTTAAGGGTAGTATCCATTAGCTTCCCCACAATGGAGGTAAGGCTGACCCATTTGCAGTTACCTGGTTCATCCTTGGTTCCACTCTTATGGAGGGGCACCACATGTGCTATCCTCCAGTCCTGGGGCACACGCCCAGTCCCCAGCGGGGTGTTGAACAAGTCTGACAGAGGTCCCGCCAACTCTTTCAGGACCCTTGGATGCATGGTGTCTAGCCCTGGCATCTTATCCACCCACAGGACCTAAGGCCCTCCAACACCCTGCTCACTGGGATCTCCCCATCTGTTACCCCCTCTCCCCCAGTGCCCACCCGTCTTTCCCCTGGGGCATAGGCCCATCCCCCTCCCAGGTAAACACTGAACAGAAGTACTCATTGAGTGCTTCTGCCTGCTCTGCCCCCATCTTTCTTGATCCTGACAATCTGATCTTTACAGCTTCTCTTCTCTTCTCCCTTATGTACCTGAAGAAATCCTTTCCCCCTCTCTGATCCCCATGCCAGCTTTCTCTTCCTTGAAGCCTTGTCTGCCTTGACTACTCTACTCTACTCACCTCTCTGGATTTCCTCGCATACTCCTCTATGTCCTCCTCTCTTCTGGATCTCATATTTATATTTAGCATTATTAATGTATTATTTATTTATGCTGTTTTTATTATGTCTTGTTTTAACTATCGTTAGGCACCCAGAGCCTCCGGGACTGGGCGCCCTACAAATAAAATTGCCTTGACTTACAGCTTTTGAAGGCAGCTCTTTTCTCCTTCACCCTCTCTGCTACCTCCCTGCTCAAACAGCTCGTTTTCTTTGGACCTGGCCTTCTCCATGGTGGCCTCCAGGTCTGGTATCTTATTTCTCAGACTTCTAGCATTGGCATACATGGTTGTTGAGATTTTGTCAGTCTTAATCTTGTCCCTTCTAATGTTGTCTATTTGTTCCCCTTTCTTCTCCTTTGCATACTGCATGCTTCTCTTCCCCCCTTTCTCCCATGCTGATTCCTTAATCAATTTCAAATAGTGGCTTAGCAATAAAAAAGTTACAAAACACCATAATAAAGTCTGTGGAAGTTCATACTTAGTACTACAGTATTTACTGTATGTATATGTGTGTGTGTGTGTGTGTGTGTGTGTATATATATATATATATATATATATATATATATATATATATATATAAAAGCCAAAATAGCATTTGATTACTATATTAAGGTATCCAACAGTGAAAGAACTTCACACAGAGATTTGAATAAAGTCTCTGCAGTTAGTGCCAAGAGAGAGACATGTTTTAGCAAATAATCCAGTGATCACCCCCTCAGGTTCAGCACAGCAGCAGCAATCCGTGGATTTTTGTGACCCCTCTGCCTATAGCCAATTTACCCAAAGCTCCCAAGTCAGACTGTGGTATATAATGCATTTCTACTGTATCCAGTTCCCGCTGCTATTAGCGTCTTCAGCAAAGACCACTGTATTTTATATACATAATAAATAAACCACTCTGTGAGGTAATGTGATTGGCGGCTCTGATATCGCGCTTGGTGTGCGTCAACCACCCAAGGCGTGTGCTTGTATATCACAGCGTAACCGCACTAAATATTCCTCTAACTTATAAAATGTCAAAATTGTTTTGGAGGGGGTAAAGTGCAGGTGCGCAGTCGCGCTCTGATATATGCACGGTCATGTGATGATCAGTATCCAATAAATCCCAAGCAATTTCCCTGCTCATTTTATTATATATATATATATATATATATATATATATCCATATATATATATATATATACTGAAAAGTGTCACAGGACTGAACCTTGTAGTACTTCGTTTGTAACCTTGATTAATTGAGCTATATGAACATTGATTAATCCTTTTTGTGACCTGTTATCTAGCCATTCAGCAATCCAATTTATAATGATATTATTGAACCCAAAACTCTTTAATTTAGCAATAAGCTTATTACGTGGCATCACATCAAAAGCCTTACTGAAATCAAGGTATATTACATCTGATGGTGTATTACCATCCAGTGCTGCACTTACTGAATTCATTAAAAACTTATTACATTAGTTGTGCATGACCTTCCTTTAGTGAAACCATGTTATTTAATATCCAATACTCCTAGACTGCTTACTTGTTGTGAGATCATATCCTTGATGCAACTTTGGAGAATTTTACCTAGAATGCTAGTAAGGCTAATTGGTCTGTAATTTTTAGGGTCATTTTTTGTACAAGTCTTATAAATCAGGATTACATTCACTTTGCACCAGTCCTGAGGGATGGTACTTCCATTTATGGACTTGTTGAATAAATACTTGGGAGGGACAGTGATTTAATTTACAGTTGCCTTTAACAATCTTGGTGCGAGATTACCAGACCTTGCTGATTTTGTTATTTCTAATGCCAATAACTTTTTAGTACCTCACTGTGGCTGATCTTAGGTACAGAATAGCTACTAAGCAGTTGTGTTTCAATATTATTTGCTATTTCTTTATCCTGAAAGACAATGTCAAAATAATTATTTAATGCTTCTGCCATTTCTGTTTTAATTTTTACATCCGTTTCGAGTTAAGTATCCGTTGTGAGAACTCTTGTTGGGGATTTCTGGAGGAAGGGAATGCCATCTCTGAGGTTGATTTTGTTCTGCCACCACTCCAGCGCTTACACAAAGGTCTGTGTGACTGGCACCAGCTTGGACAGTGAGTCCGACCTTTGGGACCAGTGATCATTTAAATGGTACTGAATGTCCCTCATCTGAAATCTAGCCCAAGGTACCATAGCTGGGGATGAAGCCATGTGACCCAGTAACTGTAGAACATCCCTTGCAGTCCTTGGGCGGCCCAATGTGAAGGATTCTGCAGTGGCAGATTTGAAACTGTTTCCTGTAGAAGGAAAGTCTTGCCCTGCAGGGTATCCAGCTATGCACCTATGAAATGTGCCGTTGAGGCACAGGTCAGGAAGCATAGGAAAACCAAAGCAGTTGTAAAATGTGCAAGTAACGTTTTATTATTAATATCAATAACAACAGAATAAAAATTAAAAAAAAATGTTCAGGATAGTGATCTACAAAGGCAGTACAAACAGATAAAACAAAAGTCCTTCATCTGAAGGTTTATTTCCAGTTTCCAAGAAGTCTCTCTTGCAAAAATATTGCTGCTCTCTTTATAACAAGTCTTTGCCTGGCTATTAACTTCTTCATCCTGAGCTTGTTAAGGAGATCTCCTGTTGCTCATAAAATGTATCAAGAGTTCTGGTCAGTTTCTTTGCAGAGCAGGCTTGCAAACAGAACAGTGTCCCCAGCTGGCCTCCTGCATACCCTCCAATTGTACCAATTTAGCCAGTACAATACCGGCTGTCAGACAGTGGTACCAAATCCTGAGAAGTTCTTTCAGTGTACCGAATTTGACAGCCGCCAAAAAATACTTTTGTGTTTCCCAATCTTACGGGGTTGCAGGTCTGAGCGGAAGCGTCCTCTGTCTCCATGGTAACCACAGACATGATCCCGCCAGCTCGCCTGTTACCCCAGGAAGCAGCTGCCGCGGCATGGAATTAATGTTTTCCATGTTGAGATGACAGTACTGGCGGGAATGTCTGCTAAGCCAAGTAGCACGTTGTGTCTGTGCATCAGGTCAGTCCAGCCTCACTCTTGTGCTCCCCGATGTGATCTTTGGCAGCAGGAAGTGTAGGGGAAGCACAGGAAGAACCTGTCTAAATGGAGGCGGGGGTGACTGTAAAATGCAGGCTTTTGGAATCTGGTGGATTGTCCTGACAACAGAAAGAGCACTGGTCAGGTAAGAGATGGTCTTTGCTGGACAGCACAACTCAGTCAGATGTTAGGAGTGTGGTGCATAAAAGTGTGTGTCTGTGGCGGCTCAGTGATATTTAGTGGGAACTTATGTTTAATAAAAAAAAACTTGACGTGCTTCACTGCACAACAAGACAGACATTACACCTGAGACATAGATTTAATGGTTTCAACATACTGAACAATGTAATTATTTGTAACTAAATGTGGGCACTCATAGAAACATAGAATCTGACGGCAGATAAGGACCGCAATGTCCATCCAGTCTGCCCATTTATTTTTCTACCTTATGAATGTGCCATTGGCCTTTGCTCTGTCAATGGCCTATCTATTCATACTCATCTGTATTGCTCCCTTATGCCTATCCCATGCCTGTCTGAAGACCTGCACTGTATTCATATCCACCACTTCCTGAGGTAGGCCGTTCCATGCATCCACCACCCTTTCTGTGAAAAAGAACTTCCTCACATTACACCTTAATCGGCCTCCCTCTAATCTCATGCTGTGTCCTCTTGTTCTGCTATTTTTCTTATATTGAAACATGTCAGACTCTTTCACCTTGTTAATGCCCTTAAGGTGTTTGAATGTTTCAATCAGATCACCTCTCTCCCTCCTTTGCTCTAGGGTATACAAATTGAGCTCACTTAAGCTGTCCTCATATGTTTTCTGATGCAGTCCCTGCACCATTTTGGTTGCCCTTCTCTGGACTGCCTCAATTTTGTTAATGCCCTTGTAAAGCTGTGGCCTCCAATACTGCATGCAGTACTCCAGATGGGGCCTAACCAGTGTCTTGTAAAGAGGAATTATTACCTCCCTCTTCCGACTTGTGATACCCCTACTAATACACCCCAAGATCCCTCTAGCCTTACCTACTGCTTTAGTGGTCTGCTTGGATGATTTCAGGTCATCGGCGAGGATGATGCCCAAGTCTCTTTCTTTCCTTGAGACTGCCAGCAACTCCCCTTCCAGCCTATAGGTGGCTTCAGGGTTTCTCATCCCTATGTGCATGATCTTGCACTTCTTTGCTTTAAACCCCAATTGCCACTCTTCCGACCATTTTGCTAGTTTACCAAGATCTCTTCTCATTCTGCCCACCCCATCTGGATCATCTAATCTGTTGCAGATCTTGGTCTCACTGCCATCGGGGTGATATTTGGTATGAAGAGGATGTGTGGGGCAAGCTGCTCCTATGAGAGTGGATCTGCCTGCCTCGCCATGTTGATATGCCTGGTCCTGCCATTTGGTACCCTCTTTTATTTACTGGGGCTGTGAGGAGCAAGGTGACGGAGGTGTTTGTCAACCTTACCTAGGGTAGCCAGCAGTTTTTTAATCTTGGCTGTGGACCATGATTGTGTTCGGTTGCTCTGGGATGCTGGGGGCGGGGGGGGAGGTTATGCTATGAGCCACTTGCTCAAACACACGTGTACCTATTTTCATCTGTCACATGTTGGAGGGTCTGCTCCTGCTGACAGCTCTGCAAAACAGTTTATAAACAAGCCAGAAAGGAGCTCAAACTGCATCTCAGGTTAACCCCCTAAATTCTAGCTTTTTGCAATCAGCTCAACAGTATGACTATATACATTTCAAATCAAGGGATTCCAGTTTCACATAAAGAGTCACATATATTTTTATACCATAGATATGCAAGGGGGAAGAAAAGACAGAAACAGCAAGTGAAAGCAGAGAGATAGCAAGAGGCAGAGAATCGCAAGAGCATGTGAGTGATCAGTTCCTAGGTCTTATGAGAACATCTGGTTGCGCAACCAGACAGACAAGAGACAGAAAAGGAGAGGATAGAACAGATCCTTGCATTTAACTCTTTCTGCATAACAAATGGGACAGGGCCTTATTCAACCCTGTCACAAGGCTAGCACCTGCACTGGTTCTGTCTGAGACAGCTGAAGATTCATTAGGAATCCCAGGCTCTCTAGGATGGTCCTCACCTGCTGTATGGATAACTGTTTGTCTTGCTCTGTTTTCACTAAGACTACCCAGTCATCTAGGTAAGGAAAAACAACCACATCTTGTCTTCTTAGGTGAGCTGACACCATGGCTGGACACTTTGTGAATAAGCACCGAACTGGCGGCACTCAAGAACATGCAGTCATGCTGACTGGCCTAAAACTTCAAACCTCTGGAAGTCCATCTGGAAAAAGTATAAAAACGAGAAAAAACTGAAAGTAAAGTTGTTAGTTCATCACATTTATGTGCTGAGTTTAGGGTGCAGCACTAACCCCGGTGCTTCAAGTCAAGTCCCGACTCTTCGTCGTGGGTACTCTGTGAATATTCTTGGTGCTGAGGTGAGACCGAAGGAGAGGGCTGCAAATTGATACTAGCAGTTTCCTAACCTGATGCTGAGATATTTTCTGTGACTGCTTCTGACTGGTATGTGGAACTAGGTGTCCTTTGGGCCAATGACCCCAACCAATCTCCGTACTGTAGGGACGGTATCACTGTGCCCAGCGTAACCATCTTGAACTTTTCTTTTTTTATATATGTATATACTTGTTTGGATATCTTAAGACTAGAAATGGGTTGCCACGCCCCAGTTTCCTGTTGGTCAGGAAGTACCTTGAGAACAGGCCTTTGTCCACTATAGGGTAGGGACCTTTTCAACTAGTTTTGCCTGTAGTAGTTTCTTTACTACCAGTTCTAGCAGAATTCTTTCTGTTGGTGAATAAGCTTGAAGGTTTTAGTCTCTGCAGTTTTGGAAACCTTTTGAATTACAGGGACAATCTCTGATCCACTACTTCCAGGACCCACTTGTCTGTGGTAATGTTTACCCATTCCTGAAAGTGGTGAGTCAGTCATCCCCCAAATGGCAACAACTGACTGGTGACCTGGGCAAAACTGTCAGGAGTTTGGTTTTGGTTGTTGCTTGGAGGTTGGTGCTGCAGCAAGCCTAAAGCCCCTCCTGCCTCTGCAGTCACATCTATGAGGCTGGTACTCATAGGCAGTGTAGGGTCTTGGATAGTAACCCCTGCCTCCCCTTCCATAAGGCCTGCAGGAAGTGAAGGCCTTTTCTTTCTCAGTGTTACTTTTAAAAGTGGACTTGTAGTCATCCACTTTTTCATGTACATGTCTGTTTTATGACCAAATAGGGAATTTCCCTCAAAGGGGAAATCAATGGCCTTAGCCTTAGTGTCCTGGGTAAGGATGGTAGACCTCAGCCAGGCAAACCTCCTCAATGCCACTGCATGAGCCAAGATTCATGAAGCAGAGTCATTATACAACCATGTGGAGTGGGTATGTTGTGGCATCTAAAGCTGACGTTCCTGTGGCAGCCAGATCCTGTGCCACTTTACCATCCACCTCATCACTCAGTGCCAGTACTGCATTTCACAATGCTTTCAGGTACTGGATTGTGTATGCCAACAAGCCGCCTGCCTCAGGATCATGGACGCTGTTCTGGAAGCTGTTCTGTACACTTTTTTGGCTACAGTATCCAGTTTCCCGAAATCCTTTTTAGGAGGCTGCGTGCAGAGAGGCACCTTGGCCTTCTTACAAGAACCTGCCAGTATCACTCCTTCCTGATCAGCATTTTCATACAGACATTCCTTCCTGTCTGTCCACCTGATACTTTTTTTCAACTTTTTTATCAATGCCAGCAGCTGAACTGGGTGCTGACATGAGATTCGATGTAGCCTTCTGGATGACTTGTGAATGGGGACTTGTAGTCTCCTTGCGGGGGCTAGCCCCATCATATCCATGAACTCCATTCTCTCCTCATCCTCTTCTGTTTCATGAGAGGGGATGCTGAGGGTGTTTACCACCTGTTTGATGAATGTGGAGAAAGAGGTGTGGATTGCCATATAGGACATTTATGTCTGCATAGCCCCCACTAGTCACATACAAAGCTGAAACTCTTTGTGAATGAAGCTTCACTCACCTGGGTGTAACACTTTTCTGCTGAGTCAATAAGCTTGCCAATTTAGTTTCCTTTCCATACAAACAGTTGTGAGGACAGATTCTTTTCTGTCCCAAATCATACTCGGAGAGCATCCACAATCATATTTATGTTGCACTTTCCTCCTCATTTTACTGTGCAAGTCACTGTGATTGCATAATCTGATCTTTTCTGGACTGCTCTGTGTTGAATTAGGGCCTTGAAGTGCTGCAAGGGTAGAAACACTGCTCTCATCTCCAGCAAACTGATAAGTAGTCTGTGTCCCCTCAGGGACCATTTTCCCTGAGACAGACTGGATTCCAGAGTCACACTGGAACCTGACAAACTTGCATTCAACAAAACTTGTTACTTTTGTCTTTGAATCAAGCAAGATTTCTCCGCTCAGGTGATACAGAACCACCAACCACATCAAACTATATCTGCTTATTGCTGATGAGGTAAATTTTCCTCATAATGCAGACAAGGTCAATTTACCTTGTAAAGCTGTGGTTCCTGCATTAAGTTCTATAATGCAGTGTAAATCACATTCAACTGTCAAACAAGTTAGTTTTGTATTTTATTTTAAGCTGACAATGCATAGGCAACTCACACCATTTTGTTTTTCAACACTTAAAGGGTTTGTTCGGTATCCACTTAAATTTTTTAAAGGGAAACTCCTGCAAGCCCACAAAGTGCAGCAGCTGCTGCACAAACACCCGATTAGGACTTTTAGCATTAAATCAATGTTTTTATTTACCCACTGGGCTGTGTGTGATGTTTACTCTGAAAGACGCACACCATCCATTATATATCCAGAGCTGCACAGCCATCTCACACAACCAGATGGCTTCCCAGACGGGTTTTGCTAATGAAGGCTACCAGCTCTGCCATAGGTTGGCATACCTCATTAGCATAACCCACCTGGGTGTGTGAGATGGCTGTGGACAGCTCTGGAGATATGGATGGCGTGGATCTTTCAAAGTAAAAATCACAGCCCAGCAGGTAAATAAAAACATTGTTTAATACTAAAGGCCCTAATCAGGTATTTGTGCAGCAGATGCTGCGCTATGTGGGCTTCCAGGAGTTTTCCTTTAAAATATACTATAGAGAAACAATTCTTCTTATATTTAATTATCTCTATTTGTATCCCCTCATTTTTTGTTAATGAGGGCATTTTCATGAAAACAGAATCTTTTCCTGCTTTTCCCTCTGCTGGAGTCATAATCTTCCATTTGTGGTATCATAAACATTCCACATCAACCAACTGTGATGTCCCAAATGGAGAATTATAACTTCAGCAGGGAAAAAGCAGCAGGATGATATGAAGTCTGGTGGACAAAGATAATGTCTTCCTGAAAATGCCCTCAGTAAAAAGAATGAGAGGGCATAAGTACAGAAAATTAACAAAAGGTAAGTTCAAATGTGTTAGAATATTATATAGAGATTAATGCATGGGGTGGCATGCATTACGAGAATTTAATGCACACCCAAGGTGCAGGATGCTACATGAACCCAAAGACAAAGCTCATGGGGTTTATAAAAAGCATCCCACACCAAAGGTGTGCATTATATTCAAGTATTTATTTATACAGTCTCAGATTACAATACTTTTGAGCACAGACAGCTCTTTTACAAAGGTTCCACGTCATTAGGAGGGGTGACAGACATACAGAGGAGGTAAATACATTATTCCTAACAAAACAGTCCCTCTGAGTAAAAAATACAATGCAGGTACAAGAGCTATGACAAAGAGGGTGGAGCAAGGGAGATGAGGATGGCACTGGAGCCAGGAAAGTTTGAAGAGGCAGCCAGAGGCCTTGTCAACCTGATTTAAATAGAAGGTACGAACGGGGAGAGGGCAGGTTAGGCGGGGGGAGAAGGAGTGGGGGGAGAGGTTGTGGAGAGGAGTGGTGGAGTATTGTAGTGATGGGGAGAGCACATAGGAAGGACCTTGCTAGCAAGTGAGGAGATCAGGCATAACAGTCACAAGAGCTGACTGATGTGATGTGAACAGAGCAAGCATTTGAATGGACCCAGTTTAGGTAGAGTAGAAATATCCATATGAAGTGCATTAAACCAGAGAGGTGCTCTGTAGGCAAATGAGCATTGCCCCTGTGTTGTCCGGCAACTAGGTACATGGAGAAACTGGTTTCCAGAGCTACACGTATGTTGAGAACTGCAGTGTGGGCTAAGCAGGTTTTCTGTGGAAGGTGGCAGGAGGCCAAGAAGTTCTTTTTTAGCTAACAGACAGGTCTGATATTGAATCTTTCCACTAAGCTGAAGCCAGCCTGTCTGTGCATACAACTCACAAGTGTGAGTAAGGAGCACAGCACCAGTGAGTAGTCTGCAAACCTTGTTCAGAGCTATGGCTATTCTACGGAAGGATGACGCAGAGGCTGCGCCATAGTTTACCAGTCCATAGTCTACAACGGATAGGACAGAGCAGTGAATAGCAAGTCTGAGGGCATCCGGCATCAGGCAGTGCTTTTGTCGGTGGAGTAGTCCAATCTTGATGTTGACAGCCCTGGTGACATTGTCAATATGGTGTGCGTAGGATAGGCAGCTGTTGAGGGTAACCCCAAAATATTTAAAATGCTGTATTTGTTCGAGCGGAATGCCAAGGCAGTTTCTGATGTAAGTGCATGGGATTTGTGCTTATTGCGAGTGCTGCTGAACATTATAACTTTTGTTTTCTTGTAGTTCAGGATCAATTTGTGCTTGCTAAACCAGTCCTCCACATCCTCAAAGCCACACTGTAGATGGTGCTCCAGTTGCATGGGGTCAGGGTTGCTGGAGAAGATGACCGTGTCAGTAGCATAGAGAAGGATCCGCTGATGGCAGAAACGAGGAAGATTATTGAGAAAGATACCGAACAGGAGCAGTCCCAAGATAGATCCCTGTGGGACACCAGAGCGAACTGGCTGCCGGTCCGAAATGACATTAACTATTTTTCACCCATTGGGAATCGGCTTCCAGATAACTTTTAAACTAGAGTGTTGAGTATTTGGAGAGGCCAATAGAAGTCAGCTGCTGAAGGAGTAGTGAGTAGAGAACGGTATCGAAGGCCTTTGTTAGGTCTATGAAGACTGCCCCAACTAAAGTGCCTTGATCCAGACACTGATGGATGAAGCCAATGACTTCCAACAGTGCCGTAGTGGTGCTGTGTCCTTTACGGAAACCATGTTGCTCCGGGCATTGGATAGAGTATTTTTCAAGGTTTTCAACCAGCTGATCTGCAGCAATGTGTTCTAGTGCTTTGGATAGCGGGGGGAGGATAGATATGGGTCAATAATTTGTGTACAAGGCCCTGTTGACATTCTTATGTACTAGTGTTACAAGGGCTGACTTCCATAGTTGTGGAAATTGTGAAAGTTGGAGCAACAGGTTGAGGTTTTTAGTGAGGGGAAGCAGAACTTCTTCAAGGGTGAGGGCCAAGAGCTTGAGGTCCAAGGAGTCACCACTATGACAGGATCGCCCTAGCACTTTCCTACAGTATTTCCTGGCCAGTGATGGTGATACCATTTTAAAGTAAAAGAGTGGATGAGTTAGGGGATTCTCCTCAGGACAGTGAGTTTTAGTTGGTTCAGTATCCTCAAAGAAGTCCAGTGGGAGGACACCACTCAGATCTGTGAATGCTTTGTTGAAAGTGTTTGCAATGGTTAGAGAGTCCAGGGTGGGGATTCCATCAATGCTGAGCATGGTGGGTGAGGCCTTTGACCCCTTGCCAGTAACATCTTTTTTGTTACTCCAGAAGTTCTTACGGTTTCCCCAGGTATCAGTGAGCAACTCCCTGAGGTGTTTGGATTTAGCGAGACAAATTTCCCATGTGGCCATCTTGTATACAAACATATGAACATACGAATGTGCCAGCAGAAACAGACCACCCGGTCTATCTAAGTCTGCTCGAGTGTGCAGCTAGCACCCCTAGTTTGCAGCTGCCCCACCTCCCTCCCATTTGTCATCCCACTGCCACCCCCGACAAATGACTGAACGTCTGCTTGCTTCCTATTGTCTCTAGCACGGTGCCAGAGGTGATGTATGTACACCACCCCTTTATTTATTTTGTTGTCATTTCTGGCCATCAATTTTTTCCTAACCTCCCCTACCCAGTGAAGGCAGGCATGTAGGTTTTAAATTCCAGCTCCCATAGACAAGGCCCTGAAACCCATGACCCCACCGCTACAGCACTCACCCTCAGCAATGAAAGTAAAAACAGAGCCATCCTAACACCTCCCTGGCTCGCAGGTTGGTCGGGTGCTGCTGCACGGTGATGGACCAAAAGGCTGCAGGCTCACAATGCCAGTGACTCAATGCAATCTGTCCTGCTGATGGATTACCTCACCTGTTATACCCAGATGGTCACTGGTCTCTCCACTGTGTCACACTGTGTGGCTCACGTTGTTAGGTGACTTCAGGATTGAGTGGTCTGAAACTATGGACAAAAAAAATAAAGCTCCCTGTGTGACAGAACATTGTGCTCTCAGCGAGTCTCGAGTGCAGCTGCTTCCTGGTTTGATTGTGTGCTTCCCGTAATAATCAGCCAGTTATTACGTCAAGTAACAACTGGTCATCGCCATTGAAAAAGATTGATAGGCAGTTATAAATGAACACATTTTCCTGGATACTGGAGAAACCCTTTAACCAGTTCAAGAAAAACTTTTATCAAATGTTTTTGCAGCTCAATTGAAATGCATCTGTAGTTCTGTTACAATAAAATGCAAAACTGAGTTGCGTGAGCACAAGGGGTGCTGCTTGTTTTGTAATCGTAGCAGTTTTTCATTGTGGAATAAACACATTTTTATATGACCTAGCTTATAGGTTTTTATTTTACACCTGCTGTACTGGGTAGCCCTACTTTAGTTTTTTCAGTATCTTGTAGTGGCACCAGTTGCATTACAAGTCGCCACCTGTTCTGTTTCTAAACTGAGTTGCAACTCTTGGGCTGGTTTTTGCTTAACTTTGTGCTGGTCTAAGGCTCTAAGTTGCAAATTTGGTGACATCCAGCAGACCAGACCTGGGTTTGAATCCCACAGCTTCCACTTGCATACTGTGTGACCCTGAGCAAGTCACTTAACCTCCTTGTGCTCCCAGGTCGCTCCCGTAAAAAAGCTTTCAGCTTAGTGTGCTATACCTGGTTAAAAAAAAACAACTAAAAAACAAACAAAAACAAAACAAAAAAAAAAACTAAACTTACGCAACTCACTGAGAAATGCTAAAGCAACTTCTTGGTGTGACAGTTTAATGCAAATTGTATGAGCATTAGGAATCACTGTTAATTTTTTATATAAAGTCTGTTCCATGGTACCAAATCTAAGCTAGCTTCCATATATCCCCAGTGCCTGCAGACATAACCAAGTCACTGGTTGTCTTGTCAGTGTTAAGGATTTGCATTTTGTGGTTACCAAAAGTGCTGTCAAAAAGTGGTTTGATGACTGTGCCACCCTCTAGCAAAAATAAACAAAAACAACAACAAAAAATGTAGGACTTGAACATGCACACCCTCTAGTAAAGGAGAAAAAGGCACAACACGACAGAAACATATAAGTACCTGAACAGGATAAACAGGATGGACACCAAAGAACTATATTCCCTTGACCTGAAAATATAGAGATGAGGGGACTCACTAAGTTTGCAAGGGGGGGTTCAAGAGGACACCCACAATCAGTTTTTCACAAAAACAGTGTGATGAACAAGTGGAACTAGCTGCTTTGAAATTAGTTGGGCAGGCCAAATTCAGTGAGCAGTTTTAAGCAGGGATGGGACTGACAACTGGGCTTAAAAAAGGAGAAACAATGGCCAGGATGGCCATTAGAGCCAGTGAAGAGTAGTTAGGTAGGGTGGCAGACTGGATGGGCTGAAAGGCCATTTTCTGTTGTATATGTCTCTGTATCTATGTAAACTCTGGTGCTAAACTAAACAATAACATTTCAAGGCATCTGGAAAATCAGGAACTTTAAGAGACAGGAAGTTCATCTGAGGATTCTACAGTGTGTTGATGTCATTCAGTAAGTCTATGTCTTCCCTTTCCAGTCGGATAAGGCAATTGTTATGTTAATACATTTAATCACCAGGTATATACTGCACAAAACAGAAACACAAAGGACACTGCATTTTATAATGGAGTCAGCGACTAGAACAACTGCAGGAAGTATTGCTCTGGTGTATAGGGCTCGTCCGTTGGGCATACTTGGATCTGATAAGAGCTCCAGAATTTCAATCTAATATTGTAGGTCAGTACTTTTTATATGGGACATAGGACCTAAAGAGAAACATCCCTATTTTCAGAGGAACACGCTACTCACCAATACAGATCACACCTAGAAACTTCTGCCTTCCTCGACCAAAAGTAGGGCACAAAGAAGAGTTTACTTACCATTTTTATGCCTGTAGAGAAGGTGGAAGGCTTTATTAATCTTGGTATCTCTGGCTTTGTCTCTAGTTGAACAGCTCGATCCTTGTGCAGGGCTAAAAGCTGATACGCAGGTTGCTGTGAAGTTTCCTGTAACAAGCACAATGCAATGAAAAAGAATTTAAAGAGGAAAGAAATTGCAATGCAGCAATTCATTAAATCAAAACAAGAGAGTAATGTCATTTCATTGTTATCATTTAAAAAAATCTGTTAGTTAAATGGACACAGTCAACCATGATACAGATAAAATTAGCTAGTTTGGCATAATATACCAGAGAATTACCTTGTTTCAGGGCTGAAACTAACTTTTCCAGCCACTAGCCAGAAGGGCTAGCGACTGGAAAAATCCACCGGCCCGACAGTATTTTTACCAGCCCAGCACAAAAATTATGAAAAATTCATTTTTTTCCACAAAACAAGTTTTATTGCAGTTACCAGCTACTGCTGGTTAATAAATATAAAGATCAGTGCAAATTGTATTTCTTTATCACAGTCTAGGAAGCACCATTGAGCCAAAGGCTCATTTACAGAGGTTCCACAGCAAACAAAGATTACAAAAGATTACAACAGAGGAGGAGCCATTATACATTTCAGTTAAACAATAGATGTAACAGAGACAGAAATAGCTGAACAGTAGAGGATAAGTTGTTGCAGTTAGAGCAGGTACAAGGCTAAGCAGTGTACTACAATCTAATAAGAAGTAAAACTGTAGCAGCCAGAACTGATTCCAAAGGAACAATTCTTTTGTCAGAGTGCAATCAGGTGTTTGACCCTAGGGGGAGTACTAGGACATGGTAAGTGCTAGTGGACCACAAGGAATAGGGTGCCAAGGTGAGACCAACGTTGAGGATGAGGGGGAAGAATAAGGGGGAGGATGACGGGGCCTAAACAGACCAGAACGAGTGGAGGTTAGCTAGGAAAGGTGGACGGGGAAACAGGTGGGGGAGGGTGGAAATACGGAAAGAGGTGGACTTAAGGGGTGAGTGGTGAAAAGAGGGGCAGAGGAGGGACCGGGTGAGAAGAGGGGAAGAGATGTAGCTTAGACTTTAACCAATGGAAGGAATGGGGAATGCGAGAGTACATGGGGGTTGAAGAAGGAGAGGGAGGAGAGGAGTGGGGTAAGGGAGGTGTGTGGAACATGGACTGGGGCATTAAAGGAGGGGGAGGTGGAAGACAGGTGGAGAGAGAGAGGGGTGGAAAGGTTGGGAGGAGGTTAACTGGGAGAGGTTAGGTGCTGCAGTCACAATCACTGACCCAGGCAAGGGTTGCACAAAGTAGAGTTTTAAAAGGGCCCAGCTTTGTTTCCTTCTGAAGGTCTTCACCAAGGGAGTTTAGCGGTATAGGGGCCCGATATTCAAAGGATCAATAGCCTTGCGTGGTTCTTCGGAAAGGGACATTCAAGGTTTGTTCTTTCCACCCCTGGTACATCTGGAGGAGGAATGTTGATTGCGGAAATCCCGTACTCCAGGAGAGGTATGGCCAAGAGTAGCTTTTCTGGCGAGCAGGCATATTTAATACTGAACACGACAGTCCAGATTGAGCCACACAATTTGGGCATATAACTCACATGTGTGGGTTAGTCGGGGCGCTCTCAGAATCAGCCTGCATGCCTTAATGAGGGTGGTCTTAATCTTTTTAAGAGCCGTGGGAGTTGCAGCACCATATACCACAAGGCCGTAGTCAATGACTAACAGCACAGAGCTGGTTACTGCGATTCTTAAGGCTTCATTACTAAAGCAGTGTTTATTACGAGATAGTAAACCCACTTTTGTGTTTTCAGATTTTGCAACTAGATCAATGTGCCGAGAGTAGGACAATGTAGTATCTAATGCTACCCCCGGGTATTTAAAGTGGTTTACCATATCAAGTGGGGAGTGGAGGTTGCTGACAATTTGAACAGAGTGGTTTCTGTGTTTGTTGTGGGCAGAGGCAAAAATCATTGTTTTAGTTTTTTTTATAATTCAGAAGTTACTTTGAGTCAGAGAACCATTTTTCTATGGAGGTGAAATTGGACTGCATCCGTCTTTTGAGCACCGTGGGGTCTGTGTGGGCCGAGTACAGCACAGCTTCATCGGCATAAAGCAATACATGATCATCTACTGCCTGGGGGAGTTGGTTCAGAAAGAGACTGAAAAGCAGGGGCCTTAGGATGGATCCTTGTGGTATCCCAATGGTAACACAGAGGTTATCAGAGCAGATGTCATTTGCTTTTACCTTCTGCACTCTCCCTTGAAAATAGCTCCTGAACCAGACCACTGATTCCAGGAAGAAACTAATGTTGGATAGCCGGCTTAGAAGCAGCTCGTGATTAACTGTTCTGAAGGCTTAGATGAGGCCGATATAAGTTGCCCCCACCAAGAGCCCATGATCAAGAGCGCAATGTATGTACACAGTAAATTCCATGAGAGCAGTGGAGGTGCTATGCTGTTTCCGAAAACCATGCTGTTGTCTGCATTGCAGTTGATGTTTGCCAAGATACTCGGTGAGTTGATCTGAGGCAATGCATTCCAAAACACTGGTGTGACAACGGCTGCCTTCCAAATTCGTGGGAACTTGCCTATAACAAGGGATAGATTTAAGATTTTGGTGAGGGGAGCAAGAATAACATCCAGAGTAAGTTAAAGAAGCTTAAGATCAAGCACATCACTGCTAGTTCTTGATTTACCAGAGACCTTCAGGATATATTTTCTGGCTACTGAAGGGGTAACTATTTTAAAGATCATGTGCAACGGTTTTTGCATATTTTTAATAAAAGCTTTAAAAGCTGAAATTCAAGTCCCCGTGTCATGATTAGTGTTTCCTGAAAATTTCATGCTGTTTGGTTTTGTGGTTTTCTTTAAATCAGCATTTGTTAACCTGCTCTACAGTGGCTGAAAACAGTGGAGTTATTTCTGTCCTCTCAGTCAAAGTTAGAGTGCGATGACATCATTTTGGAGTAGCTTACTGTTTCAGATTCCCAATCAGAGCAGCACTCTGTAGAGTTTGTGGTTTGCTGAGCTCTCCAGGTTCCTTACAAACCCGGTCTCTGGTTTGTGTTTAGAAAGATCAGCTTAAAATATATAATTCTCTTCCTTTAAAAAGCTGATCATTTCAGTTTCAATGCTGAATTGAAGTAGTGGAAATCAGCTTGTCTGTATCACAGCTCTGTTCTTTCTAATCAAACCTCAATTTTTTTCTAAGTATATAACACAGGGCTGTTCAATCAATATAAAATAAATCTAAATGTTGTTCACTCACAGAAACAGTTTGTCTTTGATGTTGGCTTCATAAATACAGTCATGTAAGAACATTTTTTTTTCATGTCAGATTGACAAACAGGTGCTTGTCACACTCTGCTACAGTATTTCAAGCACATGTACTGTCAGAACTCACAATGTAAGCTCTTTGGTGGTTTCTGTGTGAAAATACATCATGTACATGTACAACTAGAACCACTATGTGGCATCCTGATGCACTGTGTCTCTGCCCACAGTTGAGGCACCTGCAGTCTACTGCCACCAGTCCCCTGCCCCACAAGCCCCCTACCTTCTGCACCACATTCGAGGCTGCTGCACCCTGCTGCCCACTGTCTTCTCCCACACAGTCATGGATTGTGCACCCTGCTGCCTCCATCCCCTGCCTAAAGAATCGGGACTACTGCACCCTGCTGCTCCCTGCCCAAACAATTGGGGTTGCTGCACCCTGCTGCCCTATCTCCCCCACCCTCACAGTTAGGGAAGCTGCACCTGTTACCCCCGTTCCTGTCTCCACAGTCAAGGTTGCTGTGCTGCACTAGGCCCTAAAGTGCCATATTCCCTGCCTCCATGGGCAGGGCTGCTGCACCACGTGTACCCCATCTCACAGTCAGGGCTGCTGTACCCTGATGCCCCATGTGTCCTGCCCCACAGTCGAGGCTTCTACACCATGCTGTTTTGTACCATGCTGCCCTAGCCACCAGTGGTGGGGCTTTGCTACACGCTGCTACCCACTTCCATTGCCCCAAATGGGCAGGGCTGCTGCACCATCTGTTCCCCATCTCATAGTCAGAGCTGATGCCCCCTGTGTTCTGCACCACAGTTGAGACTTTAGGGCCTAATGCAGCACAGCAACCTTGACTGTGGAGACAGGAACAGGGGGTAACAGGTGCAGCTTCCCTAACTGTGAGGGTGAGGGAGAAAGGGCAGCTGGGTGTTTCATCCCCAATTGTTTGGGCAGGGGGTGGCAGGGTGTATCAGCCCTGATTCTTTTGGAAGGGCATGGAAGCAGCAGGGTGCACAATCCCTGACTGTGTGGGAGAAGACAGTGGGAAGCAGGATGCAGCAGTCTCGCATGTGGAGCAGAAGGCAGGGGGCTTGTGGGGCAGGGACAGTTGGTAGTAGACTACAGCTGCCTCAACTGTGGGGCAGAGACATGGTGCATCGGGGTGCCACATAGTGTTTCTAGTTGTACACATACATGATATATTTTCACACAGAAACCACCAAAGAACTGAAATTTCTGAGTTCAGACAGGTGCCTGTCACACTCTGCTACAGTATTTCAAGCACATGTACTCTTTGTCAATCTGACATAAAAAAATGTTCTTACATGAACATATTTATGAAGGCTACATCAAAGACAAACTGTTTCTGTGAATGAACAAAATTTAGATTTGTTTTATAATCATTAAACAGTCCTGTGCTATATAGTTAGAAAAAAAAGATTTTGATTAGAAATAACTGAAAGCTGTGGATAGACAAGCTGATTTCTCACAGAGAAAGATTTCCACTACTTCAATTCAGCATTGAAACTGAAATGATCAGCTCTTTATCAGAAGATAATGATATGTTTTAAGTTATCTATCTAAACACAAACCAGAGACTGGGTTTGTTAGAAACTTGGAGAGTTCAGCAAACCATAAACTCTACAAAGTACTGCTCTGATTGGGAATCTGAAGCAGTAAGCTACTCCAAAATGATGTCATCGCACTCTAAGTTTGACTGAGAGGACAGAAATAACTCCACTGTTTTCAGCCACTGTAAAGCAAGTTAAAAAATGCTAATTTAAAGAAAACCACAAAATCAATCAGCATGAAATTTTCAGGAAACACTAATCATGACACAGGGACTTGAATGTCAGCTTGTAAAGCTTTTATAAAAAATATGTAAAAACCGTTGCACATGATCTTTAAGGTAAAAAGGAGGATGGGAGCTTGATTGGGTACTAGTGTTGTTAGAGCTATTTCTTTACCTTTGTGGGAGAAGGAAATCTGGTGGCAGTATACCACTGAGGTCTGTGAAGGCCTTATTGAAAGTTTTGGCAATGGTGAAAGGGTCCTGGGAAGGAATTCCTTCTACATTTATTATGGATGGAGATGTTTTGTCAGGTTTGCCTGATTGAGACTTGATATCACAGAACCTCCAGCTGTGCCCCCATGAGTTTTCTAACTTTCTTTTAAAGTGCTGACGTTTGACTTTCCTAATTGCAGCTGTGCAGTTATTCCGGGCAGCCTTGTACGCCTGGGTGTCCATGATGGAGCCAGAACTTCTAGCTTTGTACCAAAGCCAACCACGGTGCTTCATCAAATTAATAAGCTGGGGGGAGACCCACAGGTTTTGGGAGCCCTTGAACTTTCGTTTTGTGAAAGGGGCATAAATATCACAGGACTGGTTGAATTTGTGGAGAAAGCAACCAAGGGCAGCATCAACATCCACCACTGTGTTTAGGAAGCTCCAGTCTTGACTGTTAAGAGGAGCTTTTAGTGCATTAAGCTTCCCTCTTTTTTAGAAGCCTTGATGTGATTATTTTGGCACGAATTTTAGGTGACTTATCTGACCAAGAGAAGAGGATAGGGGAGTGGTCGCTGAGGGAATTGGGGAGTACTGCTACTTTGCTGATCCTTTCTAGGCAGTTAGTGACCAACCAGTCTAGTAGAGTGCCAGTGCGGTAGTTTACCCGCGTGGGAGTACCTACTAGCTAGGAGACATTAACTGAGGCTAGTGTGTCTTTGTATTGGCTTGCTTCAGAAGAGATCCAGTTTACATTGAAGTCCCCTAGCAATAAAATTTCGGAGTTTTGGGAGTGGGCAGATACAAAGTCAGCGACTATCTTGAAACCATTGCAATGTGCCTTAGGGGGGATATATACAGATACCACTGTGAGTGATTTCCGTTGAGGGCTGAGTAGTATCTTCAAATGGAACAATTGGGTGTTGCTGGAGGAAGTAATGTACGGCAGTGTTTGCACCTGGAGGTGCTCCTTAACGTATATTACACAGCCACCTCCATGCTTGCCGGTTCTGTCGAGCCTGAAGGTAGTATAACCTAGCAGCTGAAATGCTGAATCTGGGATATGTGGGATGAGCCAGGTTTCCACTACTGAGAGAATGCCCGGGTTGGTGCTGGGTGACCCATGCCTGAAGAGAGTCGATTTTAGCTAACAGACTGCAAATGTTGATGGAGGCTATGGTTAGGCCACTACGATGTGCATGTGGGGCAGCGGATTGCAATACAGGCCCTGGGTTGGGGTGTACATTACCTGATATTAATAAGAGGACATAGGCTAGTCTTAGTGCCTGCCATTTTATGCAGGACACAAAACTCGCATAGGTTTTGGGGGTGTAATGACAGCTATTCGTTTTAGTGCAGACAATGATAACATTTGTAATTGGGAGGGGGGAGAGGGTACGCATATAGCTGCCTCTTTATTATCATGTCGCTTAGTGGAGGTGTATAGCATATTTGTGCAGGTAGAATGGATAGAGTGGATTTAGGGGGTACCTGAAAGAATGAGGAAAGACTTAGGTTGGTTAGGGTACCATTTAGGGGGGCAAAGGTAGGCACATACCACAGGGATAAGAGGCAAGTTACCTTTAGGAGGAATATCTCAAGGAAAGCTAAAATAATGTTCTGTTCCCTATACACAAAGTGGTTAGGCTAGACAGTGCAAACTAACTAGGACAGGCTAGAGGAATTAGGGAAACTAAAATGGTGTCCTGTGCCCTTTTTTTGTAAGTGGGTAGGCTAGGAGTTCAGGCTGGTTTGAGCAGAGTTCTGTGTCCTTTTGGGGAAGTGGTTATACTGGATGCTCATGGTGGTGTGAGAAGAGATTTGTGCACTGTAAAACCCTTTCAGAACCGTGCTTTAATTAGCAGTGCTCCCAAGCAGATTTGGTGATTTTTCCTGTAATAAACTCCACACTATGTTCCTGGGTTTTCCTGTAAACAAATATTTCCTGGAAGCAAAATCGCTCTTCATAACCAGTGCAAGGCTATGCCTGGGAACAGCTTCCCTGTAGCTCCATTTTCCTGTCCATACATGGATCCCTGTCGATGATCATCACTGTGAGCCCTGGTAGGTCCTCTTTTGCACTCTCAGCTGTCTATTAAGATTTGGCCATGCTGTAATAAATATTGTGTTATCAGCTGAAATGCAAGTGCAAGTTTAACTTACCCTTTTTATTTCTTTTGTGACAATACTTTTTTTATTTAAATGTTTTTATTACAGTCAAGGCCAAAATGCATCATGCACACCACAAACAGCACCAGTAAAATGTGGCAACTTAAGGGTGAAAGAAAAATAGCTTATGCAGACTTGACACTTCCAGTGCCTAAAACAACTATAGCACAAAGTATTTTACATGTCAAAAATACACAGGGCATATAACTCGCATTGCCTGGGGAGGAATATCATAAAATGCAGTTCTGCAGTTTTATACATTAGGCTCTCAGACTTGGTAGAGGGCTTGCTCCCCATGCCCCCACCCCTGTTTATGCTTGCTCCTGACCCCCCCCCGTTTGTGCTTGCCCCAACCCCCATTTGTTCTTGCACCCCCACCCCTGCTACTGGCAAGTCACTGAAAATGCAGAGGTCCCACGCTTGTTTCACAGCAGCAGCAGAGCAGAATTTCTCACATCACCATCACACAGGCAACAAGAAGCACCGTAACCCCCCGTTTGTTCTTAGCAGTGAGTCTTACCAGCAGGCAGGCAGGTCTTCTTATCAGCTTTTTTCTGGGCTCCTCCTGAATTGCAATCAGACTCCCCAAAATTGCACTGCTCGACAGATTCCCAACCGGAAGCTCACTATGGTGCTGTGGTGCTGTCTCAGTCTTACCTCCTCGGCATGTGCACTCCATCTGGCTTCCCCTCATTGGCAGCTCCTCCTCTCGCATTTTTTCCTGGTGGTCTTCCTCTTCGTGAGCATCCAGAGCTCACTTCAGCAGTTTTCGGCAACCCCACCCTAGCGGCACTGCTGAGAACTGCAAACAAGCCATGTCAGTTCTGGCTCAGGAAAGGTGCCCAATGAGCGCTTAACTACAGGAATTTTACCTGCCCGACCTAAAATCCACCCACATTTGGCAGACAGGCGGGTGCCAATAATTTTGAACACTGCTGTTTACTTTCCCTTTTTAAAGTTTTCAGTTTTCTTGCTTTCCTACTTTTTTCCCATTAAACCTCTGATCTTGGCAGCACCAGTTTCTCTTTCTTTTTACTGTTCCTCTCCTAGATACTTACATTCTCATAGAATCTCATAGAATTGATCGAGCGTGAAAAGCCTTGTGGATCATTTAACGCTCGCCCCTTTACAGAAGGGGAAACCTGGTAGAAATCCCTTCATAGACTTTATCTAGCTTTGTCTTAAATGTCTCCATATCTTTACTTCATGTGGTAGGTTATTCCAGGCTGATATTACCCTCTGGTTGAACCATGAGGCTCTATGTACTGTGTTACATGTTTCCCCTTTTAGCTGCAAACAATGAGCTCTCATTTATAGTTTAGGTTGTTTAGTTCTAATCCTAAACATTCCCAAAAATCACTGTTGGCAAATGATCTGAATAGTAGGCAAAGGTCACCCCTGAGTCTCGTATGTACGCTCATTATATCAGCCAGCCATGGTAGTGAGTGGAGGGCTGTGCTGGTCGCCCACTTGTTGTCAGGGTGTGTGTGTGTGTGTGTGGGAATCTACCTGGTGGAGTGGGGGATCCACTAGACACCAGGGATATACTGCACAGCACTGTAGAATGAGACACCAGTGCTGGCAATCAGCAACAGCTGGTGGGGGGGCACTGGAGAACACACCACCAGGGATTGCTACTATTACTCTTACTGGGGCTGATGATTGGCAGGTGGGATGGAGGACCCTCTTGTCACCAGGGCTGTACTCACACTGTACTGCCTGTGCAGTATGGGCCAGTGATGTTATTGTTTGCTGACACTGCAGGCGACGAAGTTTTGCCTGCAGTGTTTTGTGCCACAATGTTTTTTTCCCCGTGATGTTCCTGGTCGGATCCGGCTACACTGGGGACTGGGTATCTACTTAAAGGAATAAGGGCCTTTACAGGGGTAATGGCCTGCATCCATCCGGGAGAGGAATTGCAGTCCTCAGTGGATGGTTTAGATGCTATTTTCATGAACATTTAAACCAGCTGAGGGGAGTGGTGGAAGAAACTAGGGAGGCAGTAACTGCTGTCCCCCCCACAGGCTGAAGTAGAAAATAGGGAAAACACAAGGGGAATGGAATACCTCAGGGTAGAAATTAGTAAAGGAAGCAAGGCGGTAGAAATGAAGGGGGATGGGAACAGAAGCATTAAATAGAGAAGGAGAAAGGACTAAAAGGAAACAAGGGGGGTACCAAGCAGAGTGGAAACAAAATCTGTAAGGCCTTGTATGCGAAGGCTAGAAGTTTAGGAAATAAAAGATTCCAGACCTACAGGCCATAATCTCAGAGGTTGTCCTGGATACAGCAGCCATTACTGAGTCATAGTGCACTGAAAACCATGACTGGGACATACCAGGTTATACTGTGTTCGGGGGGCAGGGGGGAAAGAAAGGAGGGTGTGTGGGCTTTATGTGAGGGAAGGCATAAAAGCAATGGGGATACATGGAATATGGGGGGAGCAGAGGTACTGTGGGTCACCAAAGAGTCAAGGAATGGAGCCTCTGTTCATACTGGCGTGATCTACAGACCTCCATCTTGGGGAGGGGGTAGGCGAGGTACTGGTGGAGGCCACTGGCAAGATGGCAGAAAGGGGGAGGTGCTGCTGGTAAGGGACTTCAATCTGCCAGATGTAGACTGGAACCTTCTACTGTAGCTACAGCTTCAGCTAGAAGCAGGAACATCCTGGACTCCCTGCAGGGGGTGTTCTTCAGGCAACTAGTTGGTGAACCCACTCATGATGGGGCACTACTAGACATGGTACATACTAAAAGGGACAGTGCTGCTGGTGTCAAGGTGAGAGGCCACCTGGGGAACAGCGATCACAGTACAGTGTGGTTCAAGAACGGATGGTTGTGGAATTGAATGGCAAAGGTCCTGAACTTCAGAAGGGCAGATTTTAAAAAGATGGGTGAATTCCTCAGGGATGACCTAGAGGGGGTGATGACCTGACTGGGCTGGAGGAACAGTGGGCAAAGCTAAAAAGGGCCACAGTGAAGGCAGCAAACCTCTGCATCAAGCAAGTGAGCATAAGCAAAATGAAAACGAGACCGCTATAGTTCTGGAAAGAGGTGTCAGAAAAGGTAAAGGCTAATAAGATAGCATTCAGAAGGTATAAAGCGACACAGAGGGTATGATCATTTTCTGTGACATCTGGAATCAATACATTCTGTATAAATCTTTTTATTATTCACTTTGCACTATTGGTGATAATCAGCTTGGTTTTGTAATAATCGTTTAAAATAAAATAGTGATGTAATAGGGACACCATCAAATGGTATCTTTAAAATCAGCTGTAATCATACCATAGGCACGCCCCTTAGAAAGCTCTGTTGAGTGAAGCACAGGGGCAGGTGACCTAGTGAGGCTGTACCTGCACATGCCTGATGGAAACCTAGCACTCCGCACTTAAATAAAGCAGCACTTTTGGCAAGCTAATCCTTGTTGTCAGTTTCCATCTACTTTCGGGAGATGAGCGCTCTGTTCTTTGTTGGTTGGTGGTTTTTACCAGAGCCTGGGCAGGGTCATTCAGAAGCACAACCACAGACCTGTACTGCTGCAGTGCTGAATTACCTTTGGACTGTGCTATTTGATAAAGGAACTGTGTGTCAACCAGCCCAGAGGGGGGACATTGACAGTGGAACAGTCAATGCGACTCTGCTCGATCATGGTACAGGCTGTGAATCCCACGGAGAGGGAGGCGAGCCAGTTTCAGATCCTGGCCTTGTGATCTGAGAGACAATCGAGGGTGCTACAGAACTTGGTCATAACCTGGGACCCATTTTTATCTGATCATTTGGCTCTTCCCAGAGGTGAATGGGGACATTCTGGGGAAGCAACCTTTTTTTTGCACCGCTTCTCTTCTCAGAGTGGTGGTGTCTCTTTGTTCACTTTGAGGATTTGTTTTTTTTTACTTCGATGAATCAGCGATTGACATCATCAACCTCAGGGAGCATCAGGCCAACAGTGAACCAGGAACAAATGCAGCTGACGACGGTGAAGCCACCTTCGATGCAACCTGTTTCTCCATTACTTTTAGCTTTAGATGAACTTCTATAGCTTTTTTGTGATGTCTCCTGGTTGCCTCATTAAAGCCATGGGACATAGAGCAGGCTTTAACGTCATGGTCTTTACTGAGGCAATGAATACACATGGAGTGGTTGTTGCCCTTATAGACTTTAATGTTGCCACAGCAGCAATAGTGGAAAAATGGTTCCTTATCTGTTGGTGGCAGCATAAAAGAAAAGCTTAAAATAACAAACTTGAGACAGTAGCGACAGCAAAAAGAACAGTTATGTATTCACCATAACAGTATATCTTTGAGAGAATCTCTCTTCAGTGCACACCTATGTAATTTATAGCCGTCAGGCACTAGGACCACATGGAAACATTTTGCAAGCAGTCCACGAGGAGCCACCCATGACAATATCAGCCATTGGCTACTATATAAATGTTGGCGGCCCCTTCCCTCCTCTGTTCCCCACTGGAGCTCACGCTCGGAGGAACTCCCTGTAAGGAACCAGGAGAGAACCTAGGGCTCTGCCGACCAGGTGAGGCGAGACAGAGAACAGCAGATACACCCTCATGGAGAATGAGACAGCACTCACCAGTCTCAGTATCCTTTGGGGGAAGGAGCGTGGGATGGGACGGCTTGATGAAAGAGACACTCTTGAAACTCTACTGAACATCACTGTTCTATCTTCTTCGAGGATATCGCTTTCATCAGACCACACCTATGGAATGCATACCAAGAAGTACTGACCATAAAACAGTCTGGGTGGCTGGAACCTACAGGCCTAAGAAAGCAAGCCCTGAAGCACACCTAGGCCCAAGTCAGCCCTTTTGCAAAAGGCAATGTCCAGACTATAGTGTTTAATGAAGATGTGAACAGTACTCTAGGTGGCAGCTGCACAAATTTCTGCAGCAGACACATTTTTGAGAAATGCAACAGAGTTGGCCTTGCCTCTAGTGGAATAACCACGAACAACCCCAGGAAGTTATTTACCGTACTTCCTATAACAAAAAGTAATACAGTTTGCTAACCACGTGGACAGGCACTGTTTAGAAACAGGATTTCCCTCTTTCCCAGGGGCAAATGAAACAAAAAGTTGTGAAAACTTCCTGCAGTCCTTTGTGCGGTGCATATAGTACCTGAGTATTCAATGTACATCTAGAGTATGGAGCAATGCTTCCCCTGGATTGGCATGCTCAGGAAAACAAACTGGTGGGTAGATGGTTTGATGTAAAGTAAACTCTGGCACTTCCTTGGGTAAAAAACTAACAATTAGTACACAAAGACACATTGTCTTTGGAAAATCAATTAAGGAGGCTCACAGAGTCTGTAGTTCTGAAATTCTTCAAGCTGAAATAATGGCAACCAAAAACAACACTTTTCAAGAAAGAAAGCGTAAACCACAAGTCACCACTGGCTCAAAAGGAGCCAAAATACATTTTTCCAAAATGAAATTAAGGTCCCAAGCTGGAACTGGATTGTGGATGCGGGGCTTCAAGTACAGAACGCCTTTCAAGAATGTATGGGTCACCTCCAGCTGTGCAATCGTATGACCCTCAGTAGGCACATGGAAAGCTGAAATGGCAGTCAGGTGCACTTTAATAGAGAAATATTGCAGGCCTGCATCTGATAAGGACAGCAGATACTCTAGAACCTGATTTACTGGACAGGAAAATGATCTAAGTGATGAGAAGCGACCCACAAAGCAAACCACTTCCACTTCATATGGCCCTGGCGGAAGGCTTTCTGGCAGCCACCAGGACATCAGCCACCTTTTGTGAAATCCTAAGTCTAGCAATGGCTATGTTTTCAGGAGTCAGACATGGAAGCAAAGTAATTTGAGGTCTGCATGGACCTGTTCCTGTGACAGAAGTCCCTGGCATAAGGGCTGGGTACTTGTGGTTTCAAAAATTGTTGCAGCAGAGGGAACCAGATCTGTCACGGTCATGGGGAGCAATGAGGATTAGAGTTATCCCCTCCACCTGGAGCTTGAGTAGCACCTTCTGAATGTGAGGAAGGGGAGGGAAAGTGTATAGGAACCTCCCCTTCCGAGAGAGAGAGAGAGAGAGAGAGACAATACGTCTTGCCAGAAAACTCCAGGCCCTGGAACGAGTGAGCAGAAAAATGGCAGTTTTGCATTGTGCAGGGACACAAAAAGGTCCAACTCTGCATAGAAACATAGAATTTGATGGCAGATAAGGACCGCTTGGCCCACCTAGTCTGCCCATTTCCCTACCTAACAGATAAGCTGCAGATCCCAGTTAACCAACAGCCTACTTCCTCCTACCCCCCTCACAAGAATTGCCTTATGTCTGTCCCATGCATTCTTGAATTCCACCACTGTTTTTGACTCTAGGACCTCCTCAGGAAGGCTGTTCCATATATCCACAACCCTCTCTGTGAAGAAATACTTCCTCACATTACCTCTGAGCCGTCCCCCCATTATCTTCAAATTGTGCCCCCTTGTTTTTCATCTCTTTTTCTGAAAGATGCTACCCTCTTGGACTTTGTTGATTCCCTTGAGGTATTTGAAAGTTTCTATCATGTCCCCCCTCTCCCTCCTTTCTGCGAGGCTATACATCTTTAGTTCCTTTAGTCTTTCTTCATATGTCAACTGATGCAGACCCTGCATCATTCTGGTTGCCCTCCTCTGGACAGCCTCCACCCAGTCTATGTCTTTGCAGAGATGGGGTTTCCAGAACTGTACACAGTACTCCAGATGTGGTCTTACCAACTGTCTGTACAGAGGGCCAACAACTTCCTGTTTTCTACTGGTGATGCCTCTCCCTATGCATCCCAGTATCCCCCCAGCCCTCCTTACTGCCTTCTCACATTGCTGGCCCACCTTTAGGTCGTCTGATATGACTACCCCCAGGTCCTTTTCCATTTTTGTTGTTGTCAGTATCTCACCCCCATTGTACACTCTTCAACTGGGTTTTTGTTTTCCAGGTGCATTACTTTGCACTTCTTTGCAATGAATCTAAGCTGCCATACATTTAACCATTCCTCCAACCTTGCCAAGCCCCTTTTCATCCTTTCCAACCCACCTTGTGTATCAACCCTGTTGCAGATCTTTGTGTCATCTGCAAAGAGACATACTTTCCCTTCCAGTCCCTCTGCAATGTTGCTTATAAAGACATTAAAAAGGACCAGCCCCAGTACTGAACCCTACGGTACCCCACTAGTAACCCTCCTTTCTTCACTGTGGACTCCATTTACTATTACTCACTGTGTCCTGTTGTCCAACCAGTGTTTTACCCAGGCTACCACCCTGGGACCCACTCCCAGGCTGGCTAATTTGTTTATTAATCTTTTGTTCAGGACTGTGTCAAATGCCTTGCTAAAGTCTATGTAGGCCATGTCCACAGCCCCTCCCTGGTCTTCTGCTTTGGTCACCCAGTCAAAGAAATCGATTAGATTTGTCTGACATGACCTTCCCGCTGTGAATCCATGCTGCCTTGGGTCCTGTGCCCCACTGGCCTCTAGGTACTCAACAATTCTTTCTTCAGAAGTGATTCCATCATTTTCCCTACCACTGAGGTCAAACTGACAGGTCTGTAGTTTCCTGCCTATGTCTTGCTCCCACTTTTGTGAAGGGGAATCACATCAGCCCTCCTCCAGTCCTCAGGTAACACACCATCCTCCCATGATTTATTAAAAAGGGTAGTCAGTGGTGTTACTAGTTCTTTTAGAATTCTGGGGCAAATCCCATCAGGCCCCATTGCTTTATCCACCTTCAGTTTTCAGAGTTCTTTCAGAAGCCTTTCTTCTGTGAAAGGACTAATATCAACCCCCCTATCCAGAGTGCTTCTACTGACCGGATTAGGTATTTTCCCCAGCTTTTTCATTGTGAATACTGAGCAGAAGTATTCGTTCAGTATCCCTGCTTTTTCACTGTCACTCTCTGTCCAACCACCATCCTCTTTGTTCAGCCTCAGTATCCCTGCCTTAGTCTTTCTTTGCTCCCTAATGTACTTATAAAAGGTTTTATCCCCCTTCTTAACCAAGTTGGCTATCTTTTCCTCGGTTTGGGCCTTTGCTATTCTGACTGCCTTACTCGCTTCCTTCTGCTTTAACTGGTACAGTTCTCTGTCCTGCTTCTTCTGCGTTTCCTTATACTTCCTGAATGCTATCTTTTCTCCCTGACTTTCCCCGCCACTTCTTTTCAGAACCATAGTGGTTTTTTCTTTCATTTTGATTTGTTTATTTGCTTCACACAAAGGCTTGTTGCCTCTGTGATGGCGGTTTTGATGTTTCCCCACTGTTGCTCCACCCCACCTTCTTGCCTGTTTGCTAGTGCTTTTCTGAGGCACTCTCCCATTTTGACAACATCAGACCTCCTGAAGTCCAGTACCTTCACTTTTGTGTGGCTTGACTCTACAGCTAAGTTTATTGTGAACCACACTGTTTAGTGGTCGCTTGTTCCCAGATGGCTACCCACTTCAAGATCAGAGATCCTCTCTCCGTCCCTATTTGAGAGTACCAGGTCTAAGATTGCTCTCTCCCGAGTGGATTCCAAAGCTAGCTGTCTGAGGCATGCCCCCTGTAGGGCATCGAGAATGGCCCTGCTTTTGGATGTAGCTGCAGCAAAGGTGCTCCATTCAACATCTGGCATATTCAGGTCAAACAGATCTTCCACCACTGAGGTCAATAGTTCCCATTTGTGCATTCTGGACTGTGACCTGCTTAGCCTGTCTGCCAAGACGTTTTGGGCACTTGGGACGTGTACTGTTCACAGTTCTAGACCATGTTCTAGAGCTCAATACTAGACCCTTACTGCTTCCCTGCACAGGGGGTAAGAATGAGTTCCTCCTTGCTTCAGGGTTTTATTTAACTCTAAAAATTGATTAGCATTTTACTCATATAAGTGCTAAATCTTTGTGAAAATGCATAGCTCTTGCCTCACTGTGTTTAACAAACACAGCACTTCTAGAAAATCTATATAAATACTTTCTGTATAGTTAGTATCGTCCCAAGGAAAAAACTGCTAATCAATTGTTTAAAACCCTGTGCTTGCTGAAGTAATGCATCACGCTGATGTTGTCCATCTGTACCAAGGACCTGGAGACTGGTGAGTCTGGAAGGCCTGTAGGCCATATAGAACAGCTCGCACTTCTAGAACATTTATGTGAGGGTATTCTCCACTGTGGTCCACGTACCATGTGCCTGATGGCACCCCAAATGTGTCCCCATCCCATCCCCAAGGCATCTGTAGTTAAAATCTGGTGAGGGGAGGGGATTAGGAAAGGAACCCCCTTTAACAGTTGCTAGGTTCTCTCCACCACTTGAGTACCTTGCATAGAGAAGTTATTAGAACCCTCTGTTTTAGATCGTCTGTGAGTTGGTCCCACTGGACTCTTAGGGTCCACTGAGGGATCCTCATGTGTAGTCTGGCCAGGGGTACCATGACAGTGGCTGCTGCCATCAGACTCAAGAATCGAAGGAATATCCTAGCTGTAAAATATCGGCTGTTGTGGACCAACTGGGCCTGTGCAGACATTCGGCCCTTTCCAGAGGCAGGAAGGCTAAGCCTTGGGCAGTGTCCAAGACCGCCCCTATATACTGTAGCGCTGGTAAAATGTCAAGACAGACTTGGGTACACTGACAGTAACCCCTAGGGCATCTAACATCTGCCTTGTTCAAGCTAGGGTGTGCAAGAGCTGCTCCCTGGAGTGAGCTTCCAGTAGCCAGTCATCCAGGTAGGGAAACATATATAGAGGCTTTCCCTGTGAAGGGCTCCTGCCACCACTGCCAAACATTTGGTAAAGACCCATGGCACAGACGACAAGCCAAAGGGCAATACTTTGAATTGGTAGTGCTCCCCCTGAAACAGGAACCTCAAATATTTTCTGCGAGGTTTGCAAATTTTGCTATGAAGGTAGGCATCCTTCATGTCCAGGGAAAAGATCCAATCCCCTACTTGTAGTAGTGGAAGCAGACCCTGTAGGGTGACCATTCTGAACTTTTTGTATGCTATAAAGAAGTTCAGGTCTCTGAGATCCAGAGTAGGCCTCAGGTCTCCTGTCCATTTCGAGACTAGGAAATACCAAGGTTAGAATCCTGTGTTTCTCTGTTCTGAGGGTATAGGTTCTATGGCCCTCTTCTGAAGCAAGGTATGGACTTCCTTCAGGAGCGGAGGAATATGGTCAGAAGGATAGTGTGTAGGCACTGATGGGTGATCTGGAAGTAGTTCTAGAAGTTCCAGAGCATGGCTTGTGCTACTATTTCCAGGACCCAGGCACCTGAGGTCCCCTCCTTCCACTGATTTAGGCGGAGGGAGAGATGACTCCCAACAACCACCCATTGAGGTAATGGTGGTTGGGAGTGTAGAACGAGTCAGGCAGAGCCAGTTGTGGGGCCTGCTGCCACTTCTAGGGGCTTCTGAATGGGCACCTGGAGTGGACAGGGCTCCTGCTCCCTTGCCTTTACCTTGTTGTCTGGTAGTGGTACGGTGTCTAGTACCAGCCAGAAGAAAAGGTATCCTCTGTGAGGGAGTGTACTGACTTCAAGGTCCTACCAGAGACCTGGAGGTTAGAGAGGATATCTTTTTTTTTTTTTTTTTCATTTTCTATTTATACTCCTTCCCTCCCACGGCACTCCTATCTCTTCGGGAGACACCTATGGCCATTCTAGTCCCCACCTCCTACCCTCCTCCCATGGTGGTCCATCCTCCAGCATGTTGGCTCTTGGCGGGACGAGAGGTGGGGAGGCAAGCACCTTGAACACTTTGTCTCGTCAGAACGTTGGTCACCGGGGCAGGTAGGGGTGTTGGGGATCAGGGCCAGGTGCTCCATCTACGGAGGAGTGCCGTGGGGTGTTTCTGGTGTTCCTCAGGAGTGGCCACCACCCTAACGTCAAGGCGTATCCGCTGACGTCAACCACTTCCCAACCCCCTTGTGCGCTCCTGTCTGCTATGCCTCTGGCTTCCACCAGAGGTCAGTCAGGCACCGAGCGTGTGTCCCCCCTCCCTCCCAGGAGAGGACAGCTGTCCTCAGATGCTCAATCCTCTCCTTCCCCTGCCAACCCCCGACGTCCCGGGCTTGTTCCCAAACCCGGGTTGCCAGTGTGGAGCGAGGTGTGGCATCCAGCACCTCAACCCTCAGCTCCACCGGGCCGGCTAGAGAGGATATCTTGTACATCTGAGCCAAATAGCTTGTATATATCCTCTGAAGGATGCATTAAGAATGGACTGTTGTACATCATTTGCAAAGACTGCCACCCTGAGCCAGGAGTACCTCCTTAGGCATATTCCTGAGGCAGCTACCCTAGCTGAAGCATCAGATACAGTATGTCATAGGTTGTAGGTAGTAGGTGTTTTCCTACATTAGCCCCACCTGAGATAACTTTGAGAAGCTCCTTTTGGGTGCACCTTCTTGCAAGGCTTAAGCAGCTACTTTAGCCTTTCTCCAGAGTGTACTGTGGTATGTGAACATATGGGCCTAATAGTTTGCAATTCTGGGGCCCAGGGAGGCTGAGGCATTTGTTCTCTTATCAAGCACATCAAACCTCCTGGATTCCTTATCAGAAAGAAGTTATGCTAAGGTGTTTTTGTGCCCTGGACCTATCATGTGCAGCACTGATTACCACAGAGTCCACCTCAGGTTGACCAGCTAAAAAGGGTTTCCCTGAGGGGGGCTATATATGTCTTATCTGCCTTTCTTGGTATGGCAGGAATCACATTTGGCCTATGCCAGGCAGCAAAGGTGGCATCCTCTAGGGCAGGAAGAAGGGGTGGTACTACTATAGGAAGAGCATTAGGTAACTCCAAGAAATCAGTAAGGTTTTTCTTGGTTGCATCCTGTTCCTCCAAATCAAACCCCATGGCATACTGTAATTGCTGAACTATGATGATAAAAGATGGGTCCTCTGGGGGGAACCTTGGGGGTGTAAACCACCGAATCCTCACTGCAAGTAGACACAGTGGAACTAGTTCTTTTATTAGGACTTTCCATATAGTCTTCAGCCTCCTCCTCATCATCCTGCATGATGAGATCAGGATTGTACTCAAAGTTGTCACCGGTCTGGTTGATGGGTCGGAGGGAGAACATTGGCAAAGCTGTTGGCACTCGAGAAGGGGGCTGCAACACAGTCTTAGGATGCATCTTCAAGGGGGTTTGAATAACAGGTCCCAGGTCCCATCGATGGACCTTCTGGTACTGGTGCCTGTTACATGTCCTAAGCATGTCTGTGAAGGACAACAGCACCGCATGGACATCGGCGCCTGTGTAATCGACAGGTATGCCAGTAGAAGTCAAAGGAAGAGTCGAGGCCCCGATTGTGACACACCGCTGTATTAGGTTTGGTGGCAAGGGAACGGTCAACGGCACTATAGTGGTCATGCCCATAAGAAGGGGTGACCTGGAACATACCAAGGAGGTTTTCTCCTTCTCTCATTCCCTCTCCCAGTGCTTATGCTTTGGGTCCCAGACGATTTCTCCTGAGATTTTGATGAAATGGACCCCGAGGAGAGAGCCAGTGACATGGCAGAACTCTTTCTGGAGCTCCTTCTCCAACCTGCTGTTTTAAAAGGTGCTTCTCCACAGCACCTTTTCAACGTCGTCGGGTAACTGTGTTGAACCTTTTACAAATCAGGCATGCCTGCACATTATGGTCCAGGCCAAGGCAACACACGCACACATCATGAAAATTTTCCCAGTGTATATCTTTTCACAACACTCACAATAACGGAACAGTTTAGACGGCTCCTTAGACGACATACGCATTGTCGAAAATCACTTATAAAAGTGACTGCTTATTATGGTGAGAAAAAAAGAAAGCGGTGACTGTAGCAGTCGTTTCCATGCATGGTCTGACCAGTATGGTCAACAGTGGGAAAAGAACTGAGGAGGTAAGGGGCCTCCCCCATTTATATAGTAGCCAATGTCTGACATTGTCATGGGCAGCCCCTACTGGACTGCCTGCAAAAGTTATCCGTGTTGTCCTAGTGCCTGTTGCCTATAAGCTCCATAGGTGTGGCCTGATGAAAGAGACATCCTCAGAGAAGATCTTTCCAAATTCATTGGTGTTCTTCAGCAGCAGTGGATAAACGAGCGGTTGATGGCAGAAGAAAGAAAGTACAGTTACGAAAGAACTTACCGTAACAGTAGATCTTCGAGAGAGGCTCTTGCAGTAGGTAATTACATATAGGACTGATGCTGGCAGATGTCAGGACCACATGGAAAAATTTCTAGCTAGCAGTCTCTGGCAGGGGACCGCCCCCATGTCAGGTGACCGACGTCAAGAGACGTCAGTATTAAGGAGTGGTCCCCCAACGCCCACCTTTCAGTTCTTTCCCGCCACAGGCCAAAAGGCAAGATGAGAGAAGCAGATATTTCCCATCCTGGAAAAGGAGATGAAAAAGCTTAGGTGGATGGAGGGCGGAAAGGTATTACCTACTGCAACAGCCTCTCTCGAAGATCTACTGTTACGGTAACTGTACTACCTTACTTCGAGAGGGCTCTTGCAGTAGGTAATTACATATAGGACTGAGTCCCAAGCAGTCTGGAATAAGAAGAAGCAACGGGAGGAGGAAAACTACTCAGAAGTAGACTGTCAGGCTGTAAAGGCCTTAGGAAAGGAGACCTTGCAGAATAGCCAACCCGAAGCCTGCTCTATGGCGAGAGGCAATGTCCAAACTGTAATGTTTCGTAAAGGTATGGACAGAAGTTCAAGTGACGGCTGCGCAAATGTCAGCCGCTGACACATTCTTGAAACAAGCTGCAGAGGTAGCGACTCCTCTGGTGGAGTGGCCTCTGACTTGACCTGGCAGGATCTTGTTGTACTTGTCGTAACAGAAAGTGATACAATGAGCCAACCATTTCGATAGGCATTGCTTAGAAACAGCATTGCCTTCTCTTTTATGAGCAAAAGAGATGAACAGTTGATCAGTCTTTCTGAGATCCTTCGTCCTGTTGGTGTAGCATCTCAGAATTCGGTGAACATCCAAAGTATGCAGAAGGTACTCTCTGTGATTAGAGTGCTGCGTAAAGAAGGCAGGCAACTCTATGGACTGATTCAGCGTAGATTCCGCTACCACCTTAGGGAGAAACTTAGGGTTGGTACGCAGAGCCACACGTTCCATGTGAAAAATCAAATACGGGATTTTGCATATCACGGCCTGGAGCTCGGAAATCCTTCGAGCAGAAGTAATGGCCACTAGGAAGACAGTCTTCCAGAAAGGAACTTTAGGTCTGCTGAGGCTGCCGGCTCGAAAGGGGGCAGAGCAAGATTCTCCAGAATAAAATTCAGATCCCAAGGAGAGGCAGGAACCTGGATAGGGGGTCGCAAGTGGAGGACCCCTCTAAGAGAGGTCTTAGAGATCTCTAGTTGAGCAAACGTCCTCTCTGCAAAGGGGACATGGTAGGCCAAGATGGCTGCCATGTGAACCTTTAAGGAGGAGTGGCTGAGACCCAGATTGAAGAGGTGTCGCAGGTAATCCAGAAGCCGCCCAACAGAGCATGAAAAGGGCTAAAAATTTTTGGAAGCAGCCCAAATAGTGAGCCATTTCCATTTCATGGCATAAGCAGATCTGGTGGAGAGTTTCCTAGCCTCCACCAGAATCTCAGCTACTCGGGGGGGGACCCCGAATTGGGCTTGAGCTACGTCTGCAGGAGCCACGTGTGCAACTGAAGGGACTTGAGGCCTGGATGGATCAAGGTCCCCTGATCCTGGGTCAGCAAAAGTTGCGACAGAGGAATAGGAAGAGGAGGTTCCACTGAGTACTGTTGCAGAAGAGAGAACCAAACTTGCCTGGGCCAGAAAGGAACGATCAGATTCATTCAAGCTCCTTCTGAACTGAGTTTCTGTAAGACCCTCAGAATCAATGGGATTGGGGGGAAGCATTGACGAATCTGCCCTTCCAATCTAGAGACAGACGTCTCTCCAAAAAATGCCGCGTCCTGGAATGAGTGAGCAGAAGTCTGAAAGTTTTGCATTGTGAAGGGATGCAAACAGGTCTACCTGCGGTGTTCTCCAACGTAGGAAGATATCATCTGCGACCCCTGATCCAGTTCCCACTCGTGAGCCTGAGCAGACGACCAACTGAGTCTGTTCTCCAAGATGTTCTCGACCCCCGGGACGCAAATGGCCATGAGGTGAAGGTTGTGCTGCAATGCCCAATCCCAAACTTCCATCACCTCCCTGCAAAGAGGGTAGGAACGAGTTCCTCCCTGTTTGCTTGATGTACCAGACACACACATATTGTCCGTCTGTACTGCCAAGTGACTGGGAAGCAGATGCAGAGCCTGAAGAGCGTACTGCACTGCCCAAAGCTCGAGCACACTGATGTGAAGAGACTTCTCGAGCTTGGACCAGGAGCCCTGGGTCCTGTGAGGCCCAAGACGGGCTCCCCAACTCTCGCCCGAGGCATTCGTAGTCAGCGTCTGTGAGGGGGGAGAGAGACAGAAGGGAAATCCCCTGCAAAGGTTCTCCTGAACCATCCACCACTGCAAGTCCTGAGCCATAGGAGTGGATTCCAGAACAAACTGATCTAGGTCATCCACCAACTGATCCCACTGAGACCAAAGCATCCACTGAGAAAGTCTCATGTGGAGCCGAGCACGAGGAACTGTCAGAATTGCAGCCGCCATGAGCCCGAGGAGGTGAATGACCGACCTGGCACTGACCTGCCTGCGGCTAGACAACAGGCTGACCTGGGCCTAGTGTGTGGCCACCCTGTCCGATGGCAGGAAGGTCATGCCCGAGGTCGTGTCCAGGATCGCCACAATAAACTGAAGCCTTTGGGACAGGAACAAGTGGGACTTGGGGTGGTTGATGGTAATACCCAGGCAGGTGAAAACCTGCCAGGTAAGGGAAAGGGAAAGGGAACGCAGGAGCTCCTCCCTGGAAGGTGCCACCAGAAGCCAATTGTCCAGGTACAGGAAAACCTGCACCCCCTGGGTAAGAAGGTAGGCCGCTACCACCAAAAGGCATTTGGTGAACACTCGGGGCGCCGAGGAAAGACCAAATGGGAGGGCCTTGAACTGGTAGTGATCCCCCTGGAACGCAAAGCACAGGTATTTGCAGTGGGACAGGCGGATAGGGTTATGCAGGTAAGCATCCTGCATATCCAGAGCGCACAGCCACTGTCCCGGCCGAAGAAGGGGCAGGAAACTCTGCAGAGAGCGCATCCTGAATCTCTTGTACTCTATGAACAAGCTCAGGGAGCCGAGGTCGAGAATCGGCCTCACGTCCCCTGACTTCTTCGGGACCAGGAAGAAATGAGAATAGTATCCCATCCCCTGAAGAGGAGGAGGGACAGGTTCTATTGTCCCCTTCAAAAGAAGTGCAGAGATGTCTTCCCGAACCAAGAGAAGATGCTCCTGGAGAGTACGACGACCTTGGGGGTGGGAGGGCGGTTCGAGGAAGTTTCCGAAGAAACTCTACTGAGCTTCCCTCTGCAATCAGCTGGAGCACCCAGGTGTCTGAAGTTATCCTCTCCCAACCCAGAAGATGGAGGGAGAATTGCCCTCCTACCGGTTCCTCTAGAGACCTCAGAGGCTCTGGGAGAGGAAAGGAGTCAGGTGGTGTGAGGCAGCATCGCGGCTGAAGCCCCTGCTGCTTTTTTGGGTTGGGGGACTTGGCAGCTGGAGGGGCCCGGTGTTTATTGGCCTACTTCCCCTGAGGTTTTGCCTTTTGCCGATTCCGTCTGCGAAAGGGACGCTGCGCCTGAGGGGGTTTGTACATGGAGTCCACAGACTTCAGTGCAGTCTCCTTCTGCAGATCGGTGATAATGTCCTTGACATCACCCCCGAACAGCACCGAACCCTGGAAAAGCATGTCCTGGATAGCAGACTACACTTCCGGGACCAACCCTGACACACGGAGCCAGGCATGTCGCTGTAAACCCACGGCGAAAGTTGATCTCCTACCAGCAGCATCCACTGCATCATACGTGGCACGAAGAATGTGCCGACTGGCCGAACGTGCAGAGCGGACAAGACTAGCCACTTCCTGTTTCACCTGCGAACCGGGAAGGGAGTCCAACTTGGATTCCACCTCGCTAAGAATTGTTTTCTGATAATCCCCCATATGACCGACATAATTCAGGGCCCTAATACCTAGAGTGAAAGAAGCAAAGACCTTCTTGCTATACTGGTCCAGAAGACGGGATTCTTTGACAGGTGGAGACGAGCTCAAATACCTCGGGTTAGCTGACCGACTGTGAGCGGTGCTGATCACGACCGGGTCAGCTCAAGGGTGAGAATTAAGGGAGTCAACACCCACTGGAGCCTGATATAGCCTGTCCGATTTCCGGGGAAGAGGGGCTATTGCCGATGGTTGCTTCCACATAGTGGAGACAAGATCGGCATGAGGCTCAATCCAGGGTGGCACCAAGGTCGGAGCAGTCTCGGGCAGATCCAGGTGCGCAGCGAGCTTCTTACGCTGTGTATCCGGCTCCAAGGAGCGCCACTGATGTACCTCCTGGATTTTGCGCAGCAACTCCGTGAAGGAAGGATCCTCCGGAGGTGACTTCAGAGGAGTCCTAGGCCTGGGTTTATCCGGAGAGCAAGGCTCGTCATCCGGGTCGGAACAACCATCGGAGTCGTCCGAGGAGGAAGAGGAAGACTCCCCCTCCCAGTGCGGGGGAGGAACGGACCCCTTGGGAAGCCCTCGGGGAAGCGTATCCTGCCCTGCTCTGGAACCGGAGGGCTCGCCTCTGGTTTCTGGAGGTGGGAAGGGAGTCCGGCGTCTCGGGCGTACGGGAACCGGGGTCAGCACCGTCACAGGGAGATGACTCTCCACCTCTCTGGTGAGCTGAGCCTTAGCCTCAGCCCACCAGGAGGCCAGAGTCTCCTTCAAATCCACCAGCGGCTGAGTGGGTGGTGGAGGAGAAGGAGTAGGAGGGGGATGCGGACACTGAGTGTATCCGAATGGCATGTATCCGTAGCCCGACGGCGGGTAACCCGGAGTCGGATAATGAGGCACCATGTACTGCGGCATCGGATAGGCCGGCATCGGGTACTGGGGCACCGGATACTGCGGCCCTGGGTACGAAATGCGTGATACCCTGGAACCAGGGGGTCTGACGGGGCACACGGCTTGGCAGGAGGCCCAGCAGGTGGGTCTGGAACAGGAGGCCCGGTGGGCCCGGCATGAGGGCAGCATCCGGGAGAGGGATGTCGCCTGGCGTAGGCAAAACTGGCGTCAGGGCCGGCGTCCGGAACAGACATCAGGTCATCCAACCCAGCGGAAGGGGGACCTGATGGGGGTGCAGCATGATCCTCGGCATGACCCGGGGAAGGAGGGTAAAAATCCCCGGGGTCAGGCTGAGGAGACACAGAGTCCCTGGAGGGCAGCAAAGGCTGCAGGGAGCGGGAGCGGCAGACAAGAGGGGTCGGCGTCAGCTCAGCTGCAGCCGGGCATCGGGAACCTGACATCCGACTTAATCAGCGAGGTCCAGGCGGACATCAGAGGAGCTGACGTCAACACGGAGCTACTGGACCAGTAAACCACACAGCGGTGGCCTTACCTGAAGTGGTGGCCCCCAATAGCCCAGAGGCGCCCAAAAGGCCCGAACGCGAGCCAGACGGATGGGCTGATGCTGCCTTGGAAGCCTCCAAGATGGCCATCATGGAGCGGTAGCATGGCGACTCCGGCTGAAGTCGCGGTGGACGAGGAGCCCCGGTCCCGGTGCTTCTCCTTATCCTTTTTACGATGGCCTTCGAGGGAAGTGGAAGCCTGCCCGAGCTTTTTCAACTCCTTCTCCATGGAGGACATTTTCTTCTTAAGGATGTGGGCCTCCAGGGACTGCTGCCTCCATCTGCAGGTGGTGGCGCTGAATTTGAGGCAGTGCTGGCACTTCTCCACCAGATGATCTGATGATCCGGGCCCAGACAGAAGAGGCACTGGGAATGGCTGTCCTTGTGTGGGAGTTGGGCGCCGCACGAGTCGCACTTGTTCCTGTGCTCGGAGGGTGTAGGGGATGACATACACCACCGAAAATCAAACAAATTTGTTGAATGAATCGAGTAAAGAGACGGTAAAAACTACTGACAGAGCTGACAAGCGTTGAACTTTACCGTGAGGCGCTGACATGAGCTAATGGCGGGAAAGAACTGGAAGGCAGGCGTGGGGGACCGCCCCTTTATACTGACGTTGCTTGACGTTGGTCACCTGATGTGGGGGCGGACCCCCACCAGAGACTGCTAGCTAGAAATTTTTCCGTGGGGTCCTGACGCCTGCCGGCATCAGTCCTATATGTAATTACCTACTGCAAGATCCCTCTTGAAGTAAGATCTGGGGATGCCCACATACATAGGCGCCAAAGCGAGTTGATGTGGATGGCCCCAGCCAGAAAAATTTGCAGGTGGTCCTGACTCCAATGGTTTGCAGTTCCATGATGTGGTTCAATGGTAGAGATATCTTCCAAGATCAATTTTTACCACGCTCTGTATGTTTCAAGTGACCACGGGTCTGCTTGTGCTCCAAGCATCCTCCCCCACCCAGACTTACATGTTGTACTTCATTTTGTTTTCTAAGAATTTATAGACAAAGGGAATTTTTAAACTCCAACTGTCAATAATTTTCTGCAGCTCCCTTTCTCAGTTCTGTTGCTAGCCTGCCTCGCTGTTCCTTCATTTGTATGTAGACTTTTATTAAGTTTTTAAAAAATATACATTGTTCATTGTGCATTCCTGGTCAGAATGAGAACCACCCCACTCCTTGGAGATGCATGGCTAATTCAACATAGGCACTGCAAATAAGGAATAGCAATTACTATTGTTCTGTTAGCACATGGTGTTATTGTAATTATGCTGCCCAGTGAGACTGAATGATGCTACTGTAGTTCATAATATCCCATCAATGAAATAAAATGCTTACATCGACAACTATGGGGAGGGAGGGGTTAACTGGGATAAATAACATAAGCAATATTAAGATGGCAGGCTATGGGCATAATACATAGGTAATTATGGTTTGGCAGTCCTCCTTGGATAAAGCAGAAGCTTGCTAGGAGTGTGGTAGAGCTGTAACCATTAGTTGTTATACTATTACATGGAAACTGTGTTATCCTCAGCTCTTTTCTTACTGTTTCAGGTTCCTGACAGCTGCTGAGCACACAAGCAGCCATGGTGGCAGACAGTAATGCTTTAAAGAACAAAGTTCTGATATATTCCCATTATTAGTGAACCCACGGTGTCTATTTTTCTATAAAATAAATCTGATTTTTCATTGAGATTTTGTGTTTTCTTTTCCATGATATGTTTCATTGACCAAGGTGTGCCGGGTAGGAGGGCTGACACTGAGTCATGCTCTGTTGATAACTATTCTAGCCATGGTAAGTAAGACACGCAGATGGTACCTTTTCTTAGGGGCTTTAATTACTGGGGGGAATACTATCAACATGAAATTGTGTGTTCCTCTCATGGCAGTGCCAGGGACAGAATGTCCATCAACTTGCTATGTACCTTTGTCCAATAGTGTTGGATTGCTTGACAGGACCAAAATGTATTGGTGTGGTCTGCTCTAGGAGTCCCACATCATCTCCAACACAAGGCAGAGTACTGTTGCTGATTCCTGGATTGAATCATTGGGGTTTTAAAAAATTTAATCAGGATCTGACAAGTATATTCCCAGTAGATTGTGGAAGGTGTGCATTTCCAATATGGCGCATTCCCAGTCCTTATCAGTTAGTGGGCTATTCATTTCTTGGGCCCACTTACCTCTAAAATGTCTGCCGAGACCGGCACTTGCGTAAGAAATACTCTATAAAATAATTAAATTAAATGTTGCGGTAAAGACCCTATGAGGGCCTGTCTCAGCAGGATCAAGAGGGGGATCCAGCCTCAAAGTGGTTTTAGTGGCAAGAAAAACAGGTTAGTCACCCGTAACAGTAGTTCTAGGAGTGGTATATGGTGTACGTCCACACTTCTGGCAGTATCTTACCTTTAAGACCCTGGCTGGAAGGTCTTCAAGCTGGCTCCTCCCACCCACTCGAGTGGTAACTCCCTCGGCACCACCCCATGACAACAGATCATACCTGCTGGAAGCAAGATACAGTGTGCCACTTGCCAGGCGAGGTTGGGTGGGTTCTGTGGATGTACACCAAATACCACTCCTAGAACTACTGTTACAGGTGGATAACCTGTTTTTCTAGGGACGAGGAAATGGTGTACTATCCACAATTCCTGCAAACTACTAGTAGTTCTCCAGATAAATAGGGGCAAGGCGTACACTCCCTATTTAGGGAACAGAGATTGGAGAACCGAGGGCCCAAAACCAGCATCCCGGCGTGACTCAAGGTTGATATGGTAACAGGAGATGAAGGTGTGTGCTGACTTGCTTCAGATTTCCTGGATAGGGATATCCCTGGAAGCAGCCACTGAGGCAGCGGTATGTCTGGTGGAATGAGTCCTCAGCCCTGTGGGAGGCTCCCTGCAATCCACCTGCCAATCGTCCACTTAGCTGCCGGTCTGCCAGTTGCAACTTCAGTGTAGGTGACAAACAGCTGGCAAACCTCTCCCCGAACTCCAGCCATGCGCTTCTTATAATAGGCAAGTGCTCACCACAGGTCTAAAGTATGGAGCCTGTACTCGGCCTCCGAGGTGTGGTTGGTAAAGAACACTGGGAGATTCATCACCTGGTTAAGGCAGAACTCTGACACAACCTTCGGGAGGAACTTCGGGTTGGGGCAAAGGACAACGTTGTCCCTGTGGAAGACCAAATAAGGAGACTCTACCGAAGGCGCCTGGAGCTCACTGGTCCTTCTGGCAGACATGACAGCCACCAAGAAGGCGGTCTTCCATGACAGGTGAGACATTTCATACCTGTACACTGGACCGAATGGCTTGCCCATGAGCTTTACCAATACCAGCAACAAGTCCCAAGGTGGTGGTGGTTCACACATTGAAGGGGAAATGTGGTCAAGACCTTTAAAAAAGCGTTGGACCATCTTCTCCTGTGCCACCGACAGTATACCAGCCCATGCTTGGTGTGTGGAGATGGCTACCAGGTGCACCTTAAGGGTCTTCAACTGAAGGCCCGACAGAGGGACCAATGGTAATTGAGAATGCTAGCCACTGAGTAAGACAAGGGGTCAAGCCCGTGCCCTGGCATCAAATGGAGAACCTCTTCCATTTGAAGACATAGCATTTTCGGGTCGATTCCTTGTGAGAAGCCTCAACCATGGCGAGGACATCTTTGGAGAGACCCAAAGCCTGGAACTCTAGCCGCTCAGAAACCAGGCTGTCAGGTGCAGGGATTGAAGATACTGATGGAATACCTTTCCCTAATTGCATGAAAGCACATCTGGGTGTACAGGAAGATGCATAGAAGCCTGCAGTTGAGGCTGACGAGATCAGGGTACCAGAAATGGCAGGGCCAGTCCGGAGCCACCAGGATCATCCATGCCTTGTCCCTCCTGGCTTTGAGCAGCACTTTGTGGATCAGCAGAAAAGAAGGGAAGGCATACAAGAGGCCTGCGGTCCAGGCCTCGAGAAGGCATCCCCCTGCAGCGTTCCCTGCTCAAGGGGCAGGTACAATACAAACTCAGCTTTGCGTTCTCCCTGGAGACAAACATCCACCATAGGGGTGCCTCACCAGGAGAACAAATTAGGGGTGCCTCACCAGGAGAACAAATTGTGCACTACCTCCTGATGGTGAGACCACTCATGAGATACCTCACCCCCTTGGCTGAGGGCGTCCGCCAGTTGACTGGACACACCGGCCACATGGATGGCCAGGAGATCGGTGTTCAGGCTGAGCACAAGGGTCCAGATATGGAGAGCTTTCCTGTACAGAGGAAGGGGGTGCATCCTGCCCTGTTTGATGAGGCAGTATGTGGTCATGGTGTTGTCCATTTGAACCTGAACGACCTGATCCAGAATGTGTGGAGCAAAGGCTGTCAGCTCAAGCTGAACTGCCTGAACTTCCAGATGACTGATATGGCCTCTGGACTTCTTGGGGGTCCACAGTCCATGGACTCTATGCTCCCCCGCGTAGGCACCGCAGCCCATCAGGGAGGCACTGGTCATGATGGTGACAATCAGCTCCAGGCGGACAAATGCGATTCCTTCCTGCACATGTTCCGGTACTATCCACCACTGGAGGGTGTCCCACATCAGCTGGGTCACAGTGACTGGCTGGTTGACGTGGCCCTTGCACTGAAACCACTGGTGGGCAAACTCCTACTGCAGAGAGTGCATTCTCCACCAGGCCCAATGGACCATGCTGGTGCATGCCGCCATGAATCCCAGGAGGCATGGGAAGTCCCAAGCAGAGGACAACTGTCCAACCCGAAATGATCAGGTAAAGGAAGAAAGAACCTCTGTTCAGTCTGACAGGAGTCAAGCTCTGGCTCTGCAGGCGTCGAGCTCAGCCCCGATGAAGTGTATCACCTGTGAAGGTAAGAGCTCCAACTTGGCTTTGTTCACCAGGAAGCCAAGGGACAAGCAGTTCAGGTCTGGAGGGCCAGATCCCTGTACCAGTCCACCACCTCCATGGAGGAGTCTGCTATCAACCAGTCATCCAGGTGGGGACACACCCGGACCCCTCGATGCCTCAGGTAGGCTGCCACCACTGCAATGCGCTAGGTGAAGACCCTGGGAGCAGAGGAAAGGCCAAAGAACATGGCCTGGAATGCGTAGATAATCCCCTCCATTCAGAACAGAAGGAGCCAGTGGTGGGATGGATGGATGGGAACATGGAAGAATGCATCCCGAAGATCCAGAGAACAGAGCCACATGTTCTGCTCCAGGGATGGAATTTTCTGAGACAGAGTGACCATCTTGAAGGTATGCGACTGAAGGAATTTGCTCAGGTCGTGCAGATCTAAGATGGGGTGCCAGCCCCCATCCGTTTTGGGACCAAGAAGTACCTGGAAACATACCCTGGGCTTACTGGGGGGTCTGGGACTTGAGCCACTACCTCCTTCTGGAGCAGCTGGGCAATGTCTTTCCAAAGGGCTGACAGCATGTCGGTGGACATCACGTCCTCCTGTAGGGTATGGGCTCAGCATGGTGGATTAGTCTCAAACTCTAGAGGCAGACCCTGACAGACCACTTCGAGGACCCACCTGTCCATGGTGATGGTGGACCAGGTGGAAAGGAAGTGGTGGAGCCGGCCCCCTACAGGAGGACCCAGAGGAGACAGGACGGGGATGGGGAAGGCACCCTCCAGCCCATCACTGGGCAGGATTGGAGGCAGAGAAGGGACTGGCTGAGGAAGCAGTGGGACCTTGACCGCCTGGTTTGCAGATGACTGAAGCAGCCAACTTCAGTTGAGGATGCCAAGCCTGGGACTGCTGCCCAGCTGGGGGCTGGGACAGCTTGGCAGCAAGCGGCAGAGAGGGGCAGAAAGGATTTCTTCCTCTGAAGCTTTGAGCCCTTGGGATTCCTCTGGGTGGAGGTGAGAGTCCAGGGTGGCGTTGAACTTCTCAATCCAAGTGATGTGTCCTTCCACTCCCAGCCCAAACAAGTCAGTCCCCAAGAAGGGGACATCCGCCAAATTGCTCTGAGTGTTTGCCGTAAAGGTAGAAATCTGCAGCCAAGCCCTGTGGTGCATGGCCACCATGGCAGCCATAGATTGGGCGCAGGAATCGCTGATGTCCAAGGCCATCTGGAGCTGTCGTTTGGCCACTGCTCGCCATGGTCCTGGACTTGCTTGACCGTGATCTGTAAGATAGCCGGGAGCTGAGGAAGCACCTCATCGAAAGTGCCGAGTAAGGCATGAGCGAAATGGGCCATCAAAAGGAACCTACTTGTCTACTGAAGGCCGAGAGAAGAGGTTGCATAGACCTTTTGGCCATGTGATCTAATTTCTTAGATTCTTTGCCAGGAAGTTTGTCCACATCCCCGATACTGCCGATATGCCGAAAGTTAGCCACCAAACCCTCAGTCAAGGGTTGTTTGGTGAAATCCAACAGGGAACCCATAGGGATTGCATATTTTCAGGCCATATGAGCCAACAGCATCAGGCAGGAGGAAGGGTGCTGGCAAAGCTCCAGAGTGGGGCCAAGAATGGCCTCGACGACCACGAAGGCAACCCCAGGGGAGTCACCTCAGTTGAGAATTTCGGTCAAGGGATACTTGGCCCATTTCTAAAAGGGCTGCATCTGAATCCCAGTTGATTCTGCAATGCGATGGAGCAAGCCCTCAAAAAAGTGGGACCATACTCTGTAGACAAATCCTCCACTGATTCCAAATCCACAGGATAACAATGCAGGAAGGAGTCCTCAGATTCCAAGGATTCGCTGAAAAGTGGTTGACCAACCAAGTCCCCACTGATCCTGCAGGGTCTATTGAGAGTTACGGTGACCAACAGCTGATGAGGAAGCCCGGGAGAGGAAAGGGCATCCTTAGGAGGGGGACCATCCTTTGGCTGTTCAGGAGGCAGCTCCACCCTGATAGAGGGAGAGGCCAGAACAGGCCAAGCCAGAACTGGCTGAGCCGGAGTAGGCTGGGGCCTTAGTGGCAGGAGCCACGGAAGAGCAGAGGTAGGGGCTGGAATCAGCATAACCCCGGAGAGCATGAGCTGCTGCCACATTAGCTCTTCACAGTGATGGCGCATTTTGTGTCAGAACCTCTCCTCACCCAAGGAGGAAGAAAAGGAAGAATAGCAGTGGCGCCGCTTGCCCGAGTGCCGAGAGTGGGAGCGCCGATGTCGGCGGACGCAGCTCCGGTTTATGGGTACTCGACCTTGACCACGGGGGTTGGGGGGGACGGAAGCTGAGACTCCTCCGAAGGAACGGGATCCTGAGGGTCAGGGACCAGATCAGGAAACTGGTCTGACCCTCCCTGGGAGGTGATAGGCAGGACTGGAGTCCTACAGAGTGAGGTATCCACCTCATCCTGTGACAATGTATCAACCAGCTCGAGAAAAATCTCGACAGATTGGTCGACGTGCGTCTCGGCTGACGGGCTCGACAGGGAGACCATGGAGCCAGCTGCCTGGACCAACAAAGGATCAACAGTAGTCGAAACCTCCAAGGAAGAGCAAGAATCCGAGGTCCAAGAGTGCTCGCGATCCCACGATCATCAATGAGACTTTTTCTTAGTCTCCTTTTTAGACAATCTAAAGGATTTTGTGCCCTTAGAGGGACCCTGCCCAAGAGTGAGAAGGAACTGGCACAAATCCCTAAATGCACCCGTAAAAGTGGCACCAAAAGAAAGCGGCATGCTCCATGGCCTGAGCTGCTGCCTCTTCGAAGGCCAAAAGTTGTTCTGCGGACCCCGCAGCTGCAGAGACTGCCTGATGCGTCTTTTGATCGAATGGGAGGGTTCCCATTTATCTGTGTGCCCGAGAAGGAGTCAAGCATGCCGGTTCTCCAAAGTACTAGGATGCAAAGTGGAACAAAGGCCACAAGCCTAGGGATCATGATCGTGGCCTAGGCAGTACACACACGAGGTGTGCGGGTCCACCCAGGACATCTCCTGCCCGCAGTCATATTTTTTTAAACCAGGCACTGACTTCAAGTCATCCATGCTGATGAGAGTTTCAAGCTAATTCAAAAAGCAACTTGAAGACAGATCGGTTAGATTTTTTGAAAGCAATGGGCCCACTAAATACAGAACGATACGGAGGGAACCTTCTTCTTTCAGTGGAAAGGAAGATCTGACGTCGTGGGGCAATGCCGAGGGAGTTTCCACCTGGGTGGATGGGAGGGCCCAGCATGAAGACCGTCTAGTCAGAGTCTTAAAGGGAAGGATACTGCCAGAAGTGTGGATAGTACACCATATCTATGTCCCTAGAATGGCAAACTTGTAAGTAACAAAAGTAGTCCAACTGTTGCAAATGAAATGTCTTTAAGTACTTGTAAAGAGAATATCCCTTCGGTATCTAGGAACTGTGAAATATAAGAAGGCCCAACAAGACCAATCTACAGTATCACGGTTCTAAGGAAAGCAGAATAAATTGAGATGTATAGGTTATAGGTACATATAGCGTGAAATAGTCCATCAACACCAGGTAGTGTATTGTTTTAGTCCAACAGTTCCAAGTGGTGCAGGTGTAGGATGAGTGTTTCTGGGAAAGTGAAATATGTCTGGGGCAGGTAGAGGATTCTTTCTAGGGGCCGTATGGAGTCTTGTACAAGTTCTATAGTTTTCCAGTGGCTGTGGTAACCTGTGGACAGCCAGTACAAGGCTGTTGTGAACTGTGTCGCTTGCATGTAAAAATTAGGTAAGGCCTTGTCACGGGGAAGTTGAAGGATTTGAAAATTAACTCGCAGGTATTTGCCCTACCAGATTTAGAGGGAGACCGCCTTATACCACTGCGCAAATTCTGCCTGTGTGGGGGAGATAGAAAGCATCTGGAATAAGTAAAGGAGCATAGGAAGTGTGTTTATTCAAATAATGTTGATCCATTGTAAAAGACCTAGGATTAAAAGGTCCCTTGTCTTGAGATCTGACTGAATCTGCTGTGAGAGATGGCTGTAGTTAAGAGCACATAAGACACCTGGGTGCAGCGAGAGACAGGCTCCCAAATATTTTAGGGATGTAAGTTCCCACCTAAAGGGGTAATGCTGACTGATCTCCTCGGATGGGTGACAGTGTATTGCAAGCACATGCTTTATTCTGGTTCAGTTTATAGCCCACTCGGTGGCCAAAGCTCTAAAGGGTCTGCCAGTGGACTTGAAGAATTCGCTCAGGGTCTGCAAGATGAATCAAAAGATCATCGGCATATTATGCCAGTTTATACTGTATGTTTCTATGATGGGGGCCAAGAAGTTGGTCATGTGTCCGAAGGGTGGCAACAAGAGGTTTGATGTATAGGGCAGAGAGAGGGGGGAGATAACAGGCAGCCCTGATGGGTGCTCCGAGAGAGAGACGGAAAGTTGGAAAGAACATACTGTTGGCTTTTACACTGGCCACGGGGTTGTGTAGATTGTTTGTATAATGTGACTGAGAACAGAAGGGACCCCAACTTGAGAGACAGTATGACAGAGAAAAGGCCATGTCAATCAATCAAAGGCCTTTTCTGCATCTAGGCTTAGGAGCAGAAAAGGCTGTTCAAGAGAAGGCATATGTCTCAGTAAATATAATGTTCATTTAATATTATCCTATGTCTATCACATTCTAATGAACCCGGTCTGATCATGGTTAACCAGAGTGGAAAGGAGCAGGTTTGTTTTTTTCTCTAAAATGATCATGAACAATTTGTAATCCATATTTAGTACAGAGATAGGACAATAAGAGTCTGCAAGGGTCGGGTCTTTGTTGGGTTTTAGAATTGCTGAGATAATGGCATAACGTCATGCGTTGGGGAGCTGTCCTTCACTCTGAACATGATGAAATGTGCTGAGCAAAAGTTGTGCTATTTCCTCAGAGGATTTCTTATAAAACTCCAAGACATCCCAAGTTTGTCGGCCTTTGGTTTCCAGCAGCGTGAAAGACGGTGGATGATTTTTCCAGTGCAGTGAGGTGATCGTGTGAATACTGTGTCCTTTCATATAGACTTGAGACTAACGGTTACAGTATAAGTTAACATACACAATGACTTCTAGTTTTTCCCACCTGCAAGAAATTTAGTTTAGAACATGGCTGCTTGACGGACACCTTACCAGTTTATACTTAGGCGGGTTTACTGTCTGTTAAGTTCTAGTGCTATGTAGCTTTTACCCAGCTTAAAGCAATAGTACACTTTCCATGTACTGATGTAACACTTAGACATGTCAAGTAATCACATTTCATACCAGAATCTCAGTTAAAATGCTTTTCATATTTGTGATATCCAATTTCATAGTAATTGGGATGATAAACCCATGATATAGGGTGCAGTAGGCTGTTCAATATAGATTAATTTCTCTGCTCATGGCAGAAATTGGCCACAATAATGTTTAAAGAGCAGCTTCCCACTGTTGCACCCCAACCCCCCACCCCCAATGAATAATAAAGCTTACTTGGCCCCAAGTGGTCTGCAATACAGATTTTCATTTATTTGTCAGTTTTAAAAAATACAAGGGATTGTGTAACCCCTAGATGGCGCTATCCCAGGGGCTACTACCCCTGCCTGATTTGCCACTAACAGGTTGAGGGGCCTGGATCCAATGGCGGGTGCCTCCACCCAGAGGTCAGGGTTTGCAATAGTTAAACTAACTTGGTCACAGCCCTCTGGGACACTGCAACCCCCCTTTCTTCCCACTAGTGGCCCACACAATATATCAGAATTACCTTCACAGTATACACTTACCCCAGGTCTGGTTCGGCACTGGGACCTCCTGTGAAATGAGATACAGTGCAACAATCACAGTACAGTACTTTAACATAGACAAATACCTCAGGCAGTATAACTTTGCTGAAACAAGCAGCTCTGATTTATTTAGGGGGATATAACAAGGACAGGGGGAAATCAGGTTAATTAGCTTATCACTCTAATAATCTACCTATGGCTCTGTGCACATGCCTATCCCTATCAGTTACTGTCCCTGGGTACCCAAGCCCTAGTGGCTAGTCCAAACCGTGGCAGCTGGTAGGGGCCCTTTCACACAGAGAAAAGGAGAATTAAACAGTCAGCAGTACAGTAATTCCATTTGGATTTAATGTGGCAATTCAACAGGGAGCGACCCTGAATTAGTACTCACGACCTCCAAATAAGATAGGGTCCTTCAATGTCCAACACGCTCACTTGAGGTACACAAACCTCTTCACACATCCATATAAAAGAAAGCACTATACCAGGCAGGCTGCATCTGTATCCCGATCGCAATTACTGCACAATACCGGGAGAACACACAGCAGATTCAGTTCCTGACAGACCGAGTGCAATTTTCAGCAATTCCTCCAGTCTTCTACAGGGTGAGCCTGGTTTCTACTCTTCAGAGATCCTTTGATTCTTTCACAGGACGGATTCAGTCCTAACAAGCTGTTACACAAGCTGCAGACCGAACTCTGGGCCTACACACGCTTTTTGACTAAAACTGCACACTGAAAAGCACAGGGCTCCTTCCTTCTTCACTGCCAAAGCTCAACTGAAACTCCAACCGACAAAACGGGCACTTCCTTTGAGTTCCTCCCAGTTCTTGACTGGATTGGCTGTCACTCACAATAGACTGCTGCTGTTGGTCCAAAAGGCACTGAAGTCTAAACTACATCTCCCAGAGTCACTGCCCATACAATCCTCTTGTGGCTGGCTCAGATTATGAGTCCAAGTTCTGATTCGTCCCAAGGCACCATTTTAGAGCTAGCTTACCCCACACTGATTGGTCCAGTTCAGCAGTTCAAAACTAGAATGGGGAACTAGCAGACACAGTTCTGACTGCAAAGAAAGCAGGTTAGACAAACTGTAATTTCATTATTACTCTAAATAATTTCTGGCAAACAGTTACATCTTTCAGATAGGTTCCCTTTGCACTCCTAGTGACTGCAAAATGAAGTGAATTGGCAGCAGCTTGAGTGGTACTCAAGCACACAGTCCCCCATACAACTAATTATGTCTGCAAGCAGACAGCTCTTAAAGAGACAGTACCAGAGGCTCTAAAACACTCACTGATAAATGGCTTAAATGCCAAACACCATTCAGGCTTGGAGCATTCAAGCAAGCTCCTGGAAGTCTTTTGGGAACCCCCATTTGCAGGGGGGTTACAGATTGTATTGGGCTCTATGGAGCCAAAAGCCAAAACAGTGCCACTTCCTTATTGCTGAGACATGCCCTCACGCTTGCACTTTTTGTGATGTCAGTATACGGAGAGTGGGAGGGCGCTCCATAGTGTAGCATAGGGACCTTTTTTGAAATGCATTTTATTACAATTTAGAGTTCCGATTATAACAAAATATTACAACAAATCAAGGCCACTAGTCGACTAACAAGGTCCTTGTTAGTCAAGCAGTGGCCTTGATCTGTTATATTCGGAATGCTAAACTGTAATAAAATACATTTAAAAAACATCTCTATGCTACTCTGTGGTGCATGCCCCCACGCTCTCCATTTACTGACATCACAAATGTGCAAGCATGGTAGCATGTCACAGCAATAAGGAAGCAGCACTGTTTTGGCTTTCGGCTCCACAGAGCTAAATACAATCCTTTGGATTTCTTAAAATTGACAGAAATAAATGAAAATTTGTATTGCAGACCACTTGGAGCCAAGTAAGATTTGTTATATGTTTTTTTTTGGGGGCAGCAGTAGGAAAGTAAGAAGCTGCTCTTTAAATGTAGGATAGATTTCTTTTTTTTCCTTTAAATCTGCAATCCTGGTCTGGAAAAGTTTAACAATGTTTTGGTAACCCCCACATGTATATACCACTTTACAGGGGCATATCACATCCTTCCAGTAACAATGAGTGGTTTGTACCATGTATCATATGGCTACTTATGTCTGCCTGAAGGTGTTTTTATTGCATTGATTTACATTGCATTCAGCAAAATATAACTTAAAAAAAACTCCCAGACATGCCCATCAGGGCTGAGTGATTTGGGGGTTTTACAGTGGGCAAGGGCCGTCTGAAGTTCATCTTCCCATATTGGTGTCAGGAAGTGCTGAGTTGCTTCCTCTGGTAGCTCTGGGAGGTCTAGAGAATGAAAACAGGATTGGAGTTGATGTTCCTCCAAAGGTGTCCCGGCGCAGGAATATAGAGTTTCGTAATAGTGGTGTAAAACCTTCAAGATGTTTTTTGATTTAAGAACCATCTATGTGTTTGTGGATCATACAGTGTTTGAATCAGAGCCTGCGCACAATTCTTTCACAACCTATGTGAAGGGAAAAAGGTAGCTCTAGGTCCCCACTCATAGTTGTGTTGTTTTAGATACTGTAATGCCATTTTGGTTTTCTGATTGAGAAGATCTTGCTGCACTCTATAAACTTCAGGATATACCCCCATAGCCCCTGCTTTGTGTTGGGATTGGAGAAGGGATAGTAGGTGTATGAGGGTGGTATACCAGGCAATCCGGACCCTCTTTTTCTGAGCTGCAGAGGCAATAAGATCTCTTCGAAGAACCGCTCTGAGAGTGTCCCATAGTACCCTGGCTGCCACGTTTTTCAGACCTCAGTCTGAATCTTCAGGACGTTTCTTTTAAAAGAGCAATATTTCATAAGGATACTCGGGACACTACAACCATGCTGCCACCTCTCTTGCACTATAGATGTGCAGCCAGCCAATATTCCTTTACAGGTATTACTACATCACAACTGCAGGATTGAAAACCTAGTACACTACAACTACGAAAGCCTACTACGGACAAAACACCTAAAGCCAAAAAAAAAAAAAAAGAACGCCTAATGATGTAACCAGGTGGAGGAACTAAATTATTTAAAACTAAGCAATAGATTTAAGTTTTTTAATATTTAAACACATCTATTTTAGTTTTTCCTCAATGTAAAATACAGAGAACCATTTTATAAGCACAAGACGCTCCATGGATGTACATCTTGCAGTTTTTTTTTTCCCCATGGCATTTATTGTGTCTTCATTGTGGGGGAGCTACTCAGTCCTGCCCTTGTCCCCTCCTCCCACTGAGATGGCAACCATCTCCACTGGGTCTTATTGTGGTCTGGAGATTCCCCCATGAATTCCCCCTTGTGGCAGGGCCAAAGGGAGGAGGGTCGTCCTGCCCCTAGTACAGATGAAAAAATTACTCACCTTAGTAATTATGTTTCTTCTATTGGAGTCTTGCTGCATTCTGACTAATGCAGTTAGCCCCAGCCTTTAAACTGCCCCGGAGAACAAAGCGTTAACTTTCTATGCAGTGCATAGAATGCTGAGCTTGAGCTCGGTTGGTCTCTCTGTCTATTTCCCTTTGAAATCTAACCGTCAGATCTTTATGAGCAAAAGCTCACTAGCTATCCTTCGTGGAAATTGTAAAATTTCATTAGCCAACTGGCAACATAAAGTTTTGGATTCCCAAAGGAAGACTCAAGTCAGGAAACCAAAAACAAAAAAACCCTTCAGATAAGAAGAACAACAAGAAAAACACCCAAACAAAAAAGCAGAGGGTGTAAAGGAGCACCCCTGAGGTGCAACACTGCGCCTGTCCACCCAATTCCAAAAACCAGGTTCTGAGAAGGGAGGCGGTGGGGGGAGGTCATGATACAGCAAGACTCCATAGAAGAAACATAATTACTAAGGTGAGTATTTTTTTCTTCAAACAACTTGAAGTCTTGCTGTATTCTGACTAATGCAGACTACCAAGCAGTACCTCCACGGAGCAGGGACAGAACATACTTTGGGAATAGGCTCTGAAGTACTGCAGTTCCAAACCGAGCATCACTCCTAGCCTGGATATCCAGAGAGTAATGCTTGGTAAAGGTATGGACTGTTTTCCAGGTGGCTGCTTGACAAATTTCTAAGAGAGAAATATCCTTGGCAGCAGCCAGGGAAGCAGCTATACCTCTTGTAGAGTGAGCCCTCTGGCCTGAGGGTGGAATCTTTCCCAGTTTCTCATAGTAGAATTGTATACAAGACACAGTCCACCTGGCAATAGTTCTCTTGGTGGTAGGTTTGCCCTTTCCCACTTCTCCATAAGTGAGGAACAACTGGAGGGACTCAAACCTGTGACCCTTGGTACACTCTTTGTAGTAGCTAAGGGCTCTTTTAACATCTAAACTGTGTAGCCTCCTCTCTCCTGAGGAAAAATGATCAGTGAAGAAAACAGGGAGAGACACAGACTGATTCAAGTGGAAATCTGAAACCACTTTGGGCAAAAACCTTCTATTGGTTCTAAGGACCACTTTATCTCTGTGTAAGGAGATAAAATCAGGTTCCACTGACAGGGCTTGCAATTCACTGATACGTCTGGCAGAGGCAATGGCTACCAAAAATACAGTTTTCCAAGTCAATACTTAAGCTCTGCTGAGGACATAGGCTCAAAAGGAGGTTGCATAAGTTGAGCAATGCAAACATTTAAATCCCAGGCAGGGTCTCTAAAGGAAGGATTTGTATGAAGCAATCCTTTAAAACATTTACAGAATACAGGATGAGATGATAGTGAGGAAAACTTCCCCACTGACAGAAAAGCAGAAACAACTGACAAGAGTACCTTGAGAGTAGCTGGTCTGAGGCCTAGGCCATTAAGATGGACCATATAGTCCAGAACTGTAGGCAATTTAGCAGTATCTGGAGAAGTATGCTTCTTAGAACACCAAATGCTGAATCTCCTCCATTTGGAGTTATAAGTCTTTCTGGTGGAGGGCTTTTGAGAAGCTTTGAGAATATCCAGAACCCCGAGACAGATGCAAATCTGCAAACTCTAACTCTTCAAGAGCCATGCCTTGAGATTGAGAGACTGAAGATTAGGGTACCAAATCCTCCCCTGAGAGGAGGTTAACAGGTTGTAATTCCTGGGAAGAGACAGGGGAAGATGGACTGCTAGAGACAGCAACAGGGGGTACCAGGGCTGTCTGGCCCAGTCTGGAGCAATCAGAATCACTTTGCAAGGTTGTGACCGTATCTTGACTAAAACTTTGAACAGAAGGGGGAAGGGAGGGAAGGCATACAGAAATTTCCCTTCCCAGTTCAGAACCAGAGCATCCAGGGGACTGAGCCCAATACTGGGGGTCTGCAGCAAAAGAGAGGAAGTTGGTGATTGTCTGGGGCTGCAAAAAGATCTATCTCTGGAGTGCCCCACCTTGAAAAAATCACCTTCGATACCAGAGGGTCCAAGGACCATTGTGATGGCCCTGTGAGATCCTGTTCAGTACATCTGCTAGCACATTGTCCTTCCCTGGAAGGTGGATTGCCGTCAGAGAGGTTTGCAGGGAATAAGCCAGGGACCACAACTTTGTGGCTTCTGTGCACAAGGCTGTAGACTGAGTGCCTCCCTGCTTGTTGATGTACCACATGGTGGTGGTGGTGGTGTTGTCTGTGCTGACCTGAACCACCTTGTTCTGTACTGACTGAGAGAAAGCTTGCAGGGCCAGAAAAACTGCCCTGAGTTCCAGGAGATTGATATGGAGAAGGGATTCCTGAGGGGACCACAGTCCCTGGGCAGTGAGGGCACCCAGATGGGCTCCCAGACCAGAAGGAAAGCATCCGTGGTAAGGACCACTGAATGAGACTGAGTGGCAAATGGGACCCCTTGCCTTAAATTGTCCTGATCCTGCCACCATTGAAGGGCTTGGATCAAGGTCAGAGTCACTAGGATCAGTTTGGTAAGGGAATCCTTCCTCTGAGACCAAAAAGCCCTCAGATGGAACTGAATGTCCCTCATCTGGAATCTTGCCCCTTGGACCGCTGCCATGTGGTCCAGAGCTGGAGAAATGCCTTGCTGGTCGAGATACCTGAAGGCTGAAGGAAGAGGCTAGTTCTATAAGAACCCTTGCTCTTTCCAGGGAAGAAAGGCTCTTGCTTTGACCATATCCAGCTCTGCCCTATAAGGTAAGAAGCTGGACAGGCTCGAGAACTGACTTGGGAAGGTTGAGAAGAAATCCTAGAAGTGAGCACTTGCTGGGTCACTTGCAGGTCTGACTTGACTTGGTCTGGAGACTGGCCCACTATTAGCCAATCATCCAGATATGGAAAATGGAAATCTTTGCCTCCTTAGAAGGCAACTACTACTGCCAGGCACTGTGTGAAGACCACTTGGGGCTGAAGTTAGGCCAAAGGGCATTGCTCTGAACTGATAGTGGCCTGAGGGCAACTCAAACCTGAGGTATTTTCTGTGGGAGCACCTGATGGGAATGTGAAAATAGGCATCTTTGAGGTCCAGGGAGGCTAGCCAGTCCCCTGGCCTTAGAGAGGGAAGGATTATTCCCAGAGTTACCATCTTGAACTTTGGTTTTAAAAGATGTTTGTTTAGGTATCTTAGGTCTAGGATGGGTCGCCACTCCCCTGTCTTTTTTGGAGTAAGGAAGTACCTGGAGTACAGACCTTTGCCCCAGTGTAGGGTAGGTACTCTCTCTATGGCATTTAAAGCCAGCAGAGATGAAACCTCTGCCGCTAGGGCAAGGGTTTATGAGAGACCTGCAGGTGGAAAAGATCTGGCTCTCATCTTTGGAAATTTCTTGAAGCTGGGAACCAGTCCCTGGCTTACTACTTCCAGGACCCACTTGTCTGATATAATAGAAATCCAGTCCCGGACGAAGTAAGTCAGTCTGCCCCCTACTGGTATAGGAGAGTCGACCCAGGCAGGCCCATCAGGGTGTCTGCTTGGCAGGGGCCTTAGGCTGAGGAGTGGATGCAGCCCTGCTCATCCCCCTTTTGCCTCTCCCTCTGAAGAACCCCTTCCGTGAAAAGGAGAAGAGGCCTGTGCTTGGTAAAAAGGCCTATGAAAAGGCCTGCCCCTGCCCTAGACTGCTGCCTTTGAGGAGTTGCCTGCCTCTCTTTGGCCTGAGCACTCCTGTAAATGGTCCTGTACTTATCCATTTTCTTCATGTAATCCTCTGTCTGCTCCCCAAACTGAGAATTATCCACTACAGGAAAATCCATTGCCTTAGCCTGGGTATCCTGCAAGAGGCTAGTACATCTGAGCCAAGCCATTCTTCGAAGAGCCACAGATGTAGCCATGACTCTTGATGACACATTACTGGAGTCCACAGCAGCATGAAACTGAACTTTTGTTGCCTCGATCCCATCTGCAGCCACCTCCTCCAGCTCCTTGGCTAGCTGGGGGAGGCCTGTTTAGTCAGTGCCAGTACAGTGTCCCACCTGGACTTCTGGTACCTGGCTGTATATGCCATATAATTCACCTACCTGAGTCCCAAGGAAGATGCCATGTACTGTTTTTTTGCCATGGCATCAATCTTCCTGGAGTCTTTGTCTGGGGTGAAGCCAAGGGAATGTTTGCCTTATCACAGGCAGCAGCCTGCACAACCCCAACATGGCTGCATTGCTGATATAAGAACTCCATATCTGAGCCTGAAAGTGTATACCTCTTGCCCATTCTTCTATCAACAGGAGGCATAGAATTGGGATACTTCAGGATTTTTTGTGTCTGCTTCCCAAAAGATTTGTGAAGCGGAACAGACAGTTTCCTGGACTCTGGGATGTCCATCATTTCCACAAAATCAGGCTCCTCTTGATCCTCCATTGGAAGCTGGAGGATCTCAGCCACCTTTCTGTAGAACATAAAGTGGGAAGGGGACTCAGAAAGCCTAGGAGGGGATACACCTGAAGGTCTGTCTGTCTGGGGAGATGTCCGGTTCAACAAGCACATCCAGACTTTCACCATCACCATCATCATCTTCAAACTCCAGTTCATAAAATTCTTCGGGGGTATAATCGTGAACCGGGGAAACCGACCGAACCGAGCCCCTGCCAAAAGGTGCCGGATCGTTCGGAACCGGGCAAAGCGATTCCACAATCTGAATCGCTTTGGCTATTTCCTTGGCGGTCGGAACATGGGCTTCTGGATCCGAACCAGATGATTTCTCTTTGCGTTTTCTTTTTGTCAGAACCGAAACCTCGGGATTGGCTCTCCTTTTGCCCGAAGTATCGCGCTGGTCAGAGAGCACTCCTTCTGGTTCTTTCCCTCAGTCTACATAATCTCTTTTCAAGGGTAGATTTGGGAAAGTTTTTACAAATTTGGCAGTCTGAATTGAGGTGTTCAAACCCCAGACAATAAACACAGGTGGTATGGGGGTCGGCCTTAGCAAAGACCTCCCCACACTCACTGCAGTGTTGAAACCCAGTGGGCCCGTTTTTTTTCTTGGGTTTCTCAGACATGGCCAACCTAACCAACTTACCCTTTTTTTTTGGCAACCGCCAGGCAAGACTCCTTTATCGTTTCCTAACCGTTTCACGGGTCTTGGAAAAACGTACCAAACACGTTTTTTTTAGAACCGATAAGGACCAGTAAACACACACTAAAGTAAGATACAAGAATTAACAACTGATCGGTTTAGCCGAACTGATCCACACTTTTACAAGTTCCACACAGAAAAACAGTACAAAACCTATCTAGTACTCATGGTACCACAGAAAGAGACTGAACTGACTATGTGGAAATAAATATCGGTTAAAAAACGACGGTAAACCGATACTTCAACCGACTTTCAAAACGAGCTGCAGGAGAAATCTCCGGAACGACTGTTCAGTGAGGCCGAGTAAAGAATCTGACGGTTAGATTTCAAAGGGAAACAGACAGAGACACCAACCGAGCTCGAGTTCAGCATTCTATGCTCTGCATAGAAAGTTAACCCTTTGTTCTCCGGGGCAGTTTAAAGGCTGGGGATAACTGCATTAGTCAGAATACAGGAAGACTTCATGTTGTTTGAAAATCCTGAGCAGAGCATTAACAATTCTGGGTGATGGCATGGAGTTGGGAACTGAGAGGCAAGGCTTCATTAAGCCCCCCAACACTTTTTTGCCAGTTCTCTGCCCCACCCCTGCTGCAGGACATCGATGCATGTGTGTGGAGGCACACACACACATGATGCTCTTGCAGCCCCCTCACTTCCTGCTGCCCATGCTACACTACCACCAGACCTCCTCCTGGTGGCATCTAAGGCCAGGCTAACAACCCTCTTCTTCAACCAGGAAAGGAAGGCAGTCCCTCAGATGCTTCATCCTCTCCCGCCTCAGCTGACCCCTGGGGATCTGAGTCCATTCCTGAAACCAGGTCACTGGCAAGGTAGAAGGTAAGACACCAGTGCCTTAGACCTCCAAGCCACCAGGAAGGCTGCATTAGACAGTTCTAATGCATGGTCAGGGGCTGAAGACACGAGGCTGCACTAAGCCTCAAACCACATTCAATGAATGTTCTTTGAAAAAAAGAATACAGGGGAGTCACGTGATGCAGAGCGCGTAGCGGCCGCTTTCCCCTTGAGCTCCGTTAACCCGCTCCCGTTTTAACCGTTTTGCCCTTATTGTGTACGAGTAAACGGTGCATTTCTGCAGTAACGGAGGAGAGGAGCGGCGGAATAAGCGGTACATGGAGCAGGAAATGAGAAAACCGCCGCAAAAACACACGCCTCCGGCGACCCCGGAGAAGGCCGCCAAGAAAGCTAAGGCCTTGGCTTCTCAGTTGGCGCAGAGCCCCGGCGGGGCGTGCCTGGAGGAAGAGCCGCTTACCTTAACCAGATTTTTAGAGGAGTTCATGCCATTTAGAGCCAGTGTGGAGGAGATGGCCAGTGAGATTAAAAATATTACCACGGCTTTGGAGGACTTAAACGGAAGGCTGCCGACAATGAGCCGAAATTAAGTCTCTGGAGGGAACAGGGACCGAATGGATTCTGCCCTAACAGCACTTAAGCAGAAAATTACCAAGATGGAAACAAAATTGGAAGACCTGGAGGTCAGAAGTCGCGGAACAATGTGGTAGTCATCGGGCTACAGAGAGGCAGAGGGCTCGGATGCTGTTAAATTTGCCCAGAAATTGGTGGAGAAGGTGGCTGGGCCTTCACCATTTGGCCCACATATATACCATAGAAAGGGCACATCGGGCAATATGCCCTCTACCCCTCTGAATGGGCCACCAAGAACTTTTATATTTAGATTCCTGAATTACTAGGAACGCCAGCTGTTGCTCACGAAAGCCAAGGATAACAAGGAACTGTATTGGGAGGGTATAAAGTTCAGAGTGGCTCAGGATCTACCATTCTCGGTGAGACAGAGAAGGACTGCCTTTCATCCCTGGTCAGGAGACTGATCGCAGATATTAAATTCGGATGATTTATCCTGCCAAACTGCAGGTTTGCATAAAGGATGAATGGAAATCTTTCGAGTCTCTGGAGTCTGCTATAGAGGCACTGCAAGTGGCCTTTCCTGTATTATTCAAGGTTCCCTGAATGGCCTGTGGAGAAGGAATAGTGCCTGGATCAGATTCTAAGGAAAGCAGTGAACTGCAATTTGGGGACTATGTTCTCTGGGTTGTATAGGGATACGCTTCCTGCTATATATTCAGGAGACTGAGTTTATACTGGACGGTTTACTGTTGTTATTCCATCATGTTATTTAGGGTATTTACGTGGCTAGTGAACAGTGCCCTTCGAGCTTTATTATGTTTTGCAGCTATTGGCCAGACCCCTTTTTATGTGTGTTTCACAGTTAACCTTGAAAATTGGGGTCATTTAATTACTGTAGTTGTTGGTCGCAGAATAAGACCATAAGCTGCATATTATTTGGATTTGTGAAGGAATGCGGGCCCTCCTCTTTAATTAAGAGTGGGCATATTTACAGCACCCTGTTCTGTTGGTGGGGCACTTCTTTGTAGGCACATGTCTCTGTAATTTGTACATCAGTATATGGGACAAGCATCACGAATGTGGTGGGAGATTACTCTCAAAGGTTCTGTACTCCAGCTTTTTTGATATATTTTTTGATATACTCTTATCCTCTCTTGCTTTTACTATGCTAACAGATGTGACATGGAATGTTCTAATGTTTGGAAATGGGGGCAGTATTAGATTGACAAGCCAGAACGAATGGTCTAATATTTTGTGGGTTTAATTTCGGTATAACTGGTTTGTTGGGTAAATTTGGTGGTGGGGGAGGCTCTGGGAAGGGGCTGAGTGTCCTGTTGTCATGGACCATTATGATGGAGAGGGGGGGGGTGGGGAGAGAAATTGTTGTATTCTCTTGGGGATAGTGATATAGACATAGGGTTAGGGTGTGGGGGTGGGGTCTTTTCTTTTGAGGCACCACGAGGATGCACTTATTGGATGTTAGTTCAGGAGAATCTTGTTACTTATAGGGTAATAGGTAATATGTATTATACTTTGGGACTATTCATCTAGAATGGGGACAGATATATTCGTTAAGTTTTTGACTTGGAATGTCAAAGGGGCACGGCTTAAGGCTAAACAGTATAGGATTTTGAAGCATATTGAAGCTGTTATGGCTAAAATTGTGTTTTTGCAGGAGACACATCTACTCCAGCTGGAGGCCAAAACCATGAGGCGGTTACAAATTAGAGAAGTTTTCTCTTCTCAGGGCAGCACACAGAGCAGAGGCGTTATGTTGTTAATACATAGATCAGTACCGTTTACCCCTTTACAAATAGTTCAGGACAAGGAGGGCAGATACATTTTAGTTAGAGGGAAATTGCAGTGCACCGAAATCCTGATGGGATCGGTATATGGCCCTAATTCGGACACTCAAGATTTTTTGGTGGGTCTTCTAAAGGCTCTCTTACCATATAGCCACCTCCCCATAATCCTGGGTGGGGATTTTAATTTAACGTTGGACCCCTTGATGGATAGATCCGGTAAAGTACGTATATACCATACTCCCGCTTCTCGGGCTATGGGAGAGCTGCTACACCAGTTGGGACTAGCTGACGTCTGGAGGGTTTTACACCCGGATACTAAGGAATATACTTTCAGCTCCCCTGTTCATGGAAATTCTTCCCGTCTGGATTATATTTTTCTCTCTCACTCCCTTCTCAGGGGAGTTCTCGATTCTAATATTATAGCAGGTCCTATTTCTGACCATGCAGCTGTATCCACATCTCTCATTAAAAGAGGGAGTAGGTGGAAAATAAATAACCAGATTTTAAGAGTGCCTAAACTAGTTAAATATATATCGGAACAGGTGGATGAATTCACCTTAAACAATTTAGACAGTAATGTCCGTCCGGACTTTTTCTGGGGGGCACTTAAGGCTTATTTAAGGGGGTTACTAATTGGTGTAGCTGTTAGAAGGAAAAGAGAAAAGGAAAGTAGAATCAATGAGTTATTAACCCGTATTAGACTATTAGAATCTAATATTTCCACCCACCTGAGAGAGGAAGATAAGGAAGAATTAGTGAGAGCAAAAGTCGCTTATCTTAAAATTTTGGGAGAACAGGCGGAACTTGCTTTAATTAAGACAAAATCCAAATATATTGACCAAGGGGAGAAATCCGGGAAACTCTTGGCCAGGCGTATTACAAAACTTGAGTCCTCTCGATTGATTGAGAATCCTATCAAAGAAAACGGCTGTGTCAAGACCTCCCGGATGAAATTGCTCAGGTTTTCAGTCAATATTTTGAAGGTTTATATGGAGAGATGGAAACCCCACCCACTGAACATCAGATTTCCTCCTTTCTGGAAGGTTTGGACCTCCCCACATTGGAGGAATCGGAGCGGTCAGGTCTTGCAGCAGATATAACTCAGGAAGAAATAGAATTGGCTATCAGGAATCTCCCCACAGATAAGACACCTGGCCCTGATGGATTTTCGTCCAACTTCTATAAAAGGTTTTCTTGGAAATTGGCGCCCTTGCTCCTTAACCTATTTCGTTATATTCTATCGGGACAGGAGGTGGATAAATTATTTTCAGAAGCGCTCATAGTTTTAATTCCCAAGCCTAATAGACCCCCTGCAGACCCGGCTAGTTACAGGCCTATTTCACTACTGAATTATGATTTAAAAATATTGGCCAAGTTATTAGCGGATCGGATAAATAGAGTTTTGCCTAAATTAATAGGTAATGAACAGGTGGGATTTATGAAGGGTAGGTCCTCGGCCGATCATTTTAGGACGCTAGCTTATGTCTTCTCTGTGTCCGAGAAGGCCAAACATCCGATGGCGCTGGTCTCCTTGGACGCAGAGAAGGCTTTCGATAGGGTTTATTGGGGGTTTTTATTCGCAACTATGAGAAAGTTTGGTTTCCCGGAGATGTTTTTAGATTGACTTGGGGCCATTTACCCGAACCCGTCTGCCAGGGTTGTTTGCAATGGAGCCATCTCAAACCCTTTTCAGCTTTCTGTTGGTACCAGACAGGGGTGCCCTTTATCCCCTCTTTTGTTTAACTTATATTTAGAGCCCCTCATAAGGAGTATAGTGCACACCAGAGAGATAGAGGGTATTAGAATATGGGGTTTGCAGGTTAAAGTCACTGCATATGCAGATGATCTTTTAGTGTACGTTTCAAAACCTTCTAAGTCCATTCCAAATTTGCTAAAATTAATAGGTAATTTTAGTTGGGTGGCCAATTATAAATTAAATCAGGATAAAACAGTGGTTTATCCTCTTAACAATAAGTTATTCAAACAGGAAATAACAGAATTGGGCTTGGTGTGGAATTCTGAATCCCTTAAATACCTGGGCCTCTATATAACTAGAAATATAGCTCGCATGCGTCAATTGAATTTAGATTCCCTGGTTCACGCTATTGAGTTGGACCTTAAGAGATGGGCTCAACTCCACTATCACTGTGGGGAGGATAAATATAGTGAAAATGAACATATTTCCGAGGATTTTTATCCTCTGAGTAGATTAGATATTTTCCTTCCCATGTCTTGGTTTAAAAACTCCATGCCAGGATAGCTGACTTTGTTTGGGGACATAAAAAGTCCAGGATGTCCTACCAAAATTAGCTGCACCCAAACCAGTTGGTGGGTTAAGACTACCTCACTTTGGTCTTTACTTTTGGTCAGCGCAGCTGAGCAAGCTCGACAAGTGGGCATTATATAAAGACCCTGCTTTAGGGTTGGTTATGTTCCTCTATGGGTGAACTTGAAATGAATCTAATCAATAAAATTGCTATAAACCCTGTAGCTCTTTTTATTCCAATTTTAAAGTACTCCTCCCCTTGCTGAAAAAGTCTCCAATAGGGTCGCAGTGAAAGTTCATGCTCAGCTTTGTGGGCTCATTAAATATGATCATGTTAAGGATTGGGATCAACTAATATGGGGCAATCCACGGTTTTTGATAGGTGACAACACTATTAGGGCAGACTGGTTGAGCCTGTCGGATAACTGTTCTCTCAAAGACCTTCTCACTGAGGAAGGGGATATAATGCCGGCCCTGGGAATAATTAATAGAGTCAATTTATCTAACAAGGATATATTCAAAGTATATCAACTTCGACATGTTTTAGCGCAGAAACATATAGCGGGGAGTGTTTACTCCCCACGGTTCTCGTTTCTGACTGAAATACGTCCGTTGATTGGAGTCCCTCAGGCAATTTCAAAGATTTATTTAACTCTGTTCCAATGGGCTTACCCGGCAAACCTTGCCCCTTGTTCTTACTGGGCGGCAGTCTTTCCCAATGCTAACTTAGACTGGACGGGGATTTGGCAAGCATGCCACAGGTTTGTTAGGCATGATCAACTGAGACTTATACAATTTAAAGTATTACATAACATTTACTATTCCCCCCAGAAATTGGCAGATTTGAATCTGTTAAAAAGACCCTAAATATTACAGATCGATGCAGATGTCGAGGGGACCTTCTACATTATTTTTCTGGGAGTGCCCTAAAATTGCTCCACTGTGGCTCGAAATTAAGAATAAGTTAGATCCCTGCTGGGATAGAGGACATGTTAGACCCGAGGTCTGTCTGCTAGGGAAATGACTGCTTTCAGTCAAGGCTAGGAAGTACCACATGACCTTGATCTCAGTTATAGTTAAGAAATTGGTTCTTCGCCATTGAAAGACAAAATACGAATTTCTTATTCGGAATGGCTGGCAGAGCTCCTTGCGTTTCTAAGGGTGGAGAGAATGATTACTATACTACATAATCAGTTACCTTTTTGACAAGATTTGGGCCCTGTTCTATACTTGCTTCTCTGTTGATTCTTGAACTCATCCTGTTCGGTGATAAATGGAATTGTGTGCCTCGTGGGGAGGGTGAGAGGAGTAGTATGGGGGGTAGGGAGGGGTTTAGGGGCTTATAGTTTGGTGAGTGTTAGGGGGGGAAAGCAGAGGAAAGTTTTACTATGTTTGTAATGTTGTAACCACAATCTGTTTTCATACTTGGTAATGTTTTGTTTGTGCTGCTGTACCTCTGCCTGAAATAAAGAAAATGTTAATGGAAAATGAAAAAAAAAAATAAGAAAAAAAGAATACAATGCTCAACTGAAACCAGACATCCACAATCTCAAACAGTTAAAAGTACAAATGACTTGGAATGCAATGAGAAAGTGAGAGCCTCTTAGAGAAATACACAGTCACCAGATGTTAAGAGATGATGGAGAATAATGCATTGGAAGTAGTAGTGTATGATTTTTGTTTTATATACCGAGGTGTGTGATACCCAGAAACCTGGACAGCAAGCATCACACACCAAAGGTGCATAAAAAATTAATACTTACTTCCCATATTTTACTTTTTACACTTACTGACTTTTGTAGTACTGTGCTGTAGATTAGCTCACTGAGTGAAACCGCAAATGGAAGGGTAACATGGTGTGGTGTTGCATGTGTGCATTCACTAAAAAATTCCACCAACAGCTTAATCTGCTGCCAGTTGGTTTCTCTATGTACCCCCCTCCACGGGAAGAAGCTAAAATTAGGGAGAGTTACCTAGTCTTCCTTTCCCGGTTAACAAAAACGAAATAAGAATAAATAAAATGTGACAAATCCAGTAATTTGCAAGTAGTAGTAATACACACTCATTTATTAGGATTACTATGACTGGAAATAAGCAGACCTGCCTTTGCTTTCAGGCAATGTATAGTGCTATTCAAATATGCGAGCATCACCAGCAGGAATCAGAACTTCAAACATTTACTTCAAATGTTTGTGAATTATTTGTAATGTCTGATACATTGCTGTGCTCCAGCAGTGATGGATGAAACCAAATGAAACAAAACTGTTTTTTTGAGAAACCTATGCATTTTTCTATTCTTTTGTAGTGCTCGATTTGTATTTTTTATAAAATATTTCTATTTATGCCCCGTCTTTCTCCTACTCCCAAACTCCTTCAGGAGTCGCCAAGGCATCAATCTGCTGTTGTTTCTCCTTACCTGTGAACTGGTGCTCGGGCCCCTCCTCCATGGAGCTGCGGCCGTTCCCCCCTGGTAGGGATTGTGTGGACGGGCTTACCCTCCAAGTATTGCATTTCATTGAGAGGCAGGAGTGGCAGGAGGGATCCAGAGGAGTGACAGGCACTCTGTCATCCTTGGGCATAGGGGCATTTTCCTTGTTTTCTCCCCAAGGACGTCGCCATGCAGATGAGACCCAAGGGAGCGTGTGCATGCAGAGGTGTGTCCCCACTCCTGGATCCTGGCCAACATCTATCCGTTCCCGTGGCAACCCCGAATGCACTTCCACCTGTGGTCACCCAGGTGGCAGTATCACGGGGGCGACAACCCTCCCTCCCCAGTGGAGGAGAGCGTTCTGTGGGACGCTCAATGCTCCTCCCCCAAGTCAGTTCCCAGTGACCCTGAGCTCGCTCCTGAACTCGGGTCACCAGCGTCGCAAGCAGTAGCACTACTGCTGCGCTGATGGGCTAGCTCCATTCGTATTTAGTTACAAACAGAACTCCTCTGTGCTAATCCCACTCCAGCCTCAGTCAAATGTCACACAGAATGCTGCATAATAATTTAATTACATCAGCAGTGATCATCAGCATAATGGCCACAATGACACCTCTTGAGATTAGAAACAATAATGCAAGGACTGCGCCTCCATTCTGCTGTGCTGCTGTGGTCTCATAATGAGGCACACTACAGTAACCCAGAGAGAACAGCAGTTACTGCACACAACGCGCCAGATATTCAAAAGGGTTGCTCCATGCGCAACAGGGTTGCGCATGCGCAAGTCCGAGATTGCGCCATTCTGCGATATTCAGCAGGAGGCAGTTGCGCCACTGAAAACAGGCTGAGCAACAGTGCAATGCAAATGAATGCATGCTCAACTGGAGGAGGAACCATGCATAAACTGCACAGCCCGATATTCAGCCTGGCCGTGCAGAGTTGTGCAGGCACAACCCCAACCTGCGCCTGCACAACTTTGAGCCAAAAAAGGCTTAAGTCGAGGGCCACCCACAGGTAAGCTGCTGTATTGCAGGCGCAACACAGCAGCTGCCACCTGTGGCTGGCCCCAACCCAGTTCCTGTGCCCCCGCAGCCCGATCGCGGGCATGGTGTACTCCCTCCCCCACCAGCCCGATCACGGGCAGCAATATAACCCCCGAACATCTCTGGTGGTCCTGCGGACTGGAAATGCCCGATCGCGGGCAGAAAGTAAACTGAACCCCCTCCCGTACATCTCCTGGTGGTCCAGTGGACCGAAATGCCCGATCAGCGGGCAGAAAGTAAACTGAACCCCCACCTCCCGAACATCTCCCTGGTGGTCAGTGGACGAAATGCCCGATCGCGGGCAGTAAGTAAATGAACCCCCAAACATCTCCTTGGTGGCTAGTGTCCCCCCACCCCCACCGAAGCCCACCACCCGCTCCCCAGCGGCGGCAGCATCCCACCCGCTTGCCGCCCGCGCGCCTAGACTGCCCAGTAGGCTGCCGCCCGATAGTAGCAGAGCAAAGAGCCAATGGGCGTGCAGCATTTCGTCCACTGGACCACCAGGGAGATGTTCGGGGTTCAGTTTACTTTCACCCGCTGACAGGCATTTCGGTCCACAGGACCACCAGAGATGTCTGGGAGCACATTGCTGCCCACTGATCGGGCTGGTGGGGAGGAATACACTATGCCCGCGATCGGGCTGCAGGGCGTTGTCCCGACGGCTGCTGCCTGGCAGGGCCAGGCTAAGTCCTCGGGATCGGCGCACCTACATGCTAATGGCATGCAAATGGGGCCATAATCAGATGCAAATGGCCCCTCTGCCTTTGCATGAATTATGGCCCCATTTGCATGTCACCTTTGAATATCGTGATTTCGCGCATGGCGCCAATGGCACCCTGCGCCACCGCCAGGTTGAATGCTCCACTCTGACAACTTGCGGTGGCGCAAGACCTCGCCATGCACAGTGACTGTGGCTGGGGTGATATTCAGCAGGGTTGCTCTATACAGTCCCTTTGAATATTGCCCCTTGCGCTGCACCCCCGCTAGAACTATTTTGCGCAGCGCAAGGGCTTGCGCCTCAGAATGGCGCAGTTTGAATATCCAGCCCAGCATGTCAAAGTGCAATACCAGCAGCAGAACAAAAGTGAGATGTTTAAATAAATACCCATACATACTCGCCTATAAGTCAACCTCACGTATAAGTTGACCCCACCTTACCGTGTCAATTTTAGAAAAATTACAGACATTATTTTGCTTCCCCAATTAGATAGAAAAATCTATTTTTGACCAACATCAGGCATAGAATCTGCCTTTGTAGCCACAACTAGACACATAATCAGGTTACACAGTTGCAAAAATGGTTAACCACTGGGTAAACCCTGCTAGGTCGACTGCGCAGTTAAGTTGAACCCTCCTTCATGGAGGCATATTTTTAGCATCCAAAACTAGACTTATATGTGAGTATACACAGCAATATTGTAAACATTTTATATACTGAGCTGCTGCAGCTCCAATTTCCCAGTTACCAGTTTTCAAACAAATAAATAAAGCATCACTTTCTTCCTCCATCTCCAGCTCTTATTGTCCCAAACTGGCTGTCTGCTCTTCAATCCCAGTGACTCACACAGCGTCGAAACTTGCAGCAGCACATCCATGGGGTACGGGGGTGTCGGTGAACGTCCTATGTACAGGTGCAGGAACACGCCCGTCATGCTCTGGACATCACTGCATGTCCATGCCCCCGGGAACACCAGAACACGGAAAAGCCCTGGCACCTGGGTAGGCAACAGTGGGTCCAGAGGACGGCCCCCACGCTCAATGCCGGGTCACTCCCAGGCAGTCTCTGTCTCTCCTCCACACTCCGATTGCCATTACTAGATTCTAGATTGAGCGCCAGAGCAGTAGTTGGTCCCAACACGGGAGGCTCAGAGCCAGGGGGGTTGGGTAGATGTGGAGGAGAGAACTCAGGATGGAGACTTGGCCTGGAGAGGACCTCAGGCAGAGTGGGAACTGGCCAGTCTGAGTGACCACACCTGAGAGAGACCTATGGGGTCAGTGAAGTAGTAACATAAAAAGAATTAAAAAAATAAAACAAAAAAACAGATAAAATCCTAAGGGCAGGAGTAGCCAGGGAGGGACTTGCAGTCATGGTGGGGGTGTAATCATAACATAAAAATGATACTCCATACTTGGGGATAAAAAAAAAAAAAGAATGGTATTATCGTCATTGCTTTCACCCCGGGCCCTGGCACCTCGTTCTTTACAAATTAGGCACTGAGTGCAGGCATCACGCTACTGCAACCACCCGGAGATCCACGCCACTCAGTCAACACTGCTGGTGTCAGCCGCCAGGCTGAGCCAAGGGACCACCGTGCCTCCTGCCTCCTCGTCACAGTCATCACCAAAATAAGGCGCTTCCTCCTTGCAGCATTATTGCACATGAAGTCAGGGAAGAGGGGTATGGACATAACACCTCACAACCTCCATTCAGACTCCATGCAGCTCTTGACCACATATAACAGAAAATAAACAACTGGAGTTCTGCATTTTTGGCAGTTGTGTTCATCTTAACGAGTCCCAGCAGTCCACACATGGGCAGAGAGCCACAACCATGAAGCCCTTGTAAGGAAATACTATAGATTCCTATACATTATATTACTACATTGGCAAGGACACATTTGTGTGGTCTTGGGACTCATGAGCAATAACAGAGTAATGCAAAGTTTCTGTTTTCACTGCATTTCCATCTTGCAACTAACCCCACAAAAGTCTGCTCGAACAAGCAGCTTAGAAATGAGCTGAAAATAAAAAAACAAGGTATACATAAAATGGTACAATAAATGAAAGGTGCCAAAACATGAAGAACAAAATAATTTCAATTCAATGCAAAAATTAAAGAAGAAATGAATAAAGGATATTCCATTGGGGCACTGTATCTCACAGTGTGGCTCAGTTGTCAGTATGCTCACCTCTGGGACACAAAGCCATGGGCTAACCTCTTACTCCACAGACTTTGGATGATATGCAAAGCAGGCATTGTAGTACCATAGAAGGGATAGAAACATAGACTTTGACGGCAGATAAGGACTGCTTGGCCCACCTAGTCTGCCCATTTCCTTACCTACAGGATAAGCTGTAGATCCTAGTTAACCAACAGCCTATTTCTTCCTACCCTCCACAAAAATTGCCTTATGTCTGTCCCATGCATTCTTGAATTCTCCCACAGTTTTAGACCCCACAACCTCCTCAGGAAAGCTGTTCCATGCGTCTACCCTCTCTGTGAAAAAATACTTCCTCACATTGTTCCTGAACAGTCCCCCCTCTATCTTCAAATTGTGTCCCCTTGATCATGCATCTCTCTTTTTCTGAAAGATGCTACCCTCTTGAATTTTGTTGATTCCACTAAGGTACTTAAAAGTTTCTATCATGTCCCCCCTCTCCCTCCTTTCCTCAAGGGTATACATATTAAGCTCCTTTAGTCTCTCCTCGTATGGCTTCTCTTGCAGACCCTGCACCATTTTAGTTGCCCTCCTCTGGACTGCCTCTATTCTGTCTATGTCCTTGTGGAGATGGGGTCTCCAGAACTGGACACAATACTCCAGATGGGGTCTCACCAACTGTCTGTACAGAGGGATAACAACTTCCTGTTTTCTGCTGGTGATGTCTCTCCCTATACATCCCAGTATCCTTCCAGCCTTCCCTACTGCCTTCTCTCATTGCTTGCTAACCTTAAGGATATCTGATATGATTACCCCCAGGTCCTTTTCCATTTTTGTTGTTGTTACTTACTTCAAATTGTGTAATATTCCCATGGGCTTTGACTTCCTAGGTGCATTATTTTGCACTTCTTTGCACTGAATCCAAGCTGCCATACTTCTGACCATTCCTCCAACCTTACCAAGTCCCTTCTCATCCTTTCCATACCTCCTTGTGTATCCACAATGTTGCAGATCTTTGTGCCATCTCCAAAGAAGCATACTTTTCCTTCCAGTCCCTCTGCAATGTCACTTATAAAGACATTAAAAAGGACTGGACCCAGTACTGAACCCTACGGTACCCCACTAGTAACCCCTCTTTCTTCAGAGTGGACTCCATTTACAATTACTTTCTGTGTCCTGTTGTCCAGCCAATGTTTTACCCAGGCCACCACCCTGGGACCCACTCCCAGGCTGGTTAATTTAACTATTAATCTTTTGTGTGGGACTGTGTCAAATGCCATGCTAAAGTCTAGGTAGGCCATGTCCACAGCCCCTCCCTGGTCTACTACTTCGGTCACCCAGTCAAAGAAATCAATTAGCTTCGTCTGACATGACCTTCCCACTGTGAACCCATGCTGCCTTGGGTCCTGTGCCCCACTGGCCTCTAGGTACTCAACAATTCTTTCCTTCAGAAGTGGTTCTATCACTTTCCCTACCACAGAGGTCAAACTGACAGGTCTGTAGTTTCCTGCTTCTGTCTTGGTCCCACTTTTGTGAAGGGGAATCACATCCGCCTTCCTCCAGTCCTCAGGTACCACACCATCCTCCCATGATTTGTTAAAAAGGGTAGTCAGTGGTTTTTTACTAGTTATCCCCTTAATTCTTTTAGAATTCTGGGGTGAATTCTGTCAGGTCCCATTGCTTTGTCCACCTTCAGTTTTAGGAGTTCTTTCAGAACCCTTTCTTCCGTGAAAGGACTGGGATCAACATCCCTATCCAGAGTGCTTCTGTTAATTGGATTAGGCACCTCCCCCTCCTCCTCTTTTGTGAATACTGAGCAGAAATATTTGTTCAGTATCCCTGCTTTTCACTGGCCCACCCACCATCCATTCTATTCAGCCTCACTATCCCTCCCCTTGTCTTTCTACACTCCCTGATGTGCCTATAAAAGGTTTTATCCCCCTTCTTAACTGAGTTGGCTATCTTTTCCTCAGTTTGGGCCTTTGCTATTCTGACTTTCCTTCCTGCTTCCTTCTGCCTTAACTGGTACAGCCCTCTGTCCTGCTCCTTCTGTGTTTCCTTATACTTCCTGAATGCTATCTTTTTCTCCCTGACCTTCCCTGCCACCTCTTTTGAGAACCATAGTGGCTTTTTCTTTCGTTTTGATTTATTTGCTTCACACAAAGGCTTGCTGCCTCTGTGATGGCAGTTGTGATGTTTCCCCATTGTTGCTCCACCCCTTCTCCTAGCTTGTTTGCTGGTGCTTTTCTAAGGCACTCTCCCATCTTGCCAAAGTCAGCCCTCCTGAAGTCCAGTACCCTCACTTTTGTATGGCTTGACTCTGTAGCTGAGTTTATCCTGAACCACACTATTTGGTGGCACTTGTTCCCAGATGGCTACCCACTTCTAGATCTGAGATCCTCTCACTGTTCCCATTTGATAGCACAGCGGAGGCTACTTTCTTTCAGAAGAGACATGGACTGAGGGTCCTTCTATCCTTCACTGATAATAGTCCAGGGATACATGTTACGCATACTTAATAACAGCTGTCACGTTTGTAGACATACAGCACCTACCCTACCAGTATCTTACTCATTTGTATGTAAGTTACTAAGAAACAGAGTGTAAAACAGGAACAATTTAAAAGCAAATTCTATTATTTTCAACTCACAACTGATTTTTGACAGCATTCGTAAGTAAGATGTGTATCCCCAAAGGCAGTGATGACAATGCACTGGGATAAGCCCTACAAATATGAACACGGCTCAAATTTCAGCATGATCATAATAATTTGGCTATAACTACTCCATATTCAGAACCTGATGCAAGTGCAGTGCAGCCCATAGCGTTATGCCGCAAATACTGCACGACTGGCTCTAAGCAATATTCAGCCAGTTAGCATGCACTTATGGGAGCACATTAACTAACTGAATATTGGGCCATGTCAGCACATCACTAAGTGGAATTTGGCTGCGCTCACATAGCCCAAGGCTGCATGTGGCCCACAAGAGCTAGCACTGCCTGAAAAAGGATAATAAAAAGAGCTCCCGTGGGTCACAGTCAGCCCAAGGATGCAAATGAGCTCATTAGGCAAGCAAGGTGCTAAGGGGCCATCTGAACGCCCATTATGAGCTCTTTTGCATTGGAGCAGTAGACCCCTAGGGTCGATGCATGGTGTCAGCAGTGGAAAATCCCTGGTGTCTAGTAGACATCCCTACCCCAATCACTGCTGTCATATATAACTGTTTTAAGTCTCATCCTTACCTTATTTACCTCTACACTTGTTTGTAGATTATACCTAATTTATTTATAAACTGTTTGCTTACTGTTTATTAGTCTCCTAGCAACATTCTTGTTTTTATGTATTGTTATTTATCTGTCTTGCTCATACTGTGTAAGTTTATTTTCTGTTTCCATTATGCACTGTATCTGACTTTTGCTGCTGTACCTACTGTGTACCCCTCTCCCCTCTCCCCCAGGACACATCTGGAAATGAGCATGTCTGCTCAGTATTTCTTTCCTAATGAAACTTTTAAATAAATAAATATATTTAAGGATCGTTCCCTGGTGTCTAGTGGGCACCCCCATTCCCCGTCATGTATTTTGGAATACTTCTCTGCTGTCTAGTGGACACCCCCTTCCCTCAGTCACTCCCGGGTCCCAAGTAAGTGTAAATCCCAGGTGGGATAGTAGACCCACTCACCAAGCCCAACTGATACCCCCTCGCTGTATGACCCCCACCCTCAACTGGTCAGCCACGGAGGACCCACCCCTGCACCCCCCTCACTCCAGTTAAAACTCATCAAACCCACCACCATCAGATAGGCAGCTGGCACAACCTTCCACCCACCTCCTTGGTCAGCCACTGTCTGACTGTCACAGAGTAGACTCGCGATCACGCTCTGTGACAGTCAGATGGCGGCTGGCCAAGAGGTGAGAGGAGGGTTGTGTAGACTGCTGATCTACCTGCAACAGGTGTGATGAGTGTTAATAAGGGTGAGGGTGGTGGCCTCGGTGGGTGGCAAGGTGGGGGTTAGTTGAACAGAAGGGGAATCGGTTACTCTTGGTGAGTGTGTGTGGGAGGGGGTGCTAGGCCACCAGGGACTTACAGTTACATGAGACTCAGGGTGGTCATGTGGAGTGGAGATCCACTAAACACCAGGGAATGATTCTATAATACATGACAGAAGTAATCGGTAGGGTCCACTAGACATCAGGCAACGATTCTAAAATACACAACGAGGGTGATAGGGGGTCCATTAGACACCAGGGAACAATTGTATGACACATAAGTCAAGAAGAGGAGGGTCCACTGGGCACAGAGGTGGGCAGCTGCAGTACAGCTATCCTTTGAGGGTGAGGGCACGGCCGCAGCACTGTGATAGAGCGGATTTTTCAGCAGCAGTAAATGGCACCACTCTGGGGACTGTTTAGCACTGCTGAAATGGTTTCAAGATATTATTTATTTAGTTGTCTAAGCAGGAGTAGCACACTAAGCTGAAAGCTTTTTTACAGGAGCAATCTGGGAGCACAGGGAAGTTAAGTGACTTGCTCAGGGTCACATAGTATGCAAGTGGAAGCTGTGGAATTCAAATCCAGGTCATTATTGCATCATTATACATGAAGTACTCCCTCATTTGCAAAGGTGCAGCAGTATGATTAGCGTAATCATTCTGCCAGGTTTGGGCAGTGCTCTGGGGGCCTCTGGCTATGGCTCCACATCGAGTGCCAGCACTAACCAGGTTAGACCAATGCTACCCTTTTAAATATGGCGCCCTAACTGTTTTATTTCTGTGTTGTTCCACATTGTCACTGGGCTGGTCATTTATTGCTAGGTTATATATGCTCTACTACTAGGCACCAACACAATCCAAAGTTCCTGTTTTTTTTTCTAAAGACAAAGGGCCAGATTTTCAAAGGCTGCCACAGGGCCTGCATCAAGCCTTGCATTGCACCCATTTTTGGTGCAGCTGCACTGAACATCTTTGCTGAAAATGCACCCAATTTTCAATTCTCAGGCACAGTTGCGACACTTTCCTCACTTTACAGCATAAAAAGAGTCCCCTGTCTGGCGCAAGCAAGACCAGGATGGAGCTGGTCTAACTTGCGGCACTTGGCGGATGGGAGTTAAAAATCAAGATCGCCAGCTGGGGAAATGCTGCAAGCCCTGTGCACCATATGGCCAGCGCACCAGGGGCTTGCGGCATTCCCAAAGGCTTTGGAAATCTGGCCCAAAATTTCTTTTTTTTTTTTTGTATGCTCTTTTTTTCTCTATCACCCGTCCACCCACTCCTTCGGGAGGCCAGCCATTCCAACCGCTCTGCCATTCGCCACACTCGTCGCCCGGCTGACCCGACGCATCCCTTCGTTGGGGGGCGGCCCCCTTACCCCATCCTTGGCTACCAGGGTAGGGAGATCGAGGTGCTTGAAGGCACTTCGCATTCTGCACCAGATGAACGTGCGGGCCGGGGGATGTCCCAGCTTTGCGGCTGGGAGGCGGGGCCGCCATCATCTGGCTGGCTTGGGTGGCTGTTTTTTCCCCACTAATCCCCACCCATCCTCCCGTGATTAGGCCATGGGCATGGCAACCTGAGGCGGGGACGTACGGGGGTGTGTCGAGGCAGCACGTCCCCCTAGCAGGTCTCTCCAATCTGCCTCCAGGTGCCGAGGGCCCAACCCACCCTTCCAGGAGAGAAGCATCCAATGGATGCTTGGGAATCTCTCCTCGCTGGACTCCGCTCCTGAGACCCGGACTTGGGGCATGAACCCGGGTCATCAGCGTGCCGAGCGAACCCCTTCGCTTGGCGCCACAGAGCCGGCTCTCTAAACCTCATCTAATTTTTCTTTTTTTTTTAAATCCCATTTGGCCCATGAGCAGAAATCTACCTATCTTCCTGGATGGCAAGGATAATTTAATTTATAATTTAAACATCTAAACCATGCCTGTTTGCTTAATTGGTTACTGCTTTAATCACAAATTCCTTTCGGACACTGGGTGTTCTGCTATTCTACCTTAATTCTGCTCAGAATTTTTCAAAGGATAAGATCTGCTTCCCTTTGGATTGCCTAAATTGTGAAACAACATCTAGATTAAAATCAATCGGAAGACTATCAAAATAGATGGCCTGTGGTTTCAGGAGTGCCTGGAGCTACACATCTGCCACTGGGGTCATGAAGACTGTGGGGCTGTTGCATGCCATCCCCCATCTCCTGGATCTTTGGAGGCTTAAAGGAAAAAAAACTACTGTGACCTTTAAATCCCCCACCATCAGGAGCCAAGGGATTTACCTGCTGGATACTGTGATTTTTATTTACCACTTTTGTGCCACTCGGAACTCTGACCTAACCAGTGGGTCACATGACTGAGGCTAGCTAAATTGGCTGGCCTACGTGGACTAGTAACCACCCTGCAAGCCAGTCAGGTTCTGGTTTAAGGAGCAGTTGGAGCTGCTCATCTGCGTTGAGGTTGTGAGGGCTGGTGGGCTGTTGCCCACCCTCCCCATCAGCTGCACCCTTGAAGGCTTAAAAGAGATGCTCAGAGGCTTAAAAAGGAAAATAAAACCAACAACAACAGTACCAGGACTTTTAAATCCCCCATCAGTTGGAGCCAGGTGATTCACCTGTAGCTTTATCTAGCCACTTATCTTTACCTGCCCAAACATGAAGCAATTGCACTTGTTTCATATGCTTGCCACTAGTTTGTCTTGCAGGCTTATCTAGCCACATAGCCTTTCTAGACTAGGCCTGAGTGAATTCTGTTTTTATTAACTGCTGGTTGCTAGTCTGTCCCATAGGTTTATTAAAGTACTGTAGATCCCCATACCTGCTTCAGCCTCACCAGGTGGTGTTTTAACCCGTTTCTTTTTTTTTAAATGACTAAACTTGGAATTTTATTTAGGATTTTTTATATTTTAGGTTTCTGGTTTGTAGACAAATTATTTCAGAAAATTAATTTAACTAGTAGGAAAACCACAAGGAGGGATACGAGTTCACAGGACTGATTATTCATGACAAATTGGGAGCAGCTGAGAGTATCTATCATGGTATTCTGAACAGAAGTGTAATTGTCACAGAAAATTATCTAAGGACTCTTGTAATGCCTGCTGTACCTTTGTATCCTTGTCTTATAATTTTACGTGAAGATGATGTGGAGGTCAAGCTGGGCCCCTGGCAAATACTGATCATTTTGACATTAAAACACAGTAGCATAAGGGATATACAACTGCTCACATGAATATATGCACAGCAGTTTGTTGGCAAAAAAAAAAAGTGGAACAGGAGCATTGGGTTCACACCTACACACCCAACATAGCTGCTATCAGTGAAACATGGTTAACCCCCAAAGATTAGAGATATTCAAGGGATGATGACAGGTTACAAGGTTTTTAGAACAGACAGAATGAAGAAGAGGAGAGGGCACTTACGTTTCTGTGCGAAAGATGACTTTGAAGCAGAGGACTTCACTACTGCCACACCCCAAACTGACTGCGAATGGATGTTCTTAAATTTGGTTTTAGGGAAAACAAACTGGTATTATGATGTGTTTATAATCAACTCAAGGTCAAAATTAATGAGCATAGGAGAGAGTTGATAAACTGGGCAAGCAAAGAGAGAACCAAATGTAAAGATCTGCTATTAGAGGTGAACCTATATCATTTAATCGAGAATACCACAAGCTTGGATAATGTAATAAAAAAGGAGTCAATAAAGGATTGGGTCTTAGTCAATAACCAAAACGCATTACCACAACAGGGGTCTTACCAGACTCCGTTAGTGACTGTGCACCAACTTCTGCATTTGGAGCAACAGAAGGCTGAAAGAACAATGTAAGGTGATACAGTTAGGAAAGTTTTTGGATTCTGGGTTAAATGCATTTATAGAAGAATTGGTAAGAGTAGCTTGGAATATTCTACACAGCTTGTCTGAGCTAAATTTGGCATTGGGTCATTTCTTAAAGGTCCTTTTTTTTCAGCATTGGAAAAATATGCACTATTTACACAAAGAAGGGTGAGGGGTAATAAAATAACTGGATAAGAATGAATTTAGTAGTGCTTATAAGGCAAAAAGATTTAACATGGAGAAATATAAATTAACTATTAGTTTAACAGGCTAGAACAATGTAAAAAAGAAATAAAAAAGGTCAAACTTGTTTTTATAAACAGCAACAACTGGAAAGTTTTAGGGACTCAGAGAAGTTTTGGAAAGCAATTATTGGAATGATCAGACCAAATGTGCGAACTAAAATAAATTTGATAGTGGAGGATGCATCACATTTAGAGAGGACAAATACAATGGTGCTATGTTTAATAAAAACTTTATGAATCTGGAACAATACGTGTGCAACCTGGCTCAAGTTAGCCCTAGTGAAGTAGACAGAGATGTAAATAGGTCCAGCTTTTACCTTAAGGTTGTAATCGCTAAGGAGATTTACATGCTTTTTAAATTAAATAGACATAACAAAGAGTCCTGGCATTGACCCAGATGAGGCAACATTTCTGAAAATAGCTGCCAAAGAACCATCTTTGCCCCTTAAAAAAAGTTTAGTCTATCCTTTGGCTTATGTCAGGTTCCAGACTTATGGAAAATAGTATACACTGTACTTATTCACAAGGGGGTCCTGTTGAATTACTTGAGAATTACAGGGCTATCTCATTTCTCTGTTTTTGTGTAATTTATAAAAAATTTCATAACTAGATGGTTCAATACCTGGAACAGTATGGGATATTAACAGTTGTGCAGCATGGCTTCAGGAGGAAGTGTAGTACCATGACTGTCTTGCTCAGGTTCACAAATGACCTACACCAGAACATGGAACAAGGCTTATTGACAGGGGCGGTGTTTGTGGACCTGACCAAGGCATTTGATTTAGTGGATCACTCACTCCTGGAATCAAGATTGTAGCAGGTGGGTTATCATAGAATCATAGAAGCTTGATGGCAGAAAAGGACCATACCGGCCCATTTAGGCTGCCCTTTCCCCCCCACACCTCCCCTTCCCTGCCAGCCCCCGCCCTCTCCCCGATACTCAGCCCCGTATGCTTGTCCCATGCCCTCTTGAATTCTTCCACCGATTTAGACCCCACCACTCTGTCTGGTAGTCTGTTCCATTCACCACCCTCTCTGTGAAGAAATGCCCTCTCACACTGCCCCTGTACCTTTTTCCTTGCAGTCTGAGACTGTGCCCTCTAGTTTTGACCCCCTCCTTCCTCTTAAGTAAACCCTCTTCTCCCACTTTACTGAGTCCCTTTACATATTTAAAAGTTTCAATCATGTCTCCCCTTTCCCTCCTTGTCTCCAGCGTGTACAGATCCAGCTCCTTACACCTCTGCTCATATGACTTTCCCTGCATACCCGGCACCATCTTGGTTGCCCTTCTCTGAACCCTCTCCGATGCATCTATATCCTTGCAGAGATGTGGCCTCCAGAACTGAACCCCACACTCCAGGTGCAGCCTCACCATGGCTTTGTACAGGGGCATTATTACCTCCCTATTTCTGCTAGTAATGCCCCTGCCTATGCATGCCAATATTCCACTGGATTCCTACCTTAAGGTTTGAGGAGACTAGGATCCTCAGATACCTCTCCTGTTCTGTTACTTTAATTTCCTCCCCACCTAGGATGTACCCTGCTCATCTGTTCCTACTCCCCAAGTGCATCACAGTGCACTTCTTGGTATTAAATTTCAGCTGCCACATCCAAGACCATTTTTCAAATATCTTTAAGTCCTCCCTCATGTCCTCCACCCCCCCCACCCGGGTGTCCACCCTATTGCATGTTTTTGTATCATCAGCAAATAGGCACACCTTCCCCCTCAAACCCTTAGCAATATCACTGATGAAGATACTGAAGAGAAGTGGACCCAAAACTGACCCCTGTGGCACTCCACTCTTCACCCTCGCTGTCCCAGAGTCCACCCCATTTAGCACCTTCTCTGAGTTCTTCCTGACAGCCAGGCCTCCATCCAGCTTGTTATTTTCCCACTCAACCCCAGGCTTTCCATCTTGCTCACCAGCCTCCTATGGGGGACGGTGTCAAAGGCCTTACTGAAGTTCAGACAGGCCACGTCCACTGCCCCCCCTGGTCAATCACCTGAGTCACCCAAACAAAGAACTGAATTAGGTTTGTCTGGCAAGACTTCCCCTTCGTGAAGCCATGCTGTCTACTGTCCTGCAAGCCACTCTCCTCCAGGTAATCTACCACCCTCTCCTTGATTAATGCCTCCATTACCTTCCCCACCACTGACGTGAGGTTGACAGGTCAGTAGTTCCCCTTCACCCCCTTACTACCTCCCTTGTGTAAAGGCACTACGTCTGCCCTCTTCCAGTCCTCTGGCACTCTCCCCGTATCCAGGGACAAGTTGAAGAGCCTTGTCAAGGGTGCAGCCAACTCCTCCTTCAATTCCCTGATCACCCTGGGGCGTAACCAGTCAGGCCCAATTGCCTTGTCCACCCTCAATCTATCTAGCTCTGCCCTAACCCTATCCACAGTGAATGGGCTCAGATCCACCCATTTGCCCTCCTTCCCATTCAACTTTAGCGCAGGTCCCCTACCATCCTCCTCCTCCTCCGTGAATACCTAGCTAAAGTACTTATTTAATAACTCTGCTTTTTTACGGTCCCTTTCCAATTTTATTTCTCCCTCTCCCCTCAGCCTAGTAATCCCCTGCCTTGCCCTTCTCTTCTCCCCTCCCTCACTTATATGAAAAAGGTTTTATCCCCTCTTTTGGCCTTTTTTGATATTTTCTCCTCATTATCTGTTTTTGCCCTTCTGATGATCTTCCCTGCCATACTCCTCTTTTCCCATACTCTTCCTTATCTTCCTCACTGAGTGTCCGCTTAAATTTTCTGATAGCCCTCCTCCTTTCCCTGACTGCCCCGCAACCACCTTTGTAAACCAAAGCAGTCTCCTCCCCCTTTTGCTCTTCTTAACATTTTATATGCACATCTCTACAGCTTTCAGTACCCTTCCCTTGGTAGCTTGTCATAACTCCTCCCTGCCCCTATATTCTCTGTACCCTCCACTGTCTCCCTTACTATCCTTCTCGTCCTGTCAAAGTCTGTACGTCTGAAGTCCATGACCGTAGTACTGGTTTTACTTGTCTCCCTCCCTGCCCTGACCCTGAACATTAGAAGGCTGTGGTCGCTGTTGCCCAAGGCTTCTCCCACCTGCACCTCCTCCACACTCTCCCCATCTGTCAGGACCACATCTAGCAGGTTGCTGCCCCTTGTCGGCTCCCTGACTAGCTGTAGAAGGAATACCCTGAAGCGCAGCTAGTATCTCCCTGCTCCTTGACGATGCTGCATCCGGGATTTCCCAGTCTACAACGGGGAGGTTTAGGTCCCTTAACAGCAGTAGTTCTCCTCTTAGGGCCAGCCTTGTGATGGCCTGAATTAACTGTTGATCACCCTCCTCCCCTGCGTAGGTGGCCTGTATACCAGCCCAGTCGCAAGGATTCTCCCATCCTCCTGCCTAAGCGTTACCCACAGTAGCTCAGTCTCCCCATCCTCTTCTATCCTTCAGTTACACTTATGCTTTCCCTGATGTATAAAGCAACTCTTCCCCCCTTCTTACCCTCCCTATCCCTTCTAAACAGTCTGTAACCTGGAACAGTAGTTTCCCAGGTGTGCAGCTCTGTCCACCAGGTCTCGCTTATAGCTACTATATCTAGTCCTTCATCCCCCATGATGGCCTACAAGTCCACCATTTTATTTGCTAAGCTCCTGACTTTGGCTGCTAAGCCCTTCCACCAGGCTCCCTCACCATCCCCCCCATTCTCCCTCATACCCAGTATTTTAGCACTATCCTGGGGGAGGCTGGTAGCCCCCATTTCTCCTGCCTTGTGGTGCGTATTTTTTTCACCCCTACCCCCCCATCTAGTTAAAATTGTAGGTTTCTTCTATGAACTCTCCTAATTTGATTTTTAGCACTGCTGCACCCTCCCTATTCAGCAGGGTTTCACATAATTGATTAGCAGTTTTTTTTCTTGGGACTATACTAACTGTAAAGAAAGTATTTATATCAATTTTCTAGAAGTGCTGTTTTGTTAAACACAGTGAGGCAAGAGCTATTAATTTTCACAAAGATTTAGCACTTTCATGAGCAAAACGCTAATCAATTTTTAGAGTTAAATAAATCCCTGTTCAGGTGCAGTCTGACTGCAGCAAATAGATTCTTATCCCCTCACGTGGATCCTCAGTCCCCTACTAACCCATATCCCATTTGCTTGCACCACCCCACCAGCCATTCACTGAACTCCTTAATCCTCAGCCTCCTATCAGTATTTGCCTTTGGTACTGGCAACACCTCAGAGAAAGCCCTTGATTTGAACCAAAGACTGCTGCAATATCTAGCAAGTGCTCTAAATCTTGTGTGCACCTCCAACATGCTTTTTCCCGACAGGTCATTTGTTCCCAGGTGGAACATCAGGTATGTTTTCTCATCCTGCTGGTTCCCCCTTGAGGGGATATAGTGAATGACCTCTGCCACCGTCATGCCTGGCAGACACTCAACCCATACTGCGCTACTGTTGCCCCCCAACCCCACCATCTAATTCCTTTTATTACAGAGTCCCCAACAAGTAGGACCCTGTTCTCCATCACCTTCTGTTTGCATTTCCATTCTGTCCTTCTCCCAGCCCCTTCCATTTCATTTCCCACCCTATTCTCACTATCCCCTTTGCCCATTTCATCTCCCGGTGTACTGTATTCCCCCTACGCTCCCCTAGCTCTATGCTCCGGAAAGGCATTTATTGATAGGCTGCCTGCCTCTGCCCCACCATCCACAAGCTTTTTCCTTCCCCTTTGATTTGCCCCTAGCAGTGCCTTGCTTGAATTCCCCAGAGAACTCTCTTTTCCTGCCCTGTCTAGCCCTAGCCCTTTTGAACCTGAGCTCTCTATTTCTTCCCCTTTTGGGTTTGCCCTTTCTGGGGTGTGTTCACCCTGAACTCCATCCCTATGTTTGTTGCCCTCCTTGTTTTTTCCTGAAAGGGCGTCCCCCTTTTCCAATTTTCTTTCATCTTCCTTCGTGCTTGCTTATCCTATGTCCCCTGGATACTCCTCAACTCCACTTTCCTGATTTTCTCCCCCACTTAGTGCCCCTAGTGGAGCATATCTGTTTTTCGGATCCAAGCCCACTGCCTGTATCCACGTGGCTGGGGCTCCACCCCTTGCTTCCTCCTCTATTGCCCTCTGTGCAGGCTTTGGACCTTTGTACTTAACCTCCTGCCACTCCCTCTGGTTTCCCTTGTGTCCCTTACCACCTCTATCTGGGATTCCTGTAGTCCCATTAGAGCCATCCTCTAGCCCTTCTACCCTGTTTCCATACTCCCTTGTTTTCCTCCACTCCCCATGGCATCCTCCCCTGCCTATTTCTCTATTTGCTCCTTGTCCCTTTATAGCTCCCCTTTTAACTGTTCCTTGCCCCCCCCACTGCTCCTTTTCTAATCTCTATTGCTCCCTCAGCGGAGCCCCTCCTATCCTCCATTATACTCCTCTCCCATTCCCTTTCCCAGTTTAGTGTCCATCTCAGCCATCTCACCTCTTCCCTCAGCTGCGCAAGCTGCCTACATACTATGCAACTCCCCACTTTCCAAACTATATCCAGTACCATGGCCACAACCAATGCACCCCACCATCCTCCCAAGCATGCCCCCAGCCATTTTAGCCTGAGGATCATGCCTTGGACCTGATCCATCAACCCCTCCAATTTGTGCGTCCCTCGATTTTCCCTATGGATTATCGCAAGCTTTAGTTTTCAGGCCCTAGTGTGAAAAATCCCCCCACTCGAAATGTCAGTATCCAGCCCCTGTGACTTTAGATTCCAGACCCTGAAACTCCTGCGGCTAGGATTTCGGGCCCTAAAGCAAATTACAAGATCTATGTACTGTAGAACCAAATAAACAGTACCCTAAATACACATTGTTTTGAACTTTTTAGATCCCAGACCCAGAGATACCCTTATAAACAGTGCCCTAAAAAAACACAGTACTTGAGCTTTAGATTTCAGAAATTCTCATGATTTTCCCCTGGTTTCTCAGAACCATTTATAATCACAGAAGCCCCATAAATGTCACAGGACCTTAGTTTTTGACGATTAGGAGCACCAAAGAAGTCCCAATTATACCACAGTACTCCAGTTCTGCTCCAAGAATGCCACAGTACCTTAGTTCTGAAGTTTTGAGCAGTCCCACAAAATATGCCCAGTATATTAGCACAGCAGAAATTTAACTCTGGAAAGAGAAATATGCCACAGTACCTTTGCACAGAAGAAATTTAGCTCTGGAAGAAATTCAAAGTGTCACAGCTCCTTTGCAGATGTTTCCATGCCACCTGCTAGCAACAGAAATTCCCCTTTCCCAGCCCCCTTGTCTGCCCCTTTTTGTTTCTTTCCTTCTTATTTACTGTTTACTTTACAGCTCTATACTGTCAATAGACTTTAGTGGTATAATGTATCAAGATTTACATCAGGGTGTGGTGTGTGGCCATGTTTGTACTGAAATATGATGGCTAACAGTACTGTATGACGTTAGCTGGTACTATATGATGTCACAGGCTATGGGTATAAAGGAAGTGATGCGTGGAGGGGGGGTGGTATGGGCCACTCTGGGGGGTGTGGGGTGGGTCACTCCAGACCTCCAGAAACAATCAGACTGGTAGAAAACTGATGTCACAGAATGTAGAATCCCAGCTCCAGGTTCAAGAACAAACACTGCTGATTCACACAGAAGCAGGCTGTAATTCCTTGATTTAATGTTCTCAGGTGCCCCAGATGATCCAGGCTCTTGTGAGAGAGATCTCTTTACACCAGGAATGCAAAGTCAAGTTAGATCTTCCCCTCTCTCAGACATAGGACAACTGGGATTTACCCACGCCTGGTGTGGTTCAGTCATGAAGCCACCAGCTGAGTGACTAAACCACACCATAAGTGGACAAAACCCAGCATAACCCACACCCTGGAATGGTTTACAGCAATTATACAATGTCCCACTTCACTTTTTATAACAAGAAATTAAACAAACATACAGTTTTTTTGCCAGTTTAAATAACCGTTTTTGAATTTATTATTACTCAAGAAAAAATAGTTTTCTGTTGCTAGGTAGACTAGATAGAGAGGCAGCAGCGTGTCAGCCCCATTCTATACTATGACACCTGGCACTGAATGTAAAGATGATGATATGTTTATTTATTTGTTGTTTTACTTAAGTAGCCAGATAGCGTGGGACCCATATCGAAGTGCGACCAGGTGTTCTTCAGGTTATTTCCGGAGGTTAAGTCCAAGCGGCTTCTTAACAGCACTGCAGGAGTGAGGGTCACTATTCACAGGAAAGACAGGAATCATTCACAGCAGCGCCTGATTAATGTAGAAAGATATGAGGCAGGGATCAGGTGCAGTAGGAGGAGACCTAAGGCTGCGATACATGGCCCAGGCAAAGTGGAGGGTGGGTCGAGCGGCCATATGTGTAGCTGTGAGGGCGAGAGGAGAAAGCCACGGTCTGAGTTTGACCCGCTCCCATTTAGGAGGTATGTCACATTTATCACAGATTAAGTAGTATACTACATGTATGAAGGAGTCATTTTGGGGTTGTAATCTCTTTTTTTTTTTAATGCATGCTGGTTTTTTTTTTTTTTTATTTTACATACTGATGGTTTCTGTTTCCTAAGTGTACAGGATTTTTCCCACAGTGTTTAGCAGAAAGGTAGTTTGGAATGGCAGAGTGGGAGTGGTGATTTACTTTTTGTTTTGCAATGTGGCTGACTGGCACCTTTTGCATCGGTCATGCTACGATTTTCCAGAGCTGAAAGGTTCCAGTCAGCCAATTAGATTTTTGGATTTCAAAGCCCATTGTATAATTGAGGAACAGAAAAAAGATGCTTAAGGTTAATGGCATTATGTCTGCTGTATGTCCAATAACACATGGTGCCACTCAGGAGTCCATATTGGGGCCCCCCCTCTTTATTTTTATTCATAAATGATCTACTCATGACACGTGAAAATGGCAGTGCAGATTTATAAACTAATGACACAGTTATTCATACTGCAACAAGGGATGTGATGTCAATGAATAAAAACTGCAATATGAATTTGGAAAAACTGCCACCTGGTTTAGTGATAATCATCTGGTTTTAAATAAGAAAGAAACAAAAAAAAACAGGTTACTCACCTGCAACAGTAGTTCTAAGAGTGGTATATGTTGTTCATCCACATTGTTTGGCATGTTTTTTCCCTTTATGAATCTTGACGGAAGGCCTTTAAGCTGGCTTCTCTCACCCACCCGGGTGGTATAACCCTCGGCTCCACCCCATGACACCAGATCTTTGCCCGCTGGAAGTTCAGGTTATGTGTCGAAGCAAAGGAGGTCGGGTGGGTTTGTGTGGATGAACAACATATACCACTCCTAGAAAGTACAGTTACATTAGAACTTACTGTAACAGTAGATCTTCGAGAGAGGATCTTGCTGTAGGTAATTACATATAGGACTGAAGCCAGCAGGCACAGGACCACTCGGAAAAATTTCTAGCTAGCAATCTCTGGTGGGGGACTACCCCCACGTCAGGTGACTGGCATCAGGTGACGTCGGTATAAAGGGGAGGTCCCCCACGCCCACCTTCCAGTTCTTTCCCGTCAAAGGCCAAAAAGACAAGATGAGAGAGAAGCGGATATTTCCCTCCCTGGAAAAAGAGCTGAAAAAGCTAAGGGGGATGGAGGGCAGGAAGGCATGACGTACTGCAACAGCCTCTCTCGAAGATCAACTGGTACTGTAAATTCTTACATAACTGTACTATCTTACTTCGAGAGAGCTCTTGCAGTATGTAACTACATATAGGACTGAATCCCAAGCAGTCTGGAACAAAGAGAAGCACTTACGAGGAGTAAAACTACCAACCAATAGAACCTCTAGCTGTATGGGTCTTAATAGAAGACACCTTGCAGAACAGCCAACCCGAAGCCTTCTCTACAGCAAGAGGCAATGTCCAAACTGTAGTGTTTCGTAAAGGTGTGGACAGAAGTTCAAGTTGCAGCTGCACAGATATCTGCCGCTGACCCATTCTTGAAACAAGCTGCACAGGCAGCTACTCCTCTGGTGGAGTGACCTCTGACCTGACCAGGCAGGCTCTTGTTGTTACTTGTCATATCAGAAAGTGATACAGTGAGCCACCCGTTTGGATAGGCATTGCTTAGAAACAGCATTGCCCTCTCTTTTGTGAGCAAAAGAGATAAAAAGCTGATCAGATTTCCTGAGATCCTTAGTCCGAGTAGTGTAGTATCTCAGTATTCTATGAACATCCAAAGTATGCAGAAGATACTCCCTTGATTGGAGTGTTGTGTAAAGAAAGCAGGTAGCTCAATGGATTGATTCAGTGTAGATTCTGTCACCACCTTAGGAAGAAACTTAGGGTTGGTGCGCAGAGCGAGACGTTCCTTGTGGAAAATCAAGTAAGGGATTTTGCACATCAAGGCCTGAAGCTCGGAAATTCGACGAGCAGAAGTAATGACCACCAGAAAGAGAGTCTTCCAAGAAAGGAACTTCAAGTCTGTTGAAGCTGCCGGTTCAAAGGGAGGCAGAGTAAGCTTCTCGAGAACAAAGTTCAAATCCCAAGGAGGAGCAGGAATGCGGATGGGGGTCTTAAATGGAGGACCCCTCTGAGGAAAGTCTTAGAGACTTCCAACTGCATGAAAGATCTGCTTCCAAAAGGGACATGGTAGGCTGAGATAGCTGCCATGTGGACCTTCAATGAGGAGTGACTGAGACCCAGTTCAAAGAGATGACACATATAGTCCAGGACTCTCTTGACAGGGCAAGAGAAAGGCTCAAAGTCCTTTGAAGAGGCCCAATTTGAAAAACGTTTCCACTTCATGGCATAGGTGGACCTAGTGGACGGCTTTCTGGCCTCCACCAGAATATCTGCGACGAGCAGAGAAACTCCAAACTGGGTTTGAGCTATGTCAGCAGGAGCCACACATGCAACTGAAGGGATTTGAGACCTGGATGAATCAGGGTCCCCTGATCATGGGTCAACAAATGCTGTGACAGAGGAAGAAGCAGCAGAGGTTCCTCTGAAAACTGTTGCAGAAGAAAGAACCAAACTTGCCCGGGCCAGAATGGAGGGATGAGGATCATCCGGGCTCCTTCTGAACTGAGTTTGTGTAAGACCCTTGGAATTAAGGGGATTGGAGGGAACGGATAGACGAATCTGCCCTTCCAGTCGAGAGACAGAGCATCCCACCAGAAAATGCCTCGCCCTGGAGCAAGCGAGCAAAAGGCAGGAAGTTTTGCATTTTGAGTGGACGCGAACAGATCTACCTGAGGGGTTCCCCAGCGTAGGAAGATATCATCTGCTACCTCTTGACCCAGTTCCCATTCGTGTGCTTTGGCTGACGACCGACTGAGGTGATCCGCCAGTGTGTTTTCGACTCCCGGAACATGAACTGCCATCAGGTGAAGGTTGTGTTGAACAGCCCAACTCCAAACTCTCATTGCTTCCCTGCACAGAGGGTAGGAACGAGTTCCTCCCTGCTTGTTGATGTACCAGACTATGCACATGTTGTCCATCTGGATTGTCAGATGGCCGGGAAGAATGCAAGGGTTTAGAGCCTGGAGAGCGTACAAAACTGCCCTGAGCTCTAGCACATTTATATGAAGAGTCTGCTCAAGATTGGACCAGGAGCCCTGAGTCCTGTGAGACCCTAGATGGGCTCCCCCGCATGCTCCCGAAGCATCTGTTGTCAATGTTTAGGATGGGGGTTCGAAGCAGAAGGGAACTCCCTGGCAAAGATTCTCTTGCACCATCCACCACTGCAAGTCCCAGACCATGGGATCGGAGACCAGAACTTCCTGGTCTAGGTCGTCCAACATCTGGTCCCACTGAGACCAAAGCGTCCACTGAGAGATCCTCATATAGAGCCGAGTGCGAGGGACTGTCGGAATAGCAGTTACCACGAGCCTGAGAAGGCGAAGGACTGACCTGGCACAGACCCTTCTGCAACTGGACAACAGACTTGCATGAGCCTGGAGGGTGTCCACCCTGTCCAGAGGCAGAAAGGCCTTGCCAAAGGTCGTGTCCAGGATCGCCCCTATGAACTGGAGTCTTTGGCAAGAGACCAGATGGGACTTGGCCTGGTTGATGGTGATACCCAGGCTGGTGAAAACCTGCAGGGTAGGGGAAAGGGAGCGCAGAAGTTCCTCCCTGGAAGGAGCCACAGGAGCCAATTGTCCAGTTATGGGAATACCTGCACTCACTGGGTACGCAGGTGGGCCGCTACCATTGAAAGACATTTGATGAACACTTGGGGAGCCGAGGAAAGACCAAATGGGAGGGCCTTGAATTGGTAGTCGTCCCCCTGGAATTGAAAACCAAAGGAATTTGCAGTGGGAAGGGCAGATGGGGATATGCAGGTAGGCATCCTGCATATCCAGAGCACACAGCCACTGTCCCTGCCGAAGGAGTGGTAGAAGGCTCTGCAGGGATAGCATTCTGAAACGTTTGTACTCCACGAACATGTTCAGGGAGCTGAGCTCTAAAACAGGCCTCACATCTCCCATTTTCTTTGGAACTAGAAAGAAATGGGAACAGTAACCTGTACCCCAAAGGTGGGTCGGGACAGGCTCTATTGCTACCTTCAAGAGAAGGGAAGAAATTTCTTCTAGGACAAGAGAAAGATGTTCCGGAGAGTAAGACGACTTGGGGGGTGGTTTTCTGGGTGGTTTCTGGAGAAACTCGATTGAGTGTCCTGCTGCTATCAGTTGGAGCACCCAAGCATCTGATGTAATCCTCTCCCAACCCGGTAAGTGGAAGGAGAACCTCCTTCCTACTGCTTCCTCTGGGGGATCCAGAGGCTGTGGGAGAGGAAAGAAGTCAGGAGGTATGAGGCAACACCATGGCTGAAGCTTCCACCGCTTTTTTGGGCGAGGGGGTGCTTGGCAGCCGGAGGGGCCTGATGTTTCTTGGCCCGCTTGTCCTGAGGTTTTGCTTTAGGCCGAGAACGTCTGCAAAAAGGGCGACGCTGTCCCTGAGGGGGCCTGTACAAACAGTCAACAGACTTGAGTGCAGTGCCCTTCTCTTGCAAGTCAGTGATGATGTCCTTGACATCTCCACCAGACAGCACAGAACCCCTGAAGAGCGCATCCTGAATAGCGGATTGCACCTCTGGGACCAATCCTGACACCCAGAGCCAGGCATGACGCCGAAAATCTATGGCGAAAGCCGAGCTCCGACCTGCTGCGTCTACTACATCGTACGTGGCACAGATGATGTGCCGACTGGCCGAACGAGCAGACCGGACAAGACCAGCCACTTCCTGGTTGGTCTGAGACTCAGGAAGGGAGTCCAATTTGGATTCCACCTGACTCAGGATAGTCTTCTGGTAGTCCCCCATATGCGCGACATAGTTCAGGGCCCTAATACTCAGTGTGGAAGAAGCATACATCTTCTTCCCGTACTGGTCCAGAAGACGGGTTTCCTTGTCTGGTGGAGACAAGCTGAGATATTTAGGATTCACCAACCGGCCATGAGCAGCGCTAATCATGACCGAGTCAGCCTTGGGGTGTGTATTCATGGAATCCACACCCTCCGGAGCCTGGTATAGCCGATCCGCCTTCCTCGGAAGAGGGGCTAACATGGACAGTTGTTTCCAAATAGTGGAAACAAGGTCGGCGTGCGGCTCAGTCCAGGGTGGAATCAATGTTGGAGCAGTTTCGGGCAGATCCAAGTGGGCAGCGAGTCTCTTCCACTGTGGATCTCGCTCCAGAGATTGCCACTGGTGGACCTCCTGGATCTTTCTCAGTAGCTCCAGAAAGGAAGGATCTTCTGGAGGTGACTTCGGAGGAGTCCTTGGCCTGGAGTACATGGCTCATCAGGATCAGAGCACTCCCCCCACCCCGAGTCTGACTCTGCGGTCTCCGAAGAAGAAAACAACTCCTGCTGCAGCAGGGGAGGAACGGACCCCTTGGGCAAACCTCGGGGAAGCGTAGCCTCCCCACCCCTGGCACCTGAGGGTTCACCTCTGGTGTCAGGTAGGAGGAAGGGAGTCTCTTGTCTCTGGTGCAGGGGATCCTCTGCAGGGTCCAGCACCAGGAGACAGCTCTCCACCTCCCTAGTGAGCTGAGCCTTGTCCTCCTTCAAATCCACCGGTGGCTAGGGGGGCGGTGGAGGAGGAGGAGAGAGATACGGATACTGAGGGTATCCGTAGGGCGAGTATCCGTAACCCAACGGCAGGAAGTTCGGCATCGGGTACTGCGGCATCGGGTACTGCGGCACGGGATACTGCAGTCCCGGGTAGGACAGCGTCGGATAGGACGGAGTCGGGTACCTGGGAACCAGGGGCTCTGCTGGAGCAGAAGGCCCTGGAATAAGCCCAGCAGGCAGGCCAGGAACAGGTGGCTTGCGGGCGTCGGGCCCGGCATTGGGACGGCATCTGGTAAAGGGATGTCACCCGGCATCGGGTAGGCCGGCGCCAGAGCTGGCATCCAAGGGTTCAGCATCAGGGGATCCGGCCCTATGAAAGGGAGACCTGATGGCAGGGTACTGGCGTCCTCTGTGTCACCCGGGGAAGGAGGCTGAAATCCCGGGTCAGCAGGGAGAGCGCTGGAGCTTCGGTTGTAGCGGCAAGCGCTGCGGCGAGCCGGGGACAGCGGACTTGTCGATGGGGTCTGGCGTCAGCTCTTTCGCGTGTGTTCGTCAGAGAAGCTGACATCTGCCTTACCGGCAGGATCCGGGCAGGCGTCAGAGGAGCCGGCGTTTGACTTATCGGAGCCAATGCCTGATGAAGGTCGCGTGAAAGAGGCGGCCTTGACGGGTGTCTTATGGACTGAGCGCTCCCCCGTAGGCGCGGGCGTCTTGTTGGCCCTGTCCGGTGGATGTTAGTGACACCCAGCGTCCAACCCACTGGACCCGCTTCGGCCGGAGGGCAGCAGCAGCGACCTTCACAAACGCGGTAGCCTCCTTTGTCCCAGAGGTACCTGAGGCCCGAACACGAGCACGATACTTGCAGACGATGGACGTCTTGGACATCGCCAAAGCGGCCATCCAGATAGCCGGTCCCCAGAGAGACATTACCTGTAGTAGCAACTCGGTCAGAGTTGCGGTAGCCTCGGAGGTGGAGTCCCGGTTCCGGTGCTTCTCCTCCTTCTTCTTCTTTCAGTGTCACTCGGTCGAAGTGGATGCCTGCCTAAGCTTCTTCAGCTCCTTCTCCATGGAGGCCATCTTCTTCTTTAAAAAATGGGCCTCCAGAGACTGCTGCCTCCGTTTACGGGTGGTGACGTTGAATTGTTGACAGTGCTGGCACTTCTCCATGGGGTGTTCCAGGCCTAGGCAGAACAGCACAGGGAAGGACCGTCCTCATGTGGGAGCTGTGAGCCACACAAGTCGCACTTGTTCTTATGCGAATCGGAGGGTGTAGGGGACGACATACACAGCGTTTTGATGAGAAAAACTAGGAAAAACCGTGAAAAAATTCAGTTAACAAGACCGACAGACTGACGAGCAGAGGAACTTTATCCACGAGGCGCCTTCACAAGCTAACGGCGGGAAAGAACTGGAAAGCGGGCAAGGGGGATCGTCCCTTTATACTGACGTTGCCTGATGCTGGTCACCTGACGTGGGGGTGGTCCCCTGCCAGAGACTGCTAGCTAGAAATGCTTCCGTGGGGTCCTGATGCCTGCCAGCTTCAGTCCTATATGCAATTACCTACTGCAAGAGCCCTCTAGAGGTAAGATCTACTGTTACAGGTGAGTAACCTGTTTTTCTAGGATCGTGGATATGTCGTTCTATCCACACTATTTGGCAGACTCCAAGCAGTTCTCCGGGAGGAGAGGGGCAAGGCGCACCCGCCCCCATACTTACTTGGGGAACAGAGATTGGAGAACTGAGGCCCCAAAACCAGCATCCTGGCATGACTCTAGGTTGATGTGGTAGTGGGTAATGAAGATGTTTGCTGTCTTCCAGGTGGCAGCCCAGCAGATTTCCTGGATAGGGATGTCCCTGGAAGCAGCCACCGACACAGCAGTATGGTGGGTAGAATGAGCTCTTATCCCTACGGGAAGCTCCTTGCCCGCCAACCGGTAGCAGAAATCAATGCAGGATATAATCCATTTGTCAATCATCAACTTTGCTGCAGGTCTGCCAGGTGCGGCTTCAGCATAGGTGACAAACAGCTGGCAAACCTCTCCCTGAACATCCGCCGTCCACTCCTTATAATAAGACAGCTCATCTGAGGTCCAGAGTATGGAGCCTGTACTCAGCCTCCGAGGTGTAGTTCAGGTAAAACACAGGCAGAGTCAACACCTGGTTAAGATGGAATTCTGACACCACCTTCGGAAGGAACTTCGGGTGGGGGCATAGGGCAACCTTGTCCCTGTGGAAGACCAGGTAAGAAGACTCCAACGAGAGCAACTGGAGCTCCCCAGTCCTTCTGGCTGACATGATAGCCACCAGGAAGGCGGTCTTCCACAACAAATGTGACATCTCACATTTGTGCATCGGTTCGAATGGCTTGCCCATGAGCTCTGCCAGTACATGCAGTAGATCCCACGGAGGTGGAGGTTCATGTACCAGAAGGGATATGTGGTCAAGGCCTTTAATGAAATGCCAGACCACCTTCTCCTGTGCCACCATCTGCTGACCGGCCCAGAGATGGCTGCCAGGTGCACCTGAAGGGTCGTAGTCCGAAGACCCCCTTTGGACAGGGACCTAAGGTAGTCTAGGATGCTAGCCACGGGACAGGACAAAGGGTCCAGATCCTTACCCTGACACCAAATGGAAAACCTTTTCCATTTGAAGGCATAACACCTCCTGGCCGACTCCTTTCTGGATGCTTCCACTACTGTGAGTACATCCTCAGAGAGACCCAGAGCCTGGAACTCTAGTCGCTCAGGAACCAGGCTGTCAGGTGCAGGGATTGAACGTCCGGATGGAATAAATTACCCTGACTGACTGATAATGGGTTCAGGCTTACTGGAAGACGCCTCGGAGGCCTGGAGCTGAGGCTGAGGAGATCTGGATACCAGAACTGGCGAGGCAAGTATGGGGCTACCAGGATCACCTGTGCCTTGTCCCTCCTGACCTTGAGGATCACCTTGTGAACCGAGGGAAGGCATAGAAGAGCCCTGGGATCCACGGCCTTGAGATGGCATCCCCCTGCAGTGAGCCCTGCTGAGGGGGGCGGGCAAGAAACAGCCTCAGCTTGGTGTTCTCCTTGGAGGGGAACAGATCCACCTGAGATTTTCCCCAGTGGGAGAACAGGCTGTGTACTACCTCTGGATGGAGAGACCACTCATGGGACGTCTTGCCCACACGGCTGAGAGTGTCCGTTGGTTGGTTTGAGGCTCCTGCCACATGAATGCCTAGGAGATCTGCTTCCAGTCGGCTCACGAGGGTCCAGATGTGGAGCACTTTCCTGCACAATAGCCTGGAGTGCGTGCTGCCCTGTTTGTGAGGTAGTACATAGTCGTGATATTGTCCGTCTGGACTTGCACCACTTGACCCCGAAGGAGCGGAGCAAATGCTGACAGTGCCAGTCTGACTGCTCTGAGCTCCAACAGGTTGATATATCATCGGGATTCCTCAGGGGTCCAGAACCCGTGGGCATTATGGTTCCCCATGTGGGCTCCCCAGCCCGTGAGAGAGGCATCGGTCATGAGAGCAACCATCAGCTCGGGATGGACAAACGGGACCCCTTCCTGCAAGTGTTCCAGGATGGTCCATCACTGGAGAGCATCCCACATCTTCTGGGACACAGTGACCAGCTGGTCGAAGTGACCATGATAGTAAGTCCACTGGCTGGCCAGCTCCCATTGGAGGGGGCGCTTATGCCACTGGGCCCATTGGACCATGGTGATGCAGGCTGTCATGTACTCCAGAAGGCGCAGAAAGTCCCGGGCAGGGCGCAAGTGCCCAACCACAAATGATTGGGTAAAGGAGGAGAGAACCTCCGCCATGTCTTTCGGGAGTCGGGCACTGGCTCGACAGTAGTTGAGCTCTGCCTCAATAAAACATATCACCTGTGAAGGTACAAGTTCCGACCTGGCCTCATTGATCAGGAGATCAAGATCAGTGCAGGTCTGGAGGGCCAGGTTTCTGAACCTCTCCACCTTCTGCTTGGAGGATCCCGCCAAGAGCCAGTTATCGAGATATGGGCAAACCCTAACCCCTCAACGCCGAAGATGGGCCGCCACCACTGCAATGCATTTGGTGAAGACCCATGGGGCCTATGACAGGCCAAATCACATGGCTCGGAACTCGAATAGGGCTCCTTCTGCTCGGAAGCGAAGGAATCTTTAGTGAGACAGATGGATCAGGACATGAAAGAATGCGTCCTGGAGATCTAGAGAGCAAAACCACATGTTCTGCTCGAGAGATGGTATGATCTGGGACAGAGTTACCGTCCTGAAGATGCATGACCTGAGGAACTAGTACAGGTTGTGCAGATCTAGCATGGGGCATCAGCCCCCCCATCCGCTTCAGAACCATGATGTACCTGGATACGAACCCTAGGTTGACAGGGGTGTCCGTGACTCTGGCCAACACCTCCTCGCAGAGGAGTTGGGGAATGTCATCTCGAAGAGCCGACTGAGTCTGTATGGACACCACATCCTCCTGTGGGGCTCGGGCACAGCTTGGAGAGCACTGCTCGAATTCCAGAGGCAGTTCCTGGCCCACCACTTCTAGAACTGACCTGTCCGTGGTAACAGTGGACCAGGCAGAAAGGAAGTGATGGAGCCTGCCCCCCATGGGAGGACCAAGAGCTTGCGTGACAGGTGACTACACCCATCCCATCACTGAGCAGGCTTGGAGGAAGAGGATCCAGACTGGGGACCGCCAGAGCCCTGTCCTGCAGGCTTATCAGCTCCCAGAGGCCAAGACTTGGGCCGAGGTCACCAAGATTGTGCCTGCTGTTGCTGTCCCGCTTGAAAGTGGGGATGCTTGGCCGCAGGGGCAGAGTGCCGAAATGGTCTCTTCTTTTGCTTTTTACAATCCTGGGATTCTGTCTGCACAGAAGTTACGGAATCCAAGGTGGCACTGAACTTCTTGATGCGCTGGAGGTTACCATCCACACCTGGGCTGAAAAAGTCGATACCCAGGAAAGGGACATCTGTTAGCTTGTGTTGGGTGTCCGCTGTGAAGGTGAAGGCCCTTAATCAAGTCCTGCAGCACATGGCAACTGTGGCAGCCACCCAGCGGGCGTGTGAGTCCCCGAGGTCCAGAACCATCTGGAGTTGCTGCTCCGCAACAGCCCGACCCTGGTCACGGACCTGCTTGACCGTGGTCTGGAAGTCTGTAGAGAGGTGAAGTAGAACCTCATCAAGGGAGCCCAGAGGCGTGTGAGAGAAATGCGCCATGATGATGGCTGAGCTTGCCTGACGGAGGCCTAGCATAGAGGCAGCATACACTTTTTAAGCAGAGTGGTCCAGTTTTTTGGACTCCTTGTCCGGGGGTCTATCTGTATCTGATGAACCACCTGAGCGTCTGAACACAGATTCAGTTACCAAATCCTCAGCAGAGGGATGCTTTGTGAATCCCGAAAGGGACCCGATGGGCACCACGTATTTGTGGGTCAAATGGGCAGATGGCGCAGGGCAGGAAACCAGGTGCTGCCATAGCTCCAAAGCCAGACCAACAATGGCCTCGCCACTGAGAAGACTTCCATCACTGATTCCCCCCATTTGAGAATGTCAATGAGGGGATATTCGGCCAGTTTCTGCACAGGTTTGAGAGGCATCCCCGTAGATTCGGTGGTGAGACGGAGGATGCCCATAAAGGAAAAAGGGCCTTCCTCCGTCACGAGACTACTGACCGATTCCTCGTCCAAGGGACAGGAATGAAGTTCCGAGTCGTTGGACTCAAAGGAGTCTGGATAAATGGGCCGGCTATGGGGGTCTCTCTCTCTCTCCACCTGCCTACAACGGTCAGGAGTGAGGGTGACAGAAGGCCTGCATGGGAGACCCAGAACAGGCCAATCTCTCTGGCAGATGCCCCTGAAGGGGGTTGTTTAGGTGGCGGCTCCACCAGGATCAGTGGAGGGGTCGATTTTGGCCGAACTGGGACAGTTTTGACCAGCTCCATGGGAGGAGGAATGGTGCGGGCCGGCTCCAGAGGAGTCGGCTTCAACCTAGGAGGCAATGCCCAAGTAATGGCCAGGGTGGAAGCTGGAATCGACTTTTGACCGGACAAAATCAGCTGTTGCCACATTAAGTCTTCGTAGCATCAACGGAGTTTCCGTCGAAGCCTCTCCTCATCCGAGGAAGACGAAGAATGTCAGCGGTGCCTCTTCTTTGAGCGCTTGTGCACCTTCTTTGGCCTGTCAGACCTCGACCTCGACTGTCAGGGGGACTGACGGGGTCGATCAGAAGGCAACGGGGAGGGAGGTGGTTCTTCTGGGTCCAGGACCAGGTCTCCAATGGGATTCCCAGCAGGCTGGGTTCTCCTTATCGGGGAGAGGCAGGACCAGGGTCCTGAATAAGGAGTTGTTGGCCCCATCAAGTGACAACGGATCAACTGGGTCAAGAATGATCTCAACCGGGTTGTCGTCAGGAGTCTGAGATGGCTGGCCTGATGGGGGGACCATGAAGCCAGTGGCCGAGGCTACAACCACGATCGAAGTCAAGACAGGTGATTTCTGGGACCAACATCTCTCATGATCCCAAGAATGTTGTCAGTGAGATGAAGATTCTCTCGGTTCCTTGTCTTTTCTACGGGACCGAGACATGCGTGCCCGAAGGCCTCTTGCCCTTGGTAGGAACGGACTGGCACATCTCTCAAAAGGATCCAGAGAAAGTGGAGCCCAAGCTGAGTGGTATGAAGAAGGACATTGAGGACCGATCCGTGGCTCGAGCAGCCTCTTCCACAAAAGTCTTCATTTGTTCGAGCTGCTCAGCAGACCCCGCAGCTGCGGAGACCGACCATCGGGCTTCCTTAGATTGGATCAGCGGATTCCGTTTCTCCGGTCTGCCCAACTAGAGCCATGCGAGACGATCGTCCAAGACACTCTGGTGAAATGCGCAATACATTTCACAGGCCTGAGTCTCATGGCCGACGCCCAGGCAGTACATGCATATGGCATGTGGGTCGGTGCGAGACATCTTTTGCCCACATGGACAGCAGCGGAAACCAGGTAAGGATTTATCCTCCATAGAAGTTGAGATTGCGAAGCGATTTGGTGTAACTCTGATGAGTCTGAGTTTGAGCAAATCCATGGATTTGAAAGCCAGGGCCTACAGAACGCAAGAGCGGTAAGGAGACAACCTGTATCGTCCAGCAGAAAGGAAGATCAGGTGTCATGGAGTGGAGCCAAGGGTTATACCACCCGGGTGGGTGGGAGGAGCCAACTTAAAGACCTTCTGGCAAGATTCTTAAAGAGCAAAGACATGCCAAACAGTGTGGATAGAACATATCCACAATCCTAGAAACATGCTATTTAGTACTACACAAAAATACAGAAATAGCACAGAATCCTTTAAAATAAACATGAAGGATGTTACCTCCTGGATTGCATAGGGTAATTCAGATATTTGTGAGCTGTCCTGGCTCCCCACTTGGCATACGAGAAACATATTACTCAGGTGACCACCAATTTACACAAAAGACTGGGTTCCTTGTACAGGACAAAAGACCTGTTAGCTGACGAGACCCATAAGGTGATTTCCCAGAGCAGTCTACTTCCCATTCTAGATTACGGAAGTGTAATTTGAGCTGCAGAGTTGCCCTTAGGACAAATAGATTTGAACACTACTGCAGTATGTATACAAAGCTTCAGAGGCTCTTTTTAAAAGTAAAAGATAAACTCAGCCTGGGACAGGTAATATTTAAAAGTATTAAAAGGGGAAAGAGTCCACTTAATGACCTGCTATCAATATGGAAAAATGACTGTGCTCTAAGATCAAATGAAGCCTTGTCATTGGTTCATACCTTGTACAAATTAAAAATTAAGACAGAAAGCATTTTCATACAAAGCACCTTATGTGTGGAATCTCCTACTATCGAACATTAGGAACTCTGGAACATGTTAAAAGTTATTTGTTTGATTCAGCGGTTTGCACTTGCTTCTAAATAATTTTTATGTTGTATTCTTTATTGTATTTTGTGCATATGATTATCTTTTGTATGCATTTGTATATACTGTGTTGTATGTTTCTGGGTTGTGCCTGTAAACAGGTCATGTGACTTAGTGTACCCTCCCAGTAATCAAACAAGAAAAGTAAGACAATGTTGTTTGCTAACTCCCAAAGCAAGCATAAATCAAGTCAGCTATCTATCCTCAATAATAAAAATGCCCTGCTTGAACAGGTATCCACATTTAAATATTTGGGCATCACCTCTGACACCGCGCTCGCCATCACCCACCACGTGGACCAAGTAGTAAGGGTCGTCAATATCAGAATCAGACTCATGTACAAGCACCGGCTTATTTTGACTCCTGACACACTGTGACTAGCGATAGAAAGCTCTATCCTTTCCATCACTGATTATGGACTCATTCTGTATGGAGCAGCCACAGCTCTTTGAAGAAACAGGCTGTCCTTAAACAAAGCCTGTAGACTAGTCACAGGTGTACACAGGTGGACACACACGTGACCTTTATGTCCAGACCGAGTGGCTAGACCTCCAAGGCAGGGTAAAATACCAGGTCTGCCTCCTTGGGGGAAAAAAGCTTATCTCAGCCTAACCCCTGCAGCAATCCAAAATCTCCTCAACCCAGCCAACAACCCGCACAGAACCCAAGGCATGGCTAGAAACTCTCTATTAGTCCCCTTCTGTCACACGTCGCAAGGGCAATGATCTTTTACATACAGAGCACCCCAATGGCTTAATGCTCTCCCTTTTAATATTACTAATGATTCTAAATTAGGACCATTCAACAAAAAACTATGGCAACATTTTATCTCCCTTAGTAGATGCAACTGTCACACATAGCTAACCTTCTCATCCCATCCGCTGACCCTAGCTTCACCCTCCCACCCCACATCCTAAATAATCTCCCATTCCCCTTCTCCATCTATTCTGACACTGTCCTATGAGACTGCATCCTAATTTCTTTTTTCCGGTTGATATTCTCTAACCTGCATGTACATGCTATTAACAGTCTCGCAATGTACACCTTATTTATATTATCCAGATTGTTTTGTATCCTGTATTTTGTGCTGAAATGCTGTACTCTGTTCTGAATTGCTATTTCCCCATCTCTACCTGTTCTGACAAATGTCCTACTCGACTACAACACTGATTCTGTCTGTATAAGAAAATGTCAATATCGTAATGTAACCGAGCACTACTTCTCCTGAACCTTTAAGGAGCACCAGCTCGTCTTTACTAATCATTACTAACTTGTATTTGTAGAAGTCACTCTTCCCCTCCCCTTTTTCCCTGTCTCCCCCTCCTCAGTTCACGCACATTAGTAACTATCATAGTGCCTTCCCTCCCCATTTCCCTGTCTCCCCCTCCTCAGTTCACGCACATTAGTAACTACCACAGTGCCTTCCCTCCCCATTTCCCACAATACTCCTCCTACCCCCACCTCTCCTTCCAGCCCACATCTCCCAAGGACACTAAACCGAGATACATCAGAGCCACATCTCACCTAAAATAGATCAGGTACCTTTTCACTCGTAATGCAATACTGCTGCTATTTTTTTATCAGGGACCGTCCACCCCAACCCTAGTCCCATGCCACACCCCTGCTCACCCAATTATAGTCTTAAACTTGCTTCTGTAAACATCCGCAGCCTCCTCCAAAAGACAGATCTCCTTCAGGCCTAGATGTCCCAGCACAACCTTGATGTGCTCGCAACTGTCGAGACCTGGTTGTCCCGTAAGATTCCAGACCATGCCATTTCCTTTGACAGCTATACCCTATTTAGGGAAGACAGAGTAGCAAAAAGAGGTGGATGATGTGCAGTGTACATTAGGACATCCCTCAAAGGACATGTCCTCCCCAAAGTTTTCACTGGAAGTAGCACTCAGGTGCTTGCATTAAAATTGCTCCTGGGTCGGCAAGGAAAAGCCCTCACACTCCTCACAGCCTACATCCCCGCGCGTGACCAATCAAACGGTTTCAACTCCATCCTCCATTATGTATGTCAATTACCCAACCCCACCGAAGTAATACTCCTTGGCGACTTCAGTATCAATTGGCTCTCGTCGGATGCCAACCCCTATAACCATGCGGCTGCAGCTATTGACCTCTCTCAGTTTGTGTCTACCCCCATCAGATTAAATTACAAGGCCTGTACATGCACCCTACTTCACCTGGTTTTTACTAATTGTGCAAAGCATATATCAGGTACAGTGGTCCTCCCGGACTCTCTCAGCAACCACTCCCCTGTCATCTGCTGCTGGTCCAACAGGTCCCACAAGCAACCCTGCAATTGGTCATACCACCATGTCCTCAAACAGGGACAACTTAACGTCAAACACACCTCCAGAACTGTGACTGGTCACCTTTGGATGCTGCACCTAGTGTTGATCAGGTCCTCGATTACTGTATTTCCCAATTCAACACCGCCTGTAACACCTACGCCCCCTACGAAAAACTTAAGATAAAAAATGCTAACAACCCGTGGATCACCTCCACACTACTAAATCAAATGTCCAACAGGGATCACCTATGGCACAAAGCACGGGCCACTGGAAAACCAGCTGACTGGCAGCAAGCAGTACAAGGTGGCCAGAAACACATATACCCGAGCTACCCGCCTAGCCAAAGCTGCCTATTACAAAGACACTCTAACCAATTCCTGGGGAAGATAGCAGGAAATTCTGGGACAATCTCAGGGAACTGTCAGGGAAGCCAGGCAAATCCCCTCCCTCCATGCTTAATTTAGATGGCGCAACCATTCTGGACCCAAAACACATAGCAGACACTTTCAACTCTACGTTCACCGACCTAAGTTGTGTACTCCAACCTGATTTTTTCGACACACATTCCAACCTGCGTGACCCTAAGAACCCGACCCCACCATCACTTATCCCACCTTTCAGCTTCAAAAAAAATCTCACTTGCAGAGTCCAAAAAATACCTTCTTAGGGTACTCGGCAAGGTCCGCTTTAGTAGTGACTCACTGGACCTAAAGCTCCTGCACCTCACACTGGATGCTGTGCTTCCGCCTCTCACAAAAATTCTTAACATGTCACTGTGCCTTAGTCAAATCTGCATGTTATGGAAAACAGCATTAGTGACCCCTATTCATAAATCTGGGGACAGGGCAGCTCCCTCTACCTATTGTCCAATTTCCATTCTCTCCCCACTCTCCAAAGTACTTGAACGTACAGTCACGGACCAGGTCACTGACTAACTTTCCAAGTACAACATCCAACATCCTGAACAGCATGGCTTCAAGATAGGCCATAGTACCACATCTGCCCTCCTCTGGTACACAGATTTCATACACCAGGCAATTGATCATGGGCACTTAGTGGGGTCAGTGTACATTGACCTCACTAAGGCATTTGATACTGTTAATCACTCCCTCCTACTCAGTTCCCTTCTTGATATGGGTTTATCGACGGATGCAGTAGCTTGGTTTAAAAGCTATCTAGCCGGAAGGTCCCAGCTGATCAAAATAGGTGTCACCCTCTTAGACAGCTGGCCAGTTCTCTCCGGTGTTCCCCAAGGCTCCATACTGGGGCCACTGCTTTTCAGCCTCTTTCTAAACACCCTCCCACTTGTCTGCACCAATAATCTCCTACTATATGCAGATGACGCTGTTATATTCTCCAGCCACTCAGATCCACTCCTATTAGCCAATAGCCTACAACGCGATTTCACAGCTGTGGAGACCTGATTCTCCAAGCACAAGTTAGTTACGAATTACAAAAAAACAAAATCTATAATTTTCACCAGCCCTCATAATAAACAAAAATCTACACCACTAATCATACGGAACAACCTTGATGTCCCTATAGAGCAGGTCTGTACCTTTAAATATCCTGGAATAACCCTTGACAGTACCTTGTCTTTTTGTGATCATATCAGTAATGTCTCTAAGATGGTTAACTCAAGACTAGGGATCCTTTACAGGCACAGAAAGAGCATGACCCCAGATGCCCTTCGACTTGCTGTTACTAGCTCTGTGCTCTACATAATAGATTATGCCTAGACATTTATGGCTTAGCCTCTGAGACATCCCTTAAAAGTATATTCACGGCCCTCAACAATTCCTGCTGTCTAGTCTCAGGTGCACCCAGACGGACGCATACATGCGACCTATACACCCTTACCAAATGGCTGAACCTCAGTGGTAGCACTACTTATCTGCTCATGAAGAAAATCTCACTGGGGTTGCCCCCCACCCCCATCCTCTCGGCAGTTCATCATGCATGTTCCCAACCGGTGTGGCACCAGGAGTGCCTTCAGGCACGCTTACCTGACCCCTTTCTGTCAGACCACACAAGCCCAATGGTCCTTCAGGTTTTGTGCTCCTAACTGGTCGACATCCTAAAAGAACCTAAACTGGGCCCATTCAAACAGAAACTTAGCCAACACCTCACTGCTATTAGCAGCTGTGATTGTCACACTTAGGCCCTTTTCGGCCTAACATGTTGCCTTCTCCCTGCACCGTCACCATCCTGACCTACCCCCGTCCATTGTCCCACCCCTTCTCCCCCCTCCGTTTTCCTGTTCCTGCTACTTGTCCCTCTTCTCCCTTCCCTTCCCTGACTCTCCTTCCCTTCTACCTTTCTGAGCTTCCTCCTCTCCTTGCACTTTCCTCCAAACACTGCTCAAGACCCTACCTGCCCTTGCTCCCCCACCCCCACTGTCCTACTCCCACTTATCTCCCTTCCCCTCATCAACTACACTCCCTCCCAACCCTCTGTTCTCCCTCTCATTTCCCAATTCTCTGCCTGACAATGTCAGATTCCTGATAGCATCCCTCTCCGCCCTTCCCCGTGTGCCTCAAGTCCCGAAACCTACTGCACTTCTAGAAACATAGAAACACAGAATTTGATGGCAGATAAGGACCGCTTGGCCCACTCAGTCTGCCCATTTCCCTACCTAATGGATAAGCTGCAGATCCTAGTTAACCAGCAGCCTACTTCTTCCTACCCCCAACCCCTAGAATTGCCTTATGACTGTCCCATGCATGCTTGAATTCCACCATTGTTTTTGACTCCACAACCTCCTCCGGAAGGCCGTTCCATGCATCCACAACCCTCTCTGTGAAAAAAATACTTCCTTAAATTACCTCTGAGCAGCACCTCCATTATCTTCAAATTGTGCCCCCTTGTTCTTGCACACCTCTTTTTTTGAAAGATGCTACCCTCTTGGACTTTGTTGATTCCCTTGAGGTACTTGAAAGTTTCTATCATGTCCCCCCCTCTCTACTGAAACCTGAATGTTAAAGTTTAACCAGACTGTAACTCTTGCTGTAACCTGAATTAACTCTTTACCTATCTGTAACATTTATGAATGATTGTACCCAACTCCATGTATCATGTATTCCACTTGCCTTGTATTTAGTTCCTTGTTGTGATTTCTTTACTGACATGGAACCTTTGTAAAACAGTCTTTGACTCAAAGGTACTTTAATCCGAGACTTGAATAAGTAAATAAATAATTAATATTTATATGTTCCAGTTTTTGGTAACTGTCCTGTGCTCCGTACTGAATTGTTTCTTGTGTTGTCATCTACGTATGATGTGGAACCTTTGTAAATGAGCTCTTAGCTCATAGATATAATTCCAAGACAATAAATAAATAAATAAAATAAAATGGAAAACTGAAATGGAAGTTAAGCGTTTAAGGTCTTGCTGCTGGGGTCTACATTTTGTCTGGTACCTAGATCAACCTTTTTTTGCAACTTTCCATTTCAAGTCAGTTCTCCTCCTTCTCGGCGTCATCTGCACAGTTTTGTTTTCCTCAACATAGGACTGCTCATGCAGGGTTCTTTTCCCATTTCTAAAGCTCTGGGTAACCAACCTTGTGGGGTCCTTTGACATTTCTGGAATTGTATTTTGGTTTTTTTTACTAGTTTTCTTTTTTCAGTTGTCACCACTAAGTTTTTATGTAACTGCAGCATTTTTTTTTTGCTGATAGTATAGTATCATTTTCATAAGTATTAAAGCAACTGCACTAAGAGCAGGGTTTTAAATAATTGATTAGCAGTTTTTTTCTTGGGACAATACTAACTGTACAGAAAGTATTTATATAGGTTTCTACAAGTGTTATGTTTGTTAAACAAAGTGAGGTACGTGCTATGCATTTTCACAATGTTTTAGCACTTTTATGAGCAAAACGCTAATCAATTTTTAGAGTTAAATAAATCCCTGCAAGAGTTTGTCGTAAGTGCATTAAGAACTGATGCAAGTGCAGAAGAATTTAACACAAGTGTGCAAAACTAACAGTAGTGCACAAAAATTAACGCAAGTGCACAGGTATTGACACAAGTGCACAGGTATTGAAGCAAGTGCAAAAAACACAGAAACATAGAAGGTTCATCAAGTCTGCCCTTACTATACTACCTCACCCACTGACCTATTGTACTGGTGATAGTCTCCCTCTTCCCCTGCTCCCTCACCCGTCACTGCCCTGCTCCTCTCCACCCCGGGACTATGAGTCCCCTTGCCCTGTCCCAGTCATATTTAAACCCATTTAGCGTAGCTGCCCTCACCACTTCTGCTGGCAGTCTGTTCCACCAATCAACCACCTTCAATGTGAGGTAAAACTTTCTCACATCTCTCTTAAATCTGCCCAACAGCAACCTCTGATCATACCCCAGTGATGAAGTTCATATTTCTTATAAACAGGTCCACACCATCCACCCTGTTTGTTTCTATCATGTCCCCTTCCCCCCCAAGCCTGGCCTCCAACAAGTCCACATTTGGGGCAGCATCTGCCTCGCTGGCCCAGGATCATCTTGGTGACCCTTCTCTGCACCAACTCTATGTCTTTTCTTAAGTGAAGACTCCAGAACTCAGCCCAGTGCGCCAGGTGAGGCCTTACCAGAGATCTGTACAGCAGAATCTCACTTCTCCTACAATCAAAATCCCTGCCCCTACACCCCAGCATCCTCAATGCACAGCTATATGCTTTGTTGAAGTGACTCATTTACTAGAGGGAGTCACTGATTATGACCCCCAGATCCCTTTCCTCTGTTGCACTGTCCAGCCTAACCCTTCACATGTAGTACTTTGTGTGTGGGTTCCATTTCTCAAGTGCATTACCTTACACTTTAAGGCATTGAATCTAAACTGCCAGATCTTAGGCCATCTCTTTTTGCTCTGGGGCCATCTGGAGCTCTTGCACCCCTTCCTCATGATCTACCCTGCTGTATAGCTTTGTGTCATAGCACAGACACACAACTTACCCTGGATATCTTCAACTGTGTCACTTATGAACATAATAAACACAACAGGTCCCAAGACTGATCCCTGCGGCACTTCGCTCCTGACCTCCCTGTCCCCTGACTTTATCCTGTTCACTACTACCCTCTGTTGCTACCCCCAAGCCAATTTCTTATCCACCTGACTAAACCCAGCTCCACTCCCAAGTCCTCCAATTTTTCAGTAGCCTCCTGGGTGGTACTGAATCAAAGGCCTTGCTGAAGATAAAGTTGAGTAAATCTACCACCTGGCCTCTATCACCTTAGGGACCCAGTCGAAACACAGTATTAGGCTGGTCTTGCATGACCTCCAGTCGTCAAGGCACAGGTCAGGAAGAACAGGAAAACCAGGAGCAGTTGTAGAATTCACAGAAAATGATTTATTTACACTAGCAGTATCATAAAAAAGAAAGTTGTTCATAATAACTATGTACAGAGGAGAAATGAATTAGTTTTTTTCTTTCAGTCTCTGTGTCCTTCTTCTAATATTTTTTGCAGTTGCAGCTTAGCTGTTTTATAAGTCTTTTCAACCCCCATTCTTAGCAAGCATCCTGTTTTTATAAGTGTTCTGTTATTGTAAGTTTCAGGAGTTGCTAAAACACAGTGTGTTTTGAGCTGAGGCCCCTTCAGCTTTTGCAAAAGTCTGGAAGATTTGCACTCAAGTAACTTCTAGGGTTTACAATAGCTTTCTGCAATCATCTCAAAATAATATATATATATATATATATATATATATATATATATATATATATTTCAACAGTAACACTAAATATTTTCTAAACAAAAGTGATCCAATTATCAGTTACATTTCCATACAATAATTTGCACATATTGTTATATTAGTAAATATGCAGGGGAGGAAAAGACAGAACAGCAAGTGAGGGTAGAGAGACAGTGAGAGACAAAGGACTGCCGGTCTTCCTCCCCTTGTTCCTCTTGTACTGAAGGCATTTCTTTATGATCTTACAGCCTCCCTCACCCCCTTCAAAACCTAGACAGGCTTTTTGTTCTTGTTTCTTTTGGCAACCTTCCTTGCACAAGGTACGGTCACCTCCAGAAGTACCCACTTAATTCTACACCACTTTTCTTCCACCCCCTCAATGTGATTGACACCTGCCAGTCTCTCTAACCAGTTCTCACAACTAGCCAAAATTCACTTGTTTGAGGTCCTAAAGTACTATTTCGAGGAAGGACCACTGTTCCTCACTGCCAGTTTAAACCACACAGTGTTGTGATAACTGGACACCAAAGACTCCCAGACTGCCCCCGCCCCATTTTCAAACTGGTACCAAGTCAAGTATGGTGTCCTGCCATGTGGGATCCCTGACCTACTGCACCAGTAAGCAGTCCTGCAACATACAAACAGTACTTGACTCCTGGTGCTCTTTGCCAATGGGATACCCAGGCTATGTTCAGCAGGTTCAGGTCCCCAAGTAACACTAGATCCCTTTTTGTTGCTCCCTTCTCAATTTCTTCCAAAACTCCCTTTCACCTTCTTTTTGCCCCGGTGGTCTTGTAGACCACCCCTAACTTAACCCTTTTACCTAAAGCTGATATAAGCTTCAGCCAGACTGATTCCACGCAACCCACCTCCTTTTTGATGGGTCCATCTTCTGTTGCCTTGACACCTTCCTTAATACTGTACACATAGGGCTACCTCATCCTTTACCCTTGTCCCTGTCTCTCCTAAGTAAGGTGTTCCCTAGAACTACCAGATCACAATTAATATTCTCACTGGCCCATGTCTCTGTAAAGACCACCAAGTCTAACTTAGCCTCTGCCACCACTGCCTGCAGTTCACTGAGCTTCTTGTTTAAACTTCTGCAAATTAGAAAAAACATCCTCCATTCACCTACCTTACTCAGTCCCCCTTACCTGATCCCCTCTTACTGCTAGCCACTCTCTCCAAAGCCTGTTCATTAACCCCACTGTTAGTTGGACTGTCCGCTGCCTGGTCCCTCTCTCACTACTTTCACCCATCCCCGTCCCTTCCACTGCTGACTTCCCCTTGCCCCATTTTTGTTTCTGGGGGAGCCTCTTCTAGGTTCACACTGCAATTACCACCTACTAGTGGGTTCCCACCATCAGCTTCCCCCCCTTAAAAGACTACACGTACAAGTCTAATTTGCCTCAGTGCACTAGTCCCATCCCTCATTAGATGAAAGCCATTCCCCTTTAAACAGTCTTCTGTCCCAGAATCTTCTATCTTTCCCAGTCCCTCACATATCACTTCTCATGAAACCATTCTTTCAACCAGGCACCAAATTCCTCAGTTTCCTCCTGCCTCACCCTTTCCTGCCCCATACAGTCGTCACCTCTGAAAAGGAGAGTGTCACTGCCTTCCCTATCAGCTCCTTCACCTAGCCTTTGGAAGCTGGACTTAGTACCCTCAAGAGTATGGTCTGCCAAGTTGTTTGGACCTAAATGCACCAGGACATATGCACCTCCCTCATCCTCTAACATCCACCCTATCCTGGCCTCATTTCTCGGGGCTGATGCTCCAGGAAGCCAATTACCTCCCCCCCCCCATAGTCCCATTTCTGTACACCACCTTCTTCACACCCTTTAACATCAAATCCCTGACTATGAATAGCCTGTTTGCCACTTTGTTTACTTCCTTTACCCTGCTAGATGCCTTTCGGTCACTGTGAACTCTAGTTGGAAGCTCATATCTGCCCTACTCCCTGCCAGTGACTGGCTCACAACCTCACTTGGATGAGTCAGGTAACTGTACTTCATTCAGAGGTGCAAGGTTTGTAACCACTACTGCAGGTCCCTGTATCCCACCAACAATCTGCCTCATTCCTTCCCTTCTAATCCTCCTCTCTTCTCACCATCCTCCATCCCCATGGGCCAGTGGGCCTCTGTGGGAGGAAAAAATGGGTAGCGGTTCAGAAGTCCAACTCCATTCTCTACACAGCATGAGTATTTTTCCTTATGCTACCCACAACTTCACATGGAGCTCCATGAACGTCCTGCATATGGGGCAGTGACCAACCCTCCAAAGCATTGCTCAAGGGATGATTGCCCCACAGTCCCATCAGCTAGCTAAACATCAGCTATGCATACTCTCTGTTTTTACTACTAGCTTCTCTTCCTACATCCCCTGCTCAGGCTTTCCCAGATACGGCTGGACGCAAGTGTCTAAAGCTTCTAACATAAAACTCCCCTTCATAAAATTTTAAGGTAGCAAAAGAAAGAAGGCACCATGACATTTATCTGAAACCTGTTATAACACATTTGTTTTTTTTTACCAGGAGAGACACACTAAGTCGAAAGCTTGTTTACAGGTGCAACCTGGGAGCCAGGGAAGTTAAGTGACTTGCTCAGGGTCACACAGCATGCAAGTGAGGGCTGTGGGATTCAAACCCAGGTCTCCAGGTTTACAGCTCGGAGCCCTAAACCACTGCGCCATACTGCCTCCTTCTATGTTATGTTAATAAGAAATGTAAAATATATTATAGGGCCTCAAAACAGCTTCCATATGGGGTGTTTTGTCCATTCTAAACAAGCAGGAACAATGCTAATTCCTCAGCACAGGTCTCCACACTGCTGGTGACCCTAGTGAAGGTACATCTGGTTTCATGTTTAGCAGTGGCAATAAAGAATAACAGATATTTCTCCGCTCAATAGGCTCTTCATCAAGAAAGACCAAATGATCAGGGTGTAGAAGAGGGTTCCTCCTCTTAAATTCAATTTGCAACAAATCCCTCCACTTGGGGGGGGGGTTAGAACAGGCATGTCCAGATTCATTGGAACATCTCAGTATAGAACTTGGGCAAACAGGATGTCCTTGCAGATCTAAATGTATTCCAATATTGGTCCGGATAAGGGAACCCGCCTCAGCCAGACAGACTGGAAGGCTTAGAAGACGATATTAATCCTACTGACCCTAGAATCAAGACAACATTCATGGTTCTACAGAGGATGAAGAGGAAGGCTGAGAGGGCAGAAAATAGTCAGTCTTTCTTGATCCCATCTCTATTTGTTTCAAAGCATTTTAACTTACTGCTCAAGGAGACCTGTAGGATTTAACAGCTACCAGAAAAAACATCTGCTGTTACGGCTATGTTGAATGTTATGGTATCTTGTCCTCCACAGGGAGCATGCCTGTTTTCCTGAATCTGAACATTTTGTACAGGTGGTTTACAGATGATTAGGATAATATGGACAAGAGGAAGCAACTTTCTAAGTCATGGGTGAAGCATTACCGGTTCCTTATTGCGCTGGTCACAAAAGAATGGGGAGCTCCTCCTCCTGTAACAGATACAGCCATCTCTAGTACAGTTAAACAAATGGTTATTTCTGTCAAGGCACAGCTACTATGGAGACCCAAATGATAAGCATCTAGGAACAATTGTAAATGTGCATACTCAGGTTGCATCATCCTCTGCATTCGTGATAGAGCACTATGTGAATGGTCAATGGTCAAATTTAACACCAAAAAGTGAAAAGTAATTCACAGAAACCGGACAACAAATTGCAGGGTGGTGGTGGTGGAGGAGAGAACAACGGAAGAAAGGGACCTTAGGTGTTAATCATGGAGAATCTGCCAGCACTGGCATAATGTATGAGGGCTGTGGGCAGAGCAAATGGGATGCTGAGACACACAGGGAGAGTGATCAGTAGCAGGAGAAGGGAAGTGATACTGCCCTTGTGCAGATCTCTGGTTAGATCATACTTGGGAATACTGTGTGCAGTTTTGGAGCTACATCTAAAGAAAGGTATCGCTAGAGGTTCTGCAAAGGAAGGTGACCAAAATGATTCTGGGACAGAAGGGGGGGGGGGGAATATGACAGAGATGCTGAAAAACCTAAACTGGATAAACAAGGTGGACAGCAGGGAGCTGTTAACATAGAGTGGGAAGATGTGCATCAAAGGAAGCTCCATTAAGCTGTCAGGGGAGCTTCAGAAAGGAGGGCAAGAGTTAAGCAATATACCATGACCGAGAGTGGGTATATTGGTGGATTTACCACACCTGGTGTGGTTCGCTCACGAGGTGCAGCCGAGTGACTTAACCACACCAGAAGTGGTAAATCCACCCATATACCCACTCTCTGTCATGGTATATTGCTATTATACAATGTTCAACTTGTTTTCTGTTTTTATAGTGATATAAAACTTTTACAGTGGGCATACAGGAGGATTTATCACGGTCATGTGATGTGTTTTGACCAATAAAGTTACAGGATTTTCATACCCCATTGTATAATACTATTTTTAATGTATGGGTAGTGGAAAAATGGAACAATCTTCCTTAAGAGGTTGTATGCATTAAAACAGTTAGAGGAGGTTCATATGGAATAGGGCAGACACATGGGAATGGTGTGGGTCAGATGGCTGGTGGGAAAGGCGGGGAAATTACTTTTGGGGGTATTTCCCACTAATAGATAGGTTTTGGCAGATTGAATGGGTCAAAGGGCCTTTATCTGCAGGACAGTACCTATGTTTCTAGGTCAACGGCAGTGGCAGAAGAGGCTCTGGAAAATTCTCCTGATGGAAATGTCCTACTTTATGCAGCCTCCTTCTTTTGTGGATTCACTGATCTCCTACATGCCTCATTTAGAACTGTGCCTCAGCAGTGATGGCATTTAGGTGGGTTTGGATGAATCTTTGATTCGTAGGAAACACATCCAAGTCTCACAGGCAGCATGTCATTTGGCCTGCAGTTGAAACAGATCCTGAAGGGGCTTACAAAATAAGAAGGATCTCTGCTGAGTTCCAAGAAATAATGGCCTTCTAATAGTGGCTTCGGTGGTCAGAGTTTTGACTGTAGTTGCGACTCCCATGACAAGTTTCATGCCTTTCAATGATACCGAAACTAGCATAATAGAGGCAATTTCTCCTGTAAATGCTAAAGGGAAGTCAATCATGTAGGCTGTTACTCTGCATGAGGACTGAAAGTCCATCTTGACTCATGCTTTAGATGTAAAGCTATAGAGATTTACTGACCAATGGGTCCAGGCCATGTTGGACAGCCGAGTATTGGAGCTGACTTTGCAGGGTTATGTGATGGGAGGTTTTTTTTCTGTGCCCTCTAAAGAGCATTTTTTTCAGTCACTAGGAAACATCAAGCAGTTGACCAGACCTTAGTTCATCTCCTTAGTACACAATGATCCTGGCTCCTCCCAAGGCAAAAGAACAGGGGTTTTACTCCATTTATACCAAGTTCCAAGAAAATGGGAGCATTCGTCCAATCTTGGATCTCTCTAGTCTTTACCAGTCTGTAAGATCTGGTCAGTTCAAGATAATGTGACCAAAGTCAATCATTTTGGGGATGCATGTGGGTGATTTGCTAGCCTCAGTGGACATACTGGATGCTTATCTACCCATCCTGGTTTGGCAGTCACACCAGAAAATCCTCTGATTTGCTATCCGAGATCAACACTTTCAGTTTCAGACTCTCCCCTTGGGCTTAGCCTCTGGCTAGAGTGTGTTCACTGAAGTCTCGATAGTTGTGGTGGCTCCCTATGGCAGAAGGAACATCATGTTACTCCTTTAAAGGCCTATCTTCTAACCTAGACAGATTCAGAACAGTTGGCTCAAGGTTAATCTGCAGGACTTTACAGAGCCTAAAGCAACATACTGTGAGTCAGGAAAAAGACTCCCATCAACCTGCTCAATCTCTGCAGCTTCTCCCAGTGTGCTCCAGACATTTCTGGTGACACTGTTTCTTTCGCAGAGCGAAAGCAATATTTGCACAAGGTCATGTCAGCCCATACTGTAGGTATCCACAGACAGTAGGTTTCTGAAGGTTACCACAGAGCTGGTTCATTGGACTAGACTACATATCAGACCCTTTTCAGGCTTTCCTGCTATTCTTTTTGTCATTAACATCGGTAAAGTACTCAACAACCTGGCTCCTAAGATTAAGTCACCATTTATTTCAGTGGTGCGAGAACACTTAAAAGCATGTTCAAGGGGTCATGATTTGCTCCACTGCAGCAGCTCATTTTCCCAATGACACCAGCCTGACGGACCTGTGTGCATTGCTGGATCTGGTTCCAGTTTATTTATTTATTTAGAAAATGTTTCACCAGGAAAGACAACATGAGCTGTAAACAGCTAATTTCCAGAAGCCTTCCGGGGGGGGGGGTTACAAGAGTTGGGAGAACAAGCAAACACACAGCAATAACAGACCAATACAAGTACAATTACTAAACACAAATAGTGTAGTTCATTTACAAGTAGAAGAGGTATGGTTTCTAGAGAAGCACAACATTCACATAAATACCCTGGAGACCAGTGCTGCTTTTTTGGCTTTGAACCTTGTCACAAACAGAGTTTTTCAGACATTTGTAAAGATCCACCCCAACAAAATGATGACTGTTGAGGCCAGCCTGGTGACGCTGAGGGCTGAGGTGCTGGACGCCTTACCTCGCGCCACGCCGGCGACCCATGTTCGGGAACGAGCATGGACCACCGGGGGTCGGCTGGGGAAGAGAAGGATTGAGCACCCGGCGGCTGCTCACCTTCTCTGGGGGAAGTCGACCTGCAAGATACCGCTGCAATACCGCCTCCTGGGGGAGCTCGGGAGGTAGGTGTGGTACAGAGAGGTAGCAGCGTGGGTTCCGGGACAGATGTCGGCAGAGGGGCGGAGCAGGAGGTGCGTCTCATCGCGCCCCCTTGCTCACTGGCCCTCATTGCACGCCAGTGCTGGGGGAAGAAAACAGAGGAAAATCACCCTCTCCTCGCCTAGGTGATGACTCCTCACTGCGTGCCCTCGGATCATAGGGGCAGACTCCGCTGCACAGTGTCCACAATCAATGGTCGGGGGAGAAGGGGGCTCCCTCCACCCCACCGGGGGCAATCCGGCAATCAAGGATAAATATGGACCAGGTGCTCTAGGGGCAGACTCCAGTGTGAAGAAGGATAGCGCAACAGAGGAAGTCCGATTGAGTGGTGAGAGGGGGCAGTAGGAGGGATAAATACTATGTTAAAAAAAAAAATGATGACTGTTGCTTACATAAACAAGCAAGACAGCACAAGAAATCGGATGTTGCTGAGAGAAACATACTTGCCTCTTCAATGGGCAAAAGCTTGTCTACAGTCCTTGTCAGTGGTCCACCTGGTAGGACAGCTCAACTCCCAATTGGACTGGCTCAGCTCCCAACAGCTGTGGAAGAATGGTCTCTAGATAATGAAATATTCTGAAGTCCTCATCACAGATTTGGGTATCCCAGACAGACCTCTTTTTCTCCCAAGCAATGCTCAGATGGCAAGATTTACAGTCAGTGTAGATGCCCTGTGGCAGAAGTTACATTCTAGCTCAACTGTGGATTTTAAGCAGGGCGCATCCATTTCTGTTATTCGATTACTTCAACTGGTTCTTAGAAAGAACTGCTGCTTGCATGGTTGGTGTATCTTAGTGGCCCCAGAATGATCAAGAATCCTGTCATCCTTGGACCTGGTCACTCTGATGCATTAGAGCCCTTCTGGCTCCCTCAGAACTAATGTCATCAAGAAAGCATTGTGCGTCAGTGACTTATGATAGAGTGCAGTCAACCTTGTCTCTCTTGGGTAAAACAGGCAGATGTTTTGACCTAGGAAAGCATCTGTGCCTCAAATCTGGTTTTCATTTAGGAAGGGGAAGGCAAAAATTTGACTCTAGGTATGTAATGAATACATGTCACGGCCCGAAGTGCAATACTCAGTCCTTGTATGGGACATCCTCCAGGTGTCTACTCAGACTCAGTCTGTTTTCAGTCCTCAGCAGAACCAAGATGATCTGAAGATCTCCAGTCCCTCTTTAGGATCCTTATGTGGTACTTAACACTCTCTGTGGCCCTCGAATCAAACCTCTGTCACAAATTTCGGATGACGTCCTGTTCATTTGACTTGTTTTCTGCAAGCATTTGTTCTGCTAGACGAAGGAATAGGAGAGCAGCAGGTTATCTCATGCAAATGACCGTACTGGTCTACTGAAAGGTAAAGTAATGCAACCTACAGTTTTCGCCTTTTTTTTTTAATTCTTTGGGGTAACTGAGTAAGGCTCACTAGGCACAAGTGACTGTTTTCAGTGGTGAATGCAAGTGGAGGTTGTGGGACTCAAATCCAGGTCTGCTGGATGTACCAAGCTTATTCACAATTCGTTACTGTAACCTCTAGGCTATACTGCCTGCCTCTCTGATGTTCTCCTGAGTTTCACATCAACCAAGAAGTGAGCCTCTGTTCCTTTTTTACAAAGCTCATGAAGGCTAAGGAGAAGCAGTTGCACAAATTAAATGTTCACAGTGTGGTTAACACACACCTTTTATGGATAAAGTCTTTTCAGAAATCTGATAATTTTTTTTAGTGTGTAAAGCAACTAAAAAAGGACAAGAATGAGTCCAAGATGACTTTGGCATGATGGCTCAAAAAAGACAGCAGAGGCTCATGCGGTGGCAAACTAAAACTGCCAGCTTTTCTCAAAGCACATAAGACTGGGGCTATTGGAGCATCTGGAGCAGAAAAGGTAGAGGCCACATTCTCTGACATATGTAAGGCAGGGTCCTTACTTACACATTCAATACAACATTACCAACTGTTCACTCAGAACTTTGCCGATATGGCCTGCAGGTGTAAGCTGCCTCAAGCATCAGTAAAGCAATGGGCAGATAAAACTGGAAGGATATTCCTTCCTTTCGTAATACTTATAGTGGTTACTGCTTATTAAATCCCAGATGTAAATTACTAGCCCAGTGACAATACGGAATGACACAGAAGAAAAAATTACTCAACTTAGTAATGTTGTTTCTTCTAATGGAGTCTTGCTATATTATGACATATGCAGTATAACCCCAGGTTAGAACTGCTCCGGAGGTGAAAGAGTTAACTTTCCATGCAGGGTATGGAATCTTGAGCTCGAGCTCGGTTGAACACTTTGTCTGTTGAAGCTCAAACTTAAACTGTCAGATCTTTACGAGCAAAAACTCACTAAGGTTCTGTGTGGAAGCCGTAAACCTACACTAGCCCACTGGCTACTAACTACAAAAACACATTTTTTATTCTTGATCCCAAAACAAAGACTCAAGTCAGGGGATTCAAGAAAGAAAAAACAAGTATAACACCTAAGCACCCTAAGAAAGGGTGAAAATAAAGTGGACATCTATGAAGTGCCAACACTGCACTGCCCACTCACATCCCAAAAATAGAGGTTCTGAGAGGGGCAGGCTTGGGGGGAGGTCATAATATGGCAAGACTCCATTAGAAGAAACAACATTACTAAGGTGAGTAATTTTTCTTCAAACAACATGAGAATCTTGCTATATTATGACTATATGCTGAACTACACAGCAGTACCTCCATGGAGGAGGGACAGAAACTCACTTGGGAAATAGGCTCTGAAGCACAGCTGTGCAAATCGAGCATCACTCCTAGCCTGGATATCCAGGAGAGTAATGCTTAGTAAAAAGTGTGAACTGTTTTCCAGGTAGCTGCTTGACATATTTCTAGGATAGGAATGTCCCTGGCAGCAGCCAGAGCGCAGCTGTACCTCTAGTAGAGTGAGCCCTCAGGACTGAGGGAGGAACCTTACCCAGTTTTTCATAGCAGAATTGGATACAAGAGACAATCCACCTGGCAATGGATCTTTTAGTGGCAGGTTTCCCTTAACCAACCTCACCATAAGTGAGGAACAATTGGAGGGATTCAAACCTATGACCCTTGATATGTTCTATATAGTAGCTAAGGGCTCTTTTGACATCTAAACTGTGTAATCTTCTCTCACCAGAGGAGGAATGGTCAGTGAAGTACACAGGAAGAGACATGGATTGATTAAGGTGGAAGTCCGAAACCACCTTAGGCAAAAACTTCCTGTTAGTCCTGAGGACCACCTTATCTCTATGAAAGGAGATAAAATCAGGCTCCACTGACAAAGCCTGTAGCTCACTTATGCGCCTGGCAGAGGTGATGGCTACCAGAAACACAGTTTTCCAAGTCAAGTACTTAAGCTCTGCTGAAGACAATGGCTCAAAGGGGTTGCATAAGCTGGGCAATACAAATATTAAGATCCCAAGCAGGGGCAGGGTCCCTTGAGCGGAGGGTTAGCGTGAAGCAACCCTTTAAAAACTTAGAGAACACAGGGTGAGCTGAAAAGAAGAAGGCTTACCTGCTTGATAAGAAGACGACACAGCTGCTAAGTGCACTTTTAGGGTAGCTGGTCTCAGCCCCAAGGAATTCAAATGCACCAAATAATCCAGGATCGTGGGCACGCCAGATTCTGGGAAATATATTACCAGCACACCAAATGGAAAATCTCTTCCATTTTGAATTATAAGTAGCCCTGGTGGAAGGCTTTCTAGAGGCCTTCAATATATCCAATACACCTTGGGAAAGGTGTAGGTCAGCAAACTCTAACTCTTCAAGAGCCAAGCCTTGAGATTGAGAGATTTGAGGTTCGGATACCAAACTCTCCCCTGGGCACAAGTTAACAGGTTGTGATTCCTGGGAAGACACAGGGGAAGGTGGACTGCTAAGGACATGAGGAGTGGGTACCACGGCTGCCTGGCCCAATCTGGAGCAATCAGAATCATCTTGCAGGATTGAGATCTGATTTTGACTAGCACCTTGAAAAGAAGGGGGAAGGGGGGAAAAGCATAGAGGAAATTCCCTTCCCAACTGAGGAGAAAGGCATCCAGAGGGACTGAGCCCAACACTGGGGGCCTGCAGCACAAAAGGGGAAGTTGGTGATTGTCTGGGGCTGCAAAGAGATCTATTTGCAGGGTGCCCCATCTGGCAAATGCTACCTCCAGTACCCATTTGTGATGGCCCTGGGAAATCCTGCTGAGAGCATCCGCTAGGACATTGTCCTTTCCTGGGAGGTGAACTGCCGTAAGGGAGGCGTTCAGAGAATAAGCCAGAGACCACAACTTCATTGCCTCGGTGCATAAGGCTGTAGACCGAGTGCCCCCTTGCTTGTTGATGTACCATATTGTAGTAGTATTGTCTGTTCTGATCTGAACAACCTTGTTCTGAACAGATGTGGAAAAAACCTGGAGTGCTAGAAAAACTGCTCTGAGCTCCAGCAAATTGATGTGGAGCAGAGATTCCTGAGGGGACCACAGCCCTTTGGTGGAAAGGTCGCCCATGTGAGCTCCCCACCCCAAGAGAGATGCATTTGTAGTAAGGGTCAAGGAATGAGACTGGGGAGTGAAGGGAACCCCCTTTCTCAGATTGTTCTGATCCTGCCACCACTGAAGGGCCTGGATCAGGGTTCGAGTCACTGGAATCAATTTGGTTAGAGGATCTGTCCTTTGAGACCAAAAAGGCTCTCAAATGGAACTGGATGTCCCTCATCTGAAACCTTGCTCACTGCACTCACTGCTGTAGAAGCAGCCATGTGCACCAGGAGCTGTAGAAAATGCCTTGCTGGTCGAGAGACCTGCAGGGTGAAAGAAGAGGCCAGAGAGACCAAGGTCCTTGCTCTCTCCAGAGGGAGAAAGGCTCTGGCTTCTTTTGTGTTCAGTTCTGCGCCTATGAAGGTGAGAAGCTGGACAGGCTCCAGAACTGACTTTGGGATATTGAGAAGGAAACCTAAAGATGTAAGCAGTTGCTGGGTGACTTGTAAGTGTAGTTTGACCTGTTCTGAGACTGGCCTACAATGAGCCAGTCGTCCAGATAAGAGAAGATGGCAATCTTTGCCTTCTTAAATGAGCAACTGCTACTGCCAGGCATTTTGTGAACACCCTCGGGGCCGAGGTGAGGCCGAAGGCATTGCTCTGAACTGGTAATGGCCTGAGGCAGTTTTGAATCTGAGGTACTTTCAATGGGAGCTTCTGATGAGAACATGGAAGAGGCATCCTTGAGGTCCAGGAGGCTAGCCAGTCCCTGGCCTTAGAGAAGGTAAAATAATCCCCAGAGTCACCATTTTGAACTTTGGTTTTAAAGGTGCTTGTTTAGATACCTGAGATCCAGGATGGGCCGCCATTCTCCTGTCTTTTTTGGGGTAAGGAAGTACCTGGAGTACAACCCTTTGCCCTGGTGTATGGTTGGAACCCTTTCCACGGCTCTGAGAGCCAGGAGGGAAGAAACTTCTGTTTCCAGGGCAAGTGCCTCTGAAGGGTTTGCAGGTGGAAAAGACCTGGCTCTCATCTTCGGAAATTTTTTGAAGCTGAGAACCAGTCCCTGGCTTACTACTTCCAGGACCCACTTGTCTGATGTTAAAGACTTCCAGTCCTGGACAAAGTAAGCAGCCTGCCCCCTACGTAGTGGAGAATGGGCCCTGGCCACCCCGTCAGGGAGCCTGTTTTGCAGGGGCTTTGGGTTGAGGGGTAGAAGCAGGCTTACTAGAACCCCTTCTGCCCCTTCCTCTAAAGAACCCCCTCTGGGCATAAGCAGAAGAGGAGGCCTGGGCTTGGTAAAAAGGCCTATGAAAAGGCCTGCCCCTGCCCTGCTCTGACATGCTGCCTTTGAGGAGTGGCTTGCCTTTCTTTGGCCTGTGCACTCCTATAGGTGGTCCTATACTCATCCATTTCTTCATATAATTCTCTGTCTGCTCCCAAACAGAGAAGTGCCCACAACAGGAAAATCCATAGCCTTAGACTGAGTATCCTGACAGGGCAGTACATCTGAGCCAGGCCATTCTCTGAAGAGACACAGATGTAGCCATGACTCTTTATGAAACATCATTAGAGTCTACTGCAGCATGAAGTGCACCTTGGATGCCTCATGCCATCCGCCACCTGCTCCAGCTCCCTGGCAAGCTGGTCAGAGAACCTGTTTTACTAGAGCCAGGACAGTATCCCACCTGGTTTCTGGTACCTAGCTGCATAACACCATATAATTTGCCTGTCTGAGTCCCAAAGATGCTGCCATGTACTGTTTCTTTGCCATGGCATCCATCCTCCTGGAATCCTTTTCAGGAGGGTGAGAAGCTAGAGGAATATTAGCCTTGTCACAGGCTGCAGCCTGCACTACCCCACAAGGCTGCATTGCTGGGAGAGGAACTCAGTATCAGAGCCTGATAAAGCATACCTCTTGTCCATCCTTTTATCCACAGGGAGGACAGATGAGAGTTTTCAAATTTTTACTGTCTGTTTCTAAAAGATTTGTGCAAGGAATAGACAGTCTCTAGACTCTGGAATATCCATCATTTCCACAAAATCAGGCTCTTCTTGATCATCAATAGCTTCTTCCACAGGGAGTTGCAGTCTCAGCAACTTTCTTGTAAAGCAGAAAATGAGAAGGGGACTCAGATAGCCTGGAGGAAACCCTGAAGGTCTGTCTGGAGAGATGTCGGTTCAATGGGCACATCCAGACTTTCAATATCACACTCACTCTCCTCATACCCTTCTCCCTTCCTCCGGTTCATAAAAATCCTCAAAATCATAATCTTGAACCGGAGGAACCGACCCAAACCGACCGCTTCCCAAATGGTGTGGTTCGGACGGAGTCGAGAAAAAGAGACTGGACAATTTGAATAGCTTTGGCTATTTCCTCAGCGGTTGGAGAAAGAACTTTTGCCAAACTAGCTGACTTTCTAGTCCTTTTAGTTGGAACCGGCTCCTCAGAGCTGGCTCTTCGTTTGCCCGAGGAAGTATCGCCCTGGTCAGAGGGCACTCCCTCAGGTTCGGTTGGGACCAAACCGGGCTGGCCATCCGGGTCAGCGGACTTTTTGGCCTCCCTTTCCCTGAGCCTACCAACTCTCTTTTCCACGGTGGCAGCAGGAAAATTCTTACAAATCTGGCAGTCCATTGAGGTGGTCAAACCCAGACAATATACACAAGTGGTGTGTGGGTCAGCCTTAGCAAAGGCTTCCCACAGAGAGCCACAGTGCTGAAACCCAGTGGGTCCGGTTTTTCTTTTGGGTTTCTCAGACATAGTGCCAGCCTAACCAAAACTTGCCCGTTAATGGCAATCCATCAAGCAAGACTCTCTTATCGGTTCCCAACCGTGTCACTGGTCGTGGAAAAAACCGTAATAAAATCCGTTTTTTTAGAACCGATAAGAACCGGGAACCGCACTCTAAAGGACTAGAAAGTAATTTTAAACCCAATCTGATCGGTTCAAACCGAACCGAAAAGACGTTTACAAGTTCCACACAGAAGAAATAAACAAAAGCCTATCTATTACTTACAATACCACAGACAGAGATTGAACCGACGATTGCGGTTAAATTTCGGTAAAATAAACCGAGAATTACACTTTAAAACCGACAAATGAACCGAGCAGCAGGAGGAATCTCCGGAGCGACTGTTCAGTGAGGCGGAGTAAAGAATCTGACAGTTTAAGTTTGAGCTTCAACAGACAGAGTGTTCAACCAAGCTCGCGCTCAAGATTCCATGCCCTGCATGGAAAGTTAACTCTTTCACCTCCGGAGCAGTTCTAACCTGGGGTTATACCGCATATGTCATAATATAGCAAGACTTCATGTTGTTTGAAAGAAGACGTCTTATCAGACTAACCATAATTTATTTTTCTGTCAGTTCCAACACTATCATTGGAACCCACTCTGGAGTATGTTTACCATACAGAAAATATTTTACAACTAGGAGCTGGTTGGATTTTATAAATTTCTTACCAGGCAAGTTTATGCTATATGTTTTAGGCACATATTGTCGTAGTAGGAGAGCATGTATGACCCAGCAGTAAATGGGATACAGTGTGCATGAAGGGTGCTATAAAAACTATTCTGTTCATTACCACTGGGGACACAATGAGTTACTAAATACATTATTTAGAGCACAGATCTAAAGAACTCTTAGAAGACAAATCTTTGAATACAGAAAGGGTGCACAGCATACTGCAACAAAAGCAAACTTCTTTAAAAAGCACATCAAAGATCAGTGATTTTGACATTACTTAACTGTTGGATAAAATAGGAACTGTTGTCTTTAGTTTATAATAACAAAGGTGAGAAATACAAAAAAACAAAGCCTATCTTTTAATCTTGATTATGCCTTCCACACTCCACAAAAAAAGGAAACAACATATGCCACTGCTCAGGGCTCTAAAGGAGAAGAGAAAATAACAACATTCAGGACTTCTTATCCAACAAAACTGATTTTGTTCTGGGACTCAGTAACTAAAACATATTCAACATCCCAATAGGTTTTTCATGCCATAAAGATGAAGGAATATAACAAAATGCTGGAAGGGAACAGCAGAATTAGGGTTAAGGCACTAAATGTATCAAAGGAAAGACTACAAAAACATCCAAAACATCCATCTTTGTAAGCTGTCTGGACAATAAGGAAATTACCAAAATTATTTGCATAAAAAACAAAAGAGACTCTGTTTTCAAACTGCTACCACCCCATGTTTTATGTGGTTTCCTGGTGACATTGTTGAGAAACTGTAGTAACAGAATGTATTAAAGGAGCTTTAATTGTGGCCACTGGCCTTGTCATTGACAATGAGATCCGAACTTGCTATAACTCCCCTCCCTTGAGTTTGGAGTGCTGGGGGTTGGATGACAATCACTAAGAAGCAGTAGTTTGCAATAGCAATATATCATGACAGGGTGTGGGTTATACTAGGATTTACCTATGCCTGGTGTGGTTCTGTCATGAGGCCCCAGGCCGAGTGAGTAAACCACACCAGAAGTAGGTAAATCCCAACATAACCCACTCCCTGGAGTGGTATACTGCGATTATACAATGTCCCCCTTTTTTTGGGTGAGAAAAAAGTAAAGAGAAAGCGTTTCTTTTTTATTTTAAATTTTTATGGTATTTATTTGCCTGTCAAATAAAATAGTTCCTTGTTTCTAGGGAGGTAGAGCTGAAGTCACAGAGCATTGCTAGGGAGATGGAGCTCAAGTGGGAGGCTGTCCAGCAATCGGTAATGTCAGCAGGTAAACAGGTTTTTTTATAGTTTAATAAAATTGCAATTTGTTTTCTTTGTTGGTATGGAGATGCTGCCTTTTTTGGAGATGCTGGCTTTCAGCAGATTGAATGCAGCTGAAGGGGGACATGGCTGATGTGGCAATGAGGCACTGTACTGTGTGGTTACGGGGTTAGTACAGTAAACATAGTTTTTAATACTCTCAAAAATGCAAAAGTTGGGAAATGTTTATTAATGACAAATGAAGGCTAAACATTATACAAATCATGGCCAAAAAGCCATGCCGTGATACTGGGCATGCACATATGCACAGGGCACATGCCTGGTTTCACGGCTTTGCTTTTCGGCTGTGATTTATACAGCTCTTAGCCCTCGTTAATTTTTTTTTTAACGTTCTTTTATTTGTATTTATTTTATTTCGTTTTTGTTTACTGGGTAAGTGCGCTAGCCACAGAGATGTCTATTTTCAGGCACGACACGGGAGAATTACAGAGCAACTTCAGGGAAAAATAACTGACGGTGGCAAATACAGAAAATGGTTCAAAAACAGACAATGGAACTTACATCAGGGTTACATCATGAATAAGGTACTGTGTTTAGAACTGGTTACAGAAACAAGGTTACATTGTTTTGCAGAGTTTGGTTCATACAGATGTAGTAATTATAATCGGTTTCAGTATTAGTGTAATTAATTATAGTTTTGTTTACCAGATAAGTGCCGTGCCAAAAAATATGACTATTTCCAGGCACAACCAGAGAGGATTTCAGTCAGGTAGGGTAAAACAGGGAAGTACACATTGTGCAATGAGAGAGAAACTGAGATAGATAAACAAAAGTTCACTGGTACATGGGTAAATTACAGGATAGTTAAGAGTACATAGTCAATACAACTTTGAAATACAACACATCAAGCAAACAACAAATTGGTTTCAGAGCATAAAGCATAACCATTTGAAACTTAAATGCCTGGGAAGTGGAGATCATTACACAGCAGGGAGAGAGTGTCAGCAGAGCAGCAGAAAACTGGGTGTCATGTTCAGTGGGGTTTGAAGCAGGTACAGGAGACCTGGCTAAAGAGGGAGGAGTGATATTTGTTTTTGAATTGGCCGTAACTGGGAGCTAGGTAGACCTCAGGAAGTAGGGAGTTCCAGAGTTTGGCCACCGAATGTGAGAAAGCTAGGGTTCCTTTGTTAGAGTTACATCTGGGTATGAGCAGCAGAGATTTGTCAGATGATCGAAGACTATAAGAGGAGGGCAGTGGAGTAAGCAGGGAGGCAAGTGAGACAGGGATACCTACTCTGAGAATATTGTCAGTTAAAGAACCGAGGACCAGAGCACGAGCAGAACTGGGGGGTAGCCAATTTAGATCAGCATAGAGCTGACAGTGGAGTTTTGAACAGGGGGAGGCAGAGGCATATCTGCAGAGGCTGTTGTAGGTGGTATCCCACTTTCTAAGGAGTGAGACGGATGCATAGAGGTAGGAGGCTACCCCGTAGGATAGTGACAGGAGCAATATCCCACGTGCAATGGCTAATCTAGCTGACTGTGTAAGGACAGGGCTCGTTTTGTAGGCTACCCCAATTTTAGCATTAACCGTTTTACAGGTGGCTGTTACGTGTTTATCAAAATTGAGATTTTCATCAAGGAGGACTCCAAGATACCTGAAGGAGCGTACCGATTCAAGGACCATCCCACCCTGTCCAGATACTTTAAATGAGTTTTGACTGCGTTTTAATTTGATTGCAGTCCCAAACAGCATGGTTTGCATTTTACTAGCATTAAGGATTAGCTTATGGTGGAAGAGCCAAGATTGAATAGACATGAAAGCAGATGAGAGTGTTTGGTTTATGTGGCCTATATTTTTATCACTAAAGTATAAGACCAAGTCGCCCGCATAGAGGATCGCAGAGCAATCAGGGATAGCTGACGAGATGGTATTAATAAAATAGGGTTTCCAGGGGTGATTCATGCACCCAACGTCCCTGAGGGTCATCTCGCCTGTCCCACCCTCTTTGTCCACTCCTTCGGACCAGTCAACCCCTCAGACCGCCGTCACGGAGTCTGCCTCTAGAGTGCCAGGCCTCTCCACTGTACTTCTTTGATGCCCAGTTATCCCCCCCCCCGGGGTGGGGTGAGGAAGGGCCCTTCTTCCTCAGCCTTCAGAGGAGAGCCTGCACAATGGGGTCTGCCCGTGGATTGGTGGCTGGGAGGTATGGATCGGTCATCATCTAGGACCAAAGGGGGGTGTTTCCGTTTTCTGTGGTCCCCTTCTGCCCCTGAGGGCGCTGGCTCGGGTAGACGATGTGCTGATGCACAATGCTACCAAGTGCCTAACGGCGTCCTCCCCTCCCTGACTCAAGCGTATTGGAGCCACCAAAGCCCTGAAAGTCGGTGTTCCCACTGATCCTCAGGGACGTCGGGTGCATGAAGCAGGAGGACAGCATCCATTGGGATGCTCAATCTTCCTTCCCCCGCCGATCCCTGACGACCCAAGTTCATTCCCAAACCTGGTCGCTAGTGTGGTGCGAGGTGTGGTGTCCAGTGCCTCAATCCTCACAGCCATCGGGCTGGCCAGCCCTCATTTTTTATTAACAAACACTTTCTGCACTTCAGGATTCCTCAAACTATCAGGATATATCTTTAGCTGAACAGGGGATGACGGGTGGGGTGCATGAGCTGATGCCACACTTTAGGTTGAGGAAAAAAAAAAAAACATGCCGGAAAGAGGTAGCAGTGACAGGAGGCAAACAGCTCCAGCTTTTAAGAGTTCTAGCCATCATTTTTCTTTTACAGGTACTTTCCCCATTTCAACATTAATATCACTTTTTAAATATGTGTTCAGCTGAATGGGGATGTGGCAGGTGCACACGAACTGCTGTGGCGGTTTGCGGTTTTACTGGTGGTTTAGCGGGTAAAAGAAGATGGAGGCTTGGAGGTTTTCATTTTCGGGGGTCAAACTGATTCTCTTTCAGATGTGGCTGACTGGCACCTTTTCCTATTGGTCATGCCACGATTTACAACAGGTAAAAGGTGCCAGTCAGCCAATCAGAGCACAGCATTTCTTGAGCCATTGTATAATCTGGAATAACTCACTGGACAGAAAGAAGAGACATTTGGACTTATGTTTGAATATGATGCATTTTTTTTCATGCTGCCAAAAATTAATACTGGGAAACTATACAGGCTGTAGTAAATGCCCCTTCTGTCCTTAAAACAGGATGTGGCTGACTAGTATCCTTGTGAATCTTCACCAGCAGTAGCAGCAGACTAGCTGGATACAGTAATGCAAGTCCTGACTCATAGAAAATATACCCTTCTTTAAAAGACAGTGCACCCTGGTAGGGGATGTGAGTGCCTGCTCTCCCTAACTGAATTTTAACCTTGTGGATGTGAGAAACCACTGGGAGTAAGGACCAGAATACCCCTAACTTGGTGATGGCTCCTTCCTCCTCATTACCATCCTAGGGGGACATTTTCACACCTAGCCTTGTGGAAGAAAGACCAGCTGTCGCAGGCTGCAAATTGCCTTCACCTCAGGTGGCTAGTCTTCGCTGAGCAATGACGATAACTGATACTGGTTGGTCCTAACTAGTTGCGGCCCCTATCTTAGGAGGTTCTAAACTTTCCAGGTAGATGTTTCAGTGTTTCATATTGCTTAGTTTTTTTGTTATTCATGGTTGGAACGTTGTAGTTCAGATTGCATGCATGACATGCAGCACTCTTGTAGAAGAGGGGCAGGAAAATGCGTGGAGGGACCCAGAGAAATGATACTCTTTGTGCAGTATGGAATGACGGCAAGTTATATTGGTGTGAAAGGTCTGTTGGCTATAACTATGGCTAGTTTGGGTACTGTAGTCCTCTTATGACCATAATCAAGTAAAAGGTATTTGGTAATGTCTCAGATCAAGAAGTGAGGGGAAGAAAAAAATTACTCACCGTAGTAATGCTGTTTCTTCCTAAGGGATCCCTCACTATGCTTGACAAGTGCAATCATTCCCCTGGAATGAGCTACCCCAGAGCCAAGCATTTTATGCTAATTAGAGAACTTTAGAATGAAATTCTAAACTCTGCTGTGGTCACGCTCTCCTTTGCCCTCTAATGGCAGATTCATTTCTCAAACTGTAGGAGAGCAGTGACCACCAAATCTAGCTAAGTGACTACCAAAAAAACTCTAACCTAAAATCATATTTAAAAAAAAAAAACAGAAAAGAAAAAAAACAAATGAGGAAAAAAAAAATCACAAAACTTTCAGTTGTGAGCCAATAGCAACAGGAAATGCTTAATTCCACTAAGAGCAGGTTGTTGAGAGAACCTTTTTCATTTTCTGGAAGGGAGGTAGGAAAGGGACTGTCAATCACCCTTAGGAAGAAACAACATTACTACGGTGAGTATTTTTTTCTTCAAACTCCAGGAATCCCTCACTGCTGCTTGACAAGGGCAGACTCCGTAGCAGTACCTTTAGAAGCTGGGTACAGAACCTGTTTGGGAAAAGGTTCTGCAAGCCAGCAGTGCCAAAACAGACATCACTTCTGGACTATATGTCCAGACAATAGTGTTTTGTACGAGGTGTGTACTGTTTTCCATGTAGCTGCTTCAAAAATCTCCTGGATGGAGACACCTCTAAATACTGCCATAAAGGCAGAGGAGCCCCTTGTAGAGTGGGCCCTAAGGCCTTCAGGTGGATGACTGCCGGCTTTGCCATAACAAAACTGTACGCATGCCACTATCCAGCAAGCAACAGTACTCCTGGATGCGGGTTTAGCTTGACCTGCATCCCCAAAGGTAACAAACAGTTGTTTTGAAGTGGACCTGACATTCTTAGTTCAGTCCAAGTAGTAGCTTAAAGCTCTTTTAACATCCAGGGAATGCAGCCACCAGTCTCCTGGTGTGGATATTTCAGTGAAAAACACAGGGAGTGTGACGGACTAGTTGAGGTGAAACTGAAACAATTTTAGGGAGAACTTTTCTATCGGTCCTCAAAACTACTTTATCTCTGTGGAAGATAATGCAGTTAGGATCTGTGCACAAAGCTTGGTGCTCGCTCACTCTCCTGGCAGAGGTGAGGGCCACCAAGAAAACTGTTTTCAAGGTAACACATTTCAGAGCAGCAGTTGCCATAGGCTCGAAGGAAGCACCCATGAGCAGGGCAATGCCCAGATCTAATTCCCAGGGGAGAGGGCCTGGATCTTTGAAAGGAGGGTTCAAATGGGTCAGACCGTTAAAAAGCAGCTGATGCTGTCTAGAGAACTTTAACAAAACATAACATTAAGACTCAGTTCAGCTTGTATTTCACATTAGTTCTGTATTTTTCCTCCCAATTTTTTATTACTGAGGTAATTTGCCTGAAAACAGAATCTTTGCTTGTGAAGAGGTTATCCTGTTCACAGAGTTACTCAACATGGGTGTGGTTCCAGAGGACTGGAGGAGGGCACATGTAGTCCCACTACAGAAAAGCAGCAGTAGGGAGGAGGCAGGGAACTACAGGCCAGTCAGCCTCACCTCAGTGGTGGGAAAGATCATGGAGACACTGCTGAACGACAGAATAGTGGCACATCTGGAATCCAGCGGTGCTCAGGATCAGAGGCAACATGGATTCACAGCAGGAAGGTCATGTCAAATGAATCTAATAGATTTTTTTGATTAAGGAACTAGAGAAGTAAATCAGGGAGGGGTGGCAGATGACGCCTACCTAGATTTCAGCAAAGCCTTTGACACTGTCCCACACAGAAGGCTGATTATACAATCGCAAGAAAGAATGCTTGCCTCTGATTAGTCAGTCTGGGTCTGGAACCATGATGTTATCCCAGTACAACATCACTGGTCTAGTCTCAAAGAACAACCTCACTGTACTGATGATACTGATGCCACTGATTTCTCACATCTTCTCTTCAGAAACAAAGATATGTATTGCCACACTAAAAATTTACTAAAAATTTTTTTAAATGTTTTTTTATTTTGTATAACAACGAGCCATTGCATAATAGCAATCATGCACTCCAGTGTGTGTGTCGTGCTGGGATAATCTCACTTCTGGGGTCACTGGGTGTACTCGGCCTGCGGCTTCGTACCCAGCCCCCCCCAGGCGTGAAGTTATCCCAGCACGACACACATCCTGTCATGCATCATTGCTTAATTAACATGATGGGTAGTCTGGGCATCGGAGACAATGTGGTGAACTGGGCTTAGAACTGGTTAACAGACAGGAGACAGAGGGTGGTGGTAAATACAGTACAATCTTTGGAGACAGGGGTGACAAGCAGGGTACCTCAAGGATCAGTACTAGGACCAGTCCTGTTCAACGTCTTCATTAGTGACATTGCAGAGGGGTTGGAAGGAAAGGGCTGCCTGTTTGCAGATGACAACAAGATCTGCAACAGCGTAGATACTCCAGAAGGGGTGCAGAAAATGAAGAGGGATGTTGAGAAGCTTGAAAGATGGTCAGAGATGTGGCAACTGAGGTTCAATGCAAAGAAATGCAAAATAATGCACCTGGGTAGACGGAACCCTGTGGAGAGCTATAGGTTGGAGGGGGAGCTGACTGTCACCAAAGAGGAAAGAGACCTAGGGGTTATCATCTCTGATGACCTTCAGGGATCAAAGCAGTGCACAAAGGCGGCAGGGAGGGCCAGTGGCATGCTGGGGTGCAAAGGCAGGGGTATCACTAGCAGGAGGCAGGAGGTGGTTATAGTATTGTTTATAACATTTGTAAGTCCTCACTTGGAGTACTGCAAGCAGTTATGGAGGTCACACCTGTCAAGGACACAGATAAGGTGGAGACTATCCAGAGAAGGGCAAAAAAGATGGTGCAGGGCTTGCACCACAACACATATGAGGAGAGACTAAGGGACCTCAATATGTACTCACTGGAGGAGAGGCTAGAGTAGGGGGACATGACTGAAACTTTCAAGTACCTCAAGGGCATAAACAAGGTGCAGGTGGGGGACCTTTTCCAATATAGAAAAAGTACTAGAACAAGGGGGCACAATATGAAATTGGAAGGAGGTAGATTAAGAGGTAATGGGAAGATGTTTTTCTACACAGAAAGGGTAGCCGATGCTTGGAATAGTCTGCCACAGGAGGTAGTGGGGGCAAGCACAGTGGAGGGGCTTAAGCATGCCTGGGACAGGCACAAGAGAAGCTTGAGAGGGGAGGGAGTGATAAAAAGCCATTGATCACATAGGGTCAGTGGCCACATACAATGTATAGGGCCTACGGGCAGACTGGATGGGCCTAGCGATCCTTATCTGCCAACAATTTCTATGTTTCTATGTAGTCCTTTTGCTTTCTCCCTACCTGAGGTCATAATGCACTGCTCGTGACATCACAGTTACTTCCATGGCAACAGACTGCAATGTCACAACAGAGAATTATGACTTGAAGTAGGGAGTAAGCTAAACAGGTAGAAGAAATAGGAGTTACGTAAGAACTTACTGTAACAGTAGATCTTCATGGGGATCTCAGTCATTAGGTTACACTGTAGGAACCTTCGCTGTCAGAGACGGGGAATTCACACAGAAGATTGTCAGCAGTGCAATTGGGACCGCCCACACTGTCGGCGTCCAACGTCACCAACTCTATATAGGCGTGAGTGGCCCCACTCCCTCCTCATTTCTTTCCCTTCGGATCTAAATAGAAATGAAGGAATATAGCAGATAGCCAGGTACTGAACAGGAGACCCAAGAAGGGTGATGGTGGGAGGCAAATCAGACCTGATGACTGAGATCCCTTCGAAGATCTACTCTTATGATAAGTTCTTACGTAACTGTTCTATCTTCTTCAGGGTTATCTCAGTCATTAAGTTACACCGCAGGAACGAGTACCAAGCAGTGATAAGTGCAAAAAACAGACAGTCTGGGAGTCTGGAATTCTATAAACTTAAGACAGGAGTCTTTGTAGCACAGCCCTGCCAAATTCTGCACAGGCTCTTGAAGCAATGTCCAGACTGTAATGCTTGGTAAAAGTGTGGACTGTACTCCAGATGGCAGCTGCGCAAATATCTGTAGCTGACACCCCCTTGAAACAAGTCACAGAGATAGCCATACCTCTGGTGGAATGAGCTTTGACAGTACCAGGCAATTCTTTGCCATACTTGTTGCAGCAGAACACAATGTAATTTGCCAACCATTTGGATAAACACTGCTTAGAAACAGAAGTGCCCTCTCTACCTGGGGCAAAAGAAACAAACAACTGCTTAAACTTTCTGGACTCCTTAGTCCGAAGCAGATAATATTTCAAAGTTCTGCACACATCTAGTGTATGGAGCACTGCTTCCCTGGACTGGCACACTCAGGACAATAAACAGGAAGGTGAAGGTGGATAGACTGGTTGAGTGTAAACTCTGTAACCACCTTAGGCAAAAACTTAGGGTTTGTGAGCAAATATACCGTCTTTGTGAAAAAACAAATTTCCTCGATCCTCGCACCAGAGGACCTGAAGTTCTGAAATTCTCTGAGCAGAAGTTTGTTCATTTGCTTAACATGTAGGCACACTGCAAAATAAATTCCATTTACAGGTGCGACTCACATATAGAAACATAAGTAACATAAAACATAATACAGATCAAGAACATAAAACAGGAATAAAAATTCCACGTCAATAACCGTACAAAAATTTCAGTTACAACATCCGTAGCCAGATAATGCTGTGAAATACATAAGCAGCACATGAGAAAGATTTAACAGATGTTTCATTCCTAATGACAAGAGGTAATTTATTCCAAATACTTGGTGCTAAATAAGCAAAGGCCCATTGGTCACTGTCTGTTCTCATAAGAGGTAACTTCAAAACCCTGTTATCAACCCTAAAGAAATAATTGTCATGAACCCACTCCTGGGGGTCAGGCCCACTGAGCTCAGAGTGCCCACTCTTGAATGTAATCCACGATTGGGGGGCATGGATACCCTCCTCGTCTTTTAGAATGCCCACCAAGGTGACGACTGCACCTCTATCATGAGGATCCCGGGCATCCCGCTAGCTCTGGATAAGGGCACGATAATACTCGAGTCTTGTGGCCAAATGTGAATCCTTCCTTGGTTATTACACACAGGAGGAAGATCCAGGTTCCACACTCTCTTTGGGGTAGCAGCGTAAAATCCTGATTTGGCCTTCTCCCTACAGGACATGCAACAGCCTGGTTCAAAATATTTGTAGACTTTGGTATTCTCCCTATTCTTCCAGATCCATTACAAATCCTTTTCTCAATTTGGTTGCTTACTCTGGCCCCTCTGGCAATAACAGTTTTCACAAATTTTTAATAAACCTTCTACAGCCACACATGCAATGTAAGAACTCTCACTCAGGCAGAATTTCTTTAGGAAAACAAAAGTTTTACTAAAGCACTTAAATAAATAAAAGTACAACTAAAAAGAGAATATTAATTTGGGTTACAGTACACAGGAAAAGAAAACAGAAAAAATGTACAATGAAATGCATAAAGACTGTTAGCTAATCAACCTGAGGTATGAAGATTTCAAAGTCCAGAGAATCGCTGGTTTGCAAAATATTGCAGTATTTCTGTAGCAGCCTTTGGCTCTTAGACAGTCTCTGCTGGCAGCTGCTTGCTTGTGGTCAGGAGAAGAGAGTCCAAAGAGAATGGCAAAATGGCTCCGAGTGTCTGTGCTGGAAAGTTGATACAAAAGACCCCCCCCCAAAATCTGTGAATAAAGGCTGGTCCTTCCACTTTAGGCCACCAGATGTCACTCTTGCGCTTTCCCAAAGTCATGGCACTTAGAAAAAAAATGTTAGCATGCTATGGGAACCTTTTCTGTCACCTTACTTTACAATCTCACACAGACCTGTTAGGAGGATGTTTCCTGGCACTTGTAAAAAAAAAAAATTTCAGTATACTGTGGGAACCTTTTCTATCACCTCTTGTCTAAGACCATCCCTTTTGATCTTAAGGGTTAACAACAGCGGAAATAGCTTCTCTCATCCTGGGATTTTGAACTGGCTTAATTTAATTAGTTATAAGGAAGATCCTGTAAGCTATTTGATTATACAAGCTGAGTTTATCATTTCTGTTTCCCTTGGCCAGTAAACATTAGAGGAATACTCTGTGATCATGTATCAACAAGCTTTTTGACAAGAAATTAACAGATTCCTGCAAGCAAGGCTGGCTTTGTGGGTCAGAGGATGGTCAAATCCCCTTTTTTCTCCTCAAAAAAACAGTCTTTTCTCTATGTGCCTTTGCTGACTCTGGCATGTACATATAATTACATAAAAACATATACAACAGAATAATATCTACAAATAAGGGCTAGCGGTGGGGTAGCTTGCCACAGTAATTACAACTAAAAACAACACTTTCCAAGAGAGAAAGCACAAATTGCAAGTCGCGATTGGTGCAAAAGGAGACAGGGTCAACTTTTCCAAAATAAATTTCAAGTCCCAAGCCAGGACAGGGGAACAGATTGGGGGTTTCATATGCAGGATGCCCCTTAGGAAGGTATGGGAAACATCCAGCTGAGCAACTTGCGGTCACCCACAGACTCATAAAAGGCAGAAATAGCCAAAAGGTGGACCTTGAAGGTGGAATATTGGAGGCCAGAGTCAGACAAAGAAATCATGTAGTCCAAGATATGCTTCACAGGACAGGTGAAAGGGTCTAGGGAATGCCTGGCAGCCCAGATGGCAAACTGCTTCCACTTCATGGTATAAGTGACACCGGTGGAAGGCTTGTGGGTGGCCACCAGGACATCCGACACCCTGTTAAGAGATCCCGAACCTGGCGATGACTATGTCCTCAGGAGCCAAGCATGCAGATGGAGGGACCTGAGGTTGGGATAAACCAGGATCCCTCGATCCTGGGTCAGCAGATTCCTGCCAAGGGACCAGAGGTTCCTCCGCCAGCTGCTAAATATCTAGTGAGGCCAGAATGGAGCTAAAAGAATCATGCTGGCCCCCTCCATCTGCAGCTTGATCAGCACCCTCTGTATTAGTGGAAGCAGAGGGAATGCATACAGAAATCTCCCGCTCCAAGAGAGGGACAACGTATCTCACCAGAAAACTCAAGGCCCTGGATCTAGCGAGCAGAAACTGGGCAATTTTGCATTGAGTGGGGACGCAAAATGGTCCAACTTTGGATGACCCCATCTGTCGAAACAGATCTTCTGCTATAGATAACAGACGTTCCCATTCGTGCATGCTGGACTGAGTCCTTCTGAAACTGTCCATCAGTGTGTTTAGGACACCTGGCACGTGGACTGCTGAGAGTGTCAGACTGTGCTCCAGTGCCCAATACCACACTCTCATGGCCTCCCTGCAAAGGAGGTACGAGTGGGTCCTGCCCTGCTTGTTTATTTTTTTTAATTTTTATTATGTTTTTACACATATATTTCTTTTGTACAGTATGTCTTGCAGCTTTATACTTTATCAGATCAACTCAAAGAATAAAAAATACATATCTATTGTGCATAACTTATGGAGTTAAGACATTATTTAGTGATTATATACTGTAGAAAGCCATATAATAAGATTATTCCAGGCTTATAATATGTTTTTTTTTATAATTTACAGATTGTTTACCCGACTATGAGACCATGACTCCAAAATGTCAAGCTCTAGGAATCAGAAGAAGAGACACATTCTGTGATAATTTCCATTGTCTGCCCCTCTCTTTTCATCCCTCCAGCACCCCCCCCCGATAAAAGCTTCCCCATCCAACCCCGTCCACTACTATGGCGAGAAATCCAGATCCACAGAAGCTTGATAGACTGACCATTTCAGCCACTTACGTATATAAGTGGGTCCTTTGTTTTGAATTTTGGAGTTAAGGACTTCAGTATAATATATCTGTTTCATAATAGATCTCCAGTCTATGACTGTAGGTGTCTTAGCAGTCATCCACCATCGGGTTAAAGCTTTCTTAGCTGCTAATAACAACACTAGAAGAAGTGTTTTTCACCAGGGTGGAGAGTGATCGGGGTAAATGGCCAACAAAACCAATTCAGCTGTTAGTGCAATAGTTTCATCTAATCATTTTGAGATTTCTATTTGGAGTGATAGCCAAAATGGCATTAGGTATGGACATAACCAAAAAATATGGGCCAATGAGGCATGGTGAAAGCCGCAGTTGCACCAACACCAACCATACCTTTCAGGTAAGTAATGGCATAGAACCGCTGGAAAGCGGAAATATCGCATTCTGCACTTCCATGCAAAATCACGCCATGTAGGGGACAAAGTTATTTTGATAGCTGGTATAGTTGTTTCTAACCAGGTATCCCCAGAAATTTCAAGATCTAAGTCTTTATTCCATTCATTTAAAATGGAAATTATATTTGCTGTCGAACCCTCCCTCAGGGCCTTGCATATATTTCCAATAAGGTGATTTTCCAACCCTCCCAGTATGGCCAACTCAAAGAATCATAGTAATCCAGAAATCGGGGTTGGTAAAAATTGGTTGAATATATGAATTTCTTAAAATATGGTTGCGGACCTTGAAATAACTAAATTGGTCTGATTGACGAAGGTTAAATTGAGATTTTAATAAATCAAAAGGAAAAATGCCCTGGGGAGACAGAAATTGGCAAAAATATGAGAGTCCCAATCGTCTCCATCCTTTGAAAGAAAGGTCTGATACATCTGGAAGAAATTACTCATCTTCCGAGATTAATTTACAAATCTCGTATGTTGGATGTATGTTTTTAGTCCGTTGCAATCTCTTCCATATTTGGTATGTATGGGCTGTTATTTTAGTAAATGCTCTGGGGTAGGGATCGACTCTCCGATGAAAAGAATATTTTAGATATATCAAATAGGTCATTAATGTGGAACTCAAGGGTCTTCCTAGGGGTCAGGCAATCTTTCGCCAGCCATACTAGTATTATTCGTAAAAACACCACTTTAACATACAGAGTAAGATCTGGGACAGCCACCGCCCCCTTGAGCTAGGGAAAGTTTAAGGAAAGACAAGTTAATCCTTGGACGTCCCTGTCCCCATATAAAGGTGGAGATCAAGTTGTCCCAAGATTTGAAATAAAAGGGTGATGGAAAACTGGGCAGGTTCTGTATAAGGTAGAGAAGGCACGGTAGAAAATTCATTTTGATCGTGGCTATTCTCTGATGAAAGAAAAAAAATTAAAGGAGTCCATCTGGTCAAGTCTGATTGGATATTAAGAGTTAAGGGTTCATAATTCACCAACTCAAGAACCTCCGATTAAGTGGTAGATTAATACCTAGGTATTTTATTTTTGTAGCAAGCCATTTAAATGGGTAAGCCCGTTTCAAAGATGTTGGTGGGGTAAAATTGAATATTAATATTTCCGTTTCTGAATCATTTAGTTTAAAGCCTGTGAGTATCTCAAATTTCCTCAGAATATTCCAGGCTGAGAGGATTCAGGTTTCTGGGGAAGTCAAAGATAGCAGAACATCATCAGCAAATAGGCTGATTTTATTTGCATGTTGTGCAATAGGTATGCCCTCTATCTCCGTAGCTCTCTTAAAGCCTGCGCCAACGGTTCTATGCAAATAGCGAATAAAGCCGGGGAAAGAGGACAGCCCTGGTGTGTTCCACGGCTTACCTGGACTGGGGCAGAGATACCGCCATTAATTCTGAGTTAGGCCCCGGATGGATGAGTATAAATTTTGTAGGCAAGCTATAAAAGAAGCCGGGAAATGAAAGATCTTCAGGGCGTCCCAAGGAATGGGCCAGGATACCCTCTCGAATGCCTTTTCCGCACCGTGGCTAACGAAGGCTGAGGGGATTCCCCTTTTGATGACATATACTTGCAATATCAGAATTTTACAGATATTATCCGATGTGGTACAACCTTTAATAAATCCTGACTGGTCTGGGTTGATAATGTGTGGAAGAATATGTTCTATCCTGCTGGCCCAAACAGAAGTAAATATCTTGTAGTCAAGATTTAAAATGGAAATAGGATAATATGCTGTAGGGTTAGTTGGATCCTTGTCGGGTTTCAATATTGGGACCAGAGTGGCATAATTCCATGAGGGTAGGGATGATGAGTCTCCCCTAGCCATCTCATTATATAGGGAGTGTAGGCATGGTAGAAGTACCGATGAGAATTTACGATACCACTCCACTATGAACCCATCAGGGCCTGGACATTGTGCAGTTTTGAGTTTCCGAATGGCATCTAAGATCTCAGATTGGGTAATCCATGTCTCTAAGGATTTAATCTGTGACTCATTTAGCCGCCCTGCTTGGTAATGTAGTAGACGATACTCAGGTTGTCCGACTGCACCAACACCTGACCTAGAGCCAGATGCTCCTGAAAAGTCTGCAAAGCATAGAGCACCACTGTCATCTCCAGGACACTGATATGTAGGGCAGCTTTCCACTTGGACCAGGAGCCCTGGTTTGGAAAGGACCCATGTGTGTTCCCCAACCCAGCCCCGAAGCATCGGTGGTTAGAATCTGATGTGGGGAGGAGATTTGCAAGGGAACCCCTTGAAGAAGTTTCCAGGGATACATCCACTACTGCAGTACCTTACAAACTGGGGAAGAGACCAGGACTTGTTGGTCTAACTCGTCCATATACTGGTCCCACTGCACTCTGAGGACCCACTGAAGGGTACCCTTGTGAAACCTGGCCAGTGGAATGGTGGGAATAGCTGCAGCCATTAGCCCCAATAGCCTGAGGTACAGTCTGGCAGGAATGCACCAACTATGGGCAACCTCTTTAGCCTGGGCGGTAAGGCATTCCACCCTGTTTTGGGGTAAGAAGGCCTTCCCCTGCTCAGAGTCCAGAACTTCCCCGGTGTACTGCAGTATTTGGGATGGAACTACCACCGACTTTGGCAGGCTGACCGTTATGCCCAGAGAGCGGAAGAGCTGAAGAGTGCACTCCAGAGTCAGTAAGAGCTGCTCCCTGGATGGAGCCTTGAAAAGCCAATCGTCCAGATAAGGGAAGACATACAGCCCCTCTCTTCTGAGAACTGCTGCAACCACTGCTAAGCATTTGGTAAAGACATGCGGCACAGAGGATAAGACAAAGGGCAGCACTTTAACTGAACTGGTAATGTTCGCCCTGAAAGGCAAAGTGGAGAAACTTCCTGTGAGGAGGAAAGACCGAAATGTGCAGGTAGGCATCTAGGATGTCCAGTTAACAAAGCCAGTCCCCGGTCTTGAGGAGGGGCATGAGGCCTGGCAAACTTACCATCTGGAACTTTTTTGTACTGGATGAAGAGACTGAGGTCCTTCATATCTAAAATCAGTCTCAGATCTCCGTTCTTTTTGGGGACCAGGAAGAACCTGGAATAAAATCCCTGTTTCCTCTGCTACCTTGGCACCAATTCTATTGCCTGCTTGTACAGAAGAGAATGTACTTCCTCCCAGAGAACAGACAAGTGAGCTAAGAAATAGTTGGAGGATGGGAGAGGGGTATCTGGAGGCTGTTGAATGAGCTCCAGGGAGTGACTTGTCTATGATCTGCAGGATCCATGCATCTGAAGTTATGGTTCTCCACTGATTCAGATGGAGGGAGAACTGTCCTCCGACCACCACCACCTCCTGGGTCTGGGCCAGAGGAGGGGGTCAAACAAGGAATCAAGCTGAGGAGGATCCAGCTGAGGAGGCTGGCCCATCATATCTGGGCCACTTGGCCGCTGCTCCAGTATTGGGGGGGGCACGGAGGCTTGGGCTCTGCGCTTACCCTGGGTATGGGGGCCCAAGCCTGGCCTATTGACCTGTCTATGAAAAGTAGGCCACCATCTACCATGGGGCTGAGTGTGGTAGAGAGAATGCACACACTTGATGGCCATGCCAGAGGCCTGCAGATCACTGATGAGGTCCTGAACATCAAGGCAGAAGAGCTTGGTGCCACTGAAAGGGGTATTAAGCACCCTGTTTTGCACATTGGTTGCAAATCCACAGACCCTGAGCCATGAGTGTCTGTGAAGGTATATGCCCATGGCAGCTGCTCTGGTCACTGTGTCAACCAAGTTATACAGAGCCCTGAGGAGATATATACTGATATCTTCCACAGTTTGCAAACACTGGAGTAATTCCTGCTTCTGGGAACCATCTGGAAGGGCCTGAGCGGCAGTTCTGCCTTTTCTCCAACTGGCATTCTGGAATTTAAGCATATGTGACAGATAGTTTACAAATCTGAGGCCCAAAGTAGAGGAGGCATAAACCCCTTTACCCCAGAGGTCAGTCCTGCATGATTCCTTATCGAGGGAAGGGAACTAAAGTGATTAGGGACCTTAGACATGTCATGCACTGCCTTGATGACCACCGAGTCAGTTTTCACCCAGGCAGCAAAATAAGGAAGGCCCTGAGGGGTACTGTAAAGCTTGTCCGCCTTGCGTGGAATAGCTGGCACCATGTCTGGTCTGTGCCAGGCTGCCATGGTAGCATTCTTTAGGGCTGGCAGCATAGGAGGGATAATCTTAGGGGAAGATTCAGGAATCTCCAGGAAGTCCACCAGGTCTTTCTTGGTGACATCCCCCCTCCCCTCAGTTTGGAAGCCCATAGTAGCAGATAATTGCTTCATGACATTAAAAAAGGTAACATCCTCAGGATGAGACCTTGGGGTGTGTCTGACTGAGTCCTCACTGACTGAAGAGGGAGTGGACATGTCAGAAATAAGTAGTTCCTCCTCCTCTATACCATCTGGGATGATGAGCTCAGGATGGTATTCCTCGTCGATGTCAGCCTCCACGTCCAGGTCTGGCATCAGAGTGGTCGTCGGAGGTCCACTGGATGCCTCTCGTGGTCGACGAACCGGTGTTGACGACGGCCTATTGAAGGCAGAAAACTGTTGAACAAGTATGTTAGTAAACTTGACAAGTACTTTGTTCAGATCCACAGTCGTTGACGGGGGGGGGGGGTCCGATGGTACAGAGGTCGATGGCCCTCCGTCTTGAAAGTCCAACGAGCTTGTAGCCCTCAGAAAGGAAAGGGTAGGCCTTGATGGAGTAACCAGACAATGAGTCCGTCGTCGACCAAGGAGGGGCGGATGACCCAGAAGTCGACGGCCGGGCGCCTTGGTAATTGGGTGGCAAAGCTGTTGTTATGGGTCTGGAAGGAATAGAGATTTGGACATCTGATCTCTTCATCAAGGCAGCTGCCATCAACAAAGAGCCCCCTGAAGGAGAGGCTAATGGGGAACGGGATGGCCGCCACAGGGAGCAGTTGCAATCCTGGTCTTTCTTGTGACTTTTCCCCAAGGACTTGTCTCGGGCCTTGGTGGCCTGGGAGCTTGTAGATCTGGTGGGGGTCTGAGTAGCCGGGGCCCCAGAGGACTCATGCCTGGAATTGGCTACCTGCTGTTCCATCAGGAATTTTTTTAGAGCTTTCTTGCGTTGCCTAAGGGTTGTCCGGTTAAACTTCTGGCTGAACTCGCAGTCAGAGGTGTCGTGGTCAGGCCCAAGACAGCAGACACAAACAGTGTGTTCATCTGTAAAGGCGATGATCTTCCCACAGTGGCAGCACCAGAAAAGAGAAGAGGAAGAGGAAGCTGGATTAACTCTCGACATAAACAAAAAAAAAGAAAAACCTCCAAAAGAGATTTTAGCAAACAGTAGAAGAAAAAACGTCCATTGGCTGAAAAAGGCCTGAAACACTACAATGGCTCATCTGCGGAGACTTTGCTTTCAAGTAGACAGCAGAAAATAGCTGAAGAAGAAGTGAGGGCCCCCACACCTATATAGGGGTGACGGCGTGGGCAGCCCCAGTTGTACTGCTGAAAATCTTCCATGTAGATTCCCCGTCTCCAATGGCGAAGGTTCCTGCAGTGTAACCTGACGACTGAGATACCCCCGAAGACTTTTCAATAAACAAAATAAATAAATAAAATGTCCTCAGTAAAAAATAATGGAGAGGATGAATCTATAGAATATATATTAAAAGCAAGAGGAATTTTATCTATATATTATGTTTTTCAAAGTTTTCTTTGTGGCGTCAGCAGCTCTTTAAAGAACCTTTCGAAAATAGCCAAGGTGACTGTTGTTCAGACAAAGCATAAGCTGAGACTGCTGCCAGATGCACCTTAAGGACAGAAGGGCGAAGGCCCAGAGACTGTAGGTGTACCAGGTAGTATAGTGTGCTGGATACACCAGCCTGGAGAGAACTGATATGCCTGGAAGAACACCACAGGGAAAACCTTTTCCACTTTGAGGTATATGTTTTCCTGGTGGCTGGCTTTCTGGAAGCTTTTAATACATTCAAAGCCTCTTCTGAGAGGTTTAACCCAGAGCATTCTAACTAAAGTACCAGGACGTGAGGCACAGAGTGCTGGAGTCTGGAAATCTTATCCTGCCCTGCAGCAAGGTCAGTAGGTTGTACCTCAGGGGAAGAGTGATGAGAAGTTTGCCTAACAGGGCCAAAGGCAGAGAATACCAGGTCTGCCTGGCCCAGTCTGCAGCAATCAGGAATTATCATTGCAGGCACTCTTCTGAGCTTCAACAACACCCTCAAAAGGAAATGGAAAGGGGGAAAACACACAATGGAATCTCCCTGTCCAACAGAAGACCAGGGCATCCTCTGAAACTGTCCCCACTGACTGAGGCCTGCAACAGAAGATGGGAAGCTGGCAGTTTTGCCAAGAGACAAACAGATCTACCTCCACCGTGCCCCACCTCCTGAACACTGTTGCAAGCACTTCGTTCGTGGTCCCTTCATGGTTACCTTGGCTGATTCTGCTGAGGGAATCTGTGAGAACACTGTCCTTTCCTGGTAGGTGCACTGCAGACAGCTACACATCTAGCTCATAAGCTAGGCTCCAGATCTTCATTGCCTCTGTGCACAACTTTGAAAATCTTGTTCCTACCTATTTGTTGATGTAGTACATGGTGGTGGTATTGTCTGTCTTGATCTGGACATGCAGACCCTTGATGTGGGAGGAAAAAGCTGCACTGCCAGGTTTGCAGCCCTGAGTTCCAGGAGGTTTATGTGGTCCTGGGACTCTCGTGGGGTCCACACCCCACTTACAGTGAGGCCCTCCAGATGGGTGCCCCATCTCAAAAGGGAGGCATCTGTAGTGAGTACCACTGTGGATGATTGCTAGAGGAAGGGGATTCTCTCTCCGAGGTTCTCCTCCTCCTCCTCCTTCTTCCACCAGTCCAGTGCTCTTAGGAGGCACTTTGTAACTGGTACCAATGCTGATAGAGAGTCCTGTGTTTGGGACCAGTGGGACCCTAAGTGGTACTGAATGTCTCTCATTTGAAATCTGGCATCTGGGACCACAGCTCTTGAGATGGCCATGTGTACCAGCAGCTGTAGGAAAACCCCTGCTGGTCAGGGTTGCCAAGCTTTGAAAGACTTTGCCAATTCTGTGAGGCTTACCGCCCTCTCCTGAGGAAGGAAAACGTTTCCCTGTAGTGTATCCAGTTCTGCTCATACAAAGTCTAGCATCTGCACAGGTTCTGTCTGAGACTTTGGGATGTTTATCAGGAACCCCAGATCCCCCAGGGTTGAGTGTGTGAGCTGGAGGGATGCCTTGGCCTCCTGGTACAACCCCCTGAGACTAACTAGTCATCCAGATAAGGGAAGACCACTACACCTTGTCTTCTCAAGTGAGCTGCAACCATTGCTAGGCACTCTGTGAAGACCCCTGGAGCTGAGGATAGGCCAAAGGGTAGGGCTGCAAACTGACAGTGGCAGTTCTCACCCCAGGAATACTCCAATATTCTTAACTCTTATGCAGTATGCCTTTAAGCCAGATCTGCCCAGAGATGGAACATTATGCTAATGATGAAATCATTGGCTCGTTCCACTTTTTCAAATGCTGCTACCTATCAACTGCCTACATTCTAACCCTCAGATTTCTCTCTCCACCTGTCAAGACTAGATGCTCAGAGATTCTCTCATCATCTCACTGTAAAACTTAAAAAAAAATACATAGAAGTATTATTTTATTTTCATTTGCTGCCCTTATCGTTTGTTTGTAGTAAACCATTAGCCTTATTTTAGTTAAATTGCTTATTTTTCATGGTTTCTCCCGGTTTGGGATAACCGGTGGGGAACCAAGGTTTTTTAGGATTAGTGGAGTTTTTTTCTGACTGAAACTCCTTTATTTGAGGTAAACTGTTTACTTAAATTATATTTTTGGTAACTGCTAATACTGGTTACTGAAACGCTAATCCCGGTTCTTTTTCTCTGGGTTCCCGGTTCCAATCGGTTCCCCAATCGGTTCCTGAACCAACCACAACCATTAAATTTGTTTAAAAAAAAGTTAAATTTACTCGTGGTTGCGATTTTTGGGTCTCTTGCATAAAAATGTCTGAAAAACCTAAGAAAAACACCAGTGAACCCAGTTTCAAAAATTGCACAGAGTGTGAAGAAGTGTTTGCCAAGGCAGAGAAACACACTTCTTGTGTTGTTTGCCTTGGTTATGATCATTTAAAGACAGATTGTGAAATCTGTAAAACCTTTCCAGAAAAAACGCATGAAAAACATTTGGAAAGGCTTAAAAGGAAGTTGCCTCCACCTAAGGGTCCCTCTGGCTCTGATCAGTCGACACCCTCAGTGGCTGTGGGTGAAACCACAGAAGCCACAATTTCTACCCCGATACGGGTACAATGGCCATCACTTCAAAAAGGCCTGCTGAACCAGCTAGCTCTCCGGTTCCCATCAAGAAGACAAAACACACGGAACTCCCTGCTGGTCAGCCTACGGAGACTTCTGTGTCTGCAAACATGCCTACTCCTCTGGAGATTACACAGGCATTTAAGGTCTTGCAGGGTCTGCTGCCTGCTAGACAGCAGTCTACAGTTCAGACCCCTGCTGAGTCTACCCCAGTCCTCCCAGCATGAGGCAAGGGAAGATTATGGGAAATATAAAGAAGAGGATGAAGGCGAGCCTATAGAGCCTGAGGTCTCTCTTGAGCAGGAGTTTGGCTCACCCCCCAGGTCATCAGAAGACTTTTCATCTCATTTTTACTTTGTTAAGAAAATGGTAGATGCTCTGGATATCTCTACCACTGAGGTGATAGAGGATGAGGAGGAGGCAGAGTATTCAGAAATGATGGGGTTAACTCCCACCAAAAAAATTATTGCTCCCAATAAATATAAGTTTTTTTAAAAAGGATGCAATAAAACTCCTCCAAACACCTGGATCTGTCCCACCTTTGGATAAAAGGCTGGACCAAAAGTACCAGCTTGACAGGGAAGGGGCTGAATTTTTATTTTCCCACCCCAACCACCAGGGGGCGGTACAAGCTGCAGCCTGTGACAAAGCAAAAGTACCTCTTGCTTTCATCCTCCAGAGAAGGATTCGAGAAAAATAGACAGTATGGCCAAAAAAGGGCTATTTATCAGCTTCTTTGGCCATCAGACAGGCTAATTTTCAGGCCTATGCAGCCCAGTATCAAAATTCCCTCTGGCAGTCTGTCATGGCTATGGCAGACAAGACTCCTTCTAATCTTTCAGCAGACCTTGCTGAGACTGCCAGATTTGGCTTGGAAGCTGCCAAATATCAGTTGCAGATGGCAGCAGCTACCAATGACACTGCTGCCAGGTGGATGGCCAATACTATTGCCCAGAGAGGTTTGCCTGGTTAACAGCCACAAACCTTACTCAGGATACCCAGAATAAGGCTCTGGATTTCCCAGTTGAGGGTAACTCCCTCTTTGGAACTCACACAGAAACCTACATGAAGAAACTGGATGAGTACAAGGCCACTTATAGAAGTAACTCTGCCAAAGAGAAGGCTTCCCCGTCCACAAGACCATATAGAAGCGGAGGCGGGGCAGACAGTTTCATTCCAGGCCTTTTTATCTGACCATGGCTGTACCCCAAGTGCAACAGTATCCCTAGCAAGGGCACTTCAGAGGCAGAGGCAGAAGGGGTTCCAGGTGAGGTTCCTTGTCTCAGCTTCAGGCAAAGCAGGACCCCTGACTTGTCCTCCCAGGCCGCCTCCCCACTTCTAGTTAGGGGGTAGACTGACTCACTATTTCCCAGCTTGGAAACAGATCACCATAGACAAGTGGGTCCTGGAAGTAGTGAGTCAGAGATTGTCCCTAAGCTTCAAATCCCTTCCCTCTCTAAGAACAAGAGTATACAAACCAGCTTCCAATGCAGAAAGAAAGCTGTTAGAAAAGGAGGTTCAAAACCTACTGTTGTCAAAAGCAGTGGAACATGTTCCTCCACAACAAAAGGGAAAAGGGTTTACTTCCTCACAACAAAGAAGAATGGGGAGTGGTGGCCTATTCTGGACTTAAGGGTGCTAAATAGGCACACCTACTAAAGTCAAGGTTCAAAATGGTAACCTTGTCACTGATTCTGCCAGCTCTCCAAAAAGGAGACTGGCTGGCATCCCGGGACCTAAAAGATGCTTATTTCCACATCCCCATAAGGGAGTTTCACAGAAAGCACCTCAGGTTCAGACTCCTATCAGGTCATTACCAGTTTACATCCCTGCCATTCGGTCTCACTTCAGCTCCAAGAGTGTTCACAAAGTGCCTGGCAGTGGTTGTGGCACACCTGAGAAGGCAAGGTATTACATTGTTTCCCTATCTGGACAACTGGTTAGTGGTGGGAAAATCGCCACAGCAGGTAGAGGAACATCTGCAGCTCACCCAAGGACTCTTGGAGTCCGTGGGATTCCTGGAAATCTCAAAAAGTCAGTCCTTCTCCCTGCACAAGTGCTACAGTTCAGAGAAGCAGAGTTAAATACCCAGGAAGGCAGAGCTTACCTACCTCTGAACAGGGTAAACAGCATTCTACAGATGGCAGGCTCTTTCAGCATGAACAAACCAAAAACTGCAAGACAGTTTCTACAGTTACTGGGCAACATGGCATCAGCCACTGGTACAGTTCTAGGTTCCAGGTTTCAGATGACAGGCATCCAATTCCACCTGAGAGCTCACTTATGTCAAAAAAGGGATTCTCTCTCTAAGCTGGTCCCAGTAACAAAAACATTACCCCTGGCCCTTCAGTGGTGGAATGAGGAAGCCAACCTCAGAGACGGGGTTCCCTTTCAAAGGGAGCATCCATCAGTGATTCTCACAACAGATGCATCACTACTAGGGTGGGGTGCCCACCTAGGAGATCACAATACCCACGGCACCTGGTCCAGTGCAGAGTCGCTCCAGCACATAAACCTTCTGGCGCTCAGGGTGGTGTTCTGGCACTCCAAGCCTTCACACCGCTAGTTCAGGGAAATTGTGGTACAGGCCACAACAGACAATACTACCACTATGTATTACATAAACAAACAGGGAGGAACAAGGTCGGATCCTCTCTGCACAGAAACCATGCAAATTTGAACTCTGGTCTACTCCCTAGGAGCTTCTCTTCAGGCCATTCACCTGCCAGGCAAGGACAATACCCTAGCAGATGCCCTGAGTCGGATCAACCAGGCCCACCATGAATGGGCCTTAAACAGACAGGTGGTGGAAGTGATTTTCAAAAGGTGGGGCATCCCAGAGATAGATCTCTGCATCCCACGAAAGTCACCACCTGCAACACAGTATTGTTGCCACCCCCAGCTTGGGGAACAGACCCTCTGGATGCTCTGGCTCTGGACGACTGGTGTGTAGGGAGTGCCACTAGACACCAGGGACACCCATCAGTGGGGGGGGTACCACTAGACACCAGGGAAAAGGGCGGCTCACAGATAACACTGCAGCCGGCAGCTCAACTTTAGCTGCGGCTACAGTAGTCAAGAAATTCCTGGTGTTCTCATACAGAGAACACTGGGGAAGTGCTCCTGTTGCTAAGCTGGGCACCTGGGATTTTGGGTGCCCAGAAAAGACATTTGTGGGCACAATTTTCAAAAACAAACATCAGAATCTAGTTAAAAGGGTCCCATTTGTTTTTAAAAATTTGAGCAGTTTTATGTATTTTCCACATTTGTTGGTTCATGGAAAAGGTCAACAAGATGGCAGTTGGTACAGCACAAAAAAAATGTTTGGTGCCATGCCAAACAAGTGGCTTGAAAGCAAAATGTGCATTTGTGGCATAAAAATTTTTACTTTCGCCACAAAACGTTATCTTAAAACCCCTACTGTGCATGTGCAAGTCGGAACATACTAAAATTTAAAGCCTTATAACTCTGGAACCCTTTGATATTTTTCCACCAGACCTGTCAAAGGCATTGCCCTGGGACATGACACATGTCTCCTGCAACTTTGGGGCAAGAATTCCTTTCCATGTAGGCTGTAGGTGACAGCAAATAAAAACAATGTTAAGTATAGGAAAATATTTTTTTTTTCTAAAAAATGACACATGCAGATCTCAGAAACCACACAAGCTGCTGTCACAAAAATTTCCACACATCAAGACTTTGCCTCCTAGACAACACTGTGACAGGGTAGAACAGGACCCTGCCCCATTTGTTTTGGAGAAGGTATTTAAATGCAAGGATCTGTATTCTTTCCTTTTCTCTCTTCTCTGTCTTGTTGCACAACCAAATTATCCCGTGAGACCTCGGACCTGATCAACCCGAACAATCTCGCAATTCTTTGCCTCTGCCAGTTTTCTCTTGCTGTCTGTTTTTTCTTCCTTGCATATCTATGTCAGCTAAAATAAAATTATGTGCAAATCCTTGTATGGAATGAAGCTGATAATGGGATCACTTTTGTTTAGAAAATAATAGTACTGTTGAAATGTATACTAGTTGTAGCTTGGCGTGACTTTAACACTAGAGGTTACTTGAGTGCAACTGTCTGAAATAGGACCCTGTCCCAAACACACACACAAAATTTCAGCTCATTCTGTCAAAGAGAGACAAAGATATTAAGGTGCAAAATGTGAGGTTTAACATTAAACAGGCTACTCAACACTAACTATAGGGGCGCTACCCCACCCCTATAATATATAGTAATCATAGACATATATAGATATAGGGCTGTGCATGCGTATGTATATATGACATATATATATAGTAGTCACAGACAAAATAAATTTTCAATAAATTCCAAGATGTCATACAGCACACCTACAGCCATGGAAAATGTTAACTGAGTATATGTCCAGGAACTTAAATTGAAAAGTAGGACAAGACAGGGATGGTACAACTCCCGTTAGTTTTTATGTTACTAAATGAACCCAAGCCACATTCCTGCCACTACTTGACTATGGTGATCTGATTCACAGAGGTGGCACTGCCTCACACCTTGCCAAACTGGATGTATTAAACCATACAGCACTTTATTTTAGAACTAGCCTGCCTCTTAAGATCTACAACTGTACCCTTTATTTGGCCATTGGCTGGCCTTTTTTTTACCACCATAGGGCAAAATAAAACAACTGAATAATTGGTCCTACAAGGTCCTTAGAAATGCTATGTCACCACATATACTATGGCCTTTTTTTTCTGAGATCCACCCGCCTTTATAACTTCAGAAGAATCAATGTAATTTTTCTTGATGTTCCAAGGCCATCTGGCTATGGCAAAATGGCCTTCAGCTGGCTTGCTCCCACCTCTGGAAAAAGCTACAAGATACCCTCAAACTGAGCATACTGGTCAGCTTCAATTCATTCAAGATGGTACTTGAAAGTTACTGTATGAATAAATGTGACTGCCAGTAATGTTTATGATATGGTCTGATCCAATGTGGTACTTGCCATTGCTATCACAGGAACTGTTCTTATCTGCATTTTGCACTTGGATCTGACATCCCTTCCATCCCTCCCTCACAGAAGAGTTCCTTGCAGCAAGCAGCCCAACACCAAGCTGCATTCCCCCGACGTCCCTCCCATCTCTCCCATGGAGCTCACAGGAGAGCTCTCTGCAGCAAGCGGCCCAGCAACAGGCTGCATTCCCCAGACGTCCCTCCCATCCCTTCCATGGAGCTCACAGGAGAGCTCCCTGCAGCAAGCAGCCCAGCAACAGGCTTCACTCCCCAGACATCCCTCCCATCTCCCCGTGGAGCTCAAATGAGAGCTCCCTGCAGCAAGCATCCCAGCAACAGGCTGCATTCCCCAGACATCCCTCCCATGGAGTTCACAGCCATGGAGCTCACAGGAGAGCTCCCTGCAGCAAGTGGTCCAGCAACAGGCTGCTTTCCCCAGACATCCCTCCCGTGGAGCTCACAGGACATCTCCCTGCAGCAACCAGCCCAGCAACAGGTACAAGAAGACAGCTTGTGGAACTCTAAAAAGATTTCTTTGTGCCGTTTTGCCATCGGCAGACTGCACTGATTGACTCTGTACCTCTGTTGCTTCACGGTGGGCGAAAGTGCTCTGAGCCATTTTCTAGGGTTACTTTAATTGTTACAGCATGTAGTAGCTCGGCTAGTGTGGGGTAGGTCTGGCATTTGTGTAGCAGTTACTGTTGACCCATTACTGAATTTCATTGCTTACAAGTGTAGTATTGAAACTGAGGCATACCTGTACTTTCTGTTGCTCTCTCCTGCTGTGTTCTTTCCTGCTGTGTCTACTGCGAATATGCAGTACACCCATTCACGCCCACCCCACCTCTGTTCCTGCCATGACCCCAGCTCTGCTGTAACCTGCCTGCTAATCCCTTCTTTTGTTCTCTCTCTCTCTCTCTCTCTCTCCCTCCCACAGGCTGCACTTCCCAGATGTCCCTCCCATCCCTCCCGTGGAGCTCACAGGAGAGTTCCCTGCAACAAGCGGCCCAGCAACAAGTACAGGAAGACAGCTTGTGGAACTGTCTTAGCCCGTTGCCGCTTACGCAGCCACTGCCCCGCTCACCCTGGCTCATCACATCCTTTATAATGTACCTGTGTCACGTGATTAATCACATGACCAGTTATTCCTAAAACTATCTCCCAAGTTTCCCAACAGCAGCTTATACTCTGTGGCCACTAGGAGTCACTGCTGCAACTGATTCTCCTTCCTAGACCTCCAGCTAAAAGAACTCTATCTGTGCCATGTATAGCCACCACCTCTAGGATCCTCTCCCCACTTTAACCCTCTGCTTATGCTACCCGCCACCCACTTAAGGAGGATGGGAGGAGAGTGGGTAGGGAGGGCAGGGACATTAGCTCACGCTGTGGATCCTGCAGTACGAGCGGTCTTGATAGACTAAATGGCCTTCTTCTGCTAGCTTCTTCGTATGTTCGTATGTATGCTCATATTTACACCATCCCCATCCCAGGATTCGAACCACCGACCTTCCACTTTAGATGCGGCGACCCTAGCCACTAAGCCATCTCAGAAGTACAATATCCTCTGGCTTATAGCACCCTTTAACCTTGAGGTCTATTTTTCCCCCACTATTTCCCCATTCATCTTACCACTTGCAGATATCAAGGGGCTTCCGCTAGGGGCTCCCTACTCTTCACTTCCTTATCACCTTCCTCTCTCCCTTCTAGCAATGGCTCACAGCATGTGTACCCAGCAATGCTCCCTCTGATGGCAGCCTTCCTACTATGCTCCCTATGTGCAGCGGATGCCAGCACCTCCACACTTGCCCTTGACCAGGAATGCCTTTTCTCTTGGACTCCTGTCCTCAAATCTGACCTCCCCCACACTGTGTTAACAGATGGGAATTTACTCCCGTGTGATCCCTATTCTATGCATGCCTCACAAATTCGGACCGTCGCCTGCATGTTTTTTTCCTGTTCTCTCTCACTCTTGCTCCCTCCTCACTGTCCTGCCCCTATTACCTGGCCTGTTCTCTGCTATTACTAGCCGGAGATGTTGAAAGTAATCCTAGTCCCACTGATTTATCTGTGGCCCACTCAAACCAAAAGAAACATAACCTCTCTAGCCTGATGTTTGCCCACACCAATTTATGCAGCCTCCGACCAAAATTTCCAGACCTAAAGGCCTGGGTAGAACTCCACAAACCCTATGTCCTTGGTCTCTCAGAAACATGGTTAAAGCCACACATCCCAAATAATACCTACAACCCTCCCTGGTTACTCCTTGCTACACCAGGATAGACTGGGTAGAAAGAAAGGTAGGGACGTGGCACTTTACTTCAGTGAACCCCTAACTGCCTCCTCTGTACACTACTCTGACCCCACATCCCCCAGTCAATGGATCATAGCTGAAATGACCCTAGGGTCTATAAAAAAGTTGTATGTTGGTTGCTGCAATAACCCCCCAACTTGGGGCACTCCAGGTCTTGAAAACCTCCTGGTTGGCCTAGGTAACCTATCTCCTCCCAGGGACATGGTCCTCCTTGGGTATTTTAATCTTAACAGGTTAAGTTCACTTAGTTCTGACTATTCTAACCTGGTAAAACTGCATAACCTGGGCCAAGTTATCTCTGTCCTGACCAGGTATAACACTCATACCCAAAACCATTCTCTCCCAGACTGGGTGGTAATGAACAGGGAGGACCAGGTACTCCAGTCTGGTATTATGTCCGACTCTATCAGTGATCACTCCCCCACATATATCACCTGAGCCAAAAAGTCCATACGCCCCCCCCCAAAAAAAATACATCTCTTTCCATAATTTCAAATGCCCTGATACCTCTGCCCTCCTTGAGGATGCTAGGGAAGTTGACTGGTCGACTCTGCTCCCTCAGGATGTAACAGCGCATGTGGGCTTTTCACAAGGCCTCTCTTCGGCTACAAGACCATCACTTCCCTCTCACTACCTAGAGAAAGGGGTGGCTGTACCGCTGGGTCTCTGAAGAACTTTATTTTTGATAAAGGTTAGCGACAAACTATGGGCTGCCTACAAAAAGATCCCTTCCCCTACTCTCTGGAATGATTCTAGGCACCTAAGAAATCAGTGTAAACAAATCGCCAGGGTAGTGAAGCAAAAATTCCTCTGTAATTAGCAGAGGGATAGCAGAGGGGAGCCACGTAGTTTCTGGAACACCATTGGCTCCCTTCTAAACCTGCGCTCCCAAAACTCTTTAATTCATCTTAGGTTACCCACCGGTACTCTAACTGATCCAATCGAAGTTGCCAATGCATTCAACATAAAGTTTACCAATCTTAAGGATCGCCTAAGCAAATTTTTCCTGCAGCCTCTTGCTGATCATATTCCTGGTCCTTCTGGTCTGCCCCACCACCACCACCACCTCTGGCCCTTCCTCCTTCCCCTTTACTTTAGGGTTATCTCAGCCAGAGACACTGCCAAACTCCTTAAAACTCTCTCTAACTGTGGCAGCCCTGGCAGTGATGGCATTTTCCCTGCATTGCTTGAGCTTATCTACCCTGCCATCTCCAAGTCACTTTCCTTCATCTTTAATCTGGTGCTGACCACATCTACCATGCCAGATTCCTGGAAAACTTGTCAAGGTAGTTCCCATCTTTAAATATGGGGACCCTCCCTCTACTGACAACTACAGACCTATCTCGCTGCTACCCCACCTGAGTAAGCTACTTGAAAAGATCGTCCACTTTCAGCTGTCAGACCATGTTACAAAATATAACCTGCTGTGTGGCCAGCCACATGGCTTTCATAAGCACCACATCTGCTTTGGCCCAATTTACAAATCATGTTTTTAGAAACATGGACCTGGGCAAAGCTATGAGTGCAGTGTTTATGGACCTGACCAAGGCCTTTGATCTGGTCGATCACCTCCTTCTTAATGCCACTCTTTCTGCAACTTGGCAGCTCCCCATTGACCTTGCAATGGTATAGGATCTATCTGTCCAGCCGGTCCCAGTCAGTATGCATTGGAATGGCCGCCTCCCCTGACTTGCCTGTTTCCACAGGCATCCCCTAAGGCTCTATCCTGGGCCTGCTATTATTCTCCTTATTCATGAATTCCCTCCCCTCTGACTGCCTCTCCCGTGAAGCCCTGCTATATGCGGATGATCTCATCCTCTTCTGCAGTGATAAGTCACTGACTAACATATCCTCTACCCTGTCCCAGAACTATGGCTCAGCTCACAATTGGTTTATGTCATGCAGACTCTCAGTTAATGTACAAAAAAAGAAAGCATTGCTTTTCAGGTGAAAACCATAACTGGCAAGGGTCGCCAAGTCTGGCTCCTCTCTCTTGGTGTTCATGCCGGATGGACCCCCGCTGGAAAATATCCCACATTTTAAATACTTGGGTATAACCCTCGACTCATCCCTCTCCTTTACAGAACACATAAACTCCATTGTTCAACGTGTGAACCAAAGACTCAGTGCCGCCTATTGGTTAAAACAATTCTTGATCAGGGAGGCCCAACTAGCAATTGCCCAAGGCAACCTGCTCCCGATCCTCGATTACTGCGCCCCCATCTGTTTTTATATGTCCTCTACCCTCTGCTCACGTCTCACCTCCATTTATAACAATGTCTGTTGATACACTCTCCTGGTACCATACTCCACTCACCACTGTAACCTGTTATCAGTCTCTTGGTTGGCTTCCACTTTCTGGCCGTCATGAATATGCACTAGGCTGCATAGTCGATAATACCGAAGAGCTGGCAGCACGTCCCATGTATCCTCCTAAAACACAAGCTGCTCCCAGAAACCTGCATGTGTCCTTAGTTCCCCCTATGGAAATACCTAAAATATTCACTGCCATGGATGGCAAATCCCAGTCGGTAACTGCTCCCTCCCTATGGAACACCCTCCCTGCTTCACTCTGCTCTGCTGACACACACAGCTTCTTCAAGCTCTGACTCAAAGATTGGTTACAAAACGAGGCCAAATGCCTGTGCCACCCAGAGTAATCTATATCAACCTGCTTTTCCTTCTCCTCTTTACCCTGCCCTTCTCCTCCTATTCTCCTTTCTGACCTTCCACTATGGCCCCTGTTTCCTGCTCCTTAATTTTCCTTTTCTCCTGCTGGGGAATCTTTACATGATGTATACTGTTGATATTTTGCACTGTTTGTTTGCTAGTTTTGCACTGTTTCCGCACTTGAATCGCATTCCTCCCCTCCCTGTTTTCCAAATGTCAATTGTAAAGTATTTCTTATTCCCTCAAACACTGTTATCCATGTTGTACTACACCGGTGTCCTCACATTTAACTGTACTGTATATATCTTGTATGTATATGTACATTAATTGCACCTGCATGTAAATTTTGTTGTGCCACTTTGTTGGCTCCGGTTGTGACAGAAAACGGTCCCTTGGATCAGTGCACTTACCCGGTAACCAAAGACATAAATAAATAAATGGAACCCAACTATGAAGTTATGCTTACGTTAGCCTACTATTTCATGTCTATGTCCATGTCAAGTATGTCTGCTGTATTTTGCTGTCTAGCTGTTATCTGTGATCTCTGTGAGTTCTTATGTTTTTGAATTGTAGCATATTGGCTAGCTTAACTAGGACCTCATTGTAAATGAGCACTGCGCCATGGAGCTTTTTCCTGGAAAACAAATAAAATACAAATTAATGCAATGGTGTAATGAAGATATTTTGAGCATAAGACTTGCACACACAGCAGCTTGTGCCGACTGCCAGTGCACCAGGGACCCTGCACCCAATTCTCTAACGGGTGGGGTCCCCGGCGGCAAATTCCCACAACTTGCAGCAAAGGTGGCTATACTGGAGAGGTTTGCTGCAAGCTGTGGGAGCGGTCAGATATAAAATATAAAGCAGTCTCTGGTGGCTAGCACCCCCAGACCCTTTTAGGAAAAAAAAGCATATCCTGATGGTCTAGTAGACCCACCAATCCCTAGCCCTGATCTGCCCATATTTTAATATAACTGTTCCTGGTAGTCTAGTGGATCCCCCTACCCTGGCAGCCAGTGACCCACCACCCTCGCTCCCAAGTCCCATCCACGAACTGGCGACTGGCACAGCCCTCCGCTTTCCACCAGGGCCAGCTGCCAACTGAACTGTTAATGAGCACATACTGTATACAATACATGCTCAATGACTGACAGTGAGCTGTCAATCAATGAGTGTGTTGTGTATACAGTATACACTCACTTACAGCTCAGTCAGCAGCCGGCCGTGGTGGAGAGATGAAGGCTGTGCCGGTCACCAACTGGGGGATGGGATGGGGGAGCAGGGTGGGTAAGACATTGCCTACTGGGGTGGGGAGTCCACTAGACCACCAGGGAAAGTTTTATTAATATACAGGCTGATCAGGGATAGGAAGGGGGGCTGCTAGATCACCAGGAACAGTTTTATTAATATATGGTCAGAATGGGGATAGGCAGGGGGTCTATTAGACCACCCGGGATGTGTGTACTTTTACTGATAAGGGGATCGGGGTGGAGGGGCACAGCACATGTTCCCTTCTGCAAAGGGAATGTACCTTTAGACCAGTCCAGGCTGGTCTAACGGTACTTAGAATTTCACCCTCTGGGAGGGTTAAGAGAATCCCGCATTAGGGGATATGGCAGCTTGCACCTGCTGCAAGCCCCCTAGCACCCTGTCACACCCAGCTTCTTGGTGCAGATCTGGTATAGTGCTGGTCTGGTGCACTGGGTCCCAGAGGGCCACTGAGAATCACAAAAGCTGCATGTTTTGATGCAAGGTGCTCCTTGCGCCACTGCTATATGATGCAAGCACCTTGCATCAAAATCTGGCTTTTGAGAATCGGGTCCGTAGAGTATAAGATTGCTGTTTATCCTGATGATGTTTGTTTACATGTAAAATATGCCAAAATATCACTGGGCAATTTATCACATGTGATTGATGACTATGAGGAGGTCTCAGGATACAAAGAGAATGTAGTTAAAATAAAACTAATGACCTAAGGTGCGGTAAAAATGAAGCACTGTTGAAACTGTATTTATTTATTTAGTTTTGTTGACCGGGTAAATGCACTAGAAAAATTCTGCCCATTTTCAGGCACAACCTTGGGGGATACAGATGAATGCCAACTAACTTTGAACCAGATTAAGCTGCTGGTGGTATTTTAGTGAATGGGGGGAAATTTGACCAGGCACCGGGGAAATTCCCTACTCTTTTCAAGAAGTGCCATGGGATCTTTAACATCCACCTGAACTACTACCAGAATAGGAAGATGGGATGTTTAACATTTCATCCTAAAGATGGCACCTCAGGAGTGCAGCACCCCCCCCCCCATGCTGCACTGCAGTGTCAGTATAAGGATATTAACCCAAGTGCCTTGTGTGGGGCTAGAACCCACAGCTTTCTGATCTCCCGGCCTCAGAGGCGAATATGCTACCTGCTGAGCCACTGACACTACATAAAAGCTGGGACTGAAAGAGAATTTCCAGTCTGAAATATCTTGGCATTCACTTAGCCAAAAAAATCAGGGGACATACAAAGGCAACACTATGGTAATTTATGTGAGAAGACGAAACTTGATCTTAAAAACAGAATGTGTTACCGATGAGAATTTATAATAAAGCAGAATCCATTAAAATGAATTCTTAGTCTTAACGGTATCTCTTCAGGGTAATGTCTTCCTCAGAAGTTGATCAAAAATTGGGAAATTGCATTCTCAAGCTTGCTACACATAGGCAAAATAGCAAAATGCAACATTTTGATTTTAGCAAAAAATCAGGGAGGACTTGTTTCAAATTTATTAAAATATTTCTAGGACTCGCACTCTTGCATTGTTATTGTGTGGTTAGACAGTACTGAGAAAGCTACTGGAAGCAGATGAAAATCTCTGAATTTCACCAAATGCCAATGGCTGCACAAATTCACTGCAAAAAGTAGCAAGACAGAAAGAGCTACCTTCCTTGTGAGATTCAAAATACACTGAAAAGACTGAAGATAAATCTGTGAAAAACTAGTGAAGGCAAGGAACACAACCTTGGGAAAACTTGGTAGGAGCTTATAGTTCAGACTGGAGAGAGACACATAGATACAGTGCTTCCAGGAAAAAAAACTATGTATTAAGCTATTAACAATAAAGAAAAGGAGATAAATGATTCTTTCATAAACTCCATCACAGAGGGAAATCTACATGGCATATAATCTCCAGAATGTGTAAAACAACAAGAATTATCCACACCTGAGGCTGAAGCTATAGAGACATTCAACTGAAAGGCAAAGTTTATTTAATAAATTGCTCCCTGCTAAACAGTGGCAACATGCTTGGAATAAACCTCACCATACCACAGACTTTGGAGTCCTAAGAACATTTTCTTGGAAAGTTCTGTTTGTTTTTTTTAAAGTGTAAAAAGTATGAAACAAGATAATCTATAAAGTACTTTTAAAACATACTGTAGAGACATATGACCGCGCACACACATCACATTTTGGGCATGCAGTAAGCTGGAGAAATATTGGGAGGATCTAGCGGAGGATACAGGAGAGGTTTCAGAAATTAAAATAGACAATGTACCATACAATACTTTGCTGGGAGCCTGTCCACAACATAAAATGTCTTAAATACCAAAATATTTATTTTCTGTTATGTTCACTACAGCAATGAAAGGGATCCTTAGAATGTGGTTAAAACAACTGCCTCCAAGCAGGAAGAAACGGTAGGGCATGGTGAATGAGAGGTATCTGATGGAGAAATTGGCACAATTGATACAGACAGAGAATTCAGAAAGATGCTTTTGAGTGTTGATCGATACTATGGATGATACTGTACATCATCCCATGGGTAATTAACAGATTTATTTAACTGTCTTGCTACACAGAATTAATCTGAGACATGTGGAGCTGAAAGACCCAAACATTAAGAGAGTTAAAATGAGACCTAATGATCAAGGTAGGGGCAGAGGAATTTTTCTGAACTAGGCAGTTAGGAAATAGAGACTGCGTTAAAACACACTGTGTACTTGAAAATATTATATCTGATGAAACATGCCAGTAAAGAACATTAGTGATAAAAACAGCAGTACCAAGCCAGTTGGAATTAAATAAACAGGTGTCAGTGATTCTGCAAAACCGCCAATTTGAGATAATACAAGAGCCTAGTGATAATTCCATCTGGCAAGCAATGATATACACTGTTAAAAACAAGCACGAAGTTGAAACAAATACCACCAACAAAGAAATACAAAGTAGCACAAGATGGATTCAGAGCCGATCTAAGACGCATTCTTTCTATCATGGAACTAAGACCAGTTTAAAATAATTTCCAAGTAGATTCTACCTGAGGTTGTTTGAAATCAATCCCTCTTGTGCTCTGAACAATGACATAACTGTAATGTAAAGCATGAGTTTTTTTTTTAAATCCTTTACCTCTGTGTAATGATGCCAAATAAAAAATCCTTCAAAGTAAAAGAACTAAAACATTTACTGAGCATCATAAAGTCAAGTTAAGTTTGTTAGAATGGCTGATGACATATATGAATACTAAGGATCTACAAACACTAGGGGAGCCGCATCTTAAGCGATCTGATCCTAAAACAGACATTTTCATAACACGGATTCTTCTTTCAAGATTAAATACCATGCAAGATGGCTGACTAGGCATGCTGGCAGGTCTCCTCTAACACTTAGATCTTCTATTTGACTGGCACCGGCAATCACTACATGGCTGCAGTGGAAGACTTATTAAACTTTAAATAAACTTATTTCATGGCCCAAGGCCAGATTACACATCAGTACCATTCAGTGAGGAAGCCCTGGTTGACAAATACAAAATAGAAACTATAAAAATGAAAAACCCAAAAGTGACTCATAAAAAATAATTTGAAAAGGAAGATGAGGATCAGCGTGCCCCCCCCCCCCCACCAAAACCGCTAAAAACCCAGGAAGAAGAAGCTGTCAGTGGAGGCAAATCCATCAATACTCTTCTTCCATGGTTTGTGCACAGCAAGAGTTAGTGGATACATGGACACAATTTTACAGACTAAGTGCGAAGAGCTCAGTTGAGGAGTCAGCTGCCACTGCTTTAACGGGTGCTGTAGCAGCACTGGGTAGGGCTGCTATTTCTTTTGTTCCTGGATGTTGCTGGCATGCAAGACTGCGAGGCTCACTGTGACCAGCTGCTCCCAGCAACAATACAATTGTGATTATGACTCCATGTGAAAGTACTGCCTGTCTAAAATCACAATAAGAAGAGAAACTAGCAAATGAAATGTTGCTTCAGGTTATCCAGGATTTGGGATCGGAAATGACTGCAAAGCACAAAAAAATACATCTAATCACCGAAAAAGTTGCAGTAACAGAACACAAAAATTGTGTTGGAAGAAAAGTTTGAGACCACTTCCTATACCATACAATCACCTCTCATGGTGTGGACTCCCTCGTGCACTTACTGTACATCCCTACGTGGTGAGAGAAACTACAGAAACCAACTCCTATTTAGGACAACCTGAACAGCAAAACAAATAACAATCTTAGGTTGTTGGTGCCTCCTGATTTGAGCTTTAATCAAATCTTCCCTTTATGCATTTGATGGTGCAACCTCTAGAAGTTATGCAGGACACACTTACAATTGCGACAGCCTACTACAGTATATCCTTAAAATGGATCCCAAACAAAATGTCAATACAGTTAGACCCAATGCTCGAAGATTTGCACACAGGAACAGGAACTAGAAGCAAACCTTGCCAGGAGAGCTTGAGTGGCTCATGGAGATGTGAACCAAATACTAGTAGTAGTAGTAATAGTAGAAGTATAGTTACAAATAAGTAATACCTATATTCACTTCACTATCCACACTTAGGCAGAGTCCTAACAGTCCTCAGGAAAGTGCCAGGCATGTACCCCAATTTAGTCGAAGAAAGACTGGAGGGCTAAGGACTCAAAAGCAGCAACACGATGATTCCACAAGTGGGTGCTATAACTGGATAAGAATGTATGCCCATTTGACCAGGAAACAGCCCTACATATTTCCGAAATGGTGATGTACCAGGCAGCAGCAACAGAGGCAGCAGGGTGTCTGGTGAAGTGAGCCTTCAACCCCACAGGTGGCTCCTTCCCAGCAATGTGTAGCACAGAGTGATGCAGGAGGTGATCTATCTGACAGTCATCAGTCTGTTGCCAGTCTGGCTATGGTGGCGTCACCATAAATTAGGAACAGCTGTTGAATCTCACTATAAAATTCTGCCACAACCTCTTGGTAAAAGAGCCGGGCCCTCCTTTCCTCCAGGGAGTACATATTTAATTCCTTTATCCTTTCCTCGCATCATAAGCCATACAAGGAAAGGCTAAAGGAATTAAATAAGTACTCCCTGAAGGAAAGGAGGTTAAGGAGGGATATGACAGAAACATTCAAATATCTCACAGGTAAAAACAAGGTACATGAAGGAAGCATATTCCAAAGAAAAAGATGCTTAAGGAATAGAGGGCACACTTTGAAGATAGAGGAGAGGAGGCTCGGAGGAAATGGGAGGAAGTATTTTTCCATGGACAGGGTGGCGGATGCATGGAACAGCGGAGGTGGTAGGGCTGAAATAGTTATAGGATTCAAGAAGGTATGGGATAGACACAGTGGCCCTGTCCACACTGCAGCCCAAAAACCCTTCTGTAACGTTACAGAGGGTGTAAACCCATCGGTAACGTGTGCTTTACACTGGTAACGCTACAGGAGGTAAGCAGAATCGCTGTTGAAACCACATATGAGGTGGTTTCAACAACGGTTATGACACCGTCCTCCTGGTACCGCTACTCGCGGTAGTGAACTGCCGGTAATGGTCTCTGCAGGGCACAATGCAGCGCGAGCTGCATTGTGGGATTGGCGCGCTGTAACGGTTGCCCGGATCCCGATGTGTGGACCGGCGGTGCCGGTCCCGTAACGGACACCACCGAGGTGTGGAAGCACTGCACCGCTCTGCAGCCGTAACAGATTGCATCTGTTACCGGTCACAAGCGGTGTAGTGTGGATGGGGCCAGTGGGATCTTAGAGTGAAGGAGTGGGGTGGGAGAACCGGAGACTGAATAGGGTCTGCGATATCACTATAGATAGGGAATATAGGGCAGACTAGGTGGGCCAAGAGGTTCTTATCTGCCGAAAGCTTCTATGTTTCTGACATGTGAGACTTTGGAAAGAAGGTCGGTATGAGGAGTGCCTGCTTTAAGTGAAACTCAGAAACTACCTTTGATCGCAATTTTGCTTGGGATAGTAGGATAACTTTGCCCTTGTGGACAACCAGGTAAGGTGACTCAACAGATAGCATCTGGAACTCAATCTTTCATTTGGTCAAGCTGATAGCAGCTAAAAAAAAAACACAGTTTTCCATGACAAGAATGAGAGATCTCACTTTTCCATAGGCTTGAATGGTTTACCAATTAGCTACGACAGTACCAAGAACAGGCTCCAGGGTGCAGGTGGTTTGCCCAATTTCAGGCACTTTTGGCTTGTAGCTGTAAACAAATACTCACCATACTAATGATGTTTCTTCTGGAAGGTTTACCAGGGATTCAGACAATTGGCAATCATCTCAGCCGTGAGTTGTTGCCCCAGAGATGGAACTTGGAATGTTTAAGTTCAAACTCTGCTCTGTGGTCATACTCCACTCTGCATTCTAATGGCAGATTCATACATGAAGACCAGAAGAGAGCTGACCACCTATCTAATCTATGCTAAGTATTCTTACCTAAAGTAAATGCAAATAAGAATGAAAACGCATACATCAAAATTGTGAAAATGGTAAAGTTTGCAACAATAAAATGCTCAAGTAGTAAAACCAATCTTTGATTTAGTCTGAGAACCCTTTTATACAAAGGTTCTAGAAGAGGAGGTAGGGAAGGGTTTGTATGATACACTAGTAAACCCTCTAGAAGAAACATAATTAATACGGTAATTTGTTCTTCCAGCAACAAGAGTTTACTAGTACCTTGGAAGGCAGGGTGTAGAACTATTTAGGAAAAAAATGGTGAAGCCCTGAAGTGCCAAATCTGGCATCCCTTCTAATCTGGATGTCCAGGCTGTAATGGGAAGTAAAGTTGTGTACTGTGGATCAGCTGGCTGCTTTACACACCTCCTGAAGAACTATAACCCTTAAAGTTGCCACAGTGGTAAATAGTTCTAGTGGGATGTGCCCGCAGACCTTAGAGTGGTAGCTAGCCAGTCTTTCCATAGCAAAACTTGTCAGTATTACAGACTTGCTCAGCCATCAGACCTTTTGCCTTAATGATGTTTGTCAGCTTCTCTGTGAATGGGCTGACCTCCTCATCAGCTGCATTTAGACAAAGACATTTGGAGATATTTGCCAGACAAAACACTTCTCTGTGGGAGCGAGCAAGATGCCCCAGATTTAAAAAGCAAAAAGAGAGGGTAACAATTTAGGTTATGCATTCCTGTGGCATTTGTACAAACAGTAACCTCTCCTAATTGAAAAATCGAAGAAACCTCGCTGCTTTAAGCATGTCAACATGCTTAATCTCCCTGTCAACTGTGCATCCCAGAGAAACAGCTGGATGGATGCTTTTCTTTCCAAAAATGATTTCAAGAGTAATACTCCATCAAGCAGTATCTCAAAACGTTTGCTACTTAAAGCAGTACTGCTACTTGACAACTCCCCTGCTCAACCAGAGATTCTCCCTGTGAAAACACAAAATGGCACCAAAAAAATGTGTGTTCTTACCCCAGAATACAACATCTCAACTGCAGCCATGCAGTCAAGGAATCCTTGAAATCCTGAAACAGAATTACAGGAAGAAACTCCTGCAGTCTGCGCTGGCTGATAAAAATGTGGCAGTCTCTCAGAAAGGAATTTTAAAAGGAATCACATTAAGACATCTGATTTACATGGCTGAAGAGGCTTGGTGGGACCATGTTTAGGTGAGGGTGTGTGGAGGGATGGGGTCATAGGTACTGAGTGGGGGGATGGATGGGAGGGGGCATGGAGAGAGCACAGATCGATGATGGACCATTTTCTTTCCAGGTTTAAATAATAAAAAGATCAATGAGGGACCATTTTCTTTGTTTCAGTGGAACCGTCATAGTCTTTGCTGGGACCAGGGCTGAGCACCCCAGTGTCACCACCTATGTCTTGGGGGGGGTGATCTGAAGGGGGAAGGGGCTGGCATGAAGTAGTACCAGGGTGGGCACCCCAGTCCACTTGTAGTATGTTCCTATTCCCCACTCAGAGACACTGAAAACTGAGTATGAAGAGGGAAGGCTTACTAAGCTGGGAGGGGAGGGAGCATAATCACAGACGGCACTGAGAAGCAAAGGGCGGGCTGGCTGAAATTAGAGGAGGAGGAAGCATGACAGGACATCATGTTTTGGGTGAGAGTTGAAAATTCCCCTGTCGCAGCACTGTGTGTTCCAAAGATGAATTCTCATCTCACGACCCTGAAAACAGCTCCCTCCACTAAGCTGGGCACCCAGGATTTTGGGGGTGCCCCAAAGGTAGTATGACCCAAATGTGAAAAAACATACACCAGACTCAAGCTAAACTTTAGCTAGGTTCAGGTGTTTGTTTTTTAAAAATACATCATTTTCATGTATTTTCCATATTTTCTGTTTAAAAAAAAAAGCTGCCAGCTATGACAACCTGAATTTTTTTCTCACAACCCAAAAACCACAAATTATTACAAAAGCAAAACTCTTGTGGCACCAATATTTTTGTGTCATATCAGAGGGTTAGCCTAAGCATTACTGAGCATACTTAGAAGGCACTACCTTGACACACGCCCATTCTACCCTGAAAGTTTTGGGAAAAATGTTGTCTAAACTATAGTGAGAGCACAAAAACGTGTAATAAAAGCCAAAAAATGTAAAATATTTCTGTAAAAATAACATATCCGGATATCAGAAGCCACATTAGCCACTGTCATGAACCTTTCCATGCCTTCAGATTTTGCCTCCTGGTCAAAGCATGCCAAATTTGGGGCAATTTGGGAGCAATTTCTTCGAACACCACTGAAGTCATTTAGGTACAGAGTTAGGGGGTCTGACATTGAGTACTCCACTCAACCAGAGAGAGAGACAGATAGATAGATCTATACATACACATACACACACATTATACAGGTGAGGTAGCACCTGTATATTAGGGTTGAGTAAGCACTTTAATGTTAAACTCCAATTTTTGCACCTTAATAACTTTATCCACATTGAACCAATTTATATGAAAATTGGAAAGCACAGTGTTGGTGGTCAGGTCCTCTGGATCCTGAACATTTTGTGGAGATCAGCTGACTGGAGGCAAAGGTGCAAAAAAAAAAAAAGCAAAAATCACCAAAATTCAGCCTTTTTTTTTGTTCACCTACAACTAAAAAACTAGAAGGATCTGAAACTTGTAGGCTTCATGGAGTTTGGTTCAAGGAGCTTTTGTGTTTTTTATGTCCCGAACTTCCATACTTTTTAAATTATTTAAGAAAAAATGTTCCACTGAATTTTTGTCACAACATGAAGTCATGCTGTCATCTTACAAGACTCTGTCATTTTTAAACTAGCAGGGCTGGCTCCCTGCTAACAAATGACATCCCCCCTGTTTTCACTCAGCAGGGACAGGGGCTACATGCCAGTGTGTAGCCCAACCCCTGCTGAGCGTGCTGTGCATGGCTCTGTCCACCATTAGCCACAGAGGAAGCTTTATCAATTTCAACTGGACATCGGGGGGCTCTTTCCCCAGTGCCAATTTAATTATCTCTTTTATTTTTATTTTTTTATTGTATAATCCGACAGCAGGGTGTCCATCCCCCAGTGTTGGTTTGCTCTTCCTTCCGTACAGTCCACCCCCTCCCCACAAACCCATTAGCTGATGTTGCTGACACCGGGGGCAATCCTTGGTGTCACTATACTCAACCTCCCCATCCAGCCATGTGGGTGCCCACCCCTGGTGTCCGACAGTAGCATGCCGACACTGGGGTACCCAATTCCCAGTGTCGGAAATGGCAGTATGGCCACTGAAACAAAGAAAACCATCCGTCTTTTTTCTTCTCCATGCTGAAATAAAGAAAATGGTTCCTTGTCCTCGCTGCCATCCCCAACCCCCCCATCCCAACCCTCCCACTCAGCACCCCCCCAAACCTTTACTTACCGAGCCAAGTTCCAGTATCGTAATGTCTTTGGACCGGAAACGCATCTTCACTCTTCAATGCCTAACCGGAACTGAGGAAAACAGATAAGTGCAGTACAATTTATTTCAATGGTGTTTTGAACTTATCTTCATAACTTGGTCACGTTTACTGTTTTTGTTTTTTCCACCAAATTTTTAACATGGCATTTTGGGGAAGCACCAAGTTTGGTCAAGAGTAAATCTGTGAGCCACCCGCTGGCGATAGCAATACCGACACAGGTATTGTGCCATCAACTCCAGTGTTTCTGTGGGGGCACCCATGCAGGAGCTCTGCCCCACACCCCTGGACTTTAGGATTCTCAACTCCAGGTCGGAGTTGGTCCAGGGAGGGGCAGGACACTGGGGAAGCGAAACATGGAAGCGGACCATTACAGCGACTGTCGCTGTAGTGGTCATTCCATGTTTCGCTGTTGAGAATCAGGCAAAGGGGTCCACCCTTTTGGGACACCATCACAAGAACAGTGGTGGTGAAATTACACTAATCTGGCCGGAAGGTGATTTTGCAATTTATCTCTACTATATGTGTGTGGGTGTGTGTGTGTGTATATGTATATATATATACATATATATATATATATATGTATCTATATACTGTATATATACACACACATACTTTGCAAAAAACTACATTAATGCACCAGTTAAGATCAGGATAAAGTGACAAAAGAAGGGAAATAGGACGTTAAGGTTTCCAACCCTAAAACCCCTGCCCCATCCCTGAAGCGAATGAGAAGTGGAGTCCTCCTTGGAGTTGTCAACCTCAATGCTCACCCCACTGCAGTAACAGAAGAGCTAAGATGTGATGGAGACAGGTTAGTATGTTTCATGAGTGCATACAATGGGGTGAGTGTTAGGGTTGACAACCCCCAAGGAAGACTCCACACCTCATACACTTCAGGGGTGGGGCAGGGGTTTTAGGGTTGGAAACCCTAACATCATATTTCCCTACTTTTGTCACTTTGTTCTGAACCCTAACTGATGCATTAACAGGTTTTTTTTCCAAAGAATTTCCTTACTTTTTGAGATAGTGTAATCGTAATGTTATTTCCCTGTGGGAGCAGAGGGCCCCCATCCCTCTATAAATGCGTATATGTATGTAGCTGTGGAAGGACCCAGCGCTTCCATTTATAGAACAAAAGTGACCAAACTGCCAGCATAGCCATCTTTTTATCCCATCTCACATACCTGATATAGCAAATTTTTCAATCCCAGCCAAAATGTAATTGCACTCAACTGCAATGCTGTTCAATGCCACAGGTGCAAAAACACATTTTGGCCAGGATTTGAAAAATGACAGCTGTGACATAGAGCACATGAGGTGGGGTAATAACATACATACATACATACATACGAAATGCCAGCAGAAACAGGCCTCAAGGTCTATCAAGTCTGCTTGATTGTGCAGCTAGTCCCTCAACTTGCAACTGCCCCACCCTCCCTCCCTCCTCATAACCACCCCTCACTCTGTCCCACCTTCTCTTAAATCCTCCCACCATTCTACATGATACCACCTCCTCAGGCAGACTGTTCCACTTATCTACCACCCTTTCCGTGAAACACAGAATGTGATGGCAGATAAGGACTGCTTGGCCCACCTAGTCTGCCCATTTCTCTACCTAATGGATAAGCTGCAGATCCAAGTTAACCAACAGCCTACTTCCTCCTTACCCCCCACTAGAACTGCCTTATGTCTACCCCATGCATTCTTGAATTCCACCACTGATTTTGACTCCATGACCTCCTCAGAAGGTTGTTCCATGCATCCACAACCCTCTCTGTGAAAAAATAGTTCCTCACATTACCTCTGAGCCGTCCCCTCTCTATCTTCTAATTATGCCCCCTTGTTCTTGCACATCTCTTTTTCTGAAATATGCTACCTTCTTGGACTTTGCTCATTCCCTTGAGGTACTTGAAAGTTTCTATTATGTCCCCCCTCTCCCTCCTTTCCTCGAGGGTATACATATTAAGCTCCTTTAGCCTCTATTCGTATGTCTTCTGGTGCAGACCCTGCACCATTTTGGTTGCCCTCCTCTGGACAGCCACCACCCTGTCTATGTCTTTGCGGAGATGGGATCTCCAGAACTGCATACAGTACTCCAGATGGGGTCTCACCAATGTCTGTACAGAGGGATAACAACGTCCTGTTTTCTACTGGTGATGCCTCTCCCTATGCATCCCAGTATCCCCCCAGCCCTCCTTACTGCCTTCTCACATTGCTTGCCCACCTTTAGGTCATCTGATATAACTACCACAGGTCCCTTTCCATTTATGTTGTTGTCAGTATCTCACCCCCCCCATTGTGTACTCTTCCCCTGGGTTTTTGTTTCCCAGGTGCATTACTTTGCACTTCTTTGCATTGAATCGAAGCTGCCATACATTTGACCATTCCTCCAACCTTGCCAAGTCCCTTCTCATCCTTTCCACCCCACCTTGTGTATCAACCCTGTTGCAGATCTTTGTGCCTGCAAAGAGACATACTTTTCCTTCCAGTCCCTCTGCAATGTCACTTATAAAGACATGAAAAAGTGTCTCCTGATTTCCCTCCTTAATCTCCCCCCTCCAATCCCAGCCGATGCCCTCTCGTGTCCCTCCCCCTTCTGATCTGAAGAATCCCTTCTGTATTAATCCTGTTAATACCCTTTAAGTACTTAAAAGTTTCAATCATATCCCTCCTCTCTTCCAGGGAATACATTTGCAGCTCTCCCAGCCTCTCCTCATAGGATTTTCCCTCAAGTCCCTGTATCATCTTTTTTGCCCTACGCTGCATCCCCTCCAGCAATCTGATGTTCCTCTTCAGGAATGGATGCCAGTACTGCATGCAGTATTCTAGGTGCAGCCTGACCAGTGAGCTGTACTGGGGCAGGATCACTTTTCTGTGCCTGGAGGAGATTCCTCTCGCTATGCACCCCAGCATCTTGTCTGCCTTTGCAGCTGCCTTCCTGCACTGAGCTGAGTGGTTCATACTTCCCGTTATCAGTACCCTTAGATCTTTTTCCTCCACTGTGCTTTCCAACTGTACCCCTCCCAACCGATATTTCCTCCCCTGGTTCCTTGTTCTGAAGTGCAGTACCTTGCACTTCTTGGCACTGAACCCCAATTGCCATATCTCTGACCATTCCTGTAATTTGGTCAGGTCTTCCTGCAGCCCCCTCCATGTCACCTACCACTACACTGATCTTAGTATCATCTCTGAACAGACTGATCCTACTCCAGATCGCGTTTGAGATATTGGCTATGAATATCCTGAACAGCACCAGTCCCAGTACTGAACCTTGGGGCACCACGCTCATAACGTCCTTTGGTGATGAGAGGTCCACCACCACCACCACCCTTTGCTGCCTACCCCTCAGCCAGTTGGTGATCCAGTTGATCATTTTTGTCCCCACACCAGTGTAGTACAGTTTTCCCCCAGCCTCCCATGCTGCACCGAGTCAAAGGCCTTGCTGAAGTCCAGATATAGGATGTCCACTGCATGGCCCATGTCCAGTTCTCTGGTAACCCAGTAATAGTACTCGACTAGGTTCATCTAGCAGGATCTGCCCGATACAAAACCGTGGAAAGCTATGTTGAAAATTTTGAGTCAAAATATTTAAAACTTCCAAAGTTACAAGCGTGTGTAGCAAAATTGTAACAAATGGACATAACTTTGCCATTTTTATATATTTTGAGCCCAAATTTTCAACATAGCCTTCTTATGAACAAGGGCAGGATAAGTTTTCAAATCCTGCCCGAAAGGTGAATTCACCAACCGACCACGTAATCACCTTTTGGGCGGGAGTTGCATAATGTCAGTCATATTGTTCATGAAGTAGGGTCCTCAAAAAGCCATGTTGAAAATTTGGTGTCAAAATGTCAAAAAAATGGCTGAGTCATGCATAAAAGTTGAAACCCCTATTGAAATACACTGAACCACATTTACCTTAGTTTCTCATATTGCAGTTGCCGGTTCCAGCAGCAAGATGCGTCTTCAATTGGAGAGTGGATCTAGAACCTGGGACCTGTTCAGGTGAGGGTGTGTGCGAGTGCACTAGGGGGTATGGGGTGGTGGGTGCTGAGTGGGAGGTGGGGGGGTTGATCGACGAGGGACCTTTTTTGTTTGCAGGCTTAAAACAAAAAAGAAACAAAAAAAAGCACCAGGGATAGTGATCAGAGTACGGGGAAATGGGAAGGAACACTGCACTAACAGGGAATATCATTTTGACATAGGGATGGCGATTGGAGAATGGGGAGGGTGGAGGGACCACTGGACTACCAGGGATTATCATTTTTTTAGATGTGGATGGCGATCAGAGAATGGGGAGGGGGAGGGACCACTGGACTACCAGAGAATACAATTTTCACATGTGGATGGCAACTGAAGAATGGGGGAGGGACCACTGGACTACCAGGAAATATAATCTGTACTACATGGACAGCGATTGGAGAATGAGGGAGCGGGGAGGGACCACTAGACAACCAGGGACACACTGTTTTATCTTCAGGGGATGGAAATCGACGGGTAGGGGGTGCCACTAGACACCAGGGAGCTATAACAGTTTGAACTGTCATGGACCTTTACTGTTCGCAGTCTTTTCAGTTTGAACAGTAAAGTTCATACTGTAAAGAACTGTGAATGGTTATCTTCCGATCAATTGATCTTTAGCTACGCGAGTGACAGGTGATATGAATCTCACCCCAAAAAGACATATTTGCCCTTAAAAATGTTTAAATAATAATACAATAATGGAAGTAAGAATGTATCTGAGACCTAAATACAAGTCTGGGTCATTCCTTACCAAGTAGTATTTCTTTAGAAATCAATTTTTAAAAGGGAAAAAAAACAAGATGGTGGACAGCGCCGACAGTATTTCTCTGTGCATAAACAGTAAATCTTTAATAATTAACAGTTTGAATGGTTTTCATTTACCTGCCTGTCCAGTGGCTATCACAAACATCGTTATAATTAAAAAATGGTGAGATATCTTCTCACCACACTTCCAAAGGCACACCCTTCACGTAGACAACATTATCCCTGAAAATTTCAAGAAGAAATTTCACTCCGTGATAGCTGTAGAGGAGGGCAAAAAATCTCATGTTAATCAATGGGAAAAAGGGTTTTTTGTTTCCTGTTTTTTACCACTCCATATCTCAAAAGCCATACTCGATGCCATCATAAAGTTTTCCACATCTTGAGACACTGACAGAATGACCATGCATGCCAAATTTAGGGCATTTTCATCAATAAATGCCAATGTTATTAAGGCACAAAATTCTGAATTTAACATAGAAATGCCAGTACAGCCCTAACTATAGGGGCGCGGTAGTGCCTATAATGAAGAATAAATGATGGCAAACAGTTGTATAGGAGGAAAAAAATACCACTGAGGGACTGAAGAAGCCGTAAAAATGAGGATGACAAAAATGACAAAGTTATGCACCAAAGCTGAAAACCACACTGAAATGTACTGAATCACACTTACTTTGTTTGTTATATAGCAGTCGCCGAATCCAGCAGCAAGACGTGCCTTCAATTGGAGAGTGGATCTTCACACTGGGACCTGTTCAGGTGAGTGAGGGTGTGCGGGGTAGTGGGTGCTGAGTGGGAGGTCGGTCAGATCGCCGAGGGACTTTTTTTTTTTTTTTAATAGGTTTTATATACATAAAAAAAAAGACACTGAGGACTGCTTTCTTTATTACAGAAAGGATTGCTTTCGGAGGGTGGAGGGGGTGGGGTGCCACTAAACACCAGGGAAAGAAAGAATGTCAATCATGTCAATGGGGACAGTGATCGGAGGGTGAGGGGTGCCACTAGATGCCAGGGAAATATAATATACAGTATACAGGATGGCAAATGGGCATAGGGGGGTGCCACAAGACACCAGGAAAAAATAGTTTGAATACAGGAGTGCAATCTGAGGGTGGGGGTACCACTAAACACCAGGAAAAAAATTACTTAATTTCGAGACTGCGATCAGAAGGTGGCAGCTGCCACTAGACATGAGGGAAATATAATTTATACGGGCATGGCAATCAAAGAGTGGGGGGTGTCACTAGACACCAGGGAAATATAATTTATAAATGGGAATGGCAACTGGAGGGTTGGGGTGTCACTACACACCGGAGAAAACATGCCGGCAAAGATCACCTGGGAGAAAAAGAAGAGGCTGTCGGGGGAACGGGACTGCCACCGGGGGAGTGGTCCCGATCTCAGTCTTTTTTATGACTCTTCCTGAGGACTTGTCTCGGGCCTTAAAGGCCTGGGAGCACAATGACCTTGCTGGCGACTGAGAGGCTGCGACCCCGGAGGACCCCTGCCCGGAACTGGCTACCTGATGTTCCATTAGGACATTTTTAAGAGCCTTCTTTCTTCGCCTAAGGGAAATTTGATTAAACTTCTGGCAATGCTCAGTCAGAAACGTTGAGGTCAGGCCCAAGACAGCAGACACATAAAGAATGCTCATCTGTAGAGGCAATCTTCTTCCCACAGTGGCAGCAACGGAAAAGAGACGTAAAAGGGAGTCATTCTCGACATAAACAAAATAAAGGAATCTCCCAGAAAAAGAGATTCAAAGGTAAATACAAAAGAAAATATTCATAGGCAAAGAGGCACGAAACTGCATCAGAGCTTCCGTGGAGACCCATGTAGACTGAGTCAATGGCAGGAGAGAACTAAGGAGGGTGCGGGGCTGCTCATGCCTTTATAGAGTTGGTGACACTGTCACAAGATGTTGGCATGGGCGGCCCTTAGCTGTACTGCTGAAAATCTTCCATGTGGATTCCCCTTCCCCAACGGTGAAGTTCCTATGGTGCGACCTGATGACTGAGATACCCCTGAAGATCAAAAAATATCAACAATACTTCCAACAGGGAGGTAGCGTATTCTAATTTTTGCCATACCCTCCAAAAAAGTTAACATTTTTTTTATTTCTTGCCAATATTTGCTGACTGTAAAAAAATCTAAACGGTATCCATCAATGAAACACCACTCACTGTGCAGATATATTTGTCCTGATCAAGTTTTGTGCTCAATGTACCATGCTATCATTTTTTCTATAGAAAGGGTGGCAGAACTATGGAACAGGAGAGACAGGGAGGGCAGAAGAGGGGGGGAGTAGCTCTCTATGTAAGGGAAGGGATAGAAGCAACTGAACAAAAGAGTAAACAGGGAGGAGAGGAGGCACTCTGGGTCACCTTAGAGAGTGGGTCCTAGGGTGGTAGCCTGGGTAAAACATTGGCTGAACAACAGGACACAGAAGGTAATTGTAAATGGAGTCCACTCTGAAGAAAGAGGGTTACTAGTGGGTACCGCGAGGGTTCAGTACTGGGTCCAGTCCTTTTTAATGTCTTTATAAGTGACATTGCAGAGGGACTGGAAGGAAAAGTATGCCTCTCTGCAGATGACACAAAGATCTGCAACAGGGTTGATACACAAGGAGGCGTGGAAAGGATGAGAAGGGACTTGGCAAGGTTGGAGGAATGGTCAGAAGTATGGCAGCTTGGATTCAATGCAAAGAAGTGCAAAGTAATGCACCTGGGAAACAAAAACCAAGGGGAAGATCACACAATGGGGGGAGGTAGTAACAACAACAAAAATGGAAAGGGACCTGGGGGTAATCATATCAGATGATCTTAAGGTTGGCAAGCAATGTGAGAAGGCGGTAGGGAGGGCTGCGGGGATACTGGGATGTATAGGGAGAGGCATCACCAGCAGAAAACAGGAAGTTGTTATCCCCCTGTACAGACAGTTGGTGAGACCCCATCTGGAGTATTGCGTCCAGTTCTGGAGACCCCATCTCCGCAAGGACATAGACAGGATGGAGGCAGTTCAGAGGAGGGCAACTAAAATGGTGTAGGGTCTGCAAGAGAAGCCATAAGAGAAGAGGCAAAAGGAGCTTAATATGTATACCCTTGAGGAAAGGAGGGAGATGGGGGACATGATAGAACATCTAAGTACCTCAGTGGAATCAACAAAGTTCAAGAGGGTAGCATCTTTCAGAAAAAGAGATGTGCAAGAACAAGGGGACACCATTTGAAAATAGAGGGGGGACGGCTCAGGGGCAATGTGAGGAAGTATTTTTCACAGAGAAGGTGGCGGACGCATAGAACAGCCTTCCTAAGGAGGTCGTGGGGTCTAAAACTGTGGGAGAATTCAAGAATGCATGGGACAGACATAAGGCAATTTTTGTGGGGGGGTAGGAAGAAATAGACTGTTGGTTAAATAGGATCTGCAGCTTATCCTCTAGGTAGGGAAATGGGCAGACTAGGTGGGCCAAGCGGTCCTTATCTGCCGTCAAAGTCTATGTTTCTATGTAACTCTCTGCTGGCAGAGATGGTGGGCACTAACATTTGATGGTTTCAAGCAAGGTTACTATAGGACAGAGTGAAGGGGACCAACAGAATCAGGAAGGAGAATGGGGGAAGGGGACAACTAGGTCCCTGCTTGGACAGTAGGTCCCAGGGTTAGATAGGGAGCTAGGGTAGACTGGATGGACCATTGGTCTTTTTCTGTCGTCATTGTCTGTGTTTCCATGTATGTGCTGTAATACAACAGGAGTGGGGGTGAAAATGACGAGATAAAAAAGATATCTTAGCTAGTGACATCAGTAACAACAACAACAGTGGGAATTCAAGAATGCATGGGACAGACATAAGGCAATTCTAGAGGGAGGTAGGAGGAAGTAGGCTGTTGGTTAACTAAGATCTGCAGCTTATCCGTTAGGTAGGGAAATGGGCAGACTAGGTGGGCCAAGCAGTCCTTATCTGTCATCAAATTCTATGTTTCTATGTAACATATAAAAAAATTGCTGTTAGTGTTGTCACAGTGGATATTTTTAAGGTTACTGTCATCACAGAGGAGTACTGGTCCAATCAGGGAGCAGCTTTCACAATGTTGATGACATCAGCATGCCCAGTGCAGTACTGAAGTTAGCTGTTAAAATAGATAAAAAAAAGCAAAATCTTCAAACTGCAGATTTAAAAGTTATAATTTATAAACTACTGTTGTATATATCAAATATACAACAGCCTGACTCAAAATAGGCAATTTATCAACACTTGTGAAGGGGCAGGACTTTTATAACTCACTTGTGGTTCTGCCTCCTCACGTTTGGAAAATAAATTGCATACTGAATCAGCCCACTGCATATCCTATATACATATAATACATGCGCAGTAGTGCCTTTATATTTTGGTTGAGTAAGCACTTTAATGTTAAACTGATTTTGCATCTTAAAAACCTGGCCCTGTGCAACCAGTTTGCCCAGTAACAGCAGGGCAAAAATGCTGAAATTCACCTATATTAAGACTTTTTTTTTGCTCAACTGTAACTTAAAAAACCTTTTTTTGAAATCGGAAACTTACGGGTTGACAGACTCTGACCCAAGGTATACACTTTCACAAAATTCAAGTTTTTAACTTATAAATAAAGTACGGTCAATGTATTTCAATACGTTTTGAACTTTCACTTATAACTTTGCATTTTTTAATATTTTTTTATCAAATTTTCAAATGGCCACTTCTTGACCACATCTCATAAACAATGTAAGTGAAACTTTCCAATCTGGCTTGAAAGGTGATTTCACAGACACTCAGCCAAATCACCTTTCAGGTGGGATTTTAAAACAATTCACCTACCAAGTTCATGAGGTGGGGTCATAAGAAGACTATGTTGAAAGTTTAATGAAAAATATGTTAAAATGATCAAGTTATTAGTAAACATTGAAATTTGGAATTTTCAACATTTTGACCCCACATTTTCAACATACCCATTTTTTCACACCATCTCATGAAGGTGACAGGTATTGTTTTTCAGACGTTGCCGAAAACATGTTTTCGCATTTGTGGCATGAAATGATGTTTCAGTTAGTATTTTATAAATGCCACCAGTTATGTTTACGGTGTGTGTGTGTGTGTGGGGGTCACTCCCAGCCTGGGGAGGGGTAGTGAAATTGTAACCACATGAGCAACAAGTAAACATACAATGAAGAGAACTTTACTCTTGGTATAGGGCCCAGAGGGCCCTCCGCCTCTGCACCCACAGCCATATGGAAGTGCAGGTCCCAAAGAGCCCCACAGTTCCGTAGCCTCCCCCGACTCCTTCCATCCACAAGCAGACATACTCTTACCTTGATGCAGGGCCCAGAGGGTGCTGAGTGCCTGCATCTGTTCACACAGGTCCAAAAGGTACCTGTGTGAATAAAGATAAGACTCCACTATCACAGAAAGAAAGGAAATTTACTGCAAAAAACTATGTTAATGCACACAGTAAGGTTGAAAATACAGAACAGACAAAGTAAGAAAATGAAAACCATTAGGATTTGGAATCTCGGTAGTCAGGGTGAATCGGTAGCGTGGTGTTCCTTGGGGTTGTCAACCCTGAGGCCCACCCCTATCCTAAGCAAACAAACATGACTGCTTGCTTCACGCAGGGCTCTATGTTTAGAAGGCTATGACTAATTCTGTTGGCTACATGTGGCGAGAATCTCTACCTCCAAACAGTATATGCCTATGAGGCACTGGTTTGGAGCTGTACCTTGTGCTTTGGACAGGAGGCTATGGGCAGGGGCAGTGTGTGGGCATTAGGATTGCCAACCCCACGGAGCACCACACTCCACCAATTTACCAAGACTCCCCAGACTCCAGACCCTAATGTTTTTAACTTCCTTACTTCCTCACCTTGTCTGCTTTGTGTTCTTCAACTCTAATGTGTGCATTAACATTGTTTTTGCATCACACTTTGGACTTGTTCCCATTATAAAAACCATCAGATATTTCTCCATATCTGATGGTAATTCGCATTAACCCTTAATATGCCTTGGACAGCTTTATCAGTCCAGAATTCCTATACATTCTAATTCTGTTGGCATCCTAAGGGTTAATAATTACAGCACTCAATTACATTGTAATTAATACACCAACACTATTACAAGTGTGGACAAAAAATACACATTATTACAGAACTATTAATATGTGTAACAACCCCTACATTACAACACTAACAACATTTGTAATAACCACCTAACGACAATACATCTAAACTTTGTAACTCATATAACTAATTACACCCAGTTAGCACTTACCTAATAAAATAGTCACCTGGAAATCAAAGTTAAACTGTGTAAATATAGCCATGACGAACAAACTCAAACTCAGCCCCCCTCCCACTTTTATTGTTGCCTCCATATCATTGCCAAACTAACACCTACACATGGAAGTTAAACTGCGTTAAACATGTGTCCCTGAGCAATAAACTTAGAAGCTCAGCCCCCTCCATTTTACTGCTGCCTCCATATCACTTGCCGAACTAACAGCCACAGATGGAAAGTCAAACAGACCAACCTTATGAAATATACAAAACATCTGATAGGTAAGTGCTAAATATTTGTGAAATATCACCATGTTGGGGTCAAGCAAGCTCATAAAGGCCACTCGCTCTTCGGACACATGGCTTTATGGCTTGCTTGACCCCTTGATGGTGATACTTCCTCATAGCTGACATCTACATGTAACCCCTAGCTGGCGCTATCCCAAGGGCTACTCCCCCTGCCTGCTTGGCTAGTAGCAGGCTAAGGGGCCTGAGTTCTGAAACAGGTGCCTCCACCCAGAGGTCAGGGTTGGCAGTGATCAAGCTAGCCTGGGAATTTCCCCAGAATCCAAAAGGTTTGGTTGGCTGATCTGTCTGTCAGTCACAACAAAGGCTCCCCCTTCAAATGCAAAAAGGCGCCGCCAAAAGCCCAAAACTACAATTCCTACAGATTTTGACTCCAGACAGCTCCTGTAGTCCGGCTCCATTTTAGGTCCCACCAGTACTGATTGGTCCAATTCAGCAGTCCAGGCGCAAGATAGTGTAGATAAACAAAACAGTCCTTGCTGCAAAGAAGGCAGGTTAGACGAACTACATTATCATTATCACTCTAAATGATTTTCAGCAAATAGTTACATCTTTCAACAGAGCTCCCTCTCAGATTACTTACGACTGCAATCCAGGCAGCTCTTAAAGAGACAGTACACAGAGGCTATACAGGCACTCTCTGGTAATCACATTTAAACTGCTAAACGCAGGACCCCAGCCTGGCAGTGACCATTCAGGCAAGCTCAAGGAAGACTTTTCGGGAACCCCCATTTGTAGGGGGGTTACACACATATGAATATATCTATACAGAATATGCCATAGCCCTAATAAAAATATCACTGATATTTTTCCGAGACGGGTGGGGCAGATTATGCTCTAGGTCATGGAGTGGAGAGAGAAATTTTTTGTTCAGTGATTGCACTGGATTTCAGGTATAAGGTGGACTCTGAGTTGATGCTGAGAGCTGATTTCTCTTGACAGAATGAAGGCATATATATTTTTCTTTTGGAGAGCTGAATTTAAAAGCCCCACCCCAACTGTTTTCATTTTTTTTTTTTTTTTTTTTTTAAATCGGTGCATCTATATTTGTAGCACCCCTCCACACCTTTTCTGCCTGTGTGTTGTTTCTTGGATTTTGTACCCGATTTTGTCTGTTTAAACACAATAGGTGTGCAGATGAGTTAGCTGGATTTAGCAGTCAGATTCGAGTCTGATTGCAACTGTCTGCTGCAAGTGGTGGTTGAAGCTGTCTATGGGCAAACATGTGGGAATTCAGGTCTTTGGTCAAGCACAGAAGAGAGCTAACAACAGAGTGTTGTTATTGAGGTCTGCTGGGTCTGGTACGATTTCAAATATAAAAAAAAAAACACAAACTGGATGCCGGCCTGTTGGCAAGGAGGGCTGAGGCACTGTATGTCTTACCTCCCTTCATGACAGGAACCTAAGTTCATTAGCGAGTTCAAGCTGTCAGGTGTCAACTATAGTGGGAGAGGATGGAGTGACCAGAGGACTGCTCTCCTCTCCTGAGGAGCGGGGACACAATGCCACCAAGTGGATGCATGGTGGCAAGGCAGTTGGTGCATCTGGCAAGGCAATGTCTGGTGACCAATGTATGCGTGCCTCTATGCACACACATGCTTGCATCATTATATGCACTTTGGACGTGGGGGAACTGTAAAGAGGAAAATGTCTGGCTCCGGTGAATGAAACCAGGCCTATCACCTGGGACCACCAACTAGATGGTGCTCCAGGGTGGGGAGAACAGACCTCCTTCCCCTGGCCCGCCCATGGGGAGAATCCACAGGAGTTCAAGGTAGGTCCTGGGGGAGGCAGGTGTCGCTGGGGTGAGGGTTGGGGCTTATGGTGCTACAGGGCAAGAGAAAAAGCTTGATTAAAACCAAAAAACTCAAACTGGGATAAATTGTTGGTACGGATGATGTCCTGAGTGATAGCTGGATGAAGTTATTTAGTAATAAAAGTGAAAAACGGAACAGAAAAGGTTATTTTTGTATTGGTATGTCAGAGCAGAAAATGGTCATGGTAGCGCTTTTTAAATTTGTCTACTACGCTGTGATTGACAGAATAAGAGGTTTGCCCAGGGGTTTGGAGGGCATGAGTTGCCAATGAAAGTGATGTTCCTAGGTGGAAAATAAACAGGTTTTTATGTTGCAACATGCAAAATAAAAATTTATTTTTCATCTAGCTAACCACAATAAAAATAAATGATTTGGGTCATTTTCATTCCACATATGTGATAGATAGATAGATAGATAGATACATAGATAGATAGATAGATAGATAGATAGATAGATAGACAGACAGACAGACAGACAAAGCTAAAGCTATTTACGAACATATGGTCTAGACAGCAGAAAGGCCTTACAGTCTTTTGAGTCTGCTTAATTGCAGAGCCCCTTATCTAGAAATTACAGTGGTCTCCCCACTCCCAACCATGGCCATCCCCATCACCTGTCCCACCTTCTCTTGAACCCCCCCCCTTCCCACTGTCTTATCTCCCCAGTATCCATGGATGGCTGATCAGTCTTGTCCCCACTTCCCAATGCCAGCCGCTGTGTCCCCCAGGGCTTACCTGGTATGAATTGTTCCCCCACAAATTCCCTCTCATGGCAGGGCCAGAGGGAGGAGAGTCATCCTCCCCTCCTCGTGTTCTTCATGCAGACAGGACCAAGCAAGCTTCCCAGGAGACTGTGCAGACACTGAGCGCGCAGGCAGGGCTTCATTTAGCCTCTGATACACTTTTCTTGTTTCTCTCCCTATCCTTGCTGCAGAAAGTCTAGGCATGAGCGTAGAGGAGCACATGTCTGACATCCCCGCAGCTTCTCACCCTTCGTGCCACTCAAGCTGCACTATCACCAGGCCTCAACCTGCTGGCAGTTTAAGGCCAGCCAACATCCCTTCCCCTCCCCGGGAGAGGAAAGCATAGGTTCATAGGTTTTCCAGAGCTCTATATAGGCCAAGGTTCATTATAGCTCGCTATTATCACTAATATCCCATGATGTTGTTTTTAATTAGGTGAGCATCCAACTGTACCTTAAAGCTAGACATACTATCACTAGCAACTACTTCTAGAGGGAGCTCATTCCAGATGTTTACTACCCTTATAGTCCCTCTGATGCTCAATCGTCTACTGCCCCAGCCGACCCCCAGTGACCAGAGTCAGTTCCTGAACCCAGATCGCCAGCATGGCAAAAGGAAAGGCATCTGCACCTCAGCCTTCCATGCCACTGGGCCAGACCCCCAACTGTCTTTTGAGTGACCACCTCAGCTATGAATTAATTCTATTCCGAAACCACTCTCTCTATAAAGAAGTGCCTCCTGCCCTCTTTCCTGAACCTTCCACCTTCCAGCATATAACAGTGCTCCAGTGGTCTTGTTTTCACTGAGACAAAAAAGGTCCCCAATATCCACCTTGTTTATACCTTTCAGGTAGCTGAAGGTTTCATTCATGCATCCTCTCTCCTTGAGTACATGTTAGGTTCTCTCAGCCAGTCCTCATATGATCTACGCTGCTGTCCCTGAACCATCTTTGTTGCCCTCCTCTGATCTATCTCGAGCTAGTTAATATCCTTTTCAGGAAAGGACACAATCTTTGCATGCCGTACTCCAGCTGCAGTCTCACCAAGGATCTGTACAGCAGTGGTATAACCACCTCCTTTCTGCTCCGGAACCCTATAACAATACATCCCAGCATTCTGGTTACCTTGGCTGCTACCTTTCTATGCTGCGTAGCTTGCTTAAGGTCGCTGATATGGCTATCCCCAAGTCCCCAGGTTTTTTCTTCCTACAGTATGTGCATGACCTTGCACTTCTTCACACTGAATCCGAGTTTCCATATGCCAGACTACCTTTCCAGCTTCACCAGGTCTTCCTTTAGGTCCTTGTGACAGGAAGCTCCTGCCATTCTTGAGGACTGATTTTTTCTTAAATCTGTTGCAACAGTTCTTCTATTTCTTAGTCTATTCTATCCTTTACAATTTCTAGTCCATAAGGTTGGCCACCTATGGGCACCCCTTCCCCTTTCTTGACTATGTTATAGTGTCCTCTTTAAGTTTCCTTTTCCCTCTCAGGTCCTCATACAGGAAGGTTATAGTTGTGACCTCTAAGCGTATGTAAAACATGTTGTGTTTATCGTTGTTGGATTAAGTATGTAATAGCCATATGTCATAATATACCTTATGTTTATGAAACCTGTAAATGTTGAAAATACCATCGCACTAGGTGTTTTTGATAATGGTAAAACATACTAGGTGACTATTATAGAAATTAAGTTAGTTGTGCTATTTAAAATACATGTAAATTGTAAACTGAACAAGTCTGAAATGTCATGATGATTTGCATATATCCCATGGTGCTTTGCATTATGGAAGTATGTATAATGTTGTATTTCTTTGAAACTTGATTTGTTGCCAATGCTCTTTGGGGTAACCCTTATTTCAATGTTTCTATTGCTTGTTTTTTTTTTTCTTTTTTCTTTTGAGCCCCCACTACCCAAGCAAACAAGGCCCACATAGGGATGAAGGGTTTTCACTAAAAATGTTTAGATCAGAGATCAGTGTCAGTAGGTGCTGGCTAAGTGCAGAGAAAGGACATTCATAGTATGTTGCTGCAAACTGATGTACTGAAGAAGAAATATGCTATTGCTGAAGGTTATTTCCTGTATTTTGAATAAATATCACAGAAAGCGTTTGTGTTGAACTTGAAGTTCAGTGTCTGGTCCATCTGTTATCCCACAACCCCTTCACAGACTTGGTGTTAGCAGTGGGATAACTTGCTGGAAGCATCTGGACTGGCTGAAGAGGGACGTTTTCAGGTGGATATCGCTCGGACATTCCAGGCGGACCAATGCACCAGGAGTTGCCGGAGGAGAACCTGGTAAAGAAAGTCCGTGGAGTTCTGGCCAGAACCATGGCTGACAGATGGGGAGAAGCTGCTGCCTGGACTGGACCTGGGAGCTTGGAGAAAGGCCAAGCCTGAAGATGATGAAGAGATGCAGGTCGAGGCAGACTGGAGCTGCGAAGACAACACCCAGGAGGAGACCCTGATAAGGATGATCCACTGGATGAGGGAGCATTGGCTGGAGGCAGACTGACTATGCAGCGAGGTGGAACACTGGTACTAGGTGCTCGAGAGGTCCCTGCCACAGAGTTTGGATAAAAAAATCGGAGGAGGATTTTTAGTGGGTCCAGCTGGAGGAGGACCCCTGACTGAGCATGATATACCTTTGTTTCCTGTGTTCCCAGGATGTTACCTGTTGGAAGTCGGAGATGTAAGTATAGAACTTGAATGTGAGACCCCAGGTAAGACTGTGCCTAGTGATATTGTGGTGGGGTTGAAGACTAAAAGCTAGCAAGAAGAAGCCTATGAGGCTGAAGGAACTTTTTCTTATATAAATGCAGCTAAATCTATTAACAGTATTGACTGCGGTATGCTGCATGCTAAAGATGCTAATATTGCCAAAATGTCACAGATATGCTATAGTGTCCTCTTTAATTTTCCTTTTCCCTCTCAGGTCCTCGTACAGGGAGGTTATTGTTGTGACCTCCAAGTGTATGTAAAACAGGTTGTGCTTATAGTTGTTGGATTTAGTATGTAATAGCACTATGTCATAATATACCTTATGTTTATGAAACCTGTAAATGTTGAAAATACCATGTCACTAGGTGTTTTTGATAATGGTAAAAAGTACTAGGTGACTATTACAGAAATTAAGTTAGTTGTGCTATTTAAAATGCATGTAAATTGCTGTAAACTGAACAAGTCTGAAATGTCATGGTGATTTACATATTTCCCATGATGCTTTGCATTATGGAAGTATGTATGATGTTATATTTCTTTGAAACTTGATTTGTTGCCAATGCCCTTTCCCACAACCTTATCCCACAACCCCTCCACAGTCCTGCATCAGATCTTTCATCTATGTCAACCCTCCCAGAGAGCTTGGTATCATCCGCAAAAAGGCAGATTTTGCCTTGAATGCCTTCCCCAATGTCATTAATGAATAAATTAAAAAACACCAGTCCTAGCACTGACCCCTGCGGCACCCCACTAGGGACTTCCCACATACCTAATAGCTCCCCTCCTCACCACCACCACCCTCTGTGCCCTACTGCTGAGCCAATCGGTCCCTACCTTTTTTATTTATTTAAACACTTGATAACCGGAAAAGGCACACTGAGCCAAGGCTCATTCCCAGGTGCAACCTGGGGAAAGGGATATAAAGCAGAAAATACATAATAGATTCATGAGATAAATATGCAGTTGCATAAGTTATACAACGAAGTATTGTACATTCAGATGGACTACATACAAATAGTATCATACAATTCTGAGGATTAGATTACTATCCACAAAAAATATTTGGCATGTGGCTAGGCCTGTGAGTGGCTAGAAGCAGGTCCAGGTGGGGAGTGGAAGTTTTCGGATTTGGCATTTGAAGCTGTTGTGAGAGGGTGAGTTTCTCAGGAGAGGAGGAAGTTGGTTCCATAAAGAGGGGGAGTCTGTAGGTGAAGGCAGATTTGCTAGTGGACAAAGAAAGTTTGGGGAGGGAGAAAGAATGGGAGTCCCTTGATTGCAGTGAGTATGTGGAAATGGCAGCTAGTGTTAGTCTCTCTGCCAGCTAATGGAGGCGCAGGTTGAACCAGACTTTGGATATGAAGGAGATGGAGTGGCTGAAGTGATGATGGGATAGGGGTGGTATCCCGAGGGAAGAAAGGAGAGTGCAGTGGTGGGTTCTGAGAGGGGAATTTGTGGCAAAGTGGCAGAAAGTGTGGAGGAAGGAGTCGGGCCTGGATAACGAGGAGGAGGGGGCAGTGTTAATTTGCTTCCCGCAGCTAGGTCCTCCAATTTCCTGATCAACCTCTTGTGAGGCACTGAGTCGAAGATGTTGCTGAAATCCAAGTATACAATATCAACTTCTTGACCCTTGTGCTGCCTTCATTACCAAGTCAAATAAGCTGATCGGGGGGGCGCTGTTGAGCCCGAGCTTGTTGGCAGCAGACTAGAACAGCTCTTAAACATAGAATTATTACCTCTTAAGAACTGCTTATTTGGAGTAAAAACTATGATCAATACTTTGCACCGCTGGAAAGAGGAGGATTTGGTGCCCAAAATGGGTAATCCATGAAAGGATAGTACAGGCACAACCAATGGAAAGACCACAGGTTCCACTCAACCCATGAGGTCGGGCCTTGAGACGCAGGCCGCCTCACAGCCAGAATCTGAAGAAACTATGTCTTCCATTGGGATGAAACTTCAGAAGCTTATCTCCTCAGTCTCCGATTTAAATAGTAAAATAGATAGTTTCAACTCCAGAGTCACAGTCGTAGAAAAAACAATGGAAACCCTACAAACTGAAATGACTGACCTTAGAAGTACTGATTCAGCAGCAGCAGCATCAACGACAATTATAAAAGAAAATACACACCTCCGGGCCAGATTAGAATCTTTGGAGAATCAGGCCAGAGCGTCTAATGTTCGGTTTCTTGGATTGCCGGAAGGGATCGAAGGGGATCACCCCCTCATGTACTTGCAGGACTGGCTAAATGAAAAACTGGGTCCAGAGGGCAGAGCATAAAATGTGGGCTGCAAAAAGCTTACCGAATCACTCTGAGGGGTCTCCAAGCTGACGGCGATGCCTCTAGCACCTTGCTTCTTATCACTGATGGCGTGGGCACTAGGGACAGAATTCTCAGTCTAGCAAGGAAGGCTGGCCCTCTTTATCAGGATGATCGTCTCATCTTTCTGTTCCCCGACATAAGTTACTGGACTCGCATGAGGCGCAAGAAGTTTGATGGGGTTCGGAAACGACTACAGGAGGCTTCGATTTCATATGTGGTGGTATTTTCTGGCCAGCTCCGAGTAGTACACGATGGGAAGATATGGATCTTTACCAACCCAACTGAAGCAGGCAAGTGGGTATCCCAATTTGTCACTAAGCATCAGAATAACGACAGCAGCGACTCTGTACTTCTCGACGGAGACTGAGGGACATTATACTGAGATTGGTAACTGTTCTTTCCTAAAGCTGGATATGGAGCTTGTCACTCCAATTTATTTACTACAAGCAATATTATTGCAGTTATAATTTTGGGCTAATACCTAACCTTATGGCGAGTTTGCTGCCCAAGATATTTAATTTAGTATATTTGTAACTTGTAGGTATATGGTATGACGCCATTAGTCCCACTGTGGGACGTGATAGTTTGGACTTTAGCTTTTTAATGAAATAGTCATACCGCTCATGGGCTTATATTTACAGCATAATAAAACATTTACTTATTTAGTTAACCGGTTTAGTGACCCCTCCATATGAGGTATCATAATATTAGAGACGCACCTATCCTGTATTAAGGAGATTATTGTATCTCCCTAAGGTTACTGTAATTCTATATGGACTGTCTCAAATATGGAATGTATGTGTTTAATAACATATGAAAATAATAAACACGAAGTACAAAAAAAAAATAAGCTGATCGGGTTGGTTTGACAGAATCTCCCTGACATGAAACCATAGAAACACAGAATCTGTTGGCAGATAAGGACCGCCTGGCCCACCAAGTCTGCCCATTTTCCCTACCCATTTATGCTATCCCATTCTCTCTTTGTTTATATCTAACCTCCACTCCTTTGTTGATATCACCCCTTTATGTCTATCCCATGTTCTTTTGAATTCTCCTACCGTCTTTGCCTTCACCACCTCCTTTGGAAGACCTTTCCATATAGAAACATGCCATCTTTTGTCCTGAAGCCCAACTTCTTCAGGCACAAACTGAAGAGAGAATAACTCAGGAGGTAATGAAAAGGAACAAGAAATTGTTTAGGTATGTAAGTAAAAAGAGGAAGATCAAATCTTCATTGCTTCTGTACACAGCTTTAAGGATCTTGTGCACCCCGTTTGTTGATGTAATACATAGAAACACAGAATTTGATGGCACATAAGGACCGCTTGGCACTCCTAGTCTGTCCATTTCCCTACCTAATGGATAAGCAGAAGATCCCACTTAACCAGCAGCCTACTTCCCCCTACCACCCACTAGAATTGCCTTATGTCTGTCCCACGCATTCTTGAATTCCCCCACTGTTTTTGACTCTACAACCTCCTCAGGAAGGCTGTTCTATGCATCTACAACCCTCTCTGTGAGGAAATACTTCCTCAAATTACCTCTGAGCCGTCCCCCCTCTATCTTCAAATTGTGCCCCCTGTTCTTGCATATCTCTTTTTCTAAAAGATGCCACCCTCTTGGACTTTGTTGATTCCCTTGAGGTATTTGAAAGTTTCTATCATTGTCCCCCCTCTCCTTCCTTTCCTTGAGGCTATACATCTTAAGCTCCTTTAGTCTTTCTTCACATGTCTTCTGGTGCAGACCCTGCACCATTTTGGTTGCCCTCCTCTGGACAGCCTCCACCCTGTCTATTTCTTTGTGGAGATGGGGTCTCAAGAACTGTACACAGTACTCCAGATGTGGTCTTACCAACTATCTGTACAGAGGGCCAACAACTTCCTGTTTTCTACTGGTGATGCTTCTCCCTATGCATCCCAGTATCCCGCAGCCCTCCTTACTGCCTTCTCACATTGCTGGCCCACCTTTAGGTCATCTGATATGAATACCCCCAGGTCCCTTTCCATGTATGTTGTTGTCAGTATCTCATCCCCCATTGTGTACTCTTCCCCTGGGTTTTTGTTTCCCAGGTGCATTACTTTGCACTTCTTTACGTTGAATCGAAGCTGCCATACATTTGACCATTCCTCCAACCTTGCTAAGTCTCTTTTCATCCCTTCCACCCCCACCTTGCGTATCAACCCTGTTGCAGATCTTTGTGTCATCTGCAAAGAGACATACTTTTCCTTCCAGTCCCTATGTAATGTCACTTATAAAGACATTAAAAAGGACCAGCCCCAGTACTGAACCCTGCAGTACCCCACTAGTAACCCCCCTTTCTTCAATGTGGACTCCATTTACCATTACCCTCTGTGTCCTGTTGTCCAGCCAGTGTTTTACCCAGGCTACCACCCTGGGACCCGCTCCCAGGCTGGCTAATTTGTTTATTAATCTTTTGTGCGGGACTGTGTCGAATGTCTTGCTGAAGTCTAGGTAGGCCATGTCCACAGCCCCTCCCTGGTCTACTACTTTGGTCACCCAGTCAAAGAAATCAAATAGATTTGTCTGACATGACCTTCCTGCTGTGAATCCATGCTGCCTTGGGTCCTGTGCCCCACTGGCCTTTAGGTACTCAACAATTATTTCCTTCAGAAGTGATTCCATTATTTTCCCTACCACTGTGGTCAAACTGACAGGTCTGTAGTTTCCTGCCTCTGTCTTGCTCCCACTTTTGCGTAGGGGAATCACATCTGCCCTCCTCCAGTCCTCAGGTACCACACCATCCTCCCATGATTTATTAAAAAGGGTAGTCAGTGGTGTTACTAGTTCTTCCCTTAGTTCTTTTAGAATTCTGGGGTGAATCCCATCAGGCCCCGTTGCTTTATCCACCTTCAGTTTTAAGAGTTCTTTCAGAACCCTTTCTTCTGTGAAAGGACTAATATCAACCCCCCTATCCAGAGTGCTTCTATTGACTGGATTAGGTATCTCCCCCTGCTCTTCCATTGTGAATACTGATGGTGATGGTGTTTTCTGTCCTGACCTGGACTAGCTGACCCTTGACCTGGCGAGCGGAAGACTGTAGAGTCAGGAAGACTGCCTTGAGCTCCAGGAGGTTTATATGCTCCTGGGATTCAAGGGGGACCATGCTCCATTTATTGTCAGGTTACCCAGGTGAGCTCCTCAGCCAAGGAAGGAAGCATCTGTTGATAGAATAACTGCGGGAAACCGCTGCTGGAAGAGCACTTCCTGAGGTTGTCCTCTTCCTTCCACCAGTCTAGAGCTCTTAAGAGAGACTTTGTCACAGGCACCCACCTTGAGAGGGGGTCCTGTTTTTGCGACCAGTGGACCCTTAAGTGGTAATGGATGTCTCTCATTTGAAATCTAGCCCCTGCCACCATAGTTGTGGAGGAGGCCATATGGCCTAACAGCTGGAGGAAGTCTCTTAATGGCCTGGGCTGACCAAGGACAAAGAACTTTGCCAGATGTATAAGACATTGTACTCTGTCCTGAGGCAGGAAGGCCCTCCCTTGGAGTGCATCCAACTCTGCCCCTATGAACTCCAGCACTTGAACTGGCTCTGTTTGGGAATTTGGGGCATTTATGAGGAACCCCAGGCCCTCCAGCATGCTCTGGGCAAGCAGGAAAGAGACCTTGGCCTGCTGGTGTGACTTTCCTGTGACCAGCCAGTTGTCTAGGAAGGGGAAAATCCCTGTCTTCTGAGGTGTGCTACCACCATGGCTAAGCACTTTGTGAACACCTTGGGAGATAAAGAGAGACCAAAGGGGAGGGCTGAGAACGGTAGTGACCAGCTCCTACCCTGAATCTTAAATACTTCCTGTGTCTGGGTCTGACTGGAATATGAAAATAGGCATCTTTCAGTTCCAAAGAACCCAGCCTGTTTCCTTTGCTGAAGGGATGGTATCACTGCAGCCAGGGTTACCATCTTGAATTTTTCCCTTTTGAAGTGTTTGTTCAGATATGAGATCCAAAATGGGTCATCACACCCCATTTTTCTTGTGGGTGAGGAAGTACCTTGAGTAATGGCCCTTTCCATTCCAAGAAGGGGGGGACTCTTTCTGCTGCTTTTGCCTGCAGCAACCTTTTGACCTCTAGCTCACAGCAGGATCTTTTCTGTTGGAGTGGGAGGTGTGAAGTTTCTGCGAACCTGTAGTCTGGGGAACTTTTTGAACTGCAGTGTGAGCCCTTTGTTTACTACTTCCAGGACCCACTTGTCTGTGGTGATGTTTTCCCACTCCTGGAAGAACGGAGCCAGCCTTCCCTTCAATGACAGTGGATGGGCAACAGGACTGACTTGTCAGGGGTTCTACTTGGGCTGAGACTTGGGTGCCGGGGTTGGATCAGCACATCTGGAGCTTCTCCTGCCCTTACCCCTGAAGAAACCTCTCAGTTGAGAGAAGTCATAAGATTGGAAACCGTGGGGAAAATAACCCCTACCCCTACCTCCCCTTTCATGGGGCCTACAGGAAGCAGAGGCTTTTTCCTTCTCATTGTTGCTTTTATAGGTGGCTTTGTACTCCTCCACCCTTTTCATGTATGCCTCCATCTTTGTCACCAAATAAGGAGTTTCACTTACAGGGGAAATCCATGGCCTTCATTTGGGGTGTCCTGGACAGGTTTGTAGTCCTGAGTCAGCCAGACAAACCTTCTTAAGGATACTGCATGGACCATGACCCTGGAGGCAGTGTCATGGGTATCTACTGCCACATGAAACTGGTACTTAGTTGTATCCAGGGCTCATTTTGCAGGATCTGCTAAATCCTGTGCCAGATCCCCAGAAGCTCTGTACCGCACTGCCAAGAAAGAGCTCCAGAGAGCTTTCTGGTACTGGGCAGTAGAAGCCATATAGGCCGCTTGTCTCAGCAGCAGAAAGGCAAAGATATAAACCTTCTTCTCCATACTACCCCGCTTTCTGGAGTCTTTGTCCAGGGGCTGGGTAGAGGGGGGAACCTTAGCCTTATCATAGGCCATAGCCTGCACTACCCTTTCATGGTCAGAATGGGAATAGAAGTATTCAGCATTTTGCTTGTCTAGCTGGTACTTCTTCTCAATCTTTTTGTCAATGCTAGGGATGAAGGTGGGGGTCTGCTACAATTTACAGGTTGCATTAAGGGGTTTATTCACCAAAAGGAGCAACCTCTTCATTGGGGTTAGACCTATCATGTCCAAGAACTCCTCCTCATCCTCTACAATCTCTCAAGTGGAGAGGTTAAGGGTGTTCATCCTCTGCCTCACAAAGGCATAATGTGAGGAAATGTCATCCTGGACCCAGGGGGGAGAACCAAACTCCTGCTCAGGGAGACTATTGGGCTCTGTGGGTTCTCCTTCCTCTTCCTCCTCATCATAGTAGAACTCAGCCCCTTGATCCTCTGGAACCAGGGAGGGTACCAGAACCGGAGGGGGAACCAGCATGCTCACAAGTGACCCCATGTCCCGAAAGGCCTGGAAAAACTGCCAAGCTTTAGCCATGTCCTCCACAGATGGCATTTTATTTCTGGCCCTGATGGCTCCTTTCCTTCTTCGGGAGAAGGGGCAGCGACATGTTTTTCCTTTTGTTTATTCTTAGCAGGAACCATTTCCAGAACCTGCTCTGAGGGCCTTTTATGTTTGCTTATATAGGGATTCCCTCTTTCAGGAGCCCTAGACTCTGGGACATCTTTAGCAGACCTTTTCTTCTGCTTACTATGGGAGGAAGGGCCCTCGTCAGTGTGCTCAGGTGACATAAAGGCAGACTGAGAAGCCATTAAGATTGAACAAAACTTACTGCAAAGCTCACAATCAGAAAAAAAGGTGATCAGGACCCAAGCACCTTAAACACAACACGTGGCAGTCTGCCTTAGCAAGGAAGTTGTAGCACTTAACACAATGCTTAAAACCTATAGGTCCTGTTTTCTTTTTGAGCTTGTCAGATATGCCAAACACCAAAAGACCCTACGAAAAATGGTTTCTATCAGTGAAAAACTAAGTTTGCGTATCAGTTCCATCTGTCTCTCTCTCTTTCACATTTTTTTTTTGTAAATTAGACATAGAAAACACCAATGCACCTCGGTTAATGGAGACTGGGGAACCAAGGCAAAGAAAAACCACTTCAAATTGCTGAAAAGTACCAAATATAATATTGAGAAAGAAAAACAACTAAAGTGGTTTTCGTTGTTAAAAAAACAGAAAAAAACACAACAAAAAGGTTTTTTTTCTCCGGTTCATGGGAACCGTTGGGGAACCAGAGAATAACTCTAAAAATTGACAAACAAAGCAAAAACTACACTAAAATAACTAAACTAGCAGATCTTCGAAGAAAGAAATAAAATACTCAGAGAAACTAAAGGAAAAACTATGTAAACTTGAAGCTAGATGAAGAGAGCTCTTCGGAACGACTTCTTCCTCAGGCAGAGAAATAAATCTGATGTTGGAGGCAGGGTGGAATGACACCATGCTGCAGAGAATTTTAATTTTATTCCATAGTTCCCTAATTTACATAAAAATCCCACTCTCCGGGGGAGCTCAGACCTGTAGGTGGACTGCAACAGCAGGCATAGTGAGGGATTCCTGGGGTTTGAACAGTGGTGAGATTCAAGAACGCATGGCATAGGCATGACAGAATCTTAGAGAAAAGGAAGCAGGGGTTGAGTGAATGGACCAGAGATCAAGTAGGTTCTGAGGTGATACTATAGGCAGGATAAAACCGGCAGACTAGGTGGGCCAAGTGGTCCTTATCTGCTAGCAAATTCTACTTTTATATGGGTGAAGAAGGGGAAAAATGTAGAAAATGGAAGAGCTGGATAATGCAGAGTGACGTAGTAGGAGGAGAAGAAAACACAAATAAGGGAAAAAAGTGGGTGGGGGAGAAAATGGGAACGGGAGGCAGGAGAATAAACTACCTCTAAAAGGCAAACGAAACTCACAGTATCAATAAATCATTTCTGCTAAGTCAATTCTATCTTACCAACAAAGTACACAACAGACATATGTTAGAAATCATACTTTAGACAACACATAAAATATCAATGTTTCTGGTATGAAAATGCCATAAAATCAATGTGGTCATAAAGACCACTTGGATGCATTGCTGTCAAAGTGAAGATCCACTGTGATTCCTTTTGAAGGAGAATATATATTCTGTCTAAGCTATGTACTGCCTAACTGTCACAGGGTGCCCCTGTGAAGGGTTGAGGGGCCCCAAAATTATAATTGTAAAAATGCTGGATACCTGAAGGTCCAGCTGTTTACTGGCCTAAAAGTGCTGCAATAGTGCGCATCGTCGCACAGACAGGCTGTTTAGTTCAGCCTGATGTACATCTTTGGGTTGCTGGATTTATGTGCTCATGTTTGTTTAGTTGTAAGGCAACCACTATTCTAGGGGGCGTCCTTTGAAATGATAAAATAAGGGAACCTAGCAGCTGAGCCTTAAACTTGTTCTAACCTTATAACTTAGTGTTTAAAGAAATAAAATTATATAAATAATGAGTGAAAGAGCTGTGGGTATAGAATGGCATTTCTTAATGGTTTGCTGTAATGTAGAATAATCCCCCTTCTGCATTATAAAAATAGGAAGTCAGCACTTAGAAAAGAAGTGAGCACTTTGGGTGTTGCATTTCTGAAGTAATATAAAGAAACAGAAATGATATGGGAAGGGTATGAAATAAATAAATAAGAAAACTGTGAGGCTTTAAATGCTATAAATATTGATGGGCTGATATGTTTGCCATTGGGGAAATGAATCTGTTTTGGTATTCTAGGTTAGTTAGTAATGAACTGAATCTCCTGGTTTGTCTTGTATTACAAGTTGTTTCCAATAGCGCAGGCTACCTGCTTGTATGTTTAGTAGTGAGGGTTTCTCTTTTGTGAGGAAACAGCCCTCCGTATTGCAAGACGCTGATAAGTCTGTTTCAGCCCTATTTGTCCTTGCTGTTCTTTTGAGGACTTGGCTGAGTTTATAAATAATAGTGAGAACCTGTTGGTTCTCTCCTGCTTTCCTTAATAAAATACTTACTCGTAGCCTGGGTATATTCCTTTAAGAAAACACTCAGTTCTGTAAATATAGGGCACTGTTTTATAATGTACTAGCATGGCTTTTTAAGCCTGTAAATACCCGTTACACTTATCGGGATATTAAATGAAAGAACTTGCTGGGTCCTTAATTTGACCCTGTTATGCCTGTCTTTTAAAGAGCTTTGCTGAAATACAGCATTTGCACTATCGCAAAGGCATTTTACTTTTGGGGTCCCCCTAAAATGAAATTTACCAAATAATATATAACGTTTTGAGTTCTACAAACCTTCTGAAGGTAGAATAAAGAGGTTTGGTGCTGCAGTTGGGACCTCTGGAAAGCAAAGGTTTTTGTTGTTTTTCTTTTGGTGTTTCAAAGCCCCGAGTGGACTCTTTCTCAGCTGCAGTAGTTTCCTTAGGAGTCAGCTGGCCGTTTTCTGACTGCCTTTATACTGAATAACAACGGGTGGTGCTTTCTGGGATTAGAGATTGAATTAAACATTTCACAGAAAGGCTGTATTTCACCTCTCTATATGAGATTGAGTTATTATTTCAAATAGAAAATGTTTAGACATACTATATGAAATATAAATGTTGTAAATAAAGAGATAATATTTGAAATAAAGTATAGGGGTGAGGTTAAGATGGCACCTGACCCCTGCAGTGTATAAATGCTGAACACTAAGTTTGGTAATCAGATTTGCTTGTGGGTCTGGAGGTACACTCCAGGACGTTATTGAAGGTGCTCTGCAGAGTTTCTATGTGAATATTTGCTGCTCCAAATGGAAGATTAAGCTGCCAGATTATTCTGCTGTATTGAATTTGTCCTGATGTAAACAACTTCTGAAGAAGAATTAATTAAAACTGGAACTTTTAAAAAGAATTGGTGATGTATGTCTTTCTATGATTGCCCACTTACACCTGCGCCCCACCACACTAACCTGTTAACCTGCATCCTGCTAGACAGCTAAGGGACAGCCATATCCATTCAGGAGGTACTGTATACCCCAGAAAGAAGACTAACCATATACTGACTCAATGCAGTGAAACAAACAGAGGTGCTGTTTTCATCTAGTCTTGTAAATATTATCCTTAAAGCTACAACCTTGGCATGTGGAAACTTGCTATACTGGTCTGGGAGGGCAAGAGTGGAAGATGTGAATACCTTACATAGTTCAATAGTGAAAAGAACACGATCAGTGAGGTTCAGGTCCCTGTACCTCATTTAAAAGGTAAGAAAGCCCACTGCTTCCCAGGACCATGGTTCTTCAACTGTATTCAAAGGCATGACGAGGCTCAGGCTTATGGTCTGGTAGTAACAAGTGGGATAAATAGAAGAGGGATAGCCTAGACTAAATTCTTAGCCTGGGAAACAGAGAACGGTAGTGGGACTGGGGGCACAGAATCTTCCTGGTACACAGCCTCAATCCCTCAGACGTTGTAATGGTAACAGCAGGGGGAGGTCACCATACCCAGGGCAGTAGGGATGGTATGGTAAATCCTGACAAGTAAGATGGCAGCCCCTTCCCCCTTTAAAACCCAAACCCTGGAAACAATTTAATACTGTATTAACACAAGTCAATTCAGCCCTTTAGCGAAGAGACAAGAGTTTGATGGCTATCTGCTGTGTACTTTGTGTGCCCTCCTTGGAGTTCGACTAAAAGGCTCCAGGAAGTAGCAGGGCCACTGCTGCAATGGCCACTCAGGACTATGCAGGTGCAGATGGAGTGGTTGTCGGGGCAGGAACATAACTTGGGTTCAATGCTGTCTGCTGTACTGGAGAAAGATGCCACAAATGTGGCAGTAGGGAGAGGAAGCTGTCGGATGAATTGGGGCAGTAGGTATGGCTGTGGCTCCAGGGCCGTTGGCATGGTAAGAAGGGTTCCTTGTGTTACCACCCTTTGTTCTGCTACTGATGACTCCCTCATGATGCTGAGGTTCGGGGATCATCTCCTCCCAGTGATGAATGGGACAGCTGGATGTGACCTTCAGGTCAGGACCTCTATCTGGTGGAGGTGCTGAAGTGTCCATCGGTTGGCCGTAGTTGTGAGACCAAGATGAGCAGAATGGTTGGTATTTCCAGCAAAAGATGTATTTGTTCAATTTGTCCAAGGAAAGATCTCTGCAGCCTCTAGTGTCTTGAAAGCTTTCAGGACACAACTGTACATGAGGTGGAATGGTGCTGGGTAGCAGAGGATAGATGGTTGGCCAGCCAGGTGCAGATATTTCTCAAAAGAAGCAGAGGCCCTCCACTTCTGAGATAACTGCTGAGTAGTCAAGGAAGATATGAATCAGACACCCCTGCCATTCCAATGTGCCTCTTCCCTCACAAGCTGCAACATTACCTCCTTCACTTGGTGTCTCAGCAATCTGGCCAGGATTGGGTGCAGCTTTTCTCCTCGCCTGGGCTAAGGAGCCAGTGAGTGGTCAGCCCTCTTGATTTCTAGCAGGGCTTCTGGGCTTCTTGAGGATAATGGAAGTACATGCCGCAAAAAGCCAATGGGCTCTCAGTTTTCTGTCTACTTCAGGAACCAGACAAACCTGTGGTTGTTCCTCCAGCTCTGGCTGTCCAGGTCTTTGACTCTGTTCCACAGTGAAAATATCATCTTTGCATGGTCTCTAAGTTGGGCCCTGAGACTGTCCCCTGTATCTTCGGCCTTTACAATACACTGCTTCGCTGAACCCACAGGATCTTCCAATCTTGTTAAGTCCTGTATGTGATAGGTGGATATAGTTTTAATCTCTGTGATATCTTTCAGGAGTTGAGAGAGCATCTGTTCTATGCAGCTCATACCTGAAAGGTCTGCTACTGCTCACACTGCCACCATTCTGTGTCTGAGGATTCAATAGTTGAGTAGGCCTTAACTGGCTGAAGGAAACAAACCATGAATGCTGCACTGCCAGTAAAAACCTGAAAAATGTTTTTATCTGTACGTGGCTCAGCTAACTCAGCATCGAACAAAGAGGTCAGTAAAGCGTTCATGTCTGCATTGGCAAAGGAGAGTGAGTTAATCAGTGAGAGGAAGCCTAGCAGAGAGACAAAATGTCCATCTTGGATGGTGGTCAGGCCACATCCTCGAATTTAACTACATTTTAATAAAAGTAGAGTTCTAACTTGTTTCGTAAAGGTCCATTTAAGCCATGTGCAAAGCTAGAGGTGAGTCTTAACTTGCTTTGCATTAAGAAAGACGCCTCACTGTGCAAACATAGAGCTGTGTCCTAACTTGCTTCAGGCCCTGTGTGAAACAGGAGATGAGTCCTAACTTTCTTTGCACTAAGCAGGAGAGGAGACATAACTTTCTTCCTATTTTGGTCTGTAGGACTTTAATTATAGTACAAAATACATACAGTTTTTTTTCAGTCAATGTTCCTGACCATTTTGTGGGTTTCTCAGCTTTAAACATTTTGTCTGCATAGGACTTAGTACATTTTTCACAACAGTTTTGCTGCTTTAAAAATTTTGTTTGTGTTAGACTTAGAAAAATGTTTGCAACAATTTTTTTTCCAATTTTTTTTAGTTACCATGAGAAGAGGTGATGGGCCACATCCCAGCCCAGCAGAGGAACGCTTCCTATGGAACGGTCAATTCTTCTCCCCCCAGCCAACACCCTACAACCCAGGCTCGTTCTGGGTCACCAGTGTTGTGAGCAGTAGCTTTATAGCTGTGCTGACGGGCTGACTTAAAAGCCCTTTGATGGAAACCCTAACTCAATCCTAACATACTGTACATATGTTTATAATTTAAAATACACATTTCAGTGTATCCCTAGAGGTCCTCCTCTATGGTCCATATCTAAAGGGCCATAGCTGAAGGGCGTCACAGTGGCAGCAATAGCGTGAGGCAGCAGTGGGCAAAAGATGCTGCACCCCTAGCATGACAAACTATGCTAAATTTCTATTACCACACCAATGTGAGTATGCATTTTATCATTTGGTGTCTGAAATCATTTAAAGTGAATCTATACATTTAAGTGTGAGCAAAGTTAAATACATTCAGTATGTGTATCCACCAGTACAATATTGTAGGAACCTGAGGTAGTCTTGGTGTTAATTATTGTGAGTAGTATATATGCAAGGCATTTCCTGATTTGCATCGGGGGTACCTTCTGATCTTCAGGTGATTTAGATTTGTGAGATGCAGCATATGACCTTTAGCTGTGCTAATGTCTGTTGACTTTTCTGTTGGTTTTTTTTTCATATTCTAAGTGTGCCTTCATCCTGCTATAAAACTTAATTGATTGCCTCTCTAAGTTCTGTGCTGGGCACCCCTTCCCCCACCTCCCATTGCTACCCATTTTGGCTGCCAACTCTGGATAGATTACTACCACTTATTCTACTTACAACAATTACATCCCCTTCCTAGGTGAGGCATATGCAATTTGCTCCTACCTAATTGCCTGACACTCTGTTGGGTAAGTCCCTCCTCCCTCAGCCACTACCCATTTTGTTAGCCTCTTACAGGGTAGTGTATGCACTTTTTTTCCTATCAGTTTTTACTGCCTCCCCATCTGGGTAAGGCCTACCTCCTGTTCCTCTAATACTGACGGTCTGCTTTCCTAATCGGGTATGATGAACCTGTCGCCGTCTATTTTTATTCAGCCAACACTCCTGACACTGTTAACTTACTTATTTACTTTTTATTGACTCCTAGTCTCACTTTTCTAGCTTGGCCTTCAACCCCCTCCCCAACAAACAATATTCCTTCATCCCTGACCCTGGCTTGTACGTATTCTATTTTTCTCATTCTCTGGGTGTTACCTTGATCCTCCCATGTCTCAGTCTTTGACCTCTCCTATTAATCCTGTTTACTCCTCAAGCCTGCTCTAACTTTTGTCTGATGGATTTTTTCAGCCCCCACCATGTTTTATTATTACCTTGCAAACCTTTTGCCCTCTCCTTTAGATGGCAGTACTCCAAATCCCCAATTCTCTTGTTTTCCCACTGCCTCTTTTTTATGTTGGCTTGCGCGCATGTGCAAGCAACATCTTGTGGTAATAGCACATTTCAGAGGTGTGTCAGTGTTGTGGCAAATGCAGGGGATGCTTTAGTGGGTGTTTCCCTCAGCCGCCACTCAGTGAGCATGCTGCCGATGACAGCAGTTTCAGAGAGAGCCATACAGTTGAAACGAATCTGCTGCTGCAATCTGAGACAGGCTCATCATTGCAGCAGCAGATGACACGCCTCCATTACATGCCTTTCCTGGTGAAACATTTCAATAAATATGGCGGCTCCTGCCATCCACTACACAATCACCATAAAGCCAACATCGGGGTGCTCAATCCCCATGTTGGCATGCCCCCCCATTATGTGGCACACTGTAACATGGTGGCACCTACCGCCTGCCACACACTCCCAAAAAGCCGACATTGGGGTGCCCAATTCCCATGTCGGCATCCTCCCTCTTAGTGTGTCTTTCTCCTCAGTGTGTGTGTCTTACCTGGTTAAACAGTTTGCCCTTTCCTTTCTGACACCAGGATGCCCACTCCCAGTGTCGGATGCACACGCCCCTCCCCCGTCTATACGCCTTGCCAATATCGGGGTGCCCAATCCCCGTGTCGGCATCCCCCCCACCGAATTGTGGCACACTGGAAGCCCACCCCAGTGTGCCCATTTTTTTTTTTTTGTGTAACCTGTAAATGAAGAAAACCTTCCCTCAATCTTTTTTTTCCCCTGCAAACAAAAAAACGGTCCAGCTTTGTCTCCCTTGTCTCCCTCCCCCATACCCATCCTCCCTCTGTGCACCCACCTCCCTGCACCCCTCCCCACCCATACTTACCCTCTGGAGATCGGGAACCGCAATCTTCTCTGAACCAGGACACATCTCTTTCCAGGAAATCTCTTTCAGGAAACACATAGACCACCTAACAACAATAGTAAACCAAAAACCTGGGCTCCTGTACAGACTAAGCCCCTACCTGACTAAAAAAACCAGGATTGTGGTCAGCAACGGGACTATCATTCCCATCCTGTTCTATGGTGCAACAATGCTTCAAGGACGGAGGGCAATGGAACATGGGCGTCTGAGTACGCTGTACCACAGAATCAGCCATTTTGCTGCCAGGGCACAAAGAATGGAGCACTACTGCCATGTACTACAAGCATTAAACTGTCCACCCCTTGAAGTGAGATTCGCCTATCCCTCCCTGTGCTTAGCTTTGAAATTGCAGCAACCTGATGCCCCACCAAGCCAGAGAAATCTACTAGCCCCAAAAGCAAACAGGAGGGAGTGCAGGTCGACTGAACACAAGCTGCTAGAACCCCCCCAAGAGCCAGATCAACTAAGGGACAACGGTCACCTAGAATAACCCTCCCCAAACTGTGGAACAATCTCCCGAGAGAGCTCCAGGACTGCACCTCTCTTGAGGGGTACAAGAAAGGGTTAAAACAACACCTAAGCAGTGGGTCTCATTGCAGGTGCCGCAACCCATAAAGGCACCTCTGCTAAAGGGGGATGCCTCACATAAATACAGACAAAAAGGGAAGGAGGAACAGTAAGGAAGAACATAATGTACTGAACTGCACTTACGTCTACTATCTACTCATGAATGTGTGTAACTAACAAGGTTGCTCATACGTAAACTCACCTATGTCAACTGTAGTAATGTCTATCTCTGCGACACATATACATGATCAATGTACCATATATTGTAGTACAATCAAAAACATTGGTTTTCTTTTTCCCTCTAGGTACATGTAATTAATCCCGGGTCGCCCCTAGAAAAGTGACTATCAAAGTCTCAGTGGGCCTACCCGGTTACCAAAATTTAAATAAAAAAATTAAATAAACGTCTGCACTCTTCAAAGCCGAACTGTGAACTGAAGAAATGACGGTAAGCTTTATAATGGGAGGCAATGTGGGGGTTACAACTTAGGTTGCTATCTCAGCCATTTTTTGGAATTTTGGCCCCAAATTTTCAACATGGGGTTCTTGGGACCCCACCTCATGAACACATCACTGTCATTTAGTTTCTCGTCCCGAAACGTGATTTCGCGGTCACTGCATGGAATCACCTTTTGGGACCAATTAACAAAACAACAGTGCCACTGTTTATGAGGGGAGGTTCCAAAAAGCCCATGTTGCAAATCTGTTAAAAGAATTCTCAAAAATGACTGCATTACAAGTGTGCATTGCACAGTTTCTATGCACACTCGTAATTTCGCCAATTTTTAATAGTTTCTCTACAGATTTTCAACATTGCTATTTTTCCACACCTCCTTATGAACAGTGTAGCTGTCATTTTTCACATCCTTCCTGGAATGTGTTTTCACACCTGTGGCGCAGAATTTATTTAACATATCGGAAAGACCTTTGAGCGTGAGCTCTTTTACAAAGGTTCCACTTCGGGGTGGACAATAAGACCAAACACATATACAGTGGTTACAAATGTCTGCTCATTCAGCAGTAAAGAGCAATTACATCAGAATTTGACAAACAGGTGGAAAAACAGAGCAGTTGTAAGAGGTAGCAAGCTATATCTAATTGAAAGCCCTAGGTAGAACACCCCTGTAGACCACCAAGTCCGTTGATTGTCTATGGTTGAGGAGCTGCACAGCGTTAGATGCTATCCCAGATGGTGACAGGCTAGGTGAATGCAGAGAAATAGGAGGATTTGGTTTGGTCCATATCATAGAGAGCGAAAGGTAGTGGAAAAGGTGAAACGGGGGCGTGGGGAGGGGGAGCAGCTCTAGAGGGCTTTGTTGAGTAGGGAGTGGGTGTGGGGGGGTTTGAGAGGAGCAGTACCATATCGATTAATGAGGACTGATAAATTACTTAACTCATTGGCTAGGCTGGAATGGAGGAAGGGATTCACTAGGTAGCCATGCTGGGTCGTTATGGGAAATCAACTTTCTGGACAGATTAACAAAATCAGAGTGCCATTGTTCATGAGGAGAGGTTCAAAATGCCCATGTTGAAAATTTGGTGAAAAAATTCCAAAGAATGATTGCGTTACAGGCGTGCATTGCGCAGTTTCTACGCACATTCGTAACTTTGCCAGTTTTTCATACTATCACTTCAGATGTTCAACATTGCCATTTTTTCACACTACCTCATGAACAGTACAGCTGTCATTTTTCACATTCTGCCAGAAAAGTGTTTTCACAACTGTGGCGCCAAATGGCTCAGTCGCTGAGCAAAACCACCTTTCAGGATTGAGTAATGAAATGATAGTGCCACTGTTCATTAGGTGGGGTCACAAAAACCCCATTTTGAAAATCTGGAGTGAAAATACTAACAAACGGTTGGGGCATTAGGGTTTCCAACCATAATGCCCTACTCTGTAGAGAATGACAGGCGTCGGGGGGGGGGGATGACTTGGGATCGTAGGCCGTAATGCTCACTTCATTCCAACCCCACCCTGTAGCCAGTGACAGGCTTCGAGGTGTGCCTTGGCCCCAGCATTCACCCCATTCTCCTATACCGCACCCATTTCAGTGCATTTCCTTATGGAATGTGGTGAGTATAAGGCCCGAAGACACCAAGGCAATGCAACACCTGTCAGTGTCTGTAAGGTGGGGTGAGGTGAAATGGCATGAGCATTATGGCCGACAACCCAAAGGCAAACCCCCAATGCCTGTCAATCTCTGCAGGGTGGGGTTGGGGTTGGCGTCAGTTCAATACTTCACTGCCATTCCAATTATACATCTCTCTAACTCCTGCACTATCAATGCCAATGCCAGCAAGCCAACATTCGGCATTGACAAATGCTTGTTTCTCTTGCCTCTTCTTTTTCTCCCTCCCCCTCCCTCCACCTTTGCTTCTCCTTTTACTCACTCTAGCCTCCTATCATCTTGCTGTCTTCACCTTCAGGTGCTAATTCATCACTTTCTGCAACCCTCCTCTACTTTCTCACTCTGCAAGTGTCATATACCTTTTATTGTGATTCTTTTATTTGCTTTCCCAATCCTTCTTGCTCAGGATGTTGAGTTTAATCAAGGATCAGCTCTCTCCTTCAACTCTTCGTCTACCCCTAAAGGCCTAAGACTCATATAGCCTTCTTTAAAAACTTGACCAAGTCAGGCTTTGGGCCTTCCTACACCAGCCTGACATCCTGATTATTACCATATCCTGTCTCTCCTTTCGAGTCAGTGATAGCATGGTTGCCATTTCTGACGATATGATCCAGAGACAGGACCATGGCAAAAGTGGAGGTAATGTTGCCATTTATTCTAAACTCAGTCTCACTTGTGACATGATTACTAACTCTGCTGTCCTTCCTTCCATGAGGTACTCTTCTGTTGATTCTCACTTCCCTTTCATTACCTATTTTTGTTGGTGAACTGTATGCTGGTCCTAACTCTAGACATGACTATCTTATCCTCTGTTCTCTCCCTTGCCTCTTTTCATGACCTTCTGATCCTTGACAATTTATCTGCACTGGCTCTCTCACCCTCCTCTTCTACAGTACAAAAACCAGAGGCACTAAATCTTGAATCAGTTTATATCCAAGTCCACTCACCTCAATCACTGTACCTCCAACCACCTGCTATTAGACAGGATTCTCTCTTCCCCTCTGTATCGCTGCGTTTCTGCAGCTGTTCTTTCAGCTACCTTCAGTGATCACCGGATAACCTACTGTGTCTGGAAAATATGCCACCCTAAAGTTCCCTTGAAGTTCACTTGGACTATGATGACCAGATCTCTTAACATGGCTTCCTTTCTTGTTGATTTTGGCAATACTGACTGGTCTCCACTCTCTAAAGTCAGGGACATTGATGAAGCTCTGTCTCATTTTCAATCCGATTTACCGTAGTCTAGGATAATTACACTCCCTTCCATTGCTCTCAGGTCTGGGGGTTTCATTTACCCTGAATTTCAGCAGAAATCATTGACCCTTGTAAGGCTTGTGATTCTGCTTCACTCTTACATAAGGCATCAAGTAAGTTCCCCTTCTGACCTGAGACATTACAAATAGCTTCATAATACTTGCATTCAGTCTCTTAGAGAAGCCATCACTCTATTTCTCTGTGAGCCTCCAGGCTAATCTTAACCCCCGAAGTAAGTTTTGGAAGGTTAGCCACTCTCTTTCTGATCCACTACCTACCCAGTCTTCCATGCCCAGCCTAATCTCTGGTGATTCATGTATCTTTGACCTTGAGGCTCTAGGTACTTTGTTTACTAAATGTTTCACTTCCTGTGTCATTTCTATTCTCCTCCTCTCTGTTCCATTTCTCCTTCTTATTTATCTGAAGTCCTCCCTCTCCCTCCCCCTCCCTCTCCCTTGCTTTCTCCTTCTCTCCAATTACTGCTTCCGACACTTTCTTTGGGTTAATTGAGCTTAAACTCTTCTAGAGCTTATAGTCCTGATGGGTTTCAACCAAAACTGCTCACTCTCTCTCTCTCTTCACCGACTACTGCAGTTCCTATCTCTGCTCTCCTTAATCTCTCCTTTTCTCTTAGTGCAGTACTGTGGCTTTGGAAGCAAGCAGTCTAAATTCCTCACTTTGTACAAAGGTGGTAACCCGGCCTCCACAGGTAACTACTGCCCTATCTCTTCTTCCAACCCTTGCCACACTACAGAACAGAAAATACAGGTTACTCACCTGTAACAGGAGTTCTAGGAATGGTATATGTTGCTCATCCACACTGTCTGGCAGGTTCCTTGCTGCTTTAACTCTTGCCGGAAGGTCTTCAAGCCGGCTCCTCCCACCCACCCGGGTGGTAAAACTCTCAGCTCCGCCCCATGACGCCAGATCTAGCCCGCTGGAAGCCAGGTTGTGTGTCGAAGCCGGGGAGGCCGGGGGGTTGTGTGGATGAACAACATATACCATTCCTAGAACTCCTGTTACAGGTGAGTAACCTGTAACAGGAGTTCTAGGACATGGATATGTTGTTCATCCACACTGTCTGGCAGACTCCTAGCAGTTCTCTGGGAGGAGGGAGGCAAGGCGCACACCCCCTACTTAGGAAATAAAGACTGGAGAACCGAGGCCCCAAAACTAGCATCCTGGCGTGACTCAAGGTCGATGTGGTAGTGGGTGATGAAGGTGTGTGCCGACTTCCAGGTAGCAGCCCTGCAGATTTCCTGGATAGGGACGTCCCTGGAAGTAGCCACTGATGCAGCGGTATGGCGGGTAGAATGCGCTCTTATCCCTCTGGGAGGCTCTATGCCCGCCAAACTATAGCAGAGATCTATGCAGGAGGTGACCCACCTGCCTATCGTCCGCTTGCCTGCAAGTCTGCCAGGTGCGGCTTCAGCGTAGGTGACAAACAGCTGGTGAATCTCTCCCGAACTTCAGCCGTTCACTCCTTGTAGTAAGCTAGCGCTCCTCTAAGGTCCAAAGTATGGAGCCTATATTCGGCCTCCGAGGTGTGATTGGGGTAGAACACCGGCAGAGTCAACACCTGGTTAAGGTGAAACTCCAACACCACTTTCAGAAGGAATTTTGGGTGGGGGCGCAGGACAACCTTGTTCCTGTGGAAGACCAGATAAGGAGACTCAATGGAAAGCGCCTGGGGCTCTCCCGTCCTTCTGGCTGACGTGATAGCCACCAAGAAGGTGGTCTTCCACGACAGGTGAGAGACGTCACACCTGTGCACTGGTTCGAATGGCTTGCCCATGAGCTTAGCCAATACCAGCAGTAGATCCCACGAAGGTGGAGGTTCTTGCACCGGAGGGGATATGTGATCAAGGCCTTTGAAAAAGCGCCCGAGCACATTCTCCTGTGCCACCGACTGCTTCCCGGCCTGCGCCCAGTAAGCAGAGATGGCTGCCAGGTACACCTTTAGGGTCGTCGACCGAAGCCCTTGCTGAGAAAGGGACCACAGGTAGTCCAGAATGCTTGCCAAGGAACAGGAGGGAGGGTCCAGGCCCTTGCCCTGACACCAAATGGAGAATCTCTTCCATTTGAAGGCATAGCATTTTCTGGTCGACTCCTTACGGGACGTCTCAACAATGTTGAGGACCTCGTCGGAAAGACCCAAGGCCTGGAACTCTAGCCGCTCAGGAAACAGGCCGTCAGGTGCAGGGATTGAAGGTCCGGATGGAATACCTTCCCCTGATTGACTGAGATCAGGTCCGGATGGGCTGGAAGCCACCTCGGAAGCCTGGAGCTGAGACTGAGGAGATCTGGACACCAGAACTGGCGGGGCCAGTCTGGGGCTACCAGAATCACCTGCGCCTTGTCCCTCGTCGCCTGGAGAAGCACCTTGTGGATTAAGGGAAAGGCGTAGAAGAGGTCCGGGGTCCACGGCCTCAAGAAGGCATCCCCCTGCAGCGAGCCCTGCTGAGGGGGGCAGGCATGAAACAGTCTCAGCTTCGCATTCTCCCTGGAGGCAAACAGGTCCACCTGAGGCATGCCCCAGTGGGAGAACAGATCTTGTACTACCTCCAGCAGGAGAGACCACTCGTGGGATGCAGCCCCTATCCAAGTTAGGGCATCGGCTAGAATGTTGCAGGCTCCTGCCACATGGACGGCAAGGAGATCTGCCTCCAGGCTGCGCACGAGTGACCAAATGCGGAGAGCTTCCCTGCACAGAGGCATGGAGTGCGTCCCACCCTGGCGGTTTAGGTAGTACATGGTAGTGGTATTGTCCGTCTGCACCTGGACCACTTGACCCCGTAGAAACGGAACGAAGGCGGTGAGGGCTAGATGAACCGCTGAAGCTCCAGCAGGTTGATGTGGTATTGGGACTCCCGAGGGGACCAGAGGCCGTGCGCTCTGTGCTCCCCCAGATGGGCACCAAACCCATCAGAGAGGCATCGGTCGATAGAGAGACCATCGGCTCGGGGCGGACGAATGGGATGCCCTCCTGCAGAAGTGCTGGAACGGTCCACCACTGGAGGGCGTTCCACATCCCCTGGGTCACTGTCACTAGCTGATCCAAGGGATCGGAGTGCTGTGACCATTGGCTGGCCAGTCCCCATTGAAGGGGACGCATGTACCAACGAGCCCAACGGACCACGCTGGTGCAGGCCACCATGAGGCCCAGGAAGTCCCGGGCAGGGTGCAATTGCCCAACCTGAAATGAATGGGCAAAGGAGGAAAGAACCTCAGCCCTGTCCGCCAGGAGCCGTGCTCTGGCTCGTAGAGAGTCGAGCTCTGCCCTGATGAATTGTATCACCTGCTTTGGCATGAGTTCCGACTTGGCCTCATTGATGAGGAGGCAAACCTGGAGGGCCAGATCTCTGGACCGCTCCACCTCCATTCTGGAGGAGGCTACAATCAGCCAGTCGTCCAGGTAGGGGTACCCTGGACCCTTCGGCGCCGCAGGAATGCAGTCACCACTGCCATGCATTTGGTGAAGACCCTGGGAGCTAGGGAAAGGCCGAAGGGCATGGACCCGAACTCGTAGAGGGATCCCTCTGCCCTGAAGCGGAGGAATCTCTGGTGGGGCGGACGGATTGGAATGTGAAAGAACGCATCCTGGAGGTCCGGAGAACAGAACCACATGCCTCGTTCCAAGGATGGAATGATCTGAGCCAGAGTGACCATCCTGAAGTTTCGAGACCTTAGGAACCTGTTCAGGTCATGCAGGTCTAGAATGGGGCGCCAGCACCCCCCGGTCCGTTTCGGGACCAGGAAGTACCTGGACACAAACCCCGGGTCTGGTGGAGGATCCGCCACCTTCCTGATCACCACTTTTTCGAGAAGCAGGGCAATGTCAGCTCGGCGAGCTGACAGAGAGGCTGAAGACCCCGTAGCCCCCGAGGGGCAATGGCTCAGAAGGGCAGGGCCTGCTCGAACTCCAGGGGCAGGCTCTTTCCTACCACCTCCAACACCCAGCGGTCTGTGGTGATAGCGGACCAGGCAGAAAGGAAGTGACGGAGCTGTCCCCCCAAGGGGGGAAACCAGGGGGGAGTGACGAGGCTGGGGGCGACACCCCTCAACCCGTCACTGGGCAGGCTTGGAGGATGGACCAGCCGAGGGACCTCCAGGGCCTTTTCCTCCCTGCTTCCTGTTAGAGGAAGCCGCAGGCTTGGCTTTGGGATGCCAAGCGTGAGCCTGCTGGCCCTGATGCTGGTGTTGTTGGGCCGGACGTGCCGCAGGCACAGAAGGGCGAAAGGACTTATGTTGTTGATGATGGCCCTTGTCCTTCTGGGCGGAGGTGACCGAGTCCAACGTAGCATTGGACTTTTCGATCCACTGGAGGTGGCCTTCCACTCCAGGGCTGAACAGGTCAGTCCCCAAGAAGGGGACGTCCGCCAGTTTATGCTGGGTATCCGCCATGAAGGTGGATATCCTCAGCCATGCTCTGCGGCGCATGGTCACTGCAGCCGCAACTGATCTGGCACAGGAGTCTCCAATGTCCAGAGCCATTTGGAGCTGCTGTTTTGCCACCGCCCTTCCCTGGTCCCGCAACTACTTGACTGTGGTCTGCAGGTCAGCCAGGAGATGAGGGATCACCTCATCCAGGGATCCCATGAGGGCGTGGGAGAAGTGTGCCATCAGCACAGCCGAGCTGGCCTGGCAGAGGCCTAGGGAGGACGCAGCATACACCTTGCACCCGGCATAGTCCAGCTTTTTGGACTCCTTGTCGGGGGGCTTATCCACATCCCTAGCATTCCCAGAATGCCATAAAATGCTATCGGTGACTAACCCCTCCACAGAGGGGTGCTCCGAAAAACCGGACAAAGAGCCGGTAGGGGTCGTATACTTCCTGGCCATCCTGGCCGAAGGCGCAGGGCAGGAAGCCGGCCGCCGTCAGAGCTCCAAGGCTGGGCCAACAATGGTTTCAGCCACCAGAAAGGCCTACGTGGGCGAATCCCCAGGGTCCAGTATCTCCGTCAGGGTATATTTGGCCCGCTTGGATACGGGCTCAAGCTGCATCCCGGTGGACTCCGAGATGAGCTGAAGCAGACCCATAAACAACGATGGGCTCTCGTCCATCGACTGCCCTCCGGAGGACTCCAGATCAAGGGGTCTGGAAAACAGGGAGGAGTATTGGTCGGACTCCGAGGAGTTCGTGAAGAGCTGCCTGGGGCCTGAGCCACCCTCCACCTGCCGAGGACGGTCGGGAGTGAGGGTGACCGACAACCTGTGGGGCAGACCCTGACCCGACCGAGAGTCCTTGGTCGGCGCCCCCCCCCGATTTCGGTTGTGGAGGCGGAGGTTCCACCACAATTGGTGGGGCAGCTGGTTTCGGTCAAACAACCGGCCCAGGCTTGGGCACCTCGACTACAGCAAGGGGTTGTTTCGGCCATTCGGGTGACAGCCACTTGATGGCTGGGGAAGGCGACGGTGTCGGCTTGTTCCCGGACAAAAGTAACTGCTGCCACATTAAGTCCTCATAGCACTGACGCAATTTGTGCCGAATCCTCTCCTCTTCCAAGGAGGAAGACGAGGACAAGCGGCGCCGCCGCTTACCTCAGTGCCGAGACCGACCGCCGACGCTGGGCGGATCGGCTGACCGAGACGGAACGGAATAGACCCTCGGTGTTTCGAGGCGGGTCTGGGAAGGGGCGAGGGACACCCACACTTCCTTGGCTCGGAGCCTTGACCGGGACTCTGCACAGGAGGCGCAGGCAAGTCCTCGGTCTCCACTGGGGGAACCGGTGAAGAAGGGTTGTCGGCTTCACCAGTCGACAGCCCGTCTGACGGGTCGAGAAAAATCTCACCGCCTCAATGGGTGTCTGGGCCGGCTGACCTGACGGGGACACCGTGAAGCCAGTGGCCTTAGCCGCAACCTCGACCGAAGTCGAGTGTCGACTGTCTGGGGAAGGGGACCTCTCCCGCTCCCATGAACGCAGACGGTGGGACTTACCTTTCGAGTCCTTCTTTTTGGACCAAGAAGAGTGTCCCGATGGCCCCTCTCCCTTCGTGGAAAGGGACTGGCAAAGCTCCTTAAAAGAAGCTGTATAGGAGGATCCCAGAGAGAGCGGAATAAATGCCGCGACCGAGGAAGATGAAGATGCGGCCTGGGCTGCCTCCTCCTCGAGGGCGATCATCTGCTCGAGTTGCTCAGCCGAGCCAGCCACCGCGGACACCGCCCAACGGGCCCTCGCGACTTCAACAGCGGTAACGCTTCTCGGGCACCCAAGTTGAGCATAAGCGTGGCCTTCCAGGACGTTCCACAAAACGAACACCATAACTCGCAGGCCTGCGGGTCATGATCTAGGCCGAGGCAGTAGACGCACGAGGAGTGTGGATTGGTCCTGGACATTTTCTGCCCGTATGGGCACTGCCGAAATCTGGGAGTCGATTTGTCCATCACAGCCGCAAGGGAGTAATTAGACCGAAGTCTTGAAAACTTCAGAGTTAGGTTCGGCCGAACCGAAGAATTAGGATCCAGTCTATACGCAGAGCGTTAAGGAGGGAACCTGAGCTTCCAAGCGGTCAGGAAGATTCAGCATCATGGGCGGAGTCGAGAGTTACCACTGTGGTGGTGGAGAGTTAGCTTGAAGACCTTCCGGCAAGACTTAAAGTGGCAAGGAACCTGCCAGACAGTGTGGATGAACAACATATCCATGTCCCTAGAAATACAGGTTACTCACCTGTAACAGGAGTTCTAGGAATGGTATATGTTGTTCATCCACACTTACAGGCAGGTTCCCTGCGCTTTAAATCTTGCTGGAAGGTCTTCAAGCTGGTTCCTCCCACCCACCCAGGTGGTAAAACTCTCGGCTCCACCCCATGACGCCAGATCTAGCCCGCTGAGCCAGGTTGTGTGCCTGCCGAGGTTAGGTTGGGATGAACAATATATACCATTCCTAGAACTCCTGTTACAGGTAAGCAACCTGTATTTAGGACATGGATATGTTGTTCTCATCCACACTTACTGGCAGACTCCTAGCAGTTCTCAGGGAGGAGGGAGGCAAGGCGCACACCCCCTACTTGGAAAATAAGGACTGGAGAACCGAGGTCTCAAAACCAGCATCCCGGCATGACTCAAGGTCGATGTGGTAGTGGGTAATGAAGGTGTGCTGACTTCCAGGTAGCAGCCCTGTAGATTTCCTGGATAGGGACATCCCTGGAAGCAGCGGTATGGCGGGTAGAATGAGCTCTTACCCCTTTGGGAGGCTCCACGCCCACCAATCTATAGCACAGATCTATGCAGGAGGTGACCCACCTGCCTACCGTCCACTTGGCTACAGATCTGCCAGGTGCGGCTTCAGCATAGGTGACAAACAGCTGGCGAACCTCTCCCCGAACTTCAGCCGTCCGCTCCTTGTAATAAGAGCGCGCTCTTCTAGGGTCCAAAGTATGGAGCCTATAGTCGGCCTCCAAGGTGTGATTGGGGTAGAACGCCGGCAGAGTCAACACCTGGTTATGGTGAAACTCCGACACCACCTTCAGAAGGAATTTCGGTTGGGGGTGTAGGACAACCTTGTCCCTGTGGAAGACCAGATAAGGAGACTCAATGGAAAGCACCTGGAGCTCTCCCATCCTTCTGGCTGATATGATAGCCACCAAGAAGGCAGTCTTCCATGACAGGTGAGAGATGTCACACCTGTGCATCGATTCGAATGGCTTGCCCATGAGCTTAGCCAATACCAGCAGCAGATTCCACGGAGGTGGAGGTTCTCGCACCAGAGGGGATATGTGACCAAGGCCTTTGAAAAAGTGCCAGACCACCTTCTCCTGTGCCACCGACTGCTTTCCGGCCCGCGCCCAGTAAGCAGAGATGGCTGCCGGGTGCGCCTTAAGGGTCATTGACCGAAGCCCAAGCTGAGAAAGGGACCATAGATAGTCCAGAATGCTGGCCAAGGAACAGGAGGAAGGGTCCAACCCCTTATCCTGACACCAAATGGAGAATCTCTTCCATTTGAAGGCAAAGCATTTTCTGGTCGACTCCTTGCGGGATGCCTCAACAACGTTGAGGACCTCGTCGGAAAGACCCAAGGCCTGGAACTCTAGCCGCTCAGGAACCAGGCCGTCAGGTGCAGGGATTGACGGTCCAAGTGGACAACCTTCCCCTGGTTGACTGAGATCAGGTCCAGACGGGCTGGAAGCCGCCTCGGGAGCCTGGAGCTGAGGCTAAGGAGATCTGGATACCAGAACTGGTGGGGCCAGTCTGGGGTTACCAGAATCACCTGCGCCTTGTCCCTCCTTGCCTTGAGAAGCATCTTGTGGATTAAGGGAAATGGGGGGAAAGGTGAAGAAGAGGCCTGGGGTCCATGGCCTAAAGAAGGCATCCCCCTGCAGCGAGCCCTGCTTAGTGGGGGCAGGCATGAAACAGCCTCAGTTTTACATTCTCCCTGGAGGCAAACAGGTCCAGCTGAGGTGTGCCCCAGTGGGAGAACAGATCGTGTACTACCTCCGGCAGGAGAGACTGCTCGTGAGATGCAGCACCTATCCGGCTTAGGGCATCAGCCAGAGTGTTGGAGGCTCCCACCACATGGATGGCTAGGAGATCCGCCTCCAGTCTGCTCACGAGGGACCAAGTGCAGAGAGCTTCCTTGCACAGGGGCAAGGAGTGCGTCCCACCCTGGCGGTTTAGGTAGTACATGGTTGTGGTATTGTCCATCTGGACCTGGACCACTTGACCCCGTAGAAACTGAGCGAAGGCGGTGAGGGCTAGTCAGACCGCTCGAAGCTCCAGCAGGTTGATGTGGTATTGAGACTCCTGAGGGGACCAGAGGCCATGCGCTCTGTGCTCCCCCAGATGGGCACCCCAACCCATCAGAGAGGCATCTGTCATTAGAGAGACCATCGGCTTGGGGCGGACAAACGGGATGCCCTCCTGCAGATGAACTGGAACGATCCACCACTGGAGAGCGTTCCACATCTCCTGGGTCACCGCCACTGGCTGGTCCAGAGGACCGGAGTGCTGTGACCATTGGCAGGCCAGTCCCCATTGAAGGGGATGCATGTGCCAATGAGCCCAATGGATCACGCTGGTGCAGGCCGCCATGAGGCCCAGGAGGCGCAGGAAGTCCCGGGCAGGGCGCAGTTGCCTAACCAGAAATGATTGGGCAAAGGAGGAAAGAACCTCAGCTCTGTCCGCCGGGACCCGTGCTCTGGCTCGAAGAGAGTCGAGCTCTGCCCCGATGAACTGAATCACCTGCGTTGGCATGAGTTACGACTTGGCCTTGTTGACGAGTAGGCCAATCTGAGAGCAGACCTGGAGGGCCAGATCCCTGGACCGCTCCACCTCCGGTCTGGAGGGGGCTGCAATCAGCCAGTCGTCCAGGTAAGGGTACCCCTGGACCCTTCGGCGCCGCAGGAATGCTGTCACCACTGCCAAGCATTTGGTGAAGATCCTGGGAGCTGGAGAGAGGCCGAAAGGCATGGCTCAGAACTTGTAAAGGGACCCCTCCGCTCTGAAGTGGAGGAATCGCTGGTGGGATGGACGGATTGGGATGTGAAAGAATGCGTCCTGGAGCTCCAGAGAACAGAACCACACGCCTCGTTCCAAGGATGGAATGATCTGAGCCAGAGTGACCATCCTGAAGGTTCAAGACCTTCGGAACTTGTTCAGGTCATGTAGGTCTAGAATGGGGCGTCATCCCCCCGTCCATTTTGGGACCAGGAAATACCTGGACACAAACCTTGGGTCTGGTGGAGGATCTGCCACCTCCCTGATCACCTCCTTTTGGAGGAGCAGAGCAATGTCGGCTCGATGAGCCGACAGAGAGGCCGCGGACCCCGTAGACCCCCGTGGGGTGACGGCTCAACAGGGTGGGGCCTGCTCAAATTCCAGAGGCAGACCCTTCCATACCACTTCCAACACCCAGCAGTCCGCGGTGATAGCGGACCAGGTGGAAAGGAAGTGGCGGAGCCGTCCCCCCACAGGGGGAACTCAGGGGGGAGTGACGAGGCTGGGGGCGACACCCCTTAACCCATCACTGGGCAGGCTTGGAGGAAGGACCGGCCGAGGGACCTCCTGGGCCTTTCACTCCCGGCTTCCCGCTGGAGGAAGCTGCAGGCTTGGCTTTGGAGTGCCAATTGCGAGCCTGCTGGCACTGATGCTGGTGTTGCTAGGCCGGACATGCCGCAGGGGCAGAAGGCCGAAAGGGCTTACACTGCTGCTGGTGGTCTTTGTCCTTCTGGGCAGACGTGACCGAGTCCAAGGTGGCATTGGACTTCTCGATCCTCTGCAAATGACCCTCCACCCCGGGACCGAACAAGTCGGTACCCAGGCAGGGAACGTCTGCCAGCTTGTGCTGGGTATCCGCTATGAAGGTGGAGATCCGCAGCCAAGCTCTGCGGCGCATGGCCACTGCGGCCGCTACTGACCGGGCACAAGAGTCTCCAATGTCAAGGGCAGTCTGGAGCTGTTGCTTTGCCACTGCCCTTCCCTGATCCTGCACCTGCTTGACCGTAGTCTGGAGGTCAGCCCAGAGATGAGGAATCACCTCATCCAGGGAGCTCAAAAGGGTGTGGGAAAAGTGTGCCATCAGTATGGCTGAACTGGCCTGACGAAGGCCTAAGGAGGACACAGCATAGACTTTACGCCTGGAGTAGTCCAGTTTCTTGGACTCTTTATCAGGTGGCTTGTCCACGTCCTGAGTGTTTCTGGAGTGCCGGAAAACACTGTCGGTCACCAACCCCTCCGCAGAGGGGTGCTCCGAGAATCCAGAGAGTGAGCCAGTGGGAACGGCATACTTCCTGGCCATCCTGGCTGAGGGAGCTAGACAAGAAGCCGGCTGCTGCCATAGCTCCAAGGCCAGGCCAACAATGGCTTCGGCCACAGGAAAGGCCTCCGTAGGAGAATCCCCTTGGTCCAGTATCTCCATGAGGGGATACTTGGCCCGCTTTGACACGGGTTCGAGCTTCATCCCAGTAGATTCTGAGATGAGCCGAAGCAACCCCATGAACGAGGATGGGCTCTCATCCACCGACTGTCCCCTAGTGGACTCCAGGTCGAGAGGCCTGGAGAACAGGGAAGAGTCAATATCAGACTCCGAGGAGTCTGCAAACAGCTGCCACGGGCTTGAGCCACCCTCCACCTGCCAAGGATGATCGGGAGTGAGGGTGACCGACAACCGATGGGACAACCCCTGACACGACCGAGAATCCTTGGTCGGAGCCCCAGGTTTTGGTTGTGGAGGTGGGGTTCCACCACAATGGATGGTGCAGCTGGTTTGGGCCGAACAACCGGCACTGGCCTCGGCTCCTCAATGACAACGAGGGGTTGTTTTGGCCGCTCAGGTGACAGCCACTTAATGGCCGGGGAAGGCGATGGAGTCGGCTTGTTCCCAGTCAAAAGGTGCTGCTGCCACATCAGATCCTTGTGGCACCGACGCAACTTGCATGGGAGCCTATCCGCCGAGGAGGACAATGACGAGGATGAGCGGCGCCGCCGCTTCCCTCAGTGCCGAGACCGCCGATGTCGGCGGGATCGGCTGGACCGAGAAGAGGTCCAAGACTGAGACCAAGACCTTCGGTGCTTCCGAGAGTGGGTCTGGGAGGGAGCGGGGGAAACCAGTTCCTCCTTCCCTCGGCTCTGGAACCTTAACCGAAGACTCCAGCACAGGCAAGTCCTCAGTTTCCACCAGTGGAACCGGTGAAGAAGGGTTGTCGGCTTCTCCAGTCGACAGCCCGTCCGACGGGTCGAGAAAAATCTCGACTGCGTCAACGGGTGTCTCGGCCGGCTGACCTGACGGGGACACCGTGAAGCCAGCGGCCTTAGCCGCAACCTCGACCGAAGTCGAGTGTTGACTATCCGGGGAAGAGGACCTCTCCCGCTCCCACAAACGTCGATGGTGGGACTTACCCTTCGAGTCCTTTTTCTTGGACCGAGAGGAATCTCCCCATGGCCCCTCTCCCTTAGTAGAGAGGGACTGACAAAGCTCCTTGAATGAAGCTGAGTAGGAGGAGCCCAAGGAGAGCAGGATAAATGCCACGACCGAGGAAGAAGAAGATGCGGCCTGGGCCGCCTCCTCCTCGAGGGCGATCATTTGCTCAAGTTGTTCAGCCGAGCCCACCGCTGCGGACACCGCCTAACGGGCCTCCTTCGACTTTACCGGAAAAATACATCTCTTGGGGCACCCAAGTTGAAGTCTGGCAGCACGGTCTTCAAGAACATTGACCGAGAAGGACTTGCACAATTCGCAGGCCTGCAGATTGTGATCGAGCCCAAGGCAGTAAATGCACGTGGAGTGCGGATCGGTCCGAGACATCTTCCGCTCACAAGGGCACCGTCAAAATCCGAGAGTCGATTTGTCCAATGCAGCCGCGAAGAAAGAAAAAGACCGAAGTCTAGTAAATTTAAATATGAGTTTCGGTTTAACCGACGAGTTAGGATCCAGGCCTAAAACGCAGAGCGCAAAGGAGGGAACCTGAGCTTCCAAGTGGTAAGGAAGATCTGGCGTCATGAGGCAGAGCCGAGAGTTTTACCACCCGGGTGGGTGGGAGGAGCCAGCTTGAAGACCTTCCGGCAAGATTTAAAGCGGCAAGGAACCTGCCTGTAAGTGTGGATAGACCAACATATCCATGTCCCTAGAACGCTTTGTTTTCACTCTGATCTCTTTCTTCCTGGATTCCTCTGGTTACAGGTCTGGCTTCACAAAACACCACTCTACTGTTCCCTCTCTTCTTAGAGTCACTGAGTCCATATTTACAGGAATGAATCAAGGTCTTATAGTCTCAGCCATCTTTACTGACCTTGCTAAGGCTTTTGAATCTGTTGACCACACTTTTCTGCTGGACAAACTGATGCCTGTGAGCCTCTCTGCCCCAATAGTGAATTGGTTCTGCTTTTACCTCTGTTCATTACGCCAGTTCAGGTTGGTGGTTCAGTTTCTTTCCTCCTCCCTATTCAGACTGCAGTCCCACAAGTTTCCACTGTTGGTACCATTCTTTTTTCCCTCTTTCTTAATGACCTTCCATTTGTTTGTGTCAATGCCAACATACACATTTTGTGGATGACACAGTCCTCCATGATACAGGTTATTCTGCCCTGGAGCTTAAACCTCTACTTCAACAGGATTTTGGTAATGTTCAGCACTGGTTCTCCTCAAAGACAGCTCCATGTTATTTGGTACTGGGCAAAAACTAGCTAAGCTTTCCTCCTTCTCCTCTTTCACCACTCTTGATGGCTCCCCTTTGGACAATGTCCCCTCTTTTCAGTACTTTGGTGTACCCTGATCGAATGCTCGACATCTCTAAACAGAACTGTGTCCTAAACTTGTAGCCCTTTACCATAATGAGGACTGCCTCCCACACCCAGTCTGTAGGGAAACTGTTCTAAAAATGATCCTGTGAGTGTTTGACTGTGTGGACATGGTTTCTGGGACCGCTTCAAAAACCTACCTGGCCAGGCTGGCTCCTCTCTTCCATGCTTTATGCAATTCTGCCTCAAACTCCTCTCTTCTCACTTATCACTGTCTCCTCTTTCAAATCCCTCTTCCTGCCATCCTTTGAATCCTATTGTTTACTTCATTGTGTTTCTTTGCCTTCTAAATTCTGGTTTTCCTCTTTTCTTTCCTAACTTAGCTGTCTCCTGTTCTATATACCTCTTCCAGCTTATGACTCTGTTCCTCTGACTCTTGTAGCCTTTCTGTTCCTGTCTGTCAAATTTCTGGTCAATCTTCATTCTCAATTCTAACTCTCATTAATTTGAAACTCTCCCCCATTCACAGAAACATAGAATGTAATGGCAGACGGGGACCGCATGATCCATCTAGTCTGTCCTTTCATTTAAACCCCCCACCTAATTGGTAGCCTTCCCTAGGTTACCACGTTATTTGCCCCATGCACAGTTTGAACTCCCTGACCATCTTTGCCCCCACCACCCCTGGCGTCAGGCTGTTCCAAGGCTCCATCACTCTCTCCGTAAAGAAGAACTTCCTCATGTTGCTCCTGAACCTACCCCCTTTAGACACATGTCATGACTCTAGTCTGGGCAAAATTGTTTATATGAAAGAGACTCTGTGCATGTACCTTGTTTATACCCTATAGGTAGCTGAAGGTCTCTATCATGTCTCTCCTGTCCCTTCTTTGTTTCAGGGAATATAAGCTGAGTTGATTTAGTCTGATCTCAAAAGGTTCGTGATGTAAGCCATGCATCATCTTTTTTGCCTTCCTCTGTATGTTCTCCAATCAGTCCATGTGCTTCCTAAGGTGTGGTCTCCAGAACTGGACACAATACTCCAGGTGAGACCTCAATAGGGACCTGTACAGTGGCATAATCACCTTCTGTTTTATACTTGAGATGCCTCTCCCTATGCAACCCAGGGTGCTGCTAGCCTTTTGTGCAGCCTTTTTGCATTGCATTGCCTACCTTTAAGTTTTCGAGATGATAACCTCAAGATTACGCTCGTGTTTTGCTGCTTCTAACTGTTCCCCATTCAGATAGTATTTTTTTCTCCGAGTTGCGTCTTCCTAGGTGCATAATCTTGCACTTTGTCGCTGAATCTCAACTGCCAGTTTTTCTACCATTTTTCCAGTTTCTCTAGGACGGACTCCATCTTATGAGCCCCTTCGGGCGAGTCCACCCTACAGCTTTGTATCATCCATAGATAGGCACACCTTCCCATCTAGTCCATCAGCTATATCGTTGATGAATATATTGAAAAGGATCGGTCTAAGTACTGAACCCTGCGGAACCCCACTTCTCACCTTTCTCCCCCATGACAGTGTACCGGTTATTAACACCCTCTGGGTCCTCCATTCAAGCCAGTTTTGGACCCAGTTTATTCTTTTTAGCTCAACCTCCCTCTGCTTCTCCTCCTCTTATCTAGCTTTTAAAATATGTCTGAAACTTTCTCTCTCCCTTCTGCTCTTGCTCTCAACCTTAATCTACTCTTTACCAGTCCTGGCCTTCTACATTTCGGTGCCCTTGACATACACATCTTGAATTTATTTGGCGATGCATTTTTGCCCTTTTTGTAAATTCTATTATTTTTGCCCAAGCCTATTCTCTTATATTTAATTGATTTTTGCCTTAGGTCTCTATTAGATCTATAAACATGTTGTGTGCTGTTATCAGCTAACTGAATGCACTTGATTTCATAATTTGTATGTTCATATGTACTCCATTGTTGTATTTTGTTTACTTTCATTGTTACTGGTACCCTTGTTCCCTCTCCCCAAGTCACACCTGGAAATGAGCCTTGGCTGAGTGTGCCATTACTGATAATCAAATGATTAATAAATTAATAAATAATATAAACTGGACACACAATGACCTCACTCAGAATATAAGGAATAATGTAGAGGTGGCCATACACAATAAGCCTGTGTTTCTATTGAGGGGTAGAGATAAGAGCATATGGACCTCAACAGCAAAGCTTGAGAGGGTCCTGTTGTTAAATTAACACCAAGACAAAAACACAGGACAAGTTGTGTATGGTCACCCATAGTTAATTTTTGAAGTATATGGTTTTGAGTGAGTGAAATTTTTACTTTTTCTAATGATTTGAAACATACCGCAGGTGCCCAGACTTTTACTTTCATTTTTCGAGTGAAGCGCTACACTGCAGCGGCAGACAGGCAGGGACACAGCTGAAATTGATTTGGAACGTGCACAACAATGTTTTAGAAGGTGCACAAACAACTTTTTTTGAAGAGGCTGCTTTCCACGCACAATAAGCCCTAACCATATATTATATGACATTTATTATCACTTTTAAGGGGGTAGGACTTTCATAACTCACTTGTGGCTCTGCCACTCATGAGTTATGGTCCTACCCTCTCACTCATGAAGATAAATGTCATAACCTCAGTCAGGCCATTGTGTAGCTTATTGATCTATCTGTCCGTCCGTCCATCTGTCTATCTACCTACCTATCTACCAGATAAATAGATAGCTAGCTAGTAGATAGATAGACAGACAGACAACACAGACGTGCAAAAGACGAGAACACATAAACCATGTGATAAATTCTTTATCTATGTTCTGTCTTACATTTATACACATAGTACGCACGTCATCACCAATTTATACACACACTCTTCATGTCATTGCCACTCCAACACTAGGACTAGATGTAGCTGCTTTGACATTTACTTCTAGCTGTTTCACTGCTTCCCATGCCAACCCTATTTCCCCTGCTAACCTTCAATGAAGTGACTTTAAAGCCAAAATATTTTGGCCTCTCTTTCACACAATGACTGTTTTCCCACACACAAAAAAAAAAAAAACCCTAAAAAAAATGATCTACCATTTCAGAGGCTTGTCTCATTCACCACCTGTCTACACTGTTATTCGCGAACTCCTGTCTCCCTCGCAAGTCAGCCAGACCATGCCAGCAAAAACAACAGAGATTTTGTTAAAAAAAAACAAAAAAACACCACCAACATCACTACCACCATAAAGTACAGTTGCGTAAGAACTTACCAAACAGTAGATCTTCGAGAGAGGCTAGTGCAGTAAGTAATAACATGTAGGTCTGGCACCCCTAGCATAGTCTGACTGGGGACCACCCACCAGACATCACGTAACTGACATTAGCGTGACCCTATATAGTGGGTGGTCCCCATGTCCGCCCTCCAGTTCTCCAACCGGAGACCAAGAAAAGGATGTGACAGGAGAAGAAAAATAGGCTCCTGGATCCCCAGAAGAAATGGCTTCTTAGACAAAGAGCATGAAAATAAACCCCAGACAGAAAAAGGGGGAAGGTGGGTGGAAAAAGCATTACCTACTGCAAGAGCCTCTCTCGAAGATCTACTGTTATGGTAAGTTCTTACGTAACTGTACTATCTTACTTTGAGAGGGTTCTTGAAGTAGTTAATACCATGCAGGACTGAGTCTCAAGGAGTAAACTGTCCAAGGGACAAGAGAAAAACTAGGGAGGCTGGAAACATAACCCATTATCGCCAAATGAGGACGTTAGGATAAGAGTCCTTGGAGGACTGCTAGCCCAAAACCAGTCCTGCGCTTAGAGGCAAGGTCCAGACTGTAATGCTTCATGAAAGTGTGGACAGAACTCCATGTTGCTGCTGCGCAAATATCTGCAGCAGAGACATTACTGAAACAGACTGTGGAAGCAGCCATTCCCCTAGTAGAATGTCCTTTGACTTGACCCAGAAGGACCTTACCATACTTCTGGTAACAAAAAGTAATGCAGTTTGCCAGCCATTTGGAAAGACACTGTTTGGAAACTGCTGCACCCTCCCTCTTTGGTGCGAAAGAAACAAAAAGTTGATCCATTTTACGGACATCTTTTTTCCAGTTCATGTAGTAATGAAGGATCCTATGCACATCCAGTGTATGCAGGATGGCTTCACCCCAACTGGAATGCTCAGGATAATATACCGGCAATTCTAAGGACTGATTAAGGGTCATTTCCGACACGACCTTAGGAAGAAACCTAGAATTTGTACACAGAGACACCCAGTCTCTGTGAAAAATCAAATAAGGCACCTTGCACATCAGGGCCTGAAGCTCAGAAATTGTACGAGCTGAAGTAACGGCAACAAAAAATAACACTTTCCAGGACAAAAAGCGTAACTCACAAGAGCTTGCCAGCTCAAGGGAAGTAAAGTCAATTTTTCTAACAAAAAAGTAAGGCCCAGCGGTGGCACAGGATTTCACACCGGGGGTTTCAGATGTAGGATACCTTTCAAAAAGGTTTTGGAGACCTCTAACTGAGCCATTGTATTGCCTCCTACTGGATCATGGTAGGCCAAGATGGTGGCACCTTCAATGAGGAATAACTCAGACCCAGGTTGGAAAGATGAAGCAGGTACTCCATGACCTGGGGAGTGGGGCATATAAAAGGGTCCAGATCTTTGGCAGTGGCCCAAATAGAGAAAAACTTCTACTTCATGGCATAGGTAGTGCTGGTCAATGGTTTTCTTGATTCCACTAGAGTTTGAACTACCTGGGAGAAACCCCAAACCATGAAGCAGCTATGTCCTGAGGTGCCACGCATGAAGATGAAGAGACTTCAGTCCCGGATGAACCAGTGTGCCCTTTTCCTGAGTGAGAAGGTCGTAAGACAGAGGAAGGGGAATCGGAGGTTTCACTGCTAGACGCCGAAGCAGGGGAACCAGATCTGTCGATGCCATAGCGGAGCTATCAAAATCATTTGAGCCCCGTCCAATTGAAGCTTGGTCAACACTCTCTATAACAGTGGAAGGGGAGGAAAAGCGTACAGAAACCTCCTTGTCCAAGAGAGCAACAGCACGTCTAGCCAGAAAACACCATGCCCAGGATCGAGCGAGCAAAACTTGGGAAGTGTTGCGTTTGATGGGGCTGCGAACAGATCCACCTCTGTATGACCCACAGGTCGAAGATGTGATCTATCACCGCTTGTTTTAGCTGCCACTCATGAGCCCTTACCCTTGGTGCAGTTTAGACTGTCTGCGAGAACATTCTGTACTCCTGGGGCGTGAACCACTCTCAGATGGACTTTGTGCAGAACTGCCCAATTCCAGACCCGCACTGCCTCCCTGCAAAGGGGGGTACAAGTGGAGTGCCCGCTTATGTACCACACTCATACTATGTTGTCCGCCTGAATCAAAAGGACGGCTTGAAGAAGCGTGTGCTGAAAAGTTCGAAGAGCATAAAGCACTGTCCTCATTTCCAGCACATTGATGTGCAAGTGCACTTCCACAGGGGACCACAGACCCTGGGTTCTATGGTGTCCCAGATGGGCACCCCAACCTTGCCCCGACGCATCTGTGGTTAGAACCTGGGAGTGGGAAGGGGCCTGGAAAGGAGCCCACCGCAAAAGACTGCTGGTGTCCTGCCACCACAACAGGTCTTGTTTCATTGGGGTGGAGATTAGAATCAATCAATCTAGATTGTCTTCCTTCTTATCCCACTGAGAACTCAGAGTCCACTGCATAATCCACATGTGGAGTCTGGCCAAAGGGGACTGTGAGAATAGCTGCTGCCATGAGGCCAAGAAGATGAAGAACTGCTCTGGCCAAGATATGACGACTAGAAGAAACCAACTTGGCCTGACCCACCAAGGTATCTGCCCTGTCCAGGGGGAGATAAGCCATGCCCTGAACTATGTTCAAAACTGCCCCAATGAACTGGAGGCCTTGGGATAGGACCAGCTGAGATTTGGGGTAATTGACTAAAATACCCAGTCTTTGGAAAAGCTGCAGGGTAGCAGAAAGGGAAGATTCCAACTCCACCCTCGATGGAGCTGCCAGGAGCCAATCGTCGAGATACAGAAAGACAGTGTGCCCCTGGTACCTCAGGATCCCTGCCATGACCACCAGGCATTTGGTAAAAATGTGTGGGGTGGATGACAGACCAAAAGGGAGCACTTTGAACTGACAATGCTCCCCTTGGAAATAGAACCTGAGGAACTTCTTGTGGGGGCCGAAAATGGGTATGTGAAGATACGCATCCTTCATGTCCAAAGCACAGAGCCACTGGTCTTGGGACAGAAGAGGCAGCAGGCTTTGCAATGACAGCATTCTGAACCTCTTGTACTCTATGAAGAGGTTCAGAGCACTGAGATCCAGTATCGGGCAGAAATCCCCCTGTCTTCTTGAGAACCAGAAAGAAGTGGGAGTAAAATCCCTTCCCCATCTGGTTTACCAGCATGGGCTCTAGCGTTTCCTTGAGAGGAAGAGCCCTGATTTCCTCCCTTAAGAGTGGGATGTGCACCCTTGGGTAACGAGAAAATCTTGGCGGAGTATCCAGAGGATTTTCTCAAAATTCCAGAATGTGACCAAGTCTTATCAGTTGGAGCACCAAAGCTTCTGACATGATGGACTCCCAGCCTCCCAGGTACCTTGTGAATCTTCCACCCACCTGCTCTTCCAAAGCAGGAGGAGGGGCGGTCACCAAGTCAGGTGTGGGAGGGCGGGTTAGGGAGGGCCGCTCCCGCAGCTCTTTGAGACTTGGCTTGGAGGCCAGAGGTGGCTGTAGGAGCCCTACGCTTAAACTGGCGTTTGGGTGCTTGCTGACTTTTCGCCTGACATTTGTTTTGCCAATGAAAAGGACACTTTGTTGTTGTGGTTTCAGACAGTACACAGAGTGGACTGACCAGAGAGCTGTGCCTTTATCCTGTAGGCTTGTAATGATGTCCTAGGCATCCCCACCAAACAGGACAGAACCCCTAAAAAGGGCATCCTAGATAGCTGACTGAACATCAGAGGCTAATCCTAATACTCTCAACCAAGAGTACCTGTGAAGGCTGACAGCTGTGGTCGCACCTCAAGCGGAGGAATCCACCGCATCATAGGTGGTCCGTAAGGAATGGCATCCGGCCACCTTGGCCACTTTCAGAGTAGTAACCAAGGACGACCTGGTGTCAGAGTCCGGTAAAGCCTCAATGACAGATTCTAGTTGGTGGAACAATGTCTTCTGGAACTCCAACATGCGCGAGACATAGTTCAGAGCACAAATTGCCAGAGTCAAAACCAAATAAAACTTCCTCCCGAACTAGTCCATTTGTTTAGACTCCTTATCGGGAGGGGAGGTGCTAAGGTGTTGTGGCTTAGCGGATCTATCATGGGCCGCTGTAGTGACCACTGAGTCCACCTTAGGATGAGCGCTCAGATGGTTTTTCGCCTCAGGTGTCCTGTAGACCCGGTCAGCTTTTTTGGCCATCGCTGGGATGGAAGAGGGTCTCTGCCAAATGGCTGAGGCTAAGTCCTCATGGGGTTCCAGCCGGTGGGGGGGGCAGGTTAGTACCGGACTCATGTCAGGGAAATCCAGGTGCTCTGCTAACTTGCACCTTTTGGGGTCCAGAGCCTCTGACTTCCACCCTTGGGCCTCCGCCATCTGCTTGAGGAGGTCCACAAAGGAGGGCTCTTCGGGTGGGGACTTGGAGGATTCCGGAGGGATAGGATCCTCATGGGGAGGGGTCAGTAATCCTGAGCTGTCGTCTGAGGTATCAGAGTCTGGCTCAGAATCCCCCAAATCCTCTGGGACTTCTGAAGTACGAGGATCTGGCTCCCTGGTGAGAACATTTGGCATCAGGTGAGTCATCGGCTCAGACGAGCGATCTGACATGGGAAGACGAATGTCCACTGGCGAAGGCGCCCTAGACGGAGGAGCTGAGCAGCTGACATCTGGCAGAGTAGGATGCCTGCTGTCCAGTTCAGAGACCAATTGACTCTTGGTCGTTGACCACCATGTATTAAGAATTTCCTGGAATGCCACCTGTGCTTGTTGAGGAGGTGGATAGTGAGAAAAACCAGTACCCTGCCTTCCAAAATGGTGGTGGGGGGGGGGATAATGAGGGTAACCTGGTGAAGGAAAAAAAACAGGGTAGCCATGGTAAGAATAGTCTGGCATCAGGGCAGACAGAGGATACCCCGATGGAGGATAGGCTGAAGACGAGTAACCCGACGTGAGGCCGTATTGATGGAGGGATACATGGCCTGATGAGGAAAGGCTGAAGTACCTGACGTAGGATAGCCAGAAATATGTCTTGCTGGGGAATAGCCTGTCGGCGGCCCCCGCGGAGGGAAATCTGATGTCAGCTCTGACAGTGGAAGAGCTGATAACGGCCCCGACAGGGAGAAGACCAGACGGTGGACCCGACGGAGGAAGACCTGAAGGGCCTGCCATTATCCCCGAAGGGACGGAAATCCCTGACAAAGGGGCCCCCGTGAGATGTCTCATCTGAGGAATGTGAGGTGGACCTGAGGGAGGTAAGGGTATCTGCGGGTGTTGAGGAGCTGGATCAGGTGTCACCAAAGATGGCGTAGGAGCCATAGAAAGGCCGGGTGGCCTACTATCATCGGGAACCCCCGGCGATGGGTGGGCTTGCATCAGAGCTTTCGGACCTGGCGAAAGCATGGGAAGCTCTGATGGGTCAGGTGACAGGGGCTCAGGAAAGGCACCCCTTGGAGAACCCACATCTCCAGCCTGGACGGAATCATCATCCGGCAGCGTCATGTCAGAGCCTGATGGACACAAAGCAGTCGGGCGATCATCGGAGGGGCCGACAATCGGCTTATCGACTGGGGCTGCATGGGAGTCGGAGGAGCCGGCTCTCAGCTTATCAACCCCGACTGGGCATTCATCGGAGGGCCTGATTGGAGACTTATTGGCCATGCTGGCCGTCTTAGAGCCTGAGGTGGTAATGGGCCTAGGAGCGGTGGTGGCCTCAGAACAATCCGAGGAGCCCGCCGTCACCGAGACCAGTGGCGGCGGGGGGGACCAAGACCTGCTCAGTTAGTGGGAGTGCAGGCATGGTTGCGGCACTTACTTTCTGGCCAGAAGGGGACCGGTCCCCGACAAAGGGCCTGGGGGTGTCTTCGATGGAGGGTGGGAATGCTCCTGTTCCCTGTGTTTCTCTTTGCCCCTCTTCTTCTTTTTCTTTATGATGGTCCACAGGCAAGGAAGACACCCTCTTCAACTTCTTTAACTCCTGCTCCATGGAAGCCATCCTTTCTTTCAGGACGCTGGCCTTGAGGGCTTGCTGGCGTTGTTTCCGTGTGGCCTTATTAAAGTGAGCACAGGCCTCACAATCCTCGACCTTGTGGCTAGGCCCGAGACAGAAGAGACACAGAGAATGTTGATCTTTGTGCAGCAGTTGAACCCCACACGAACTGCACTTGTTTTTATGCGGATCTGGAAAGGACGACATACAAACTATTAAGAATTAACAAAAATAAGCAAATACTCATCCGGAGAGGCGTTCTATACGGTGATGACAAGCTCTGATCAGTCCAACAATGCGCAGGTCAACAGTGGGAAAGAACTGGAGGGAGGACATGGGAACCGCCCACTATATAGGGTCACGCTGACGTCAGTCACATGACATCTGGTGGGCGGTCCCCCATCAGACTATGATGGCAAAAGTTTCCATGCGGTCCTGACGCCAGGGGGCACCAGTCCTACATGTTATTACCTACTGCAAAAGACCTCTTGAAGTAAGATCACTGATGCCACTGCTTTCAAAGTCTGATCCTGCCCAGAACATGCAGCTAGCCCTACTGCATCAAACAGTTTTGCAGAGCCCCTCCCATACATGCTAGCGGCCAATCATGTGTATCATTTTGGATGAAGTGATGTTGGTCTCTAGAATCCTCCCTGACAACCACCTCCCATCATGGAAACCAACTAAGACAAGGTTCAAGAAAATCCCTACAACTTCCTTTTTGAGGGGGAAAAAACACTGCAAAGCTGGAAAAAACAAAACAAAAACTCAGGTTCCAAAGTATTACATAAATGAGAAATGCAATGGGGACAATTCAGAGATAATTTATTTCTCTTCACTAGTGGAATCTGACCTCAGGCACATTACCCATGGCTACACTTTGTTCCATCACTTGTGAGATTACCAAAGGTCAAATGTCAAATAGCACTTGTGGAGATAAAAGGTTTATCACATGGGTCCCCAGTGCACATCCCTTAGTTATATCAGTTAGGGTTACAAACGCTATTCTGTTAAACCCTTATTGTTTTCACCTTAATAATGTAGTGTCTCTGGAAGCAACAGCCTCTTACTTGGCATAGGTGTTGTGGGGCCAGGGACAGTGCAGTTACGTTAAGAACTTACCGTAACAGGAGATCTTCAAGAGGATCTCTTGCAGCAGGCCACACCTATGGAACTAGCGCCCCTAGGACCACACAGAAACTTTTCTAGCTAGCAGTCTACCAGGGGACCGCCCACTCTGATGTCACATGCTGATTTCGCCCTATCATATGAGAGTGGGCGGCCCCTGCACCCTCCTCAGTTCTCTCACTGGAGACCATACGCAACTGATCTCCTGCTGGGGAACCGAGGAAGAGACAATGGTTCCTGCCAAAGTAAAAATAACAGAAAGGCACAAGGCTCTCAGCTAAGGAGAAGGATAGACAGACACAGAGGCCCATAGGCCTAGGGAGATGGCGGGTGGGATGGTACGGCCTGCTGCAAGAGATCCTCTCAAAGATCTAATGTCACGGCAAGTTCTTACGTAAATGTACTATCTTACCTCGAGGGTACTGCTTGCAGAAGGCAACACCTATGGAACGAGTCCCAAGCAGTTCTGGCAGCCGAAAAAGCAGTCTGGGTGGCTGGAGAGCAAGAGCTTAAGAAAGTAAGCCCTGAAGCACAGCTAGGCAGAAATTGGCCCAACACCAAGAGGCAACGTCCAGACTGTAGTGCTTGGTGAAGGTGTGGACAATATTCCAAGTGGCAGCTGCACAGATCTCTGCAGCTGAAACATTACTGAAACAGGCAACAGGAGTGGCCATGCCTCTGGTGGAATGACCACGAACAATGCCAGGAAGATCCTTATCATACTTCCTGTAGCAAAATGTGATACAGTTGGCCAACCATTTGGATAAACGCTGTTTAGAAACTGGAATGCTCTCTTTCCCAGGGGCGAAAGAAACAAACATCTGACAGGCCTTCCTGCACTCCTTCATACGGTGTGTACTGTAACACAGAATTCTATGCACATCTAAAGTGCGGAGCTATGCTTCCCCTGGATTGGCATGCTCTGGAAAATAAACAGGCAGCTGGCTGAACTAATTTAAAGTAAACTCAGACACCACCTTAGAAAGGAATTTAGGTTTCTTCCGCAAAGACACCCTGTGCTTTTGGAAAACAAAATAAAGAGGAGTGCTTGAAACTCAGAAATCCTTGAAACAGAAGTAACGGCAACTAAAAATAACACTTTCCACAACAGAATGCGTAGCTCACATGCTGTGGCAGACTCAAAAGCAGGGCCCCATGTTTTCTGCGATTCTGCGATTGCAGCAGTGGCTGCAGAAATCAGGGCTGACCGCAGAAATCAGTTCTTGCCGCAGAAATCAGGAAAACCAGCCACACAGCCGCAGAAATGCTAGCTATTTAATCACACAAGACAAGAGCATAGCTATTGATATGTTAAGTACGCCATGGCATACATGCTCAGTAGAACGGGCAGCAAACTGATGCCACCCACTACAAAGTCAAAAAGCTAGTGGCGGCATGTCATCTTGACTTCTGCTGGCTCTTGTTACATAACTCCTTCTAGCCAGTATATTTGGGGGTGGCTTGATTAGGTCCATGGCAGTTATGATTTGCTGCTGTGTTGGTATAGGTAGGTCAGCTATGTTAATTTTTCATTGTGAGACTGCTCGTGGTCCATGCTGAATCCTTGGAAGATGAATTTTGAAGGAAGAACTGGAAGGTGAGCTGTAGTCAAGAAGTAAGAAGATTCAGAGGTGCCCATGAAGGTGGAATCAATCTCGGTGTGGTGACAGGTATCGGAGGAGGAGAAGCTGACTGCAGAAACATACGGCTGGCAGCAGACTGCGTAGAGGACTCGGCCCCCACTGGTGGACATCTATCACAGTTTTGATTTGTGGGCAGCAGTTCTGCACCTGCAAGTGTGAGAGTAATTTCTTGGCAGATTTGAACCTGCAACCTAAGTGGTGGCATCAAGCTCAATTCTTAAGGAGGGTCAAGTTGCCCAGCTGCAGCATTGTTGGGGACCAGGGTATATTAGAACTGGAGCAAGCAGGTATGGAAAACATCGGAATGGAGAGTTTGATTGCTGCTATACACAAGAAAAATGAGGGTCACTGTCTGAAGACCACCACAACCCCATGAGTTGCGAGAACAGGACATGCTAACCAAGGTTACTTCAGCTTAATAAGAATGACTTGCTTGCATTTTTTAGTGTGTCCCCAAAAGAAAACTTTTGAGTCAACAAATCCTACAGACACTGCAAGTTACACCCTCCTTCACTGTTACAGGAAGACAACGCCCCCACCAACATACAGATTTGCACATTGCACTCAACATGTTTGTTGGAAGGCAGTTAGGGTATTCCTAGTTTAAAAAAATAATAATCTAAGAGAACATTGATCAAAATCAGAAAACACATGGCTTTCAAGTTGGAGTCTCTCTTTATATCTGCTAACTGTAAGTATAAACCTGAAGAAATCCAAGTAGGTTTTGCCTTCTGTACAGTTTTAGCCAAGCGTGTATGTCCTCCTCTGATTATAACCTAGGAGAACCGCAAAGGCCACCAATTTCCAGAAAAAGAACAGATGAGCCTTCAAATTCAGGGTGGGAGGGAAAAATAATTAAAAGAGAACATATATGCCCATGGCTGTGCCAGGTTTGGGTTATTGCTGTTTAATATTTGTGATAAGAAGACTACATACCATTAAATGGTCTGCTGTTCCACTTTCAACGTAGCAGAGTGGTTGCATGAAGGCAGTCAAAAGGTTAACTAAGAATTAATCCCTTAGAAGGTATGCTGTTTAGCCACAATTTATCTGCAGCAGAATGGCAGCAGAATCAGAAGTTGTTCTGCCACAGAAAGTATGAGGGCCTGCCGCAGAATGTAGGTCCACTTTGCCGCAGTAAACACGGGGCCCTGCTCAAAAAGAGCTAAAGTAAGTTTTTCTAACACAAAATTCAAGTCCTAAGGCGGTACTGGATTGCAGATAGGAGGCTTCAAGTGAAGAATGCCTCTCAAAGATGTACAGGACATCTCCAGTTGTGCTACTGTACGACTGTCAATAGGCATATGAAAGACTGAAATAGCAGACAGATGTACTTTAAGAGAGGAAAACTTCAGACCAGAGTCTGAGAGGGGCAGCAAGTACTCCAGAATCTGATTCACTGCACAAGAGAAGGGGTCCAGTTGACGTGAAGCAGCCCACAGAGCAAAGCATTTCCACTTCATGGAATAAGTGGACCTGGTAGAGCCCCCAAATCTAGCCATGGCTATGTCTTCAGGAGCCTGGCGTGAAGATGCAGTTATCTGAGGTCCTAATGGACCAGGGTGCCCCGCTCCTTGGAGAGCAAGCCAGTGCACAGAAGCAGGGGCACTGGAGGTTCCACTGTTAACTGTTGCAGTACAAGGAACCAGATCTGATGAGGCCAAAAGGGGGCGATGAGGATCACGATGGCCCTTCCCAAGCTGGAAAGCTTAAAGACCCTCTCTTTCCAAAAAAGGAACATGTCTCACCAGAAACTCCAGGCCCTGGAGCGAGCAAGCAGAAAAGTGGCACTTTTGCACTGAGTGGGGATGCAAAAAGGTCCAACTCGGGACGATCCCACCTGTTGAACAAGTCTTCTACACCAGAGGTTAGCAGTTCCCACTCATGAATCCTGGAATGCGACCTGCTGAACCTGTCCACCAGAACGTTTTGGCCACTGGGAACAAGGACAGCTGATAGTTCTAGGCTGTGTTCTAGAGCCCAGTACCAGACTCTCATCACTTCCCTGAAGAGCGGGTATGAGTGAGTGCTCCCCTGTTTGTTGAGATAGTGGACTACACTGATGTTGTCCATATGGACTAGAAGAAGGCCGGGGGACAGCAGAGTCTGGAAGGCCTGCAGGGCATATAGAACTGCCCGCATCTCCAGGACGTTGGTGTGGAGAGTAGTCTCCATCCTGGACCACATCCCTTGTGTTTCGTGGGGCCCCAGACAAACCCCCCAGCCCAAAACCAAAGCGTCTGTGGTGAGAATGTGCTGGGGAGAAGGAATGAGAAAAGGAACCCCTTTCAACAGGTTGCGAGGTTCCATCCACCAAAGCAGAACCTTTCTGACCATAGAGGAAAGCAGAACCTGCTGTTCCAGGTCATCAGTGCACTGATCCCACTGTGTCCACTGGGGTATCCGCATGTGCAGTCTGGCTAGAGGCACTGTGACAACTGCAGCAGCCATCAGGCCCAAGAGCCGGAGAAACGTTCTGGCTGAAACATATCTGCTGTTGTAGGGCAGGCGGGCTAGAGCCATTAGGCAGTCTGCCCTGTCCTGGGGTAAGAAGGCCATAACCTGAGCCATACCCAGAACCACCCCTATGTACTGAAGGCACTGACAGGGGGACAAGACTGACTTGGGCTGGTTGATCATGATGGGGACAAGACTGACTTGGGCTGGTTGATCATGATTCCCAGGTCCTGGAACAGTTGGGTGGTATGTTCCAGAGTCTGCAGCAGATGCTCCCTGTACTGAGATTTGAAGAGCCAGTTGTCCAGGTAGGGAAAGGCATAAAGTCCCTCACACCTGAGGGCTGCCGCCACTACTGTCAAACATTTGCTAAACACTTGAGGGGACGAAGATAAGCCAAAGGGCAGGGCCTGGAACTGGAAGTGTGCTCCCTATAACTGGAACCTGAGGTACTGCCTGTGGAAAAGCACACACTTTGATATGCAGGTATGCATCCTGCATGCTGAGGGAACATAGCCAATCCCCTTGATACAGGAGTGGCAGCAGTCCCTGAAAGGTCACCATCCAGAACTTCTTGCACAAAATGAAGACCTTTAGCTCTCGAAGGTCCTGGATGGGCCTGAGATCACTGGTGCATCTGGGGACCAAAAAGAAGTGGGAGTAGAACCCCTTGCCAAGTCTCTGGGATGGGTTATATGGCCCTCTTATGCAACAATATGCAAATCTCCTCCCAAAGCACTGGAATGTGTCTGGGAGGATAAGAGGACTGAACTGGAGGTTTTTCGGAAGGCCACTCCAGGAGCTCTAGAGTGCGGCTGTATTCTATGAGCTGCAAGACCCAAATATTTCTGGTGATCTCCCTCCACCTGTCCAGGTGCAGGGAGAAATGACCCCCTATGACCACCTCCTACCCTGCCAGATGGGGGAGTTGAGCAAGGAGTGATGCTGAAGAAACAGCTGCGGCCAGGGTCACATTGCCTCCCCTGGGAGCTTTTCCAGTGGTGGAGGTAAGGGTAGGCAGGGCTGTGGCCACTCTACATTTACCCTGAAGCTTGGTGCCAGGCTTGGCCCAATGGGCGGCCCAACAAAAGGGCACCTGCTGACCAGTACTAGGCTGGGTGTGGTACGTAGGGTGGACCGACCTCAACGTATGGCCAGAGGCCTGCAGGTTAGAAACATATCCTGAACATCTGTCCCTAACAATTTATACCCTCTAAAGGGGGCATCCATGATGGACTGCTGCACATCCTGGGTGAAGCCTGACACCCACAGTCAAGAGTGTCTTTGTAAACAGATATCTGCAGCGGCTGCCTAGGCTGAGGCATCAACAGCATTGTACACAGAACACAGAAGGTGCTTGCAGACGTCAGCTCCCTGATTGAATGTTCTGAAGCAACTGCTGTCTCAGGGGGTCCTCTGGTAGGGATTTGGGTGCTCTTTGGCCTGAGCCCAGAGTTGGTTCTGATACTAGACCATATGGGCGATATACTTAAGGACCCTTATGGTCAAAGTGGCAGAGGCAAAAGTCCTCTTGCCAATAAGGTCCACTCTCCAGGATTCTTTGTCCGGGGGAAGGGAACTGAGGTGTTTGGGGGCCTCTTGGTATGGTCATGGGCAGCATTAATGACCACAGAATCCACCTGGGGATGTTCTACAAAGAAAGGCTTCCCAGTGAGAGCATGGTGCAACATGTCTGCCTTCCTAGGCATGGCAGGGACCAAGTTGGGCCGACGTCAGGCGGCCATGGCGGCATCCTTAAAGGGCTCTATCAAAGGAGGAATGACAAGAGGAACAGCATCTGGCAGACCAAGGTAAGTGAACAGATGGCACCGAACAGAGTCCTGCTGCTCAGTGTCAAACCCCATGACAGCCTGCAATTGTTTCAGAATGGAGACAAAAAAGGATCATCCAGAGGGGGGACCATGGGATATCCTTAGGGGTCTCCTTTCCATAGGAAGACACCATGGAAGTGGACTTGGCGGGGGTACTGCCTCCATCTCGAGCATCCCCTTCATCCTCATCATCAAAGAGAAGGAGGTCTGTGTGGTAGTCATCCTCGTATCCTAGGTCCTGAGGGGGGTTAGATGGCACCCGACCCCAAGGTGCATGCCGCGGCTTGATAGGAAGAGAGGTCGCGAGGAAGGCACAGAAGGTCCCTGCAGCAGTGTCCCTTGTGGGGGAGCAAGTCTCTGTGGGATTTCATGCATACTAGAATGAAGCATGGCCTGGAAGTCCACCGTGACTGGCGTCAGACCTATTGGCATCGGTTGAGGAAGAATCGGGGCTGGCATCGATGGTGGAGCCAGGATTAATGGTGGAGTCCAGGAGGGCAACTGGGCAGGCCGAGGCCTGTGGGGCATCTATCTTGCCTGGGTCTTCATCAGGGAGGGTGAGGATGACCGAGTAGTGGCCCACGATGACACCAGAGATGGCAGGGACTCTGAGGCCGAGACATTGTCCGAAGAAACATCCGAGGATGCTGTCAGGGAAGAGGCCAGAACCCCTGAGAATGTCGAGCCTGCAGTGGTCAAAGTCAAGCTGGCAGAGCCTCCTGACTAATGGTCCATAAAGAACGGGTCAGAACAGCAGGGGATGAGATGTCGGTGGGGCACCCAAGCCCGAGGAACTGACACCCACCAAGGTAAGGTTGGTGGGGGGAGCTACCAACTGTAGCCCTGTGGGTGAAAGGGCATGTGAGGCAGAGGGAGCCATCCCCAAAGAAAAAGATGGCCCTGCCGTGGCTGCAGTATGAAGTGGCGACCGTAAACGAGTCATGGGAGACCAGACCATGGCAAAGTCATTGTCTCTGTGTTTATGCTACCCACCCGATTTGTTCCGGGCCTTGGCAGAGTGCGAAACCAAGGATGGGGCTAGGGAGGTGGAGGAACTCCTGGCCTGCAACTCCTTCTCTATGCGGGTGACTTTCTGCTGAAACAGGAATGTTTCTAGGGTCTTCTGAAGGCACCACCTGTTAGCCTGGTTGAAGCCACGGAAGATCTCGCAGGTCTGGGTGTCATGGTCAGGGCCTAGGCAACAGACACAAGCTTCATGGTCATCCTTTTTGGCGATCTTATTCCCACAGGCACAAGCCCTGAAGAGCTCGTCAGAAACAGAGCTTGGCAAACAAAAAAAAGAGAAATTACTGTAAAGTGATGCTATACTAGGGACAGAAAAAGAAAATAAAAACACAGGAAACGGCGGTTGACTGATGATGGCAGGACCCCTGTGAAGTTAGATGGCGATGGTTGACAGTGGGAAAAGAATTGAGGAGGGTGATGGGGTCTCCCACTCTTATAGGATAGGGCAACATCAGCGTGTGACGTTGAAGTGGGTAGCCCCTGGCAGACTGCTAGCTGGAAAAGTTTCCATGTGACCCTGGTGCCTGGCAGCTATAGTTCCACAGGTGTAGCCTGCTGTAAGAGATACTCTCAAAGTACATAGATACATAGACAGTGTCGGCAGATAACAGCCTACGGCCCACCCAATCTGCCCATTTGAGCTTACAAGTTCACTTTACGTCCTAGAAGTCTGTTGTCCTCATCCCTGACCTCCAGAATTCCTTTATGTCTATCCAATGCATTCCTAAGTCCTGTGATTGTTTCAACCCCACCACTTTCTCTGGCAGGTGTTCCACTTGTCCACCACCCGCTCTGTGAAGAAATTCTTCCTCACGCTTCCTCTGAATTGTCCTCCCTCCAACTTCATCCCATGCCCTCTAGCCCTGGAACATCTTTTCATTTAACAATAGGGTATTCCTGCACACTGTTCCTCCCTGTAAGATACTTCTATGTCTCTATCATATCCCCTCTCTCCTCTCCTCCAGGGAGTACATATTTAAGTCCTTCAACCTGTCCTCATAGGACTTGTGATGCAATCCATGTGCCACCTTTGTTGCCCTCCTCTGAACCTTCAGTACCCTGTCTATGTCCTTACATAGGTAAGGTCTCCAGAACTGTACACGGTACTCCAGGTGGGGCCTCACTAGTGTCTTGTATAGTGGAATTATGACCTCCCTTTTCCTGCTGGTGATGCCCCTGCCTATGCATCCCAGCATCCTATTTGCTTTCCCTGCTGTCTTATCGCACTGTTTCCTACCTTGAGGTCATCGAGATGATACCTCCAAGATACCTTTCCAGCTTGGTGCATGCTATATCCTCACCCCTAACTGCTATATTGTGCCAGGGTTTTGTGCCCTGTATGCATTATCTTGCACTTCTTTGCATTGAATTTTAACTGACAAACCCCTGACCATTCTTCAAGTTTCTGCAGGTCCCTTCTCATTCTGTCTACACCCTCTGACGTGTCCACTCTGTTACAGAGCTTTGTGTCATCAGCGAATAGGGATATTCTGCCTTCTAGGTCCTACGCAATGTCACTGATGAAGATGTTGACTAGGACCGGTCCCAGCACTGATCCCTATGGTACCCCACTGGTCACTTTTCCCTCTGTGGAGTGACAGCCATTTACCACCACCCTCTGTGTCCTGCCGCACAGCCAATTACCTACCCACCGCATTACTGTCCTGCCCATACCCATATTCCCCAGTTTGTGTAATAGTCTTCTATGTGGCACAGTGTCAAAGGCCTTGCTGAAGTCCAGATAGGCCACATCCACTGCCCTCCCCTGATCCACCTCCCTAGTCACCCAGTCAAAAAATTCAATGAGGTTGGCCTGACATTACCTCCCCCTGGTGAAACCATGCTGCCTTGGGTCCTGTAGTCCGCTGACAACCAGATGTTCCACCAATCTCTCCTTCAGTAGTGCGTCCATGATCTTCCCCACTACTGAGGTGAGGCTGACTGGTCTGTAGTTCCCTGCTTCCTCTGTGTTCCCACTTTTGTATAAGGGGACTACATCTCCTGTCCTCCAGTTTTTGGGTACCTCCCCTGTTTCCAGTGATCGGTTAACAGGATTGCCAGAGGTTCAGCCACCACCTCTCTTAGTTCTTTAAGGACCCTGGGATGCACCCCATCTGGCCCCATTGCTTTATCAACTCTTATTCCTTCCAGTTCCTTCAGGACCCTTTCCATGTAAAGGGACTTATGTCCATTTCTGTATCATTCCCATCCCTTGTACTCCCTTCAGGCCTATTACCCTCCTCCTCCTCTTCCTCAGTAAAGACTGAGCAGAAATACCTGTTCAATATGTCAGCTTTACTACGGTCATCCTCTCTAGATCTCTAGAGCCTGAAAATTTGGAAAAGATTGGTTGAGAGGTTATAAAGTTCTAGAAAGTTGAAAATATGAAAATGTTGACCTTTTTTTTGCCCAACTTTTGCTCAACAGCTAACAGCTGGAACCTGAAATATTTTCAAATTTGTTACTCTTTGACATAAGGAAGTTCCTCTAATAGATGGTTTCATTAAAAAATGTTTAGGTTTTAAAATTTAAGAAAACAAATACCATTGTCACGCCTGTGTAAATCAGTTTCTCAATTAACTAACTTTAAGGTGTTTTTTTGAAACAATTGTATTTTTCCATTGTTGTCACTTGAAACTGATGACCTGAGCCAAAATGGCTCATGGCAGTTTCTAGTGATAACCACCCACCCAACCCAACAGATTCTACCAGCGGCAGATGCCCAATCCCACCGTCCGTGTCCTCTTTCCCAACTTGATCATCTATTAATTAACCAGTGGCTGGTGCCCAATCACTCTACCAGTACCCCCTCCAATCACCAAGACACATGTGTAAATTACTTTCTGATATAACCCGTGTCAGAGGCTCAGTCTCCCTGGCAGTCTCCCCATCCTCCTGACCCAGGTGCTCAAGCCCACAACAGATTTCCATTTTCTTCCTGATTGCTTGATTCTGTTTGTACAATTACCAGTAGTGGGTGCTTTTCCACCTCCCACACATGTTTTAGAAACTCCTCTGGGATCCTCTGGCTCACCCAATCTACAACTGTAACTAAGGCTGCCAGCTGTCCCCTTCTCTACAAGTGTTGCACTTGAATCGCTCTGATGGGTCTCCTTCCCGAGCCCCTGCTGGGAGATCTTAACCTGATTGTTCATTCTGTTATATGATGTAACATGATGTCCTTGCCTGCCTCTCTGTAATATCCTTCAAATTGTTTGTATTTTTATCTCTGAAATACTGTAAATCCCTGTTCTATATGCTGTATATTCCTCGTAATCTCCCAGGTCACACCTGAAAATAGGCAACTGTCTGTCTAGTGTGCTTACCTGGCAAACAAAAGCTAAATAAATAAATAACCCCTTCATTGCCCCCCACCTGCTAAAATGTACTTTGTTTAAACCTTTATAAGTACCCACTAATACTACCATCAGCACCCCTCCCACCTGGCCTTCAGATATATGAACAACCCCTCCCACAACCCTCACATGAATGAAACATTAGTTTTACATATTTTCTTTTTTTTCCCATATTCTGTTTATGCTCCTTTGCCCCCTGTGCCCCCTTCAGACCAACCCTCCCAGAATAACTGAGGCTTACCTTTCTGCCGGGCCTGGGAGCAGAGCCTGTGGAGAGTTGGGCTTCATCCTGTGGCCGAAGGATTTATTTTCCTCCATTTTCTCCCCGATCCCCGTTGCTGGGACACACACGCCAGATGTGTGTATGTGGAAGCACGCGCACATCCGCAGACGTCCTGCAGCACCCACCCTTCACGTGCACCCGCAGACCCGCACTTCACCCAGGCCTCCACTTGGGGGCAGTAATTCGGCGGGAGTGCAACTCCTCCCCTCCTGAGAGAGGAGAGCTATCCTCCAGACGCTCAATATTCTCCCTCCCTCCCTGCTGACCCCAATGTCCCGGGCTTGTTCTCAAACCCGGGTCGCCAGCGTGGCATGAGCTGTGGTGTTCAGCGCCTCAACCCTCAGCGCCACCAGGCCAGGCTGTTTTACATATTTCCAGCATGTGCAGGTAAAGTTGGATTTGTGGTTACACAGAAGTTTATTAGAAAATTAAGCAACACTGTATGACACAACTAACGCCACTTGGCAATTTGTTCAATGGTTAGGTACCATACAAATCACAAATTTAACAGTACTCAAAATAATTTTATACCTCAGTGGCCACATTTTTCCAATTCTGGCTCATGGGCGGTGGATTCCATCACAAACTGTGGTCCCATTAGAGTTTTAGTGTGTATCATGAAATAGACTAGAAGCAAAGAAACTATCCGCAGGTTATGACTGATTTATATGAACTGAATCATGTTTATGCCTGGAGATTAACTACAGATATTGTTTTTTTTTTTTCCTGGCTAGATTTCTCAAAAACGGTGGTGACACCCTACCTTGAAGGCCTTGCTGTGGGGGAAAACCAGGCAGGTGAAAAAGTGGTGTTGCGGATGGATGGAAGGATGTTTGCCAGCCTAAAGGGGGAGCAACACCAAGGGACATAAAAATTAAGTTTAAAAAAAAAAATAAAATAATGACTAAGAAAATAAGATTTGAAAAATAAGAGACTAACTATTTATTATTGTGTGCTATGAGGATATCCCTTACAGTTAAAGAACAGGTTTTCATAGGTATATTTACCCTGTAATTTTAAAAGTATATAATTCCTCATAATGTCTACAGGCAGATGTATCAGTCTGGATTTCGAGAGGTTCATTTTTAGACTTTAAAATGTAACTGGAAAAAATATATATTAAAAGAGAGACAGAGACCTCGAGGAAAGTTTTAAAATAGTAAGAATGGTTAGAGGTATCTCTGCTTAGGACTACACTGCTGTTCTCATTAAAATTGCTGTTCAGATTGTAATTTGTCGGCCAGCCCGGTGGCACTGAGCGCTGAGGCGCTGCATGTCACACCACAATGGCGACCCGGGTTCAGGAACGAGCCTGGGCCGTCGGGGGGTCGGCAGGGGAGGACTAGGATCGAGCATCCAATGATTGCTCTCCTAGTCCTGGGGTGGGTTGGGGATCACCCATTGCGCGGTAGTGACCTCTGGGGACGCCTGGGGTACTACCGCCAAGTGACAGTTGGGGTGGACGAGTGGATGTCGGCAAGCAGTACCTGACATCACTGCACGTCTGCATTCCCCATGGGGACAAGAACAAGGAAAAAGGTTGGGCACGACCGTGCAGCTTGATGGCCGTGCCCTGGGGCTGCCAGGAGGACTTGTGTTGAGTCCCATCGGGGAGGGTACAGGGCTGTCCTGGCTGGGAGCGGCTGAGGGGAGCCCTCCAGCAGGATGGCACGATGGCCGTCCCAGATCCTCCTGGGTACTGGTTTGAGCTGCACAGTTCTCCAGGCGGATAGGGGCGGTGGCTGGAGCAGGGGGAAAAACAGCAGCCGTGATTTAAAAAAAAGAAAAAGATTGTAATTGGTCATTTAAGTAACTAGATTGTACCTGCTACTCTTATCAAGCGGTACTGTATTTGTAACTGTGTTCTTACTGTAATGGTGTTTAATCAATTGCTCCCAAGTCATACATTCCTAAGACTCGAGTACCACTTCCTAACTGCCCCCAATACTCACATTTTCAATCTCTCAATAACATCTGGAACAGTACCCTCCTGCTGGAAAATAGTTTACATACTGCCTTTGTTTAAATCGGGTGACCCTTGTGACCTGAACAACTATAGACCAATTTCCATTCTACCGGTTCTGTCAAAGCTTTTGGCAAAGCTAGTTAATAACCAGCTAAAGGAACACCTCGAAGATTCGAACTTATTCAACCCACTACAGTCGGGCTTCAGACAAAATCATAGTATGGTGTCAGCCTTAGTAAAAGTAACAAACAACTGGTTCACAGCCCTCAACAATAAACTTTCCACAGGAGCCCTCTTCCTCGATTTAAGTAAAGAATTTGATACGGTTCACCACAGTCTTTTGCTAGCTAAACTTAAAGAACATGGCTTGAACAACTGTTCAGAGAACTGGTTTGCTAGTTATCTTTCTGGCAGGCTACAACGTATCAAAGCCGATGGTCTCCTATCCCCTCCCTTAAAGCTTACAAGAGGTGTCCCCCACGGCTCCATTTTAAGGACCACTGTTGTTTTCAATTTCTATCAATTCCCTAAGTAATAACATTATTAATTCCAAACTTCACTTCTTTACGGACGATACTGTATTATGCACATCTAAGCCACCTTCTGTTAGATGTTGGCACTTAGTTACAGTCAGATTTCAACCAACTACAACTCAACCTTCTAAACTCCAAACTGTTGTTAAACACCAAGAAAACTAAAGTTATGTACTTTCTCCCACCGCATCGTCCAACATCCCTACATAAACCATCCACACCGACACCTATCACAACCCTCCTACAAGACTCACTTAAGACTGTTGAAAAATTTAAATACCTAGGAATCTGGTTAGACAGCAAATTGTCATTTGTTCACATAGCATCCCTCTCTAAAAAACTAAAAACAAGACGGGGATTTTTCTACAGGAACAAATCTCTATTTCCTGCAGACATTAGAAAAAGGCTAGTACAAGCCACCTTTCTTCCCCTCCTGGACTACATGGACATCATTTACAATAGCAGTAAGGCATCCAATCTACAGTACATAAGTTAGACATCCTCTTCCACCGTGTTCTACGCTTCATAGCCAACGCTCCCTTCAGAACACATCTCTGTGCCCTTTATGCAGCAGTGGGCTGGACATCCATCCCTCTCCACAAGAAGGCTGCTCACACTAGCACCTGGGCCTCAAAATATTACTGAAAAAACTTCTACCATACAGCACTTCCTTTTCACCATTCCAGCTGCTATTCCTTAGGAAAATGCCTACACTCTCTAGACGTATTCAAATTCTGCACACTTTACAGCAGACCTGTAATCAGTCATGCCATTCTGTCTTCATGGAATACAAGCCTCACTCAAGCTTCCCGAATTAGTCTCTGTAAACTTTTTCAGATCCCTGACCAAAAAAGGCACTTATGGAACTTTGTTGCTGCCACAATGACTAGTACCTCTTCTATATGGCAAAGTTACGACATTAAGCACTTGTCCCCTTAACCTTCTTTTCCCTTGTCCCAGACCTCTTGTATCTGATAGAATATCGATTTGTATAGTTGGAATTTAACTCTGCTCCTAATGTTCAAATGTTTGCCTGTTCTTTATTGTTGAACTATGTTATATGCCAACTTTTGTACTGTATACTGCCGTATGCCAGTTTTTGTACTGTTTACTGATGTTGCACATTGTCCGATCAGGACCTCCTTGTAAATGAGTGTGCTCAATGGAGTTTTCCTGCCAATAAACTTGAACATATCTGAAAACAGGCATTTTCTGTCTAGTGTACCCAGCTGGGTAACAAAAGAACTAACTAAATAAATAAAAATGACGGCTGTGGTCATTTTAGGGGCAAAAGATACAGAAAATGAAGGTTTAAAACCTGTTGCAGACTCCTCTAGCTACACAGCAGGCACTGCATAAATCAGTTATAACATTACAAGGTCTAAATTCCTTACAGTACTTACCAGTTCATCTAGGAGAGCCTGCTTGTTTTTCTTTTTTGCTAGCTGTTGCATTTTTTCCTCCCTCAATATCAGCAGTCTTCTTTGTTCATTTTCCTGCTGTTCTATCTCTAGTGCCTCCTCCAGCTCTTCTTGTTCTCGTGTCTATAAGAAAGTGGAATTCAAAGAGTTATAGTGCCACCTGATGATGTACATATTGCATCATGATGCCACCTAGGAAAGCAGGGTTTACAGTGAACCCTAATATTCCAAACGGAGTCCAGCTTGGCTCAGAGCACATAAGGGAGGTGAAAAGCTCGGCTCCCAAAGAGAAAGAGTGCAAACCACCAAACATTCGTGGACTGTCTGCTGGCTGAACAAGGAGCGTCATTTTGTTGTCAGCTGTGAAAGCACCTGCTTCCCTCTCCCCCAGAGGAAGGAAGGGTACAGCCATGGTGCCCAGATTGCCATTGTGGAGGAACAGAGCAAAAGTGAAAGCAGCTGCCTAATGAATTTCTGCATCATAGTATATGGTTAGCCTTTGTTCTGAATAAAATTAGCCTGCTCAAAATCCTTATAGTGTATGGTAGAATGCTGTTGAGCATGGAAATCCATGCTCCCAACAGTGTTGTGCTTGCCTCAGTCGTCACTATCTTGTTGTGCTGCACGAGTACATCACCGATTGCAGCACAACAAGAATTGAAACATATTATAAAAGCGCAATAGAGCAACCAGTCGTCTTGAATCGGGCTGCTACACATCCCTAAGTAAGCCTTATTTGGACCTTATTTGAGGGATCACGGACGCTGATTATGCTTGCCCATACACTATAAAATATTGTGTATGAGCAAACATACACAAACAAGGCAGTTATAGGATCTCGAGGTTTCCGTGGTAACCACTGGTCGCTGGTTACCACAGAAACCTCTCGATCACAACTGCCTTGTTGTGTATGCTTACTCATACACAATCCTCTATGTTGTGCACATTCTAAACTGTTGTGTGCATTCCAAAGTGTTGTTGCGCGCATTCCGAGCAGTTGTTCAGCACAGTTCAAAGGTCCTAAAATGTTAAATTCCTCATTCACCCAACAGCTAGTTGATTATTAACCACCCATATCCCAAATTTGTACCTTTTAACTTGTAAAAGTCTGTAAATCTAATTTCGATCATAAAACAGAACAAAGAAATGGCAAGTGTTTGTTTTTTTTCTTTTGTTTTTACATTGTGGCGGGAACACTTCTGTGACTCCTGTGTACAAAACCATATACCATATAAAATAAAATAAGAGAACCGCACACAACTCGGCATGGTGTCCATCTCGGGCTGAGATGACAGAATGGACCTCCCAGCATCGCTCTGAGGTCCATATGCTGTCATCTCAACACCTCGACGGAAACACAGCCTTGTTGTGTAAGATTGCCCATGCAGTATTCTCTAGGTTATTCTAACTCTAATTTTAACTTACAGTGTCCAATTTATACATATTTACATGCATCAATAAGTGATTTTAAGAGGGCTTTAGCCAACAATAATTTATAGAAATACAAAATTACACATACCACAATAATGCAAAGCACCATGGGAAGTATATGCAAATTACCATGACAGAATTTAGACTAGTTCTGCTTTAAGCACTAGTATATGGTGCCAAATAGCCTCTTACACAATTGGCAAATGCTGAAAACAGAAGAATCAGACACGTGTTTTGTCCTTCTCTGGACTCATCACTATGCCTCACCTGTATCACAGCCCAGAGAAACGTGGGACCAGCCCTATGATGGTTTTACTGGTTCGGATCATCATGAGGCCAAAAAAGGAATGCATTCTAAAAGAAAAAGAACTGCAGTACAAAGGCACCTGTCTTTGCCGACAATGCCTTTAGTAATATGTACAGTAGTTGAGCCCCATCTTGGTGTGCAGCACTGTTACATCTGCTTCTTTTGAGTACCTTACAGAATGAAAGTAAAATCCAAGAAAAACAGATTGGCTGAATGCTCCCACTGGTACAGGGGGACTTTCAGACAGGGACATGGCAAGATGTCCCGGTCATCTCACTGCGCGGCACGCCAATGCCACACCCCGGACTCTTAGCTACAGTGTGAATTGCTACCCTGCACAATTCCTCCCCGGATGAGTCTGTTTTATAATTTTATGCAGGGAGAAAATTGCCTGGGAACAAATTGTGCAGGGTGGTGATTCACGCCGGAGTTAAGAGTCCGGGGCGAGCTGTCACGCAGTGAGATGACCAGGACAACTTGTCATGTAACCCTTTCAGACTAGCATTTAAACAAGAATGATTTCATAAATGGAAGTACAGTAAACTTACCAGTTTAACCTTGTTCTTCTGAATGACATCTTTGTTGTCTTTTTGGTACTGTTCCATTTTTTTCTTTGTGTTCTCCAAATCCACATTGTAGGTCAGGTTATACACTATGAATATTTAAAACAGATAACACACATAAATACATGATGATGCAATAAGGAGGTTATGCTAAGACTACATATTATTTTGAGTTTAGTTGACAAAGCCCATCTGTCATGTCCCATTACAACAGGCAAGCAGAAGTTAGAGCACAGCACTATTAATCAGGAGACCTCAGGTATGAGCTTCTCCACAGTCACTGGTGTACTACTAAACGTGAACCTGAGAAAGTCATTTGAGCTTCCTGTGCTTCATTCTTTCTGCCCTAACAATGGGGTAGAAACAGGACCTCAGTGAAAACAAGCTGTTGCAACTCAGGCTACCCTAGGTAAATAAATTATTGAAAAGATATCCAGAATAGCAGAGATGACTTCTTGCCACACTGCTACCAAATTTCAGTGCTCTCAAACAGCCATGTTTTAGTGTAAACCTGAGCAATAGGTTTTACTAAATATTTAAATAATTTCAGTGTGATTTATTTATTAAATGTCCTAGTTAGCCCATGCAGATGCCTTCCCATCTTTATGGATGAACAGGGAGGAAAATACAAAATAGATAATAAGCATAAAGATCACTATACAAAACAATAAAACAATACATAACTATACAAAACAGTAATGAACACAATAATTAAAGCACTGACAGATTTCACTTCCCAACAAATGTGTTCCCATACAAATTTTACATCAATGAAGTGACACATGATTTAACAAAACAGATGCATGACATAGGCATAGTAAAGTGGACTTATGACCTTTTAGTATTCTGTGTCCAAATATTTGATCAGCTTCACGGCAACAAGGACACAGTATGGTCCTGAGGTAAGAACACACAACTGAGAGTCTAGGAAGCCAAGTTCAACACCAAACACAACCACTGACAGACTGGGCAACGTTGGATAAGTCACTTAACCTATCTGCACCTCTGTACCCCCTACCTGTAAAACTGAACAGAAATAGAAACAAACGCACACACACACCCCCCCCAAACACACCATATTCTGCTTTCTTCCCATGGTATGTACTTCAAATAGTGTCTGACGTGCACTTGGGTGAAAGTATTTTTTTTCTTTTACTCAGGCATGAAGGATGTAATTTAAAATAGAATACAAATGACTGTTGACTCAGTGGGTAGGACAGCCATGCACAAACATCTGTTATGGTTGGAAAATGAGCAGTATGTGTGATTCATAAAAGACACAAAGAGAGAACAAATTTGCACTTAGTATGTGGGCTGGAGACACTCTTGGCAAAATAAGAGTGGTTTTATGCAAGTGAGAGGATGCAAGTCACTCTTAACAATTCAAGTGAAACTATTCCTAGTTTACCAAGAGCATTGGCAGCCCATGTATTACCATGCAAGAAATCTGCCGAGTAATATTTAAATTGCAAAATGCTCCCCTGTCAAAAAGCTGAGCAATTCACTTGCTCTTCCTGTTCGGGACTTAGTGTTTTTAAGGCCTTCCTTCCTGCGCACATATTGTTAGGAGAGTGGGTTTTGAAAGGTGTGTCACTGTGGTCCAATGCAGGGCAGTCTGCAAGGGGCTCATCAGTGTCACACCAATCATGAAACAGGCTGATCACTACACTGTTTCTGTTTGCTGGGCAGAAACTTCATGTAGTTCAAAGGAGAGAGTCGGCCTAATCATAGGGTAGCTATTTCCTTTGATCTACATAACGCCCCCAGCAAGCACAGCTGATCTGTCATGATCAGCTTGCTGTGGCCCCCCTCCCCCAACATCATCCCCAGTGACGGCTACAACCCCACACCCCACCCATTTTAATTGTGCAACACCAAGGAACCCATTCTCAGTGCCACCAAACATAATGAAAACCCTTCCTCAATTTCTCCTGCCCTTTCCATGTTAATATTCCAGCACAGGGGTGCCCAATCCACCATGCCGGTTACTACCCAACACCCTACCCATTTTGACTGTGCAACACCGGGGAGCCCACCTCTGGTGCCACCAAACATAACACCAATACTGGGGTGCCCAGTCCCCAGTGTCGGTACCTGAAATAAAGAAAACCATCTCTCATAATTCTGTTTTGAATACACCCTGTAAAAAAGAAAAACATCCATCGATGTCTATTGCCACCACCATTACTGTCCCCCCTACCTGACCATTCCACTCAGTGCCCCCCCTTAAGTCCTTACTTACCTACCAGGGGTCCAATGCCATAATCCACTCTGGACTGGAGACATGTCTTCACTCTTCAATGCCAGATCGCAAACTGAGGAAATCAGGTAGGCTGTTAAATGTATTTCTATTTCAATGGGTTTTGAACCAGACATCATATCCTGGTCACTTTTGAATATTTCTGCCCCAAATTTTCAACAAGTCTTTCTTGGGACCCCACCTCGTAAGCCATGACAGTGAAATTACGCAAATCTGTGGTTACTGTGTGAAATCATCTTTCTAGCAGGATTTTAACATTTTCTCCACCCTTGTTAATGAGGTGGGATGATAAGAAGGCTATGTTGATAATTTGGGGGTAAAAATATTAAAAAAACAAAGTTGTGAGCCTACACTGAAATTTATAAATGCAGGCTTATAATTTTAGTAATTTTCAATATTTTGACCCCAAATTTTCAACATAACCATTTCTTCACAGCACCTCATGAATGTGACAGTTGCCATTCTACAAATCCTGGCCAAAATGTACTTTCGCACTAGTGGTGCAGAATCACCTTTAGGCAGGATTTGAAAATGTTCTCCACACTTGTTCATGAGGTGGGGTCACAAGAAGGCTATGTAGGATCCTAGAAGAAATTCCTTCATATTTACTGTAATTTCCTTTTTGGGTAATTATTACATATGGGTAATGTGCGCCCCTACTAGGGGTAATGGCACAGCCCAAAGCTGTGAATCAGCATAGAATACTGGACACATGAACATTCAAAATAGCAGAGAATCTCCAGTCACTACTGTCATGACAGTAACTGAATGGTCGAACATAATCAAAACTCTGTGAAGAGACCAAACAAAAATCTGATTCTCCCTCAAAGAATATATAAAAATAGTCACTACAAAAACAATAAGATTGTGGCCTGTCTCACTCTGGAAACTGACAGCCTGTACTGATCTTCACCTTGTGGAAGCCCTCTTTTTCAAATGTCTTCCCGACAGAACTGTATAACTACGTTCTTTTAAAGCTAGTAACATAGAAAATAGATCACAGTAACTAACAATAAACAATAGTAGGCATGACTGAGAAAACCAATAAAAGGACTAACCTGTAACAGTGAGGCACTACCTCATGTTCAGAAATATCAACCTGTTTTTATGTTAGCAGATAATCTAAATAGGATGTCAACAACATTTACAAACCAAATTCCTGGAAACAAGATCCTTAGATATATACTGAACAATATTCTCCAGAAGAAGCCAAGGTTCCCAAGAGAGGCCCCACTGACAATGCTGGAGCTAACAGAAAAGGAAATTACAGTAAGTATGAAGGAATTTCTTCTTTCTGTAGTGCTCCACATTATCAACAGGTAATTAATACATATAGGTTCTAAGATGCAGTACCCATTTCCCAGCTGGGTGGGGGAGAATACTGTCCCATATATAACCCAAACAGAAAGGAAATAATTAGCTGCTAACTACTATCTGCAGAACTCTGTGACCGAAAGCCACGTCGGTGGAACTTTGAATGTCCAATCTGTAGTGCTTAGTGAATGTGGGAATGGAGGATCATGTTGCTGGATTACACAATTCTAGCACAGATACCTCCCCTCTCTCTGCAGAGGAGGTTGCTAGGGCCCTAATGGAGTAAGCCGTGATGAGAGTGGAAGTTTTTTTCTTTTCTGACACATAGGTCTTGATGATACAAGCCCTCACCCACCTGGCCAGTGTGACCTTGGAGGCTTTTTGACCTCTTCTTGCTACTCTGAAGAGAAACAAGCAGACTTTAAGATGTCCTGAACTCTGCAGTTAGTTTGAGGTGTGTCCTGACTGCCCTGCACAAATCTAACTTGTAGAAATCTGGTGACAGCAGGATTTCCACAGCTTTGGCTCTGCCATTACCCTAGTAGGGTGTACATTACCCATATGTATTAATTACCCTGCCTCAAAGATGATTTTGTGTCACAAATCTAACAGCTCACATTCTTTAGCATGAGTCAGCTTTGGCAGAAGGATGGTAGACAGAATTCTGATTTACGTTAAAAGACGAGAATTTTCAGTATAAAAGACTGAATCATCCTCAGGACCACCGTTTCCTTATGAATGACAGGGTAAGGCTCCTTGTGTGAGAAGGCCTGAAGCTTTTCAATCCTTCTGGTTGAGCATACTGCAATTGAAAACACACCTTGTACGAAAAAATATCCAGTGGTACTGACGAAACAGGCTCAAAGGTGTCTTTACAAACAGCATTCAAAACCAGATTCAGATCCCATGGAGGTATTGGGAATTGAAACAGTGGTCTACTTCTGCTAACCACTCTTAGAAATCGTATGATCTCCCAGTTTGTCCCTAGGGATAAACATGAAGGCAGAGTTGGGGTCAATTCCACTAATGCCACTCCAATTCAATTCCCTCTCCACATCAATTCCTACAATTCAAGTCCCTCTCCATATCAAATCCTTTAATTCAGATTCAATTCCAGTTCCATCTAATTCCTTTAGTTCCAATTCCAATGTCAATTCCAAATCAATCTAGTCAATTCCAATTCCAGCCATGTATATATTCAGTTCCCTTTCAATTCTGTCATTCCAAATCCAATTCTACATCTAGTCCATGAAATTTTATAATTGTGTATTGAAAGATAAGGGGCACACACAACACATACTTTTTATTTTTATTGCCACTTCTAACAGCAATAATGATAATTTTCATTTATTACTGTACAATGTGCATGTGCACATCCAAGAAATACAAAAGAAAAGAAACCATAGATAAACAATGTTGTACTGTAGTATGTAGTGCCTCAAAAAGAAAGTATCAAGTTATGCATACAGCCATAAAGATTATCATCACTTATCAATTCTGTTACACCTGATCATCATGAGCTCTTCAAATTTTGCATCACTTAAGTTGCACCTCTCAGGCCTGAAAACTTTGCCTGCCACACTAAAGAGTCTTTCTACAGGTGCAGATGAAGAAGGTATGGCTAGATGTTTGCAGGCTAGTTGGGCTAAATGGGGAACTCCATCTGTTTTCTTTCCAATAAGCCAGAGGATCAGAAACTTCTGGCATACATGGTTAGCTCAGGTAATTTGATATTTCAAAGAGCCGTCTGGTGGCAATACTCCTGCAGATTTCAGTGAAGCAGTTGGTCATATATGAAAAGAGTTTGATGCGTGTCTTTGGTGGAGGGGATGTAGCCATGTCAGCAACTCTTGGTAGCAGGGTGGTGACCTTGTTAATCAGCAGTTCCCTCATGCTGTGCACTTTTCATCCTTTGCACCAGCCCAATTTGAAACGAGGATCAAGACATGTAGCCATCTTGAAACACTCCATCTCCTCAAACTTTGCAAGGCGTGTCTCCAAGGATAACTGCATGGTTACCATCATCTTGTTGTTATAGGTTTCATTGATGTGTGCTATTGTATGACGTAAACCTCGGACACATGCAATGACATAGCTGGCAGTAATTATCTGGTCTCCCTGGACCTTCTCAGTGACCTCTTCAAAGGGCTCCAGTATTTCACAGAGTTCCCCAATGATTTTCAATTCATATGGTGTGAGCTTGCATGGGGCATGAAGCTCGGATAGGACCTCTGCAGGAACTTTCAAAATTGACCTCAGCATCTTCAGCTGGTTATTCCACCTTGTGGCATTTGAAATATGCAGTTTGTATTGTCCCTTCAGTAACTTTGTTGCTATGGTGAATTTATGGCAATTAGATACTATTCTGGACACCTTTGCCATCACTTGTCTTAAAGGGCCAGCCTGCTCCAGGGCATCAAGAACAACCAGCTGTAGAGTGTGAGTGAAACAGGGGCAACGCTTGGGTGGAAAATAATCCAGTTTGTCGCTCACACTCACCACTTCAATATCAACAGCCTCATCTTGGTCTTCATCACCATCTTGGACATCCAATGGTGGGAATATGGTGAATGCCTTCACCATGTTGGCAGCATTGTCAGTCATTATGCCTGAAACTTTGTCAGCCATGTTGTAGACTGCAACAGTCTCCTCATACTGTTCTGTAGATGTTCTCTGCAGTATGTACTCCTAAACGCCAACAAGCCAACATAACACTTTCTAGTATGCAGTCTCATGATGAAGTGGCATGGGATGCCAATAAAGGACCTCATATTTCTACTTGACCACAGATCTATGGTGAGGTAGATGTCCTGGCCTTGCTGCATTTGACTCCTCAGTTGATCTTGGACACCGGAGGTGCGTTCAGGAAGTAGCTTCTGGCTGAGGTGTTTCCTGCTGGGCATGGTGAAGGTTGGTTCAGCTGCTCTAAGGATGTCACGAAAGGCTGTGCTGTCTACAACAGACAGGGGCACGAGATCATTAGCAATGAAGCTAACAATGTTGTTGGTAAGCTTCACTTGGTGAGGATCTGTGACCTCCCACTTCTTAGGGTCTGAGGTCTGGCCAGATTGATCAGCAAACTCCTCAAGGATGTCAGGGTGCTTTTTCTGAAAATGCACAGAGAAAAAAATACCACACATTTTATATACATAACACACTGAACAACAAATCTAGCAAAAAAAAACGGTATTCAATTACCAGGTGAAGCTTAGCATTTATTCATCTTACAATAATGAACCCTAGAGTCAAGACAGAATATCTAATTCTCTGCATTTAATCTGGCAAGATAGGGTAGGAAACAAATGATAATACTAAACATTGCGTGAGACCTGCTTAGTACACAGGCACCAAAAGGTATGATGCTTGCAACCTATGCAAAATGTAATCAGGCAAGAGCAACCCATTGAAATACAGCTTTCCTTGAGGAGTGGATACACAACGATTTATTACAAAAACTATTAATGTATTATGGAGATTGAGTAGTTTTAGTGAACCTCTATTAGTTCATCAATTATATAACCACAAATCTTTTACACATATTTGCACTAAATATTTTCTACCTACATCATAAAATTCACTAATTAAGCATAAACACACCAAACATCAAAATGATAAATTTATCTAAGAAATTCAGACATGCACGATATGGACTGTCACATAATATACTTACTTTGAGGTGCCTTACGAAGTTGGAAGTAGCTTTTGTTGAACCAGAGACAGATGTTCCGTAATGTTTACACACAGCACAATGATTTCCACTTTGCTACCTTCACTTGGCTCATCAAATTAATCAAGACTGAGGTCTTCTTGACATTGTGGCACTTAAAGTAAAGACAACAATGTTTAAATTGTCAGGCAAAGTTTGTGGTCAAAAAGCATGCAAATGGTCTTTATTTGGTTCCTCAGTTCCTCATCCAGTCCAGGGTTTTCAATCACACGATCAGGGTTCTTGTTCCAGTCCAGATCCAAAATCCAAGCTATCCTTCAAAAACTCTCAACACAGCCAACTACTCTCCAAATCCTAACACTCCCAGTCACCCCTTGTCTTTCCAAAATGTACTCAACAAAGCCTGAGTGTAAGGCTGGGTCTTAAATAGAGCTGTAGGGCAGGTTGGCTCATTCCAATTAATTGAGAACAAGAGTTAACATTCATATCACAATTGTCATCCTAACAGACTCACTTGTAAAGATGACAATGAGCAATTTATCAATAGAAGTGGTACTAGTGATCTGCCTATCTCAGGCTCCTCTTCCTTGTGGAAACTTAAGCTGTAATCAGCTCATCAGTCATGACACCTGTTGTTGTGGCTGTGTGAATTACATACAGGTGTGCTAACTATAGAGCCAGGCTACACTGGGAATACTATTCTCAGGTTTTGAAAGCAGTTCAGTGCAATAGTTTTGTGCAAAAATGGGCATTGTTCAGTGGATTTGAAATGGAATTGACAATTCCATTCACTAAAAATGCCAATTCCAATTCCAAGACTTTGAGATTATTCTCAATTCCAATTCATTACCAATTCCACACTTGAACTGGAACTGACCTCTGTATTTCAATTCAATTCGGAATTGACCCCAACTCTGCATGGAGGTTCCTTGTGCTGCTCCTAGCACCCACACCTGACTTCTCAGGGTGCTCAATGCAAACCCTTTGTCTGCTCCCACCTGCAAAAAATCCAGAATCTGTGGAACCATGGCTTTGGAAGGCCTGATACTTCCCTCTCCGGCCCAAGCAGAAAAGGTGTTCCACACATAAGCATAAGCTGCAGACGTAGATACTTTTCTAGTGGTCATTGGCAATCTCCTCTTCTCAGGAGCCAGGCCGCCAGCTGCATTGCTTCCTAGTCTAGATGCTGGATGGGTCCTTGTAAGAGATGATCCCCCCCAAAGTGGAAGCTGGAATGGTGCATGCTGAATCAGATTCACTAGGTCTGAGAACCATGGTCTTCTTGACCATTCCGGTGTCATCAGAAGAAAACTTCCTTTTGAGCATCTTGTTTTGTGAATGACCTTGGAGAAGAGAAGCAGAGGAGAAAACAAATGTGCTCTCAAGAAATCCCACGTCTGGGACAAAGCATCCACACCTCCACCTGTGGACACAGGTACTGATTGAAAAACCTCGGTACCTGAACATTCTGACTTCAGGCAAATATCGCAAGAATCTGAGGATGACCGAACCTTCTGTGTTCAGTTCTCCAGTTAGATGAACTGCCCAGAGAGACTGAAGGTTCTCCTCCACCCACAGCCACACTTTAGTCACTTCTGCTAGCATCCCTTGCTTCTTATGCCTCTCTGTTTATGTACATCACAGTGGTGGCACTGTCTGACCTCATCTTTATGATTTTTACCAAAGCAGATTTTGAAAAGGAAGAAAAGTGTGTCATACTGCCTCATCACCAACACGTTTCTCTGTAGCTGTTGCTCCTGTGCAGTCCAAATGCCCTGGACAGGAACTCGGTCCAGGACCATGCCCCAGCTGACAGACTGGCATCAGTTGTCAGAAACCAGGCTGGCGGGCATTCTAACAGGAACCTTCGCTTAGGTTCTCAGAACTCTACCACCAGGTCAGTGACTGATGAATGACCAGGTAAGTGGGATCAGGACTTGGTAGTCCTCTGGATATATTTTTTTTTATCAAGCTCTTATTTCCTTCCTGATCTGTCAAGTGCTAATTACATTGTTTTATTTTAAATGAACTATTTCTCTTGTAGCAGAAAATAGCCGCTGTAACAAATCTGATGCTTAAACATACCTGTCTAATGTCGTTTACCAGCCAATGTCCTATTTTAGAAGTGCAATAGCACATTCAAAAGCTAGTTGGTTATGCTGTAATAATCCACTCTACAGATGGTTGAAGCCACGCAGTTTCACCTCATGGCTGCACAACCCACACCACTGTTGTATACTATCGCTTATTTAGAAGATATGAGAGGTGTCATAGGGCATATTTGTGTGTTCATGGAGGCTCCATTGTAGATTGCAACATAAGACATTATCACTGAAGCTGAACTGTGCAAGAAAAGGTATATATTATGCCTACATTTTTACATATTCAGTATTTTATTTTTATCAAGCTATTATTCCCTCCCTAATCTGTCAAGTGCTAAGGCTTCCAACAGTGGTCTCCCAGCACTAGTCCAGAGTACCTGTGTTTATGTCCTCCATGGTTTGCTCTCATGGCACTGCTCTGCTGTTGAGGATGAACAACCCACTCCACCCCAACTAATATATCATATGGGAGAAAAAGGTTTAAAGGATGTAGGATTTCCCACTGTCTGAGAATATGTGGAGGTGGTGGTTGTGAACAGGTCGAAGGGTGCATTATTCTTTGGACCTCCTAGATACACTGTATATGTGCATAAGTGAATTTTAAGCAAGATATAGTGCGCTGGTATCAAAACAGGTAGTAGTGTAATAAAGGATGGCAATAAAGACAACTGTGGAGGATTTTATACAATATAGAGTAATGGATAAAAATATAGGGTGGTGGTAAACATAAAGTTGTTAGCAGATGGGGACCATATGATTCATTGAGTCTGCCTTTTGTTCTCTACCCCCCCACCTTACTTAGCTGCTTGCTTGAGTACCCCACATTGTCTGTCCCATGCCTACTTGAATTTACCCACTGTCTTGGCTCCCACCACCCCCTCTGGCAGGCTATTCCATGGTTCCACAATGCACTCAGTGAAGAAGAATTTCTTCATATTGTTCCGGAACTTTCCTCCCTTAAGTCAAAGGTCATGTCCTCCAGTCCTGTTGTAGTCTTTTACCTGAAAGAGGTTCTGCACATGTACCCTGTTGATACCTTTAAGGTATTTAAATGTCTCGATCATGTCCCCACGATCCCTGCATTGCTCTAGGGAGTATAATTTGAGGTCATCTAGTCTTGCCTTGTATGGTTTCTGATGTACGCCTTGCACCATCTTTGTTGCTCTTCTTTGAACTGTCTCCAACCTCTCTATGTCCTTCCCGAGGTGTGGTCTCCAGAAATGGACACAGTACTCCAGGTGAGGCCTTACCAGGGACCGATACAGGAGCATGATTACTTCATGCCTTCTGCTTATGATGCCTCCCTATGCATCCCAGGATACCACTAGCTTTTAGTGCTGCTCTCACAATGTTTACTGACCTTGAGGTCATCAGATATGAACACCTCCAGGTCACGCCCCTGCTTGTAGCCACCAGCTGCTCTGTCCCACTGAGTGCATTTTCTCTGGTTGCATTTTCCCAGGTGCAAGACTCTTGCATTTTTGGCAGTGAAATTCAGTTGCCAGGATTTGGACCACTCATCCAGTTTTCGGAGATCAACTTCCATGCTATGTTGTCCCTCGGGTGTGTCTACCCTGTTGCCGATTTTGGAGTCATCTGCAAACAGGCACACCTTTCCCTTCAGTCCATCGGCAATATTGCTGATGAATATGTTGAAGAGGATCGGCACCAGAACTGAGCCCTGCGGGACCCTGCTGGTCACCTTCCCCTCTTCTGAAAAAGTGCCATTCACTAGTACTCTCCAAGTTCTCCCATGTAACAAGTTTCTGACCCAGTTCATTACCTCGGGCCTGACTCCCATGTTCTCTCCATTTTTTTGACATGTCTCCTGTGTGGAACAGAGTCAAAAGCTTTGCTGAAGTCCAGGTAAACCACATCCACTGCCCCACCATGATTTACTGTTTTGGTGACCCAACTGAAGAAGTCAATCAGGTTTGTCTGGCATGACCTCCCTGCTGTGAAACCATGTTGATTTTTGTTGAGCTGACCAGTTTGCTCCAAAAAAGCTACGATTCTTTCCTTCAGCAGGGACTCCATCAGTTTTCCCATGACTGATGTTAGACTAACAAGAAGGTAGTTTCCTGGCTGTTCCTTACTTCCACTCTTGTGGAGTGGTACTATTGTTGCTCTCTTCCAATCCTCCAGGACCTCCCCACTCTTCAACGACTTGAGGAAGAGCACTGCTAATGGTGCTGCTAGTTCTCTTCCAATTTCTTTGAGTATTCTTGGGTATATCCCATCTGGTCCCATAGCTTTATCTACCTTTAATTTGTCTATTTCCTCTAGGACCCTTTTCCCTGTGAAGGGACCTGTGTCTATTCCTTCAACTGGCCACTTCATTTTGCCTATTGCTGGTCCATTTCAGTCAGCTTCCTGCGTGAAGACTGAGTGAAGTACTCATAGAGTGCCTCAGTCTTCCCTCCATCCTGCTCTGTGTGTTGTCTATCCTTTTGTACTCCTAACAATACCCCTTTGGTCTTCCCTTTTCACGTAAGTACCTGTAGAATGTTTGTTACCCTTTTTTACTTCCCAAGCTATCCTAACCTCTGCCTGTGCCTTTGCATTTCTTATCTCTTTCCATGTCTCTTTTAGTTTCTGTTTGTATTCTGCTTTGTCTGCCTCGTTCCCTGACGCCTTGTATTTTCTAAAGGCTATGTGCTTTTCTCTTACCATAGCCGCTGTCTCTTTGGAAAACCACAGTGGTTTTTTCCTCCTTTTGTTCTTACTAACCTGGCGGGCACACTGTGATATGACCATTGTTACTGCATCCTTCACCCTTGTCCAACATTCCTCAGCACTCCCTTCTGTTGTGTTACTAAGGATGTCCCTAAGACAAGCCTTCATTTTTGTGAAGTCTTCCCTCCTGAAGTCAAGGGACCTTCAGTTTGGAGTCTTCAGTCCTTTTTACCCTGAACCATACAGTGTTATGGCCACTGTTGCCCAGGTGGTTCCCTACCTCAATGCCCTGAACTCTGTCTCTATTTGTGATTATTAGATCTAGAATTGTGTTACCCCTTGTGGGTGATGTCACTAGTTGACTTAGGCCTGCTTCCTGTAGTGTGACTAGGAATTCCCTGCTTTTTTGTGATGTCACTGTGCGGATACTCCAATCTATGTCTGACAGATTGAAATCCCCCACCAACACCACGTCCCCTTTGCCTGACATCTGGAGGATGGTTTCCAGGATTTCTTTATCCTTGGTATCCTCCTGAGTTAAGTGTCTGTAGATTACTCCTACCCGAATTGGGTTCCAGCTTTCTGTCCCAACTGTGACCCATAGATCCTTTGTATCCCCTTGTGCGTGCTGCATTTCTGAAGCACTGATGGTGTCCTTAACATAAATAGCTACCCCTTCCTTTTTTTTCAAATCCTATCTCTCCTAAACAAGTTATATCCCAGGATAGTTACCTCCCAACTGTGATTGTTTGTGAACCATGTCTCGGTCACGGCAACCCAGTCAAGTCCTGCCTCAGCTATTGTGGCGGTGAGGTCAGTCATCTCGTTAGCCAGACTGTGTGCACTGAGGCATAGTGCTGATCATTCTTGATGTGTTACTCTGTTTGTCAAGCCCCCTTGATCTTGTTTTCCCATTGCTTACCTTTATGGTTTTGTTTTCACCCTTTCTTTTGTTTTGGTCATCTGCAGAGTCGAAAAGGGTTTCCCACTTCCTGCTATCTGCTTTTGTTATCCTGAAGTTTGTATTTATGGTGCTAGCTGGAGGGAGATGGCAGGCTCTATGTGTGCTGCTCCTAGAGCTACTGTCAGCCCTCCTGCTAGTTTAAATCTCTCACGCACGCCAAAATGTCTGGCCCAGGGCCCTAATGCCCTCCTTAGTCAGGTGGAGGCCATTGAATTTGAAGAACTCCCTTTCCCAGAAGTTCCCCAGTTTTTGACAAAGCGATGCTTCTTTGTGTGGCACCAGTCCTTGAGCCATGTGTTGAGGTCACTTACCTCCTTCTCTCTGTTCTGCCTGTTCTTCCCCTTTTCCCAGATGAGCAGAATCTCAGAGAATGCAATACTGGATGAAAATGAAATAAATTTCTCACCGAGCTGCGCAATGTGCTCATTTACCTCCTCAACCGACCGGCTAGCACAGTCATTGGTCCCTAGATGGACCAGGATGTTAGAGCCCACTTCTTCATCCCTTAAGTATTCTGACTATTCGGTCAGTGTGTCTCTCCAAGTGGATGCTCCTGGGAGACATCTGACCCACACTTCTGCATGTTCATTTTGTCTCAGGTGGAGGTCCACATCACAAATCATGGAATTCCTCTGATTATGAGTTTTTTTTCTGCTGTTTCTGAGATTCTGTTTATGATGTTATTTATTTATCCTGTAGCATTCAGCTTTCTGTTGGCCCGAGACATCCTCTGTCCTTTCGGATGGTATGGACAAAAGAGGTGTGTATCTGTTTCCTGTATTCAGAGTGCTCTGTTTTTGTTTTGTTTTTTGTCCGATCGCTGCCACCTTTCCCTGTGATCAGTTGCTATCCCCCAGGCTTGGTAGTTCTCTGGGAAAGAGGTGTGCTGATTTGGCATTGGCAATGTGGAGGTACACTTCTAAATCAAATGTTTCCCTGTAGGTGGTAAAGTAGGAGACTGATCTCATCCCATGCCTCGTGAAGCTGGGCCCTGAGGTGCCCTATCTCCCAGCATATGGGAAAATGGCCCTGCCTCCAGGTGACATGACCACTGAAGAGAGTCCCACAGTGTTGGCAGCCAACGATATCCATGTGGGTGCCTGTGGACAGGAAAAAAGAGGAGGAAGAGAAAAACAAATAAACTACGAGGAAGACAATCTGTTGTCCCTAGCAGACGAAAGAGAACCAGTTTTTTGCTTTCTCCCTCTCCTTTATACGTAGAACTCTCCCCTTCCTGTTCATTAGGCAGAAAATAGGAGATAGGCTACAGGCCTATATAAGTAGACAACCATGGGGAGGTTGGGGTGAGAGAATCCCCTGCTGCAAGAGACACAGAAAATAAAACTATAAAATTATCAGCAGCTACCCCAAGAAAACAAAACAATCAGCCACGAGACAGGTATGTGCAGTTTGTGTTTACACAGACCAGCCGCTTGGGAAAAAACTACAAACCAATATCTGATGCCCCCTTTCTGGTTTTGGCTCCCTTACCTGAGTACAGGGAGCAGACAGTCAAAGGAAGCAGCGGTGAATTCTGCAGCTGTCCCCAGTGCCATATCCACCTTGCCTGAAACAGCCACTGGTAGCACCTCCTACGCGGACGAAAAAGCAACATGCCGCGTGCTCTCCCTGTATCCCAACCTCTTTGTGGAGACCGGATTGCCGCTGCTTGTCCTATAGCTTGGGGAGCCTCTACCAAAAAAATACAGAGTGGTGGTAAAAATATAGAGTGGTGTTCCACCATGCTAAAATTATGAGGGAACACTAAGATGGAGTGCCAGAGTGTCATAGAACTTTTTATCCTGACATCCAGAGAAGAGGATATTTGCCCTTTAGTCTTGTCAGGATGAGTGGTGTATGTCTGGCCCTTTCCTCTCCCACATTCTGTGGCACTATTAGAGTTCAACTGAAGGATTTGTGCACAAACAGTGCACTCACTTATGGTGGGAGCAAACTCCCCAGGTCCACCATGGGAGCCCACAACAGCTGCGGGCTGCGGTGTCATCCCTCCATGTTATGGCAAAACTTTTTTCACCTCTAGCACCTGGGTGTTGGGTCCCAGGTCAGCCCCTAAACCGGAGTCCCCTTCTCAGCAGCATGACATGCTACTCCTGGGCCACCAAGCAGTCGTACAGATTTCCTGTTTACAAGAATGCAGAATAAATAATTTGTTTCAGGGACAGAAAATACTCATGAAATATGTTCCTTAAGTAACATAATCTTGTGATTACTAAATTGATTTCTTGATACGTTTGCATAAAGGTTATGTTCATGCCAGTTCTGACTTGGCCTGAAGCGGTTTTTTCCTTATTAATGAGGTGCCCATTGATTTTTTCTGCTGCCATCGCAATAAAATGCAGTGTAAATGAGCATGGTCCACATGTTAGCACTTATTCACAAAAATCAATAGATTACCTGACATATTTTAAAAAATTATTATTAATCCTGTACTACTAAAGCAAGACATATTGACCAGCGAAAGTAAATGGCAGAATAAAATTTTGCTACCACGCCAATGTTATTATAGTAAATTGGTTTAAAAGAAAAATATCTGCCAGTTGTTTAAAATTGTGTTTCTTAAGCACAGACAAATAAAGCTAGACTAAAAGATTTGTAGTACAAGGAAAATAATTTCTTACGCTACCGCCACAGTTCCAGTCTCACCACTTAGCCCAGTCTCTCAAACTGCAGTCTCACAGTACATGTCTCACCACAGTTCACCAAGGGCCCCCAGGTAGAGGCAGCATAAGTCCCAAGGGATGGATGGGATACACCTCAAGATCATAGTATAGCTAAAGGAACAACTGGTGGCACCAGCTGCATTAATGTTTCAGAAGTCTGTCCAAACAGGTTTAGTGCCAGAGAACTGGAAAGTGTCCAATGTGGTTCCTATCTTCAAGAACGGTGTAAGGTCAATCCAGGGCCACTACATGCTGATCAGTCTCACATCAGAGCTGGATAATGTCCTGGATGCCATTATCAAGGACGGAAAATGGTCATTTATGCCTTCTGAAGTGCTGGTTAAGAAGGCGGAGGTCTAGAATTGGGTACCATCCTCTGATCTTTTTTCCTCCCCAAGAGGTACTTGGCTGGGGGACATGGCCAGCAGCCATCAAAGAGGGACATATTTTCTCTCAGCTCATCCTCAAAGACCTGAAACTAGTTTAAAAAAAACTAACTTTGGGGCAAGTTTATTCGCTAAATGTTTAATCGTCTTAACACCACATTTTGTGGCAGTTTAGGCTGTAGTGAGTATAGACAATCCCATGAAAGCAGCAGCTGATGAAGGCGGACAGTGAGAGCAGTAATCAACAGGGCTGACTGGAAGCAGGAAAGTCACGCTGTTGAGTGATCAGAGTCCATCAGAACAAATGACTGACGGTGGGCAATAGAAGCACTGGATAAGCACATGGTGAATCTCGACAATAAAGTTGTGAACTTTAATTCAAGGCTCACAGTTAGTGAGGGTGCAAGCAATGACAGCACTAGCTGAGGCAAAACAGCCCGCTTGAATCGGCCTTTAGAGCTGCCACCAGCACTACTGACCTCATTAAGGAATATAAGTCACTTTGGTACTGACTAGAAGTCCTGCAATACTAAGCAAAGGCTGCAAATCTGAGGATTTGGGGGCTCCCAGACACAACTGAAGGCGAAGACCTAGTGAGTTCTGCTGGCTCTTGATTGGGACACTTTCTGCACTTCGAACCAGCTCTTTTGTCTTACAGAGCTTTTTCAGATCTCATCCGAAAAAAATGAAAGACGACTGTAATTTACTTACGTAAAGTTTTACCAGAAAACTCTTACAGAGCTGATAACAGCTTGTTCCCACATGAGACCTTGGGGGGGGAGGGAATAGAACTGGTTGTTACCCGTGCATTAGATCTGTCTAATGCACAGGTAAAAACAAGTACAACTGAAACTAGGCACAGTGCAACATAAATCAATGTGCAATTGGAACACTGATGTTTTAAAAATGCTTTTTCATCATTTAGTGAGAAATCATACAAACAGACACTAACCATACGGTCCATTGCATCGATCTACTGATTTTTACGTCAGTTTAACTGTGCTCGCATTAATTTACTGTTAGCATTTTTAAATGTTTTCTCAGTCAATACGATCTGTGGACTCTACACTCTCCCCACCCTCTACCTTTCACTCGCTCAGGCGCTCTGCTTCTGTAACTGAAATCAAAGCGATTTAAAAAAACAAACGTGCAGCATAGCTGAATTCAGTTCCAGAGAGTTGTGGCTGGTATATCCATGTCAAACTGCAGATTTTCTACTCAGACTGCAAATCCAGTGTTTCCACGACTAACAAATTCTGTCTCTGCTGCAGCTTGGTGGCTTTAGTGAATGGAAGAAGGCTGGTAACAGAATTCCACCCCAGTATCAGGAATACCTGCAAGAGAAATCATGGAGGAGACACTTTAGAACAAGAATGGAAAGAGTAGAATGAATGTAAAGGGGAAGAGAGCTCCAGATTTTTGGGAAGCAGAACAAGAAAGCAGCTTGGCCAACAGTAGATATCAAAGGTGAGTAAGTGAGCATACATCCTCTATCCAGCTTATCAAGGAAGTAATAATACCTGCTGGGATGGGACATCTTCTGTATAAAATCTACATCAGACCCTTTGAGGAAGTCAGGCTGGATGTTAAATTGAGACTTGTGATCTGGATAGAAACCGTTGCTATGCCCAAATCTCTAGGCTTAAACTCCATGACTTCGTAAAACTTTTAAATTCCATGGGGTCTGAGTCTTATCTTCTCTTCTAACTTGCCCTAAACTTAGGAGAATGTATACAAGATTTAGAACAGAAAGCTATAATGCTCAATTTATACACTTCGGACAAAGGAGAAAAGCGCTTTCTCCTTTCTGTAAATGTGGACTTGGGTCGATAGATGACTTAAAACATGCGGTTCTGCTATGCCCCCTATATGAATCTGCTTGAAGGAAATGGCTGGGTGGATTGTTAGGGGATATCAGTCTCCCCCTGCTGATCTTTTAGAATATCTGTTTAAAGCTAAAGATAAGAATACGATAGAGACCCTTGCAAAATTTTTATTGTCAACACCTTTGTAAAGCATAGGCTTGCACTCTATGCTAAGATAGAACATTTTTTGTAATCCTCATAGAGGCTACATTTTAGTACACTTACGTATCCTTATGTTGGTGCTTAATTGTAACTGATAGCTAAATGTATTTATGGCTTTCATCTGATTTGTCTTTACCTCTTTGTACGTGTTTTTTCTATGTATTGTGGATGTGATTTCAGTATATTGTAACTGCTGTATGCTGAACAATAAATTTGTACTTGACTTGAGTAAGTGAGCAAATGCAAGTGTTGCGAAGGGGGTAAGAGATAGAGAGGGGGTAAGAGAGGAGAGAAGCAAGATATGAAGGGAGGGAGCCAAACCAAAATGTGGAGATAAATGAGGTACTGTGGAAAGGGCACCTGGCATCAAGAGAGGGGAGGGAGAGAGGGGGGTATATAAAGAACAGTGGTGAGTATGCAGGTATTTGACAAGAGCAAACTGACAGAAGGAGCTAAAAGGGGGGTCCAGTCTAGCTAAAGTGAACTTTGGAGCAGCACTGTAAGCAATGTCCCCATAGCCAAAAATGGAGAGAATCATCTTAATAAGGATTTCCCTTCAAACAGGAAGCATAATGCATCTCTTATTTCTCTGAAGTGCTCCAAGTTTGGGGGTGGAGATTCTTGTGAATAGAATCCATGTGAACAGAAAATCAAGCTGGAGATCCAACCAGACCCTGAGGTACTTGAAGGAGGAGACACCTTCAGTAGTTGCACCATCAAGGGTATGAATGGAAGGAAAGGGTAAGACTATAGCAAGCCTCTGCCTGATGCTGAAAGTCACAGAGACTATTTCTTTGCATTGATGGATAACCAATTTTCTCAGAACAAGTGCTGGATGTGGTTAAAGTCCAGTTGGAGCTGGTTCATAAGGTCAGAGGCAGAGGAGCCACAGGTGAAGAGAACCGTATCATCTGCATACATACGAATGATGTGACAAGACTGGGTAAGACCCTGTCCTATTTGTTATGTTGCGAGAGTTAAAAGCAAGGATCTATTCTGGCCTCTCCTATTCTGTCACATGTCTATCTCTTCCATGTCTGATTGCACAATCAAATTTTCCTTGTGGCACCTAGAATTGGTCATTCAACGGTCCCACAATTTCTCCCTGTATTCTCCTTCCTTCACTTGTTTTCCTTCTTTCTTTCTGTCTTTCTTTCTTTTTCCCTTTATTCTCTGTGGCATCTGAATCTGTATGTGAAACTGAGATCTCAGTTTGCAAAAGTACATAATTATACTGTTGAAATGAATGCAGAAAGCTATTTGGGTTTATTTTAAAAATGGCAATCTGTAATACAGGGTTAACCCTGAGCTGTATTTTGGCCTCCAAGCTTGTCTGCAGAATTATTAACAAGAAACTAGCTCAGAGACAGGATGTCTTAATTGGTTGCACCTGTTAAGAAGACTAATGTACTCTTCAGGCTGGTCACCGGAAGGTCAGTGAAAAAAAGTCTTGTTGCATTTTGTGAAAAACAGGAGACAAAACACAAAACTTACAAGAACAGGGAAGAGAGCAATGGGTTCGGGTAGGGGCGAGACAGAAACTGAGATTTAAATTGAAAGGCGACTCTCAGATGAAGGACTTCTGTTTTTTTTTTGTTCGTTTGTACTGCCTTTGTAAAGCACTATCCTATACAATTTTATTTTACTGTTATTAGTACTAATAAAACACTACTTTCAAATTGCACAACTTCTCTTGGTTTGCCTATGCTTCCTGACCTGTGCCTCTATGACAGTTGGTGTCAGGTGTGGTATTTATGCCATATGTACTCTATGGCAGGAGTTTTGTGCATGGCATAAATACCACACCTGATTACTACACCTGGTGCCAGGACGATACAAGAAAGGTACGATCCTGCAGCAGCCTAGCTCAGCAGGCATTACCAGAATAATAGAAACATAGAAACACAGAAGTTGACGGCAGATAAGAACTGCAAGGCCCATCCAGTCTGCCCATTTCTTTTTCTACCTTATGAATATGCCATTGGCCTTGCTCTGTCAAGAGCCTATCTATTCATACTCCTCTGTATTGTTCCCTTATGTCTATCCCATGCCTGTTTGAAGCCCTGCACTGTATTTATATCCACCACTTCCTGAGGTAGGCCGTTCCATGCATCCACCACCCTTTCCGTGAAAAGAACTTCCTCACATTACACCTTATCGGCCTCCCTCTAATCTCACGCGGTGTCCTCTTGTCCTGCTATTTTTCTTATATTGAAACATGTCAGACTCTTTCACTTTGTTAATGCCCTTAAGGTGTTTGAATGTTTCAATCATATCACCACTCTCCCTCCTTTGCTCTAGGGTATACATATTGAGCTGTTAATGGCAGCCAAACTAGAAGCAGAAACAAAAGTCCAAACTGAGACTGTACAGCCAGCAACAATGACAGAAGAACAACAGCAGGCAGGAACAAAACCGGAAAGCATGTCTACCTTCTTCAAATGGTGGGCTATACAACAAAGAGAGACTGAGAAAGAGAGAGAAAGAAAAAGAATGCAGCATTAGGAGGGGAGGGGATGGAAGAGAAGGGAACTAGTGACAGGAGCAGTGACATCTCGTCTGACTGCCATGCAAGCTATCAAAGCTGGAAGATCTGGTACAGATCCCACAAATCAACAAAACACAAACAGTTTAAAAGACATTAAACAAATGTCAAGGTGGGGATAAGACTGAAAGGGACTAACAGATTCGGGAAGACAACAGACCCTAGTGGGTACCTAAGATCTGAGAAATGACTGTGCTGACCAAGTACTGGGGTCATATGCATCCACAGGGAAACTCAATACTATCCCACCACCCAAGTGACTCTGCACATTAATGGGGTGTTGCACCAAATGAAAGTAGTAGTAGTACCCAAGTTACCTATATTTGTGTTCAGGGCTCCAGGTAAGGTGAGTACTGACCTATTTTACTCGCCTCATTTTAGGAAAGACTCTTCAGGAATTTTTTTAATGAGTACCAATACTCACCCAACATCTGTAAATGCTGCACATGCCATAGAATAGTGCTTCATAACATAACTGGCAATTCAAAAGGAGCAGTTGTTTCCAGATTTACAGCATTCGTACCAATACCAATTTTGTTTTACTCACTATATTTTAAACTGGTGAGCAAATACTCCTACCTTCCAACATTAGCTGGAGTATTGTTAGCACCTGATGAATTCTTACTTAGAAAAAATCTACACTGTTTTTTAAAATGTACTCCTCACTGCCTCTGTCTAGACATTTGTACGTATCTGACTTTGGTTTACTCACCTCACTTTCAAAATGAGGAGTAAAGTACTAATCCCAAAAATGTTATCTGAGTCCTGCATGTGATTATTGGAAATGACTTTCCAGGATTTGCGAATTTAATCATACATGGAGTCAATCCTGCTATGTCAGCAGCTGTGATAACAAGAGCAGAGGCAAAGAAAATCTCAGATGTTGGAGACTCTATTCCTTTGGTGCCTTAAATTCTTACTTGTTTGAGCCTAGCTCCAAGATCAGGAAGTCAAAGAAAGAAGACGCCTGAAAAACAGTGACCATAAAGACTGATGGACATAAGAGGTTGATATATTATATATATATATATATATATATATATATATATATATATATATATATATGCTGAAACTAAACTAATAACTGTGATTTTGTTTCTGAGCAAACAACAATGTTTCCAAGGTTATTTTAAGCAGCTGGGGGTGAAACAAAATGAGGTGAACCACTGTTTTAAAAAATGTCATGGGCTACTGTACAAATTTTGGGTTAATCATCAGACGCAGGAACAGACAGAACAATTGGTCATACCAAATATGTATAGAACTGAGTTGTTACAGGTAGCACCATGACCCATGGCTGATCACTCGGGGAGGAACTGCACCCTTGCCAAACTGTGGTACAGATTTTACTGGCCTGGGTTTCATGATGATGTTGCTACCTACTGTTCTCATGTGGAATGTCAGAAAGTAGCCCCAGTAACTAAAAAAGACAATGTGCCCCTACCCTTGATAGATGTGCCTTTTAAGAGAATTGTAGAGGATATGGTTGGCCCTGGAGACAAAAGGGTAATCGATTCATTTTAGTAGTAGGTGACTATGCTGCTCGATACCCAGAGGCAGTTCCAGTGCATACTGTCATAGCCCTAAAAGCAGCAGCAGTAGCAGAGCTCACCAAAATGTTCAGCAGAGTGGGCATACCTAAAGAAATAATTGCTAAGAGTAGTAATTTTGGTGCTGCAGTACTGAAGGAGCTGTACCAACTACTAGGTATCACTGCCATAAGAACCTCCCCATATCACCCTCAGACATTCATGTTAAGCGCTGTAATCAAACCCTAAAACACATGTTAAAAAGGTGAAGGAAAGGTGAAGGGAAAGACTGGGACCAATATTTATCTTACCTGCATTCTGCATACAGGGAAATGCCACAAGCAACAACAGTTTTTTTTTTGGTTTTTTTTTTATTGTTGATTGAAAGACAACCTAGAGGGCCACTAGATGAAATAGAAGAAACATGGGAAGAGAACCCTGTTCAGGAAGAATCTATTACATCTCACATGTGTGCAGTGAGAAATAAACTGGCAAAGTATGTTAAAATTGCATACAGTAACCAGGAAGAGGCCCAAAAATAGCAGAATGTGTATTATGACCACGGGTTAAAAGAAAGTTTTTGAGCCAGGCGAAAATTTCTTTTTACTGTTACCCACTAAAGAAAAAAAACTGTTAATGAAGAGGAAAGGGCATTATAAAGTGGCTACACGTACCAGTACAGTTAACTATGAGATTAAGACCCGATAGGAAAATCCTGCCAAGATGTACTATGCTAGCTTCCTGAAGAAATGGATTACAAAAACACAAAGGTTGCTTTGTTAGTAATACCAGAAACTGCTAAAGATGATACTGATATATCATATGACAGACTGGAACAAACTAACTTCTGATGCTGTAAAGATCAATGGTTCCATACCCACAGAACAAACTGCAAAAATTAATAACTTGGTAAAGAAATTTAGAAGCCTCCTATCACACTGCCAGGCACCTAAAAGGGCTCGAGCATGCAACAGTGACAGAGAATGCTCACTCTATCAGACAAAAGACATACAGATTACTGGAGTGGTTTAGGAGTAGACATTTTATTGATTAGAATTTTGGATAACACCTTTGAGCCAAGGCTCTTTTACAAAGGTTCCACGTCAGTCATTAGATAAAACATAGTGGCAATGTAAAAAGAATGAGACAACATAGAGGCAAAATACATACATCAAGACCAAGACAACTTTAGCAGCTAATGGCTTTGTCAGGCACAGGGCGCTAGGACTACTTACACAAGATAAACAGGGAACAATTAGGTTGATTAGAAGAGGAGACTAAGTAGAAAACAGGAGTAGAGGCAGAGAAGATGAGAAAAGCTATCGCAGGGTGGAGAAAGGAGGAATGTTGAGAAAGACAGGGTGGAGGGGGAGTGAGGAGGGTTCTAGGATGAGGAGGGCAGGGTGGGTGGGAACATGTAGAATGTTGGCAAGTGGGTAGGATTTGTGACAGCAGGGCTACGTGTCAGCAGTCGCAGGAGGCCATAGCGACGAGGTGTTGACGAAGATCTTGCTTGAAGGAGCCTAGAGATGTGTTGTTAGTAACACTTGGAGGAAGGGAGCTGTACCACACTAGGGCTCTAGATAAGAAAGAGTGTTGCCCTTGTGAGATCCATCTGCGGGGGATGGACAAGGAAAGAGAGGTCGAGCTTCTGGTATGGCGTGAGCCACCATGAGGAGCCAGGAAGGTCGAAACTCCAGGGGGTAGTAAGTTCAGTGTGGCCTTTTTGACATGGTTAAGGAAATACAAAAAATGAAAAAGTTGGATATCACCAAAGAATTGAGAAGTGCTTGGTCATCGCCAATGGTGATTGTAAATAAAAAAGAAGGGGGTGAAAGAATCTGCTTCAATTTTAGGAAACTTAATCAAGTGTCTGAATCTGACAGCTATCCTATGCCCAGGATAGATGATTTGGTGGATAGACTGAGAAGTGTCAAGTACATTAGTACCTCGATCTCACCAGGGTTACTGGCAAATTTCCTAGAATCCAGAGACAAAAGTACAGTTACGTAAGAACTTACTGTAACAGAAGATGTTTGAGAGGATCTCTTACAGCAGGCCATCACCGATAAGACTAAGCCATCAGGCAACTGGACCACACAAAAATCTTTCTAGCTAGCAGTCTACCAGAGGGGGCTGCCCATCTCCAATGTCAGCACCTGACGTCAGTCAATCCTATAAAAGGCAGGAAGCCCCCACACCCTCCTCAGTTCTCCCACCAGACTATACGCAGGATGCCGGAAGGGGGGGAAATCAAGGAGGACTCTGAGGTAATCCAACAACAAAGAAAAAGTAAATACAGAAGGCTCGCCCCTATGGAAAGGGAGAGAGAGAGACACAGGACAAGGGGAAGGAGGGAGGGAAAGAAGGGCCTGCTGCAAGAGATCCTCTAGAAGATCTACAGTTACGGAACATTCGAAGATCTACTGTTACAGTAAGTTGTTATGTAACTGTACTATCTTACCCGAGGGTACCTCTTGTAGCAGGCCATCACCGTAGGATGAGTCTCAAGCAGTCCTGGCAGAACAGACAGGCAGTCTGGGTGGTAAGTAAAAGAAACAGTAGCCTAAGAAAGGAGGCCTTGAGGACAGCTAGGCCAAAGTTGGCCCTACACCGAGAGGAGATGTCCAGACTGTAATGCTTAGCAGAGGTGTAGACAGTACTCCAGGTGGCAGCAGCACAGATGTTAGTAGCTGACACATTACAGAAGCAGGCCACTGATGTGGCCATACCTCTCGTGGAATGGCCTTTAACCCCTCTAGGAATTTCCTTGCTGTATTTCTGGTAACAATAGACAATGCAATTGGCTAACCATTTACACAAACACTGTTTGGACACCGGGGCACCCTCTTTCCAGGGGTGAATGAAACAAACAACTGATTGAACTTCTGTGAATCCTTGGTCGGGTGTGTATAGTACCTCAAGATTCAATGCACATCCAAGGTATGGAGTAATTCCTCCCCTTGACTGGAATGCTCCGAAAATAAACAGTCAGGTGGCTGGATTGATTAAAAGTAAACTCCAACACAACCTTAGGAAGAAACTTATGATTTGTACACAAATATGTGAAAACCAAATAATGCTCCTTGCACATGAGGGCCTGAAGCTCGAAATCCTTCGAGCAGAAGTAATGGAAACTACAAATAACACTTTCCATGACAGAATGCGCAGCTCGCAAGATGCGGCTGGTTCAACGGAATGCAGCATAATATTTTCCAACACAAAATTAAGGTTCCAAGGTGGGATGGGGTCCTGACTGGTGACTTCAAATGCAGAATGCCCCACAAGAATGTGTGGGACACATCGAACGGGCCACTGAGCACCCATCCACAGGTACACGATATGCAGAGATAGAGGAGAGATGTGTCTTGATAGTGGAGCAACAAGGCCTGAGAGGGACAGAAGGTACTCCAGAACCTGATCCACTGGACAAGTGAAGGGATCTAAATGGTACAATGCAACCCAAAGAGCGAAGCCCTTCTATTTCATAGAGTAAGTGGCCCTGGTGAAGGCTTCCTGGCCGCCACCAAGACATCTGCTACTCTGGGGGAGATACCAAATCTGATGACGGCCATGTCCTCAGTGGCCATATATGACAGTGGAGAGACCGGAGGTCCGGATGGACCAGGGTGCCCTGTTCCTGGGAGAGCAAGCCTGTGCACAGGGGCAGGGACAGCAGACGTTCCACTGCCAGTTGTTGCAGCAAGGGGAACCAGATCAGATGAGGCCAGAAGGGGACGATGAGGATCACTATAGCCCCCTCCATCTGGAGTTTGATCAGGACTCATTGAAGGAGCGGTAAGGGAGGGAAGGAAGGCATAAAGAAACCTCCTGTCTAGGAGAGGGACGTGTCTTGCCAGAAAACTCCAGGCCCTGGATCTAGCGAGCAGAAAGTGGCAGTTTTGCATTGTGTGGGGACATAAAAAGGTCCAAACTGGACCAACCCCATCTGTTGAAGAGGTCTTCTACCACTAAGGTTAGAAGTTCCCACTGATGGGCTCTGGACCGTGAGTGACTTAGGCTGTCCGCCAGGATGTTTTGGTCGCCAAGAACATGGATGGCCAAGAGTTCTAGTCTGCGTTCGATGGCCCAATATCAGACTCTCATTGCTTCCCTGCACAGGGGATAGGAATGAGTCCCTCCCTGCTTGATTATGTACTAAACCACACACATGTTGTTCGTCTAAATCAAGAGCGGACCCTCGGAGAGCTAGGTCTGAAAGGCCTGGAGGGAGTACAGAATGGCTTGCATCTCCAGGACATTTATGTGGAGATCCTTTTCTGTCTTGGAGCATGTCCCTTTAGTTTGGTGGGTCCCCATGTGGGCTCCTCAACCAAGGCTGGAGGCATCCGTTCTAAGGATCCGCTAAGGGGGAGGTATAGAAAAGGGAACTCCTGAAACTGGTTGCTGTGTCCAGCCACCACAACAGTACTTTCTTGAACAGACCTGACACCAGCACTAGTTGATCAAGGGCATCCAAGCACTGGTCCCACTGGACCACAGTATTCACTGGGGGATTCACATATGCAGCCTGGCCAAACAAACTGTGGCAATGGCCGCAGCCATAAGTCCAAAAAGCCTCAAAAAAGACCCTTACCAGAATGCAATGGCTGGAGTAAAGGAGTCAGGCCTGGTCCATCAAATGCTCTGCTCGGTCTGGAAGTAAGAAGGCCTTCCCTGGGTGGTGATCACTGAAGGCATCAGGAAGGGTATTAGCATCCACAATACGATGGGTATGAGAGGAGAAGACCCAGTTCAAGAGGGAATGATTTAGAAATCTGAAAGTAAAGCGAGTGGGGATAGAGATGAGTTGGGTTAAAAGGAGGGACTTCACATTATGACAAAAGTTATGAAGAGAGTGGGAGAGTCAATTTAAATTGAAATCACCTGGTATGAATAACTCTTCAGAGGAGGACTACGAGGAGATGGTAGTGAGTAACCCGGTTACTGAAGGTGGAGCCATGCCAGGACAGCAGCAGACACCAGCAGTAAATATTGAGGTATAGAAGGGGAGGGTGAGTTTGAGAAGGAGCATCTCATAGGTAGAGGGAATAGAGATGGCGAGCACAGACTCAAACTGAATGTTTGAGGAGAGGTATATGGTTACACCACCATCTCTGTTTGCATGATCCTGTTGAAAAATGGTGAAACCGGGGACAACAACAGAAGAATCAGGGTTCCTAAGGGCCAGTCAAGACTCTGACATCACTAACACATCAAATGTAAGGTTAACCATGAGTGACTGCAACAAGTTGCTCTTAGGGAGAAGGCTATGGATGTTAATACGGGCCACCGTCAAACCTTTGGGGGAGAGGGGACGTCAGGGAAGGGCCAGGGTTGAGTCCAATATTTGCAGCAACTAAAAGCAGCAAAGAGATAAGGCACTTAAGAGAATCTATGAGATGCTTATGGGAAGAGGAAGGGAGTAGGATGGGTAAGAGGTAGGAGGATGATAGAATGGACCTGAGGATTTTGAGATGATGGTAAGGAGATGAGATAAGATTGAAGCCAGGATGACAGGAAGAATGGAGTGGAGGAGGAGTGGGTGGGAGATGGTGAGGAGGAAAGGTGGTGGACAAAGACAGGTAAGGATAGATGGAATGGGGGGAGGGGGTGAGAGAGAACAAAAAGGGGAAGAGAGAAGTGTTAGGAGCATCGCAGTAGAAAGGTAGCAAAGCAAACACATGCTCTGCAGTGTACACAATTACTCTGGCTGGATAAGTTACACTCAGATGGAGTGGAAACTGAGTTAGGTGAAAACGGTCTTAACCAGAAGTGGGAGATCAGAATTAAATTAAATTGCTAGAAGGCCAGAATAAAATAAAACTAGGGGTGCTTAACTCCAGTGTGAAGGAAACTAGCCAAATAAAATGGAAAATTTAGGGTTAGGCAGATAGTTAGATGACTACAAATTAAAATTAGAAGATGGAATAAATAAGATAAGCCCTGATAGGGAGAACTATTCAAACAAAAGGGGAAATAAGGTTTGCCTAGAAAAATAAAATGAATTTGAATTTAGAAGTAACTAATTGGTTTTGCAATGTTAATTATGGAAAAGAGGAGGAAAAACAAAATAGGCCTCCCCTGATTGGGAAAAGGCTAGAATTAACTGATGGGGATATGAGTTAACCCAGATGGCAAGGTAAGATAATGGCCCTTATCAGGGAATTAAACAAGAAAACTCACAGCAACAATATAAACAGATTTGGCAGTACTAATAAAATCAAAAAATGTGGCAGTAAGTAGGAAAGCCATATTAAACTCTAATACAAGGCCTATTTCAAGGGATAAGAAATGCAGCTTTTCAAATACATAACTAGGATAACAGTAGCAACAGCAGTAAAAACAGTAAAGTCTTTGAACACAATAGTGAGTAGGAGAATCAACCCAGTATGTACTTACTCAGGGCAGGAGCAGGTAAACACTGAAGGGCAGAGTGGCCGACTGATGGCTGACTCCACAGCTGGACGCGCACAGTGTGACGCCTATTTTATTTTTTTTTTTTTATTTATTTATTTAGTTTTTGTTGATCGGGAAAGGAGGACCAGAATTCTGCCTATTTTCAGCCTCGTCCCAGGGAGGGGATACAGATGGATGCCAACTGACATTGAACCAGATTAAGCTGTTAGTGGTTTTTTAGTTAATGGGGAAATTTGGCCAGACACCGGCCAGACCTTGCATGTTGTTAAAGGAGAAAGACGTGTTGGAGGTTGAGGAGCAGGTCTCATCCCCACCTCTGGATTATCAGAGACCGACCACTTTGATGCAGAGGGCATCTGGAGCATGAAATCTCATACCCTGTTGAGGACACAGTTGTTCAGTCAGTCGATACAGTATCACAGATGGAAATAAAACAAGTTACAACAGGAGCATGCCGCAATAGGGGAGCAGGTTGGAAGCCCCATAACGGGCGTTGTTGGCAGAAGAGGAGGCATGCTTTAATTTACGAAAAAAGGAACTCACCGAAGCCTGACTCTCAGGTGTCCCAGGGAATCCCTCTTGCTCCGACTCTACTCCCTGAGCTATCTGAGAAACTGGAGGCACACGGATCTACTTCGAGGAGCATCACTCCTGCAAACCCAGCCACAGTGTCCCCAGACAGCAAGTTTGTCTTTCAGCAACTCAGTGGAATCCCTCACTATTTGTATTTGGTATTGCTCTAGTTCAACTGGGTCTCCATCCGAAAGGTCACCACAGCTCCTGCTCGCTGGCCTAAGTCGGGGACCCATTTCATTTACAGCAGCAGGATCCTTGGATGCTCTCTCCATAGAAAGGAGACTACGGATGCCAGCTGGGCAAAAGGCAGCAGGACAGAGAAATGGATTTTGGGCATGACGCCCATTCGAATGCCTCAATTGGATGGACTAGCTACTTCAGCTACTCAGGAACATTCTACTTTGTCTAATTCCACTACTGCTTTCATGGGTTCTGACTCTGAAATGGAGTCAATAAATACAGGGATGAGCTCTCCCTTGGATATGCCCCCCAGACCTCCAGTTAAACACTGGACCCAGTCCTGCCATTGCTCAACACAGTACAGGTGGAGAGTACTGATGCAGTTCAGGTGAATCTTGAGCCTGGGTCTGGCACAACAAAACTGCCACACTTTGAGACTACACCTCAACTGTCCTCCTCGACCATGACTAGTGCCGGGCCTATGGATGCACCACCTGTACAGCAACCCAGATTCAGACCCTATGCCTCCCTCTTCATGCACCAGTGTATCTGGTAAAAGACAATATGCAGTGCATCTCCATTAAAAAGGAAGCCTTGATTCCTTGCCAGACAGAGTGTACATTGCACATACCATGTTAAAAGGCTCGAAGGGCTTTCTGGCCACAGAGGTATATGCCTTGATCCATGTCTCTGGAGAGATGACATTCGATATTAGTTTTAAACTGATTCAGGGCTTAGAAAAATTTTGGCAGAAATTCCATGCTTAAACTCTCTCCTTTGTGGGCACCTTTTGGAAGATTTTCCCCACACACACACAGCCTGCATTTACTATTCTCTTCTGAAATGAAGGGTGTGTGTGTGTGTTTAACTATGTTCTGATCAAAACAGCACTGCACCATTCAAAGGAATCCAGAGGCCATTTTGAGTCTGAGCAGATCTGGACTGGAGGATGAAGGGTTAGTCTCATACTATATTCTACAGACACTGGATTCCAACATCTGCTAACATCTATATTGATCGAGACCGAGGTGTGCTCTTCTACAGTGGGCAGCCAAAGGCATGCTACAGGTGCGGATCGCCTACTCACCTGAGCAGCCTTATGATAAATTGAAGTGCACTTTTTGTAATGAACTAGGACATACTAGCAGTCATTGTAAGAATCCATACATATGCAGTTTATGAAATGAGCCTGGGCACTCCTATGCCGCTTGAGATAGGGCCGCACATAATCAGGAAGCACAAATAGCTCAGAACAGAGATTGTTGATTGCTCTGGCTCAGTGTAACATGCTTAAGAGGGGCCCACAAACTAGCAGGCCTGCAGCTCCTTGTTCTGGATCAAGACCATCCTCTGGAATCAGTGAAGCCTGAGCCCCCTCCATAACCCCAGGCAGTGTCAGTTCAGGCAGATTTAGACAGTGAAAATGCCACTGACCCTCCCCCTCAGGCTGTGACTCCCATGTCTCCTCAAGATGCGGTCTTGAGTCCCAAAGAGACGAGTATGGAAATTGCTTCTACCTCAGCAGAAGTGGTAGTAATGCCCCTCGCCCCCTTCTACAAGCAGAGATAGGATGGTTTTCCTGTGCAGGGATTGTAGGAACCTCCCTCCAACCACAGTTTCCAAATCAATGCTATGCCCCTGACCAACAGGTACACTGCCTTAAATGCCCATTCTGAAGTGTCAGGAGAGAAATCGGATGAATCATCCCGAAGTTCTTCCGTGCCTGATCAAGGTACTGATACGGAAGAGATGCTTCTGAGAGGAGAGATGAACCTTTATCCAGGACAGACAGTCCTCGGTAGAAAAACTAAAGAAGAAAACAGGGTCCCAAAAGGAGACAGAAACAACCCCATGAATTCACTATAGAATGTGTCCCCTTTTTCCTAAGGAATTTAATGTATGCTTCTACTGGCTTGTTGTTTGCCACAATCAATGTTAATAGTATCAAGTCAAGTAGAAAGAGGGAGCTACATTTTCCATTTAATTTCTAGGGACCAGCTATTTATTTTCTGCAGGACACCCAGATACATATCATGGTTGAGATTTCCAGAGTAATCCAAGAATGGTATGTGGGTCCTCATACTGGTCCACTGGCATGGATATGTGTTCAAGGGTGGTATTTTATTTTTGACATTGAATTTAAGTTGATTAAGTTGGTAGATCTGCTGCCAGGTAGAGCTTTGATCTTAGATGTCAGTATCAAAACCAACTTACCGCTTAATTAATATTTATGCAGCTCAGACTATAGCAGATTGCACTGAACTGTTTCATCTAGTTCAGCCATATTTTTCTGCACATCATAGTGTTTGGGGGTGATCTTAATTGTGGTCTTTCTTTGGCAGACAGAAGTAAACAGGCAAAACTACAAACATTTTCTGTGATACCACATGCCTAGTTAATGTCATTCAGTCAGCTTCTTTGAAAGATGCATACCGCTCCTTCCACCTCAGGTCTGACTTTTCATAAAGGTCCCTTGCCACATGTATTTATTTCTTTTTATTGTAAAAATATGTCAGTGGACTCTACTGCAGTCAAGCAGTGGAACTCTCTGACCACAATATTATTCTAATGTTTGTGGCACAGTAGACTCTTTTACTGCATGGCCCTGGTATGTGGAAATTTAACTCCAATGCTAGAGCACGCTCCCTAGTACAGCATATTAAACACTTCACAGAAGCCAGGAAATCTGTTTTTATTTTGTATGCAGCTCCCATACACTGGTGGGAGGATACTAAAAGTGATCTCAGGTCCTTATTGCGTTCCAAGAGCAAACAACACCATGTCACGCTGTATTTTCAATACTTACAGAACAGGAAACAACTCCAGAAGTTGAACTCTTTCAGCATAACTACCGGTCTTAACTATACAGACCAAATTAAGAAAATAAAAGCGGAAATAGTAAACTTTCACTTCCGTCAGGCAGAAGGGCTGCATCGGCAACATCAATTTGGGGTACAAGGGAAGAAGGCAGTACTGTGTCCCTACGACAGCTGTAAATCCAGAACCTCTCAAAAAACTTTTGAAGTTTTATTTGATAGCCGCAAAACAGCACAGGATATGAAAAGTGGACTTTGACCGTAGTTACACAACACACAACTAATTTATTTAAAGATACTCCATTGCAGGACACTAACAGACACATGTTTTGATAGTTTTGTCCTGTCACACTGTCTAGATGCTGTCACCCACACTCTAACTCAAGCTATTTCCCCAGATGAAGTAAACTTGCTATATAGTCTTTAAAACCTGGTAAAGTGCTAGGCCCCGATGGTCTCACAAATTAGATATATAAATTAATTGGACAGGGCTTCAGTACAGAACTGGCAAAAGTATTTACAAGTATCGAACTCGAATGATATCCCCATTATCTAGGTCTATGAGTACCCTGATTTATTTATACAAAAAGGAAGATAAACGTAATCTTGAAAACTGGAGGCCGATTAGCCTCTTAAGTAGTGATTTTAAGATATTGACGAAAATATTGCATAGTAGACTGGCTTTAGCAGCACAGTCTTTGATTACTTTGGCTCAGTCTTGTTCAGTGAAAGACCATTCTAAAACTGACAACCTAATTCTTCCGAGGGAAATATTTGAGAGAGGTGCCAAACAGCACCCAGATAGTTATATTTTTGCCCTGGATCAGAGACGAGTATTTGACTCTGTAAACCGTAAGCACTTGTGGTTTGTACAAGTCTTATGGAATTCCTCTTCCCTTTATAGGGTGGATTCCCAGTCTCTATTGTGCAGCAACAGTCATCCCCATAGTAAACGGCTGGAGGGACCTGATGACACCTATATAGCAAGGGGTTAGGAAGGGCTGTCCTCTAAGCCCCTTATATGTTTTTAGTACTGACCTGCTGCTCAGAGCCTTGAACACCACTCCTCTTCTGCACCCCTTGCAGTGTCAGGAAAGGGTGATACTACACAAGGCTATGGCTTATGCTGATGATTTTAGTATCATGGTTTCAGATGTTCCCTCAGTGGTCACTGTCATAAACATCTGTACTGAGTTTGTAGCATTTTAGTGTCCCTAAACCTGGAGAAATGTACTGAGAAAAAAGAGAAGCCAAGGCCTCCCCTGGACAGTCAAATTCTGTGTATTTTCTATGATGAAGGACAGATGGATCTTTTGAACTGGTCCCCAAAGCTGGATTAGGTTAAGTCTCTGGTGGCCAAGTGAAACCAGTGAAAAATGAGTAAAAAGAAAATAGCTGTTTTAGTTAAAACATAACTTGTTCTGTTATTTTTATACATTAGCTATCTCTCCCTCCAACAAAAATCTCTGAGGGGACCCTCTATAGCATATTTTTTCAGGCTATACAGGGTAGCCGCCTGAATCCAATTAAGAGGAATGTTTTATACCTCCCAATTAGAGAGGGCGGTTTAAATATAGTTAACCCCTTGGTTTTCTTTTAGTAGTTTTTTTTTCTTGTCTAATTTACAACCCTTATATATTTATTATTCAATACAGGTGTAACCCCCCCCCGGCTCCTTATTTAACTAACAGGCACACCTCCCATACTTTTTCCTGTCTAGGGGAAAAGAGAGGGGTGGGGGTACAAAACAATTGTATAGAGACAAAACGCAAAGTGTGTACTAGACACAAACAGACCTATGCCAAAACCCAGGTCCTGAGCAGAGAACTTCTGCTGAGGGCGATGCTAGGTTTGTGACTTCTGGACAGGGTACCCAGTAAATCCACACTGGAAGCAGTAACTAGATTGTCCATACCAGGTTGGGATTCTAGAGTATGCCTTTATTCCGAAACAAAGTTGGAACACAAAAGCAAAGATGGACCCCCAAGGGTTTACATTTCGTGGCACAAGGCAATGCAGAACACATCCGTAGAAAACAGAAACTTGACCTCCCATATAGCATTGGATTAAACGTCTGGAAATGTGGAACTAGCCACAATGAAAACACACAAACTTCGTCTGGAAGTGGCATTGAGCCATTACTTAGAACTGTTCTCATAATGGCATAGGATTAGACATCTGGAAATGTGGTAATAGCCACAGTGAAAACACACAAAATTCTCCTGGAAGTGGCGCTAGGCCATTACATAGAACAGTTCCCATGTGGCATTGGATAGGAATGTGGCACCCTGGCCATGACGGAGCACACTAGGGTTCAAGACTAGCAAAACCCACATACTAGGGAAAACGACTTCAGGCATTGGCCACATGCCCTGACAGAAAACAGGCACCCTTACAGAACCTGAATTGCTAAACTGGTCACTCCAGATGGGGGTCTCCACCTTTGCTTCCTCGTCCATGCCAGCCATTCTTTCAGAGTTACACCTCAACTAATACTGAACTGTAGAAAGTATGCTATCTTCAAATGCTTAGCACATTTTAGCATCGGAAAACACCACTAGAGTGTAAAGTTAAAGTTCTGAACAAAGGGCATAGTCACATATGGGACATCCACTATTGTTAGCAACTTTAAAACAGACTTTGTGAGAAAATATTCATGGAAATGGGTGACTAGGTCCCTTTTATCAGAGAGTCACCCCACAGAAAACAGTGCAAGTACATATCTTCGGTAACTCTCAGAAAGAAACTACTCACAGTTTGTACACCAAAGGCAGCTTCAAAATGTTCTAGGTTGAAACAGGGGATTGCTCCTCAAAACCTCTGCAGTCCCCCCTCATCCCACTGGGAATGAGGGCACAGGAAATCCTGGAGACAGTTTCCACCACTTCACAAATCAGGCAAAAGATGTCCTCAGACTAGAGTGAGAAAAAATGGCACTACACTGCTCACTCTCTGAGCACTGGAACTAAGACTACCCTCGGAATTCTAAACTCCCCACACTCACAACAAGCTGTGGCTTGTGTTTCTGCAAGAGCTCTAAATGACATCACCTCTCTGCTCTCAGCTGAGACCAAGTAAACAGAGAGGGAGCAGGTGAAAATCCATTTACCTAGATATTCACTAGCTGCCTTCTCTACCTAACACTGACATTGATGGGATTCTAGTAACCCCAGGGAACAGGGTGGTTACACTCGCCCCTAGCCAGGTAAATGACTGTCCACAGTCATTCCTTTACCCAGCACCAGGCCATCCTACCCCAGGGTTTTAAATAACTGATTAGCAGTTTTTTTCTTGGGACAAAGCTAACTGTACAGAAAGTATTTATATAGGTTTTCTAGAAGTGTCATGTTTGTTAAACACAGTGAGACAAGTGCTATGCATTTTCACAATGTTTTAGCACTTTTATGAGCAAAACGCTAATCAATTTTTGGAGTTAAATAAATCCCTGCTACTCTCTGTGTTACCTACAGGGAGGGGTGATCAGGCCCTCTCCTACCATGTGCCAGGCACAGACAGGCAACACTAAAGGCACAGAGGCCAGCAGCTAAAACTTCAGCCCCTATCTTACGATCTATATATGGAAGATCAGTGACTCCAAGAAATTGCCTGAAGCATGCCCTAATAGACTAGAAGTGAGGCCCCTACTGCAGCTCAGGACCACAGCCTGTCTATCCCCCTAGCCCTCTAGGAAAAATCTATCTGACCAAGCTGCCCAGAGGGGAACCTCCCCCCAAACCCAGGGTACCTGCAAACAAAAACACCAGGAAACAATACATTGCAATGCATTACATTTCCACACTTTCCCCACTTACACCTGTGAAGAAAAACATGTTAACACCCTGTTAACAACAACATTTCTAAAATTCTAGGGGGAAAAAAAGGAACTCGGATGAGCTCCAACATCCTCTTCTTTTCTTCTTCAGGATCACCTGCGAAAGAAGAAAAAACACAAAACCATATTCTGCATATCACACAGTGTCTAAACCTCTACTTGAACACCAAAGAATCCCAAAAAATATTTTTTAGAAAAGTACAAAACTAGAAAAATGGAAAAAACAGACATTTATACAACACATTTTGGGGGATGGAATGCCATAAATGTCCCACACTAGTGAGAGAATGTTGTTGCCCGATGGCAAGGTCCATAAAAGAGTCTTCCTGGGCCGGGGCCTGCAGAAGAACAGTCCTGGAACACGGCACAGCCTGAAAGACACTGCAATCCATGGGAGAGTCTGAGGATAGTTCAAATAGTTTATGGTAGTCTGCCAGATGTAGGGTGTGGTGTTCAAAGTCAGTAAAACATAGAAAATGGATCTTACCAGTTCCTTGAAGACCAATACAAAGATCACCTTACTTCTCCAAGCTGAAGACTCTTACCACCAGGCGGCATCTTGGGATACAGCTGGGTTGATATCCTCTGGAAAACCAGGCAAAGAAACAGGAAAAAACAGCTGAGTTGATGTCATCTTGGAAACTGAATGATGAAACAGGAAAACAGCTGGGCTGATGTCATTCTGCGTTGCCAGGCTATGGAAATGGAAAAACAGTGCTGGGGTGATGAATCTGGATGCTCCCGAAGATCCTGGAACACCAAAAGAGCTGCATCTTCCTCCTTAATAACTGGTGCTGCTAGATGACAGACACTGCACTGTCACTGCTTTGCTTCCCTCTAGACATGCTGGGAATATTCACAGGGAGTCGCACCATTAAGTGTAATGCCACTTGGGGTGAGGTGCAAGAACTATGACACCATCTAGATGTTCAAAGTTGATGCTGTGGAATGTCTGATTCCCTGCCTTGTCCACAGTTCGCACAGTGTCCATAAACACAGTTCTGCCCAATTTCCAGAATTTCAGTTTATCACTGATGATGCTATCTCTGACACATGCTGCTGCACCATGATGCAAATTCTTGCATGCCTCTTACAATAACCAGGATTGCCTGTTCTGTTCAATTTCCTCCCAGACTCTATGAGAAAAGGTAGGAAAGGACCTCCCATATATGGCGTTGGCCCGTCTACGTATCAGTCTCTCCTCCTTGCTACTCTTCATAGGTGTACAGCCCATGGCTCGGCTTGGGGTGGCCAGTCCTGGTTAAGCCAGTGCCGCATACTTAATGAACAAAAGAACCTGTCCCCCAACCATCTCTGTAGGCAGGGTACTGGAGCCTTCTTCTTCTGTCTCCAGCTCCTCCGAGACAAGAGCTTGAGGGTGCTCATTGGGACCCTCAACATGAAGATACATCTCTTCATCCTCCTCTTCCTCACTCAGGATCTGAGCCCAGCAGTGAGCAGTCGTCCTCACTCCTGAGACAGTCCACTCCTCACTGGGTGGGGAGGTAGACACCTCCCAGTTCAACGCCTCTTGCAGTTCGTCCTCCCTACTAGGCTAGGATTAGAACCCTCCTTCCATGGGTCCATGGATCCTTCTGTCGCACTGCCCATCGGGGACATAGGCATGGAAACATCTCTAGGTGTCTGCCCTTGCAGTAAATCCATACTCTCCTTCTGTGCTACACTCTGTGGAGTCTCCCCAACAGCTTCAACCTGGTGCTGTGTGCTGCTACTTGCAATGTTGCTCTTTGGTCCAAGTGGGAGCCAATCAAATTTTGATGCCCTCTCTGGCAGTGCACCCCTACTCATACCATACTTTACTAGGTAATCCAAACAGTGGGGTATCAGAAACACATCCCTTCCAGCCCTGAGGCACATAATGCATAGTCTCACTGAATAACTAGGGATTGATACATCTGGAGGCAACCCTTCACCATAGAAAGTTCTCTCCATTTCTCTTAGTGTTGCCACCTCCTCTGCTATCATAGCTTGGCATGATCCAGGTAACAGAAAGTTCCCGAAGCCATGTCTGCAATTAAAACACAAAGTTTTTGTTTACTAATCTCAGTACAGTCTCACAAAATGGCCCCCTGCTGCTGTGTTTACATTGTTAACCCCGTCCTGTAATGGCGGCGGTAGCTCTCCTCATGCATCAAATCTGTTTCTGACTCAATAACTGTGCATCCAACCTTTTCTGCTACTGATTTTGCTCAAACTGTATCGATTGCACTGCTTTGCATCTTTCTCAGCACATTCATATGATTTTTTAGGACTTTACTGTTAGCATACAAATTAAACTATTTACACATGCTCAAAGTCACTTACAAGCCACAGTATTTCTTTTTCACAGGATTGCCTGTTTCATGCACTATAATACACCTCACAGTCTCTCACTTGCTTAAGAACATTTTACTGTTGCTGAATCCATCATAAATACTTACAGTCTCTGCTCAGAATTTTGTTTGTTGCACTTGTTGTTTTACAACTCACAGTCCTCTTTGCAAAACAATCTAACTGCTTGCAAACAGATTCAGCTGGCTTGAAAATCACAGCACAGTTTGATGCACAGTTGTTTGGATTTGTACTCACTGAAATCAGTAGCTGGCTTTCTCCAGTGGAAACTTTCTGCCTGGTGCCGATCCTGGAAGGCCTCTGGGGTGAAACAGGCTGGTGGTCAGCCGATTGTTACCACGAACGCCACGCTCTACTCTCCAGTCAGTTAGATAACGGTTGAGCCCAAATTTGTACAGCAAAAGTCTGTTTTTTATAGATTAGAATTTTCACAAGCCCTCAATGGTTGATCCTGGTCAGACCAGCTGCAGCCACTTGCTCTCTCCTACTTAACACTCAGCGGCACTCTGAAGCTGGTTAGGGAAGGGACTGATTGTAGTCGCACCAATCACTCGACACTATGCAAATGAGCCCCTCTCTCTCTCTCTCTCTCTCTATCTCCCTTCCTTCACAGCGATCATCGACAGGGCAAATTCAAACTGTACTTAACTTTTCTCGACTGCAATTTCACAAGGGAGCACTCATTTTGAAAATTTTCTCACACAGAACTTCGTAATTTCTTTAACTACTTCTCCTAATTTGCACACAAAGTACATGAAATATTCAGGGACATTTTCTCTTTGTTTCCTAAAGTCCACATTACTTTGGGCAATTAAAACTTGAGATTTAAAAGTTCTGTAAAACATTCTAGATGCAGAGACAAGGACATACACTTTCTGGCTTTACAGTCAATTGTTAGTTGGCACAATCACACAGCAGCACTGTAATAGCAAGCGCCAGTGCACATATGGATGGCATTCTCTTGGGCAAGATCCTTTTGTTGCAAAGCTTCCTTTCCTGTTTTGGGCTACCAAACTGCCAGACAGACAAAACGCTAGCCATATCCTCAGCAAACATCTCTTGTTCTCTCCCCAAATTCAAACAATATCCTTAGACAAGCCCCTATTTTTGTAATCCCCCCCACCGGACCCTTATTTAACTAGCAGGCACACCTCCCATACTTTTTCTGTCTAGGGTAAAAGAGAGGGTTGGGGGTACAAAGCCACTGCATAGAGAGAAAACACAAAGTCTGTACTAGACACAAACAGACCTATACCAAAACCCAGCTCCTGAGGAAAGAACTTTTGCTGAGGGCTATGCTAAGTTTGCTACTTCTGGACAGGGTATCCAGTAAATCCACACTGAAGCAGTAACTAGATTGTCCATACCAGGTTTTATTTATTTATTTAAAGATTCGGAGAAGACCTTTGAGCACAAGCTCTTTTTCAAAGGTTCCAGGTTGGGATTCTAGAGTGTGGCTTTTATTCCGAAACAAAGTTGGAACACAAAAGCAAAGATGGACCCCCAAGGGTTTACACTTCGTGGCACAAGGCAATGCAGAACACATCTGCGGAAAACAAACTTGACCTCCTGTATAGCATAGGATTAAACATCTGGAAATGTGGAACTAGCCATGATGAAAACACACAAACTTAGTCTGGAAGTGGCACTAGGCCATTACTTAGAACAGTTCCCATATGGCATAAGAGTAGATATCTGGAAATATGGTACTAGCCACAGTGAAAACACATAAAATTCTCCTGGAAGTGGCACCAGGCCATTATTTAGAACAGTTCCTATGTGGCATTGGATAGGAATGTGGCATCCTGGCCATGACAGAGCACACTAGGGGTAAAGACTAGCAAAACCCACATACTGGGGTAAACATCTTCAGGCATTGGCCACGTCCACTGACAGAAAACAAGCACCCTTACAGAACCCGAAGTGCTGAACTGGTCACTCCAGATTGGGGGGGGGGGTGTCTCCCACCTTTTGCTTTCTCATCCATACCCAGCCATTCTTTCAGTTACACCTCAACAAATACTGTACTGTAGAAATTATGTTACTGTATCTTCAAATGTTTAGTACATTTTAGCATCGGAAAACACCACTAGAGTGTAAAGTTAAAGTTCTGAACAAAGGGCAGAGTCGCATATAGAACATCCACTATTGTCAGCAACTTTAAAACAGACTTCATGAGAAAAACTCACAAAAATGGGTGAATGGGTCCTTTATCAGAGAGTCACCCCACAGAAAACAATGCAAGTACATATCCTGGGCAATCTCAGACAGAAACTACTCACAGTTTGTACACACAAAGGCAGTTTCAAAATGTTCTAGGTTGAAACAGGGGATTGCTCCTCAAAACCTCTGCAGTGTCCCCTCATCCCACTGGGAATGAGGGCACAGGAAATCCTGGAGACAGTTTCCACCACTTCACAAATCAGGCAAAAGATGTCCTCAGACTAGGGTGAGAAAAATTGGCACTACACTGCTCACTCTCTGAGCACTGGAACTAAGACTACCCTCAGAATTCTAAACTCCCCACACTCACAACAAGCTGTGGCTTATGTTACTGCAAGAGTTCTAAATTACATCACCTCTCTGCTCTTAGCTGAGACCAAGTAAACAGAGGAGGAGCAGGTGAAAATCCATTTAACTAGATATTCACCAGCTGCCTTCTCTACCTAACACTGACACCGATGGAATCTAGTAACCCTAGGAACAGGGGTTACAAGGAAAGCTTGGAGCTCCTTCTTTTATTTCTCTTGTCAACCATGGTTTAAGAGATGGGATGCTGACAATTACGAGGTCTTGGAGCTCCTAGACAAACACCCTTCTATGTTTGGAAACTTTTTTGTAATTAAAAGCCTGGAAGTTCACTAGTGTAATGATTTTAACTGGTCACAGGAAGACTATGTACTGCTATTATTACTGACTTATACTTTACTGATCCTTTTCCTTTCCAGTGTCCTCCACCTAGTTTACCCTCTTTGAAAAAATATCTGACGAATGAGAGAATTCCTCTGCATGTATGTGACATTCATTGGCTGCTACACGAAAAATTAAATATTAAGGCAAATCAAAAGCACAACCTACTAGCTGAAAGGATGTGTAGTAGACACATCTGTACCAAACAAACTGAATCAATGCATCACCTTTTTTACATGTTCCAGTATCTCCCAGTTTTGGCTGTACTTGGCTACTCACTGGAAGGATACTGTTTTCACCACTGTGGATTATACAGTGTTAATCTATGGGTCCTATCCCAACAGGTGGAACAAATGGGAAGCAAGCATCCTAAATGTTGTAGTTTCATTGATAAAATGGCATACATGGAACTCAAGATGTTTGTTCACACTACAGCAAAAGGATATTAATCATCTTGAGTTGATATCTAAGATTACCTCTGATTTACAGAGGATTTATTGCTTAGAGATGAAAAATCGGCAATTGGTTCATCTAAAATCTGAGTGAAGGAATCTCCCTTGGATTATGGACACAGATGCTCTGATCACATAAATTCTTCCACAGGATTTAAGCTGGTGGATTCACTCACATCACCTCTTTCTTTTTATTTTTTTTCCCCTTTTGCCCTGATATATTGTTTTTGCTGATACAGTGCATAGTACTGGTTTGGTTTGGACCATAAGTTACTTTTTTTCGGAGGTTATCCTTTATTTTTCTTCTCCCCCATTTTTTCACATAGATAGCTGTACTGTTCATCCTTTAGGATTGTATGACATTTCCTTTTCCTTTTTGTATGGATCCTCTTTGTATATACTGTGTTATTTGGTGATTTATTACTTTGTGTGATTCTTTTCCCTAATAAACACCCCTACTCTTTTCAAGAAGTGCCATGGGATCTTTAACATCCACCTGAACTACCACCAAAACAGGCAGATGGGACCTTGGTTTAACTTCTCATCTGAAAGACGGCACCTCAGGAGTGCAGCACCTCTCTCATGCTGCACTACATGTCAGTATTGGAATATAACCCAAGTACCTGGTGTGGCATAGAACCCACAGCCTGCTGATCTTCCGGCCTCAGAGGTGAGTGTGCAACCTGCTGAGCCACTGACACTACAAGACTACCCTTCAACTAAAGGACTGCAGCAGAGGATCAAGTAGCCCCAATCCAGTACTAGTGGAAGCCCCACCCCTTCACACAGCTGCTCCGATCAGAGCTCTAAGGCAGGTAATGCACCCAGGACCTTTGGGTTACTTCCTGACTGGGGGAGCATGAGAAGCACTGAGTGCTGGACACTGCCAAGAGAATGGGACTGCTTATGATGAAAGAAGGTAAGAGACTTTAAATTTACCCAGACTTGTTTTGCAACCATGGATAGGAGTAAGGCCTTGAGTGCTATCCCAGCCACCCTCCATACTCACTCATTACAATACCCTGCAAAATTAAAAGTGGTGAACTCAGGGAAACAATAACTTTATAACAATCTCCAAGATGCAAGGAATTTGTTGAAAAGAATAAAATCAGACAATGGAATGCAGAACCCATCAGAGCATTTGGACTCAAAATAAACAGGTGAAAGACTATGACATCTGTTGTAGTATGGGATGTTTGGTACAAGGAAAGCGAAAGTGAGCAGGGAGGTAAAGGCAGTGCCTGATAGCAGGCTATATGCCTGTAAAAGATACGTATATGAAATGTTTAAGGTACGTGAATTATCTTACGACGGCGCTCAACCAGGGTAGACCAGTGGATGTCCTCTTTCTGGACTTCAGCAAGGCATTTGTTTTGGTACCCCACGCAGGTCTACTAGATAAGCTAGGGAGGATGGGAGTGGGGACCCTGATAGGTGGATTGGGAACTGGCTAGTTGGACGTACTCAGCAGGTGGTAGTTGGGGGGGTAGTCTCATCTTCCATGGGGGTCATAAAAAGTGGAGTCCCCCAGAGATCAGTTCTGAGACCACTCCTGTTTAATGCTTACATCTCCAATATCAGGGAAGGTGTCAGGAGTGAAATGAGCCTCTTTGCAGACAACTCCAAGCTCGGAGCGATGGTGGATAGGGAAGAGGGTAGGGTAGCCCTGCAGGGGGGATCTGGATGCTCTGGAAAGATGGTCACGCACCTGAAAACTGAAATTTAACACTAAGAAATGCAAGGTGCTCCACCTTTGGCATAGGAACCCAGGCCAAGTGTACACCCTAGAAGGGGACACACTGAAGGCTTCGAGTGGGGAAAGGGACCTGGGGGTGCTGGTGGATGCCAAAATGAATAATTCAGAGCAATTTAGAAGGGCTACAGCCAGGGCAAATAGAATGCTGGGCTGCATCGCCACGGGGATTACCTCAAGAAGCAGGGGGGTGACTCTGTACAACTGCCTGGTTAGACCACACCTCGAATACTGCGTGCAGTTTTGGCGTCTGCACCTTAAGAAAGACACTGCACTCCTGGAGCAGATCAGAGGAGGGCAACCAAGATAATCTGGGGTCTGGAGAATAGGACATATGAGGACAGACTTGAGGAGCACGGCCTGTTCTCACTGGAGGAGAGGCGGGGGAGAGGGTATGACTAAGGTCTTCAAGTATCTAAAAAGGGTAAATGAAGTTAGCCTAAATGGGGTCTTTCAGAGGAAGGTGGGAGGGGCCACCAGGGGACACAGTTGGAGGCTAGAGGGTGGGAGACTCGGGGGAGGCAGTACTTAACTGAGAAGGTTGTGGAACCATGGAATGCACTGCCTGAGGAGCTGATGGAGGTATCTCACGGTGGAGGGGTTCAAAGAGGCTGGGACAGGTACAGGTTGGGGGTGAAGCTGAGGAATGCCTTGTCTGGGGGGGGGCTCTGTTGGGGGAAAGGAGGATCATGGGATGAGCCAGAAGGATGGTAAAGGTACACATTCAGGGTACTGACTCCCGAGCAGACTCGATAGACCATGAGGCCTACACTGCTGGCTTTTTAGTATGTTAGCTGCTTTATATGTAAGGGGCTTATACATATTAAAATGGTGCTGGCCTCAAGGCAACACTCTGTTAACCCCTTCCATGTTGTACCCGACTTCAGAAATCCAGTGGGTGGTTCTGATGCTATGAGACAAATGTTTTCTGTTAATTTCTGTCTGTTTAGGAAGCACATTATGTCCTCAGTTAGTTACAAATATGATTTAAAAATATAAGGGACTTAAACATGAGCAAGTATTTAGTGTATCTGCCAACCTTGAATTTGCAACCGATATATTTAATTGCCTTCTGAAAGCCTCTTAATAGTTATGGGTCTCTTTAGGGAGATAAAAAGGAGAGGCAGGCTGCACGTTGGTATACATCCTAAACTGTACAGGACCCAACAGTCTGATGTTAAGCCCGTATGGATATAAGAATTAGTTCATCACTCCTATTTTAAGGTCCATTTCCGTTATGGCAACTGCTAGTCTACATACTATGTATAATTTGGAAACTGTCTGGATTTAGAGTAGTCCAGATGTAGTATGGTACCCCCATATGAGGTATAAAACTAAGCAGTATGATGATACATTCTATGACAAGAATGTGATTTAATTAAATGTGTATGTTTCTGCTGTGGATTACATTTTGCAAGACTGTCTTTTAAAATTAATCCAAAATACATTAAAATAAAAAAAACTGACCCTGGTTGATTCTCCGAGCCGGAACATGCTGAAGGGCTAACACTCTCCTCCACAGCGGAGGGAGGGCAATGTTTCCACTGTTTTACTGACACCTTGGGTGGGAGCCCATAGATCGCTGTGCAGCAAGGATTAACAGGCACTTCAGATGTGGGGTTTGGACACTGGTGTAACAGATACGTTTACACCTGCATGCATCACATGCACGCTCTAGGGAGGGGAGAAAACAATGGGAAACAGGGCACCAGCCCAGCCCAACACACACACACACACACACACTTCAGGCATTTCTCCCCTGCCTCCTGAGATGACCTCATGTGTGTCCATTCCTGATCCATCTACTGGATAAAGGGCCAGTGCCTCTCATGGGGCTGAAGGGAGGGTCCCACCACAAGGACATCTGAGGAGTTACACTGGGGAGGCATCCTGGGGAAAGTGTCTGGAAGGCACGGAGGCTAGGAAGAAGGTCTACTGGACTTTTTTAGAAGAAGGATCCAGTCAATGGTTATGGGGAAAAAGTATGCTGGAAAAAAAAAAAAGAAGTACCTGAAGAGAAACCCTCTTCCAGTCTTGCTTGGAGGAATCTGTTAAATGGCTTACAGACTGAATAAGGTGACTACTTCCAAAGAACAGTGTGTTGCTCCAGGAGGATCCCTTCTTGTGTGGAACCAGAAGAGTTGGGTGATCTTTTGATCTGGCCCTTGGCAGATGCTGCAGAGATGGCCTTTCTGTTTCCCAAAGCAGTTGTTGACTGCTAACTGTTGTTAGGCCTGAGTACAGAGTTCCATCTCACCCCTACATCTGGTTCAGTGATGTCACCGGAAGTTATGCTCATTTCCTACCATCTGGATAAGGGCTAGGATGGTTCCAGTCCCAAACTGGAGTTGTACAACTTGCACTGATAACTTTTTCACTAACCCCCAGTAAGCTCCTTGAACAGGTTGTTTTCTCAGCTTAGAGACTAATGGTGAAGAACAACCTTTTGTTTTACCATGACAGCATGGTTTCAGAAAGACCCGGCCCACAGGTACTGCCTTGACTGGGTTAGAAACATAGACAGCGACAGCAGAAAAAGATCAGTAGTCCATCAAGTCTGCCAACTTCCCTATTAAACACTGGGATCTAATGGTCCTCCAGGATTCTAGCCTTCCACATCCTCTCCCATTCTCATCCCTCATTCTATCACCCTGAGCAACCACTATACCCATCATTCTGCCCCAACTGTGCCTGAAACCACTAATGGTTTTTGAACCCATCACCTCAGCTGACAAACTGTTCCATGACTCCACTACCCCTTCTGTAAAGCAGTACTTTTTCAAATCCCTCCTGAACCTCCCTCCTGTTAGTTTCCACTCACGTCCACACGGCCTCAAGTTAGTATTCAAGCTAAATAGTTCCCTGCAGTTAACCTCATTAATTTATTTTAGGAACTTGACGGTCTCTGTCATATCTCCCCTCTCCCTTCTGGCCTCCAACAAGTACATGTTTAGCGTCACAGGACCTGCCCTCCTGGCTTTGAATAATTTTTGTTACTCTGCGCTGCACTGTCTCCACCCTATCCCTATCTTTCCTGAGGTGAGGACTCTAGAACTGGGCATAGTACTCAAGGTGTGGTCTCCCAAAGGATCTATACAGGGAAAGTATTACCTCTCCCCTTCTGCTATCAATACCCTTCCCGATACATCCCAACATCCTACTTGCCTTGCTATAAGCCTTGTTGCACTAACTTGATTCCTTCAGGGAGTCACTAATGATAACCCCAAGGTCTCATTCTTCAGCAGCAGTACTAAGTTTCACCCCTTCCACCCTGTACTCTGTCCTGGGGTTTCAGTTCCTTAGGTGCATTACCTTGCACTTCTTGGCACCGAATTTCACCTGCCAAACCCATAACCACCCTTCTAGCTTTTGTAAGTCTCTCTGCATTTCCTTTATTCCCTCGTCACTATCCACCCTCCCACAGAGCTTTGTGTCATCTAAGAACAGAAACAACCCACCCCAGATTCCCTCATCAATGCTGCTGATGACCATGCTTAAGATGACCAGACCCAGGAGAGATCCCTGTGGAATCCTGCTCGTGACCTCCCACTCTTCGGATTTAGCCCCGTTGACCACAGCCCTCTGCTACCTCCCCTTTAGCCAGTTATATATCCAGTTCACCACCCTGATCCTCCAACTTCTTCAGCAAGCATCTGTGAGGCACTGAGTCGAAAGTCTTGCTCAGATCGAAGTAGAGTATAAATCCACAGTGTAGCCCCTATCTAATTCCCTTGTCCCCGAGTAAAAGAAAACTATCAGGTTAGTCTGAAAAGACCTCCGTGTTACAAATCCATGCTTTTTACTATCCTGAAGACCACTGCTCTCCAAGGAGTTCACGCGTTCCTCTTTGACCAGTGACTCAATCAGCTTCCCCACAATCGAGGTAAGACTGACAGGCCTGTAGTTCCCTGCTTGTTCCTCATCCGCCCACTTATGGAGCACAGCTGCATCTGCTACTCTCCAATCCTTTGGAGCTATTCCTATCCTTGTCCTGTCACTAACCACATTCTCCAACACATGGGCACAGGCTGTCTAACTGGGGCAGTATATGTGGATCACAGCAATGCTTTTGACTTTGTTGACCACAACCTTTTTTTTGTCAAACTAACTTCCCTAGGTGTGATACTCAATCATGATGCATGGTTTAAAGACTACCCATTTGGGAGATCCAAGTAGTCATTGGTAACACAAGGCTGATGTTTTATCAACTTTAAGAGCTATCCCACAAGGATCCCTTTTAGGTCCCTTATTATTTTCTATTTTTTTTATGCCTTACCCTCTTCATGTCAGCACAGTAACCAACAACTTCATATGGATAATTTGATTATCTACTCCAGCAGCAGATGACTTACTGCATTTTCCAGGAAAGAAAAAGTCTGGTGCTCACAACTCAGGATTCAGCCACAGTCCTTGTTTTAACCCAGTCCCTTGAATCAACAATTCCAGTCACTCGGTGCAGATTCTCTTCATTTCAAGTATAAAAAACTGAGGACAAGTAAGTGCAACAGTGAAAGAAAACGCAGACGGACCCCTCACCAGGCAACCTGATGTTTCACGCTGCTGTTTCCATCCATTACTACACTTTCTGCAGCCCTGACCAGAGACATTTTATATACAGTACATCGAAATGGCTATCCTGAAACCAACTAATTCTTAACTCTCAGAAAGCTATGCCCATATTACTCAGATCCTAACCAATACTGAAAAACCTAACCATCTGGTTTTTCTCTCATTTTTGTGACTTTGATGGTCTCGTCTTGAACTTGGTCCAAGCATGAAATGCCTAAATTTTATTCTTGAGCCCTCAATGTCATTTTCAGACCATATTAAATTTGTTCATAAAAATGTTAATTAGAAATTGGGTGCATTGTACAGGCTGAAACAATTTCTTACTCATGAAGCTTATTTGAAAGTTGCTTGACTTCATGTCCTTTATTTACTAATCAGCTGCTGCAAAAGATCGGACACATGCTGTAGAATTACTGCATACAATAATGGTAAATTCTATGGTTAATACTATGATCTATAGGCATGGAGCCCATTTGATCTGGTACTGGGTGATTGCCAGCTGAGGACCTCTGAACAGGTGCGTAGTTTGGCCGTTATCCTCGACAAGGGATTGACCTTGAAGTCTTAGGTGTCATCTGTGGTCAATATCTCGTTTAACCATCTGAGAAATATCGCTCGAATCAGGCACCTGGTTCTGCCTGGTGACCTTCCAACTCTGGTCCATGCCTTTGTGACCTCTCACCTGGATTACTGTAATGCCCTCTATCTAGGGCTATCAGGGGTTCACATCTGCCATTTGCAGCTAGTGCAGAATGCAGCAGCCAGGTTACTGACTGGGCTTTCTCGATCTAGTCACATTACTCCTGTTGCATCGCTAAACTGGCTGCCAGTGCAGTGGTGGATCACCTTTAAAGGATCGACTTGCTGACCTACAGAGGCCTACATGGAGAGTCAGCGAGTTACCTGCAAGAGCTTTTTGCCCCTACCGCCCCTCCGCCCTTTGTTCCACTGATGAGGGATTGCTAGAGGTTCCCAGGGTGCACCTGAAAACATCTAGTGCTCGCTCATTTGCCTTTAGCACCTACCCTGTGGAATTCCCCCACCTTGGTCTCAAGAGTGCCAGATCATGGAGAGCTTCAAACTGCACTAAAAATCCATTTATTTAATCTTGCTTTTGTGAATTACTGAGAATAATTAATTGGTTTGAGTACATTGGATTTGAATGCCTGTTTTAAAGTTTTATGATTTTATTTCTGTACAGCTTTGATATTTGAATTGCTGATAAATAAAATTATTATTTAGACTGCCCGCCACTTTTCAGTGGTACAATTTCAAGCTACTCCCCTTTATTTTTATTTCAGTTCTCTTTTTTAGGTGTTTTTGTCTTCACTATCCAATACTACCTGTGATAAACTGTTCCACTGACCCACATATATCTGTGTATAGAAATATTTTCTCCAGTTTTTTTGAAATTACAACTTTTAATTTGTCTGCTATGCTCACTTGCTATTTGTACTTCCTTCCAGAGCTCAATATGTAGCATGCTTATTAGGTTATTATATATCATAATATTATATTATAATCAACATCTATTGGTTTGCATTATCTACCCCATTTCATAGCCATCACTGTAACCTTTATTCTATACTTGGTTTGTTTTCCCCAACAGCAAGGAATACACTTTTCTTTTGTTTAATTGACAAGGCCACCTGTCCTGCTGAATCCTCACCTTTGGAACAGTTCCTACATATTTGTTATTATTCATTTAATTAGAGATGCAGCATAAGATGCAGCATCTTGTTTTCATGTGGTTTCAGGGAGCACACCAGCAGTCATCAGGTTAACAAAGTCCAATAGGAATAGTTACACGCAGGCTAAAATATACACAGAAAAAAAATATATAAAGGTAAAATGCGTCCAAACAGCAATCTAACAAAGTGGGGTCACAGCAAAACTTACGAGCAATATTGGGCAACATGATCCTGGTAAAGGAGAGGGATTTTAGACCAAAATAAACCCGGATGCTCTAAGGTGGCTGGAAAGACTGGACTTGAACACTTACAAGCTAGAAGCATTCCTCAATTGAAGAGAGAGTTTGCTCCAGGTGTCTGGTGCTGCAAATGCAAAGACCTTGCTATCAAATTCCTACTTTATCCTGGAAACTGAGAAGGTAAATGCTACTGCTGAATAAAAGCGAACAGACACTGCTTCACTGTGTGATGTGTGCCAGCAGTAAATCAAGGGCTTTCCTTGTGCAGAGTTGTACAACACAGAAAGCCAGTGGTAGTCATGCCTGACTGAGAGACTTGACCAGCTAAGTGGGTAATACAGCAGACAATGACAGGTAGACCAGCCACAGGAGAGGATGAACTTGCACAGCATATACAAATGATCCAGGGGCAGCAGACTGCATTTGTCTGCACAATAGTAAATATATTTATATAGTTAATGGAAAGAAGCAGGAAGTGGGAGAACGCCTGCATTGAAAAAACTGCCACAAAGCTTCTGAAGAAGGACCAGGTTGGTTTGAAAGCTAGAGCACTTTGTTCTTTTCTGTAACATCCATGTTGGTCCAATAAAAGGTATCAAATAATTTGTTTCTGGATCTGCATTGTCATGATAACACTAAGGCAGCATTTAGGCCTGTGCAGAAAATTAAGCCTGGGATCTCACAGTTGCTAAAATATAATCACTATGCTGTGTGATGTTGACTTTCTCAGTAATGTACCATCTGATGTTATTTATTTATTTAATTTTGTTGACTGGTAAACCCACTGGGCATCAGGAGTCCTTTTCACAGGAAAGATTTTTGAAATCGTTATGATTTCAAGTGGATCAGCAGAATGAGTTAGCAAGTGCTGGGTTCCAAGCAACAAAGACTTAATTTTGGTTGCATTATGAATCAGGCAGTTGTTGACAAGCCAAGAGGATATTGTCTTGAAATCAGACTGGAGTACTAAAGTAACCTCAGACACTGTTACTGCACTGTAGTAGAGTATGGTGTCATCTGCATAAATATGTAGATGATGCCTCCAGTTGTGCTTTGGAAGGTCATTAACAAAAATGGAGAACAGCAGAAAGCCAAGGACTGAGTCTTTAGGAACTCCCAAGATTTAGGACAGCAAGGTATGAACTACTGCATAGAATGGACACCAGCTGGATTCAGTTACTCAGGTAGCTTTCAACCATTTAGTAGCCGCAGCCTGAGTCCCAGGGTCTTGAGCCTGAGCTGGAGTACTGCATGACCCACCAAGCCAGAGATGGCCCCAGTGAGGACACCATTATCCATGGCTATGTGGAGTTCATTGGTGACTTTGATCAATGCATATATGGTGGAATGCCCCTTACTGAAGCCAGATTGTACAGGAGAGAGCTGATTGTGATGACTGAGATGCTCATTCAACTATGAGTGGCTACATTTTTCAAGAACCTTGGAGAGGGCAAGAAGGACTGGAATGTGTCCATACTGATTCAGATCCTGTTTCTCTCGTCCTTTGTGGAGGAGCACAACTCTGGCACATTTTCAGACAGTAGGTATCCCACTAGAGGCAAAGGAGAAGTTTAACAGCATTGTAACTGGGACACAGATAGGATGTGCTGCATGGTGGAGAAGCTTTAAGGAAGTCAGGCCCAGCACTTTTGTTTGGGCTGAGGCCCTTAGTGCTTTGAGGACCTCTGCTATAGGCATTTGTTTGAATTTAAAAGTTCGGCAGATTATGAGGGTCAGGCTCTGGACTGCTTGATAAGAGACCAATCATGTATGACACAAAGAAGTTCTGGAGCTGCCTGTGATGTTGTGGTTAGTGAAGTGGATGTCAAAGATAGTCCCAATGTCTTGAAGAGAGGTGACAATATCTCTGGAGGGGTCTGGACTTGATCTACTGTATATACTCATGTGCAAGTTCAGTTTTTGATGCTAAAAGTAGGCCGCCAAGAAGAGGGATTCTAACCTGCAGGCTTTACAATGGTAAACCATTTTTGGAACTGTGTAACCCCTTTATGTGTCCTGTTCAGGCCACAAAAGCAACTCTGTGCCTAATAATGTTTGTAAATTTGCTAAAACTGACAAGGTAAAAAGAGGACGACTTATATATAAGGTCGACTTACAGGTAAGTATATATGTATCTGCTCTTGAAGATCTATTTCAAATTGGGTTTTAGCCCCTGGCCAAAATTTGCTGGAATTATATCTGCTTTCCTCCCAGCAGTTGTAGTAGTAGTAGTTCATTTTTGCTTTAGCTACTGCTAATTTACTTAAATTCTGAAGCTTCTGGTAATAGTTTCTGTCACTGTGGGATTCGGTCTTTCTTAATCTGGCCCCAGTAGCATTCCTTTGCAAGAACCAAGAGGTCTCATAGATCACAGAGGTACTCAAATCAAAACTGCCTGTGTCATTTATAAACTTTAACATGGATTAAAGGGTCTTGTCATCCTCTGCTCCAATTTTGTGGAACAGCCTTCCCTGCAATCTATGGACTGTTACGCCTCACCCTCGGTTTCAATTGTTAGCTCATTACTACTTCCTTGGCTGTTCAACTTGCACTTGCGACTACACATGTATGCTTTACTCAAGTATGTACCTACACAGAGAACTCTAATACTGTCAATCTGCTGTTCTTGCCTTAGGCCAGGTTGTGTTTGAAAAAGGGCCTTGGCCTAGCACACCTACCTGGTAAAGGAATGAATAAATAACTAAATAAATAAAGCCCTTCTCAACAGGAAGTCATTTTATGTTAATGTGCTTAAAACACACAGATAGAAAATGCAATACCTGACAATGTAGCTGTATTTCCTGGTAGCATTTAGTCAGTATGCGAAACACTGCCTTTTTCATGCATTTATCCATTTCTTGTCTGAAAAGGGAACTATCACTAACTACAACAGCAATGGCATTATTATGTTTAAGATATCGAACTTACTATTTCTTCCACTCTTCCAGATAGTCATTGTACACTCTGAGACTAGGAAAGTCTTCCTCCCTTTTGTTATAGCTTTATAAAATGAAAATAGAAAAGCGAGTCATTTAACTAACTCTCAAGTCAAGATCTTGTTCCATAAGAATAAGTGTCAGCTGAGCCTAATATAAAAGTAAAATACAAGGCACTAAGGTTCTTGCGACTGGCACTGTAATAAATACAGTACCTCTGTAGCCAACCAGACAAATTGTCAATATGCCTCACATGTAATATATGTGATGGCCACCTTTTTTATGAGAGCTGGGTACTTCTAAATTGGATCTGTCATTCACAGCAGGCTTACAATATACTACCAGAAGGAGTCTTGTCATAGCTCCTCCCTTTATGCACTCTGATGCATTGATACATACAGAGAATCTGATGGAGAAAGACCCAATGACCTATCTAGTCTGCCTATATAGGATCATCGGTTGGTATTTACTCAAAATAAAAATATAAAGCGTGCAAACAAAATCAAGATAGAGCAGCATTTTGGCTGGGTTGGGACAGAGGTATTTAAAGTGCCAGTCACAGTGCTGGTATCTTAATATGCAGCAGTTCACCTTTAATATAATTTATATACTAAAGGCACCCACTATAAATAGTTTACCATTAACACTGATATTTGCACAACTCTACATTATTGCCTCCTGTCTAATAGCCTCTAACAACAAACCTCGTCTACAGTAAATTACACTTGTTTGAAAATAACAAACAATGTAGTTGGCATATTCACCATTTTGTATACTGCATGCAGGAAGAATATGATCATTGCATACATACAAATGTTTTAAAAAAATGGCCCCAGATCCATACTTTCCAGACAAGACTACTATCAAACATGCCAGGAGGATGGCTTCACTTCAAAAAGCTTACATATTTAGACAATCTTTCTTTTTTTTTGTAATCAGAAGCTTAAGAATTTTCACTAAAATCAGTTACACAGTCAACGTGTCATGTCTAACATTTGTTACACAGCTACTTAAAAAAATGTCTTATGCATGGCCATAAATATACCAAAGGTCCTGGTTCTGTGGGGAATTATGGGACACATGATTATGTTGATTCCATGCCTCTGCTGAGGTTTTGGTACCTTCCAATGAAGCATCCAGAAGGCAAATCTTGTAACTTAACTGAAGGAAAAAGTTATTGCAGTTTATGCCCCCACCCCAACTCTCCTGTGATTCATACAGCCTTATTTTTCTTCATGTGATGGCACCCTCTAGAGCAGTGGTTCTCAAATGGTGTTCCAGGGGAGGCCCAGTCAAGTCTGAGAATGTACAGTATTTACATTTTAAGTTTTGGCTGTTTTGTGTGAAAGGATAAAACAAATTAAATATGGATAATTGCAGGTGAGATTCTTTACTTATGCACACATTTATGACCAGGAAGTCCCCAGTGAGTCAAAGCTTGTTTATAGGTATGTATTTATATGTAAATTAATGTCTGGGAAGGCATGCTGAGTCAAGGCTTGTTTCTACAATAGGTATTTATATGCAAATTAGTGACTTGGAAAGGCACACTGAGTTAAGATTCGTTTCTATAGTAGGTATTTATATGTATATTAGTGACTGGAAAAGGCACAGTGATCTGATGCATGTTTTCAGGTGTGACCTGAGGTAAGGGTGCAGAAAGTTACTTAACTGCAGGGTACATAGATACATAGACAGTGTCGGCAGATAAGGGGCTATAGCCCAGCAGTCTACCCACATTTGAGCTAATAGTTACTTATGTTTTCCTAAGTCTGTTGCCCCTTACCCTGACCTCCAGAATTCCTTTATGTCTATCCCATGCATTCTTAAATCCCGTGATTGTTTCAGCCCCCACCACTTCCTCTGGCAGGGTGTTCCACTTGTCCACCACCTGTTCTGTGAAGAAATTCTTCCTCATGTTTCCTCTGAATCGTCCTCCCTCCAACTTCAGGAGGGAGGAGAGATACAGTGGCAAGGTTAGTTGTTCCAGACAGAGAAGAAACAGAGTAACAAGGGCCCAAGCATCAGAAAAATGGAGTGACAAGTATAACCTGGGGTGCGGGTCAGGGTGGGGTGCAATAAGCTGAATAAAAACAGAATATACTCAGTCAACTTTATTAGCTTCATTTTATTCCTGGTGTACTGTGCAAAGTAGGAGTTATTTTTTTCTGTGGGGAGGCCAAGATTTTTTCCAAATTTGAGGGAGGCTCAAAATCTTTTTCATGGCTTGAGGGAGGCTCACTATCACAAAGTGTGAGAACTAATGCTCTAGAGAGACCAGACTGACCGGACTATAGTCCTGTGACAGGTGCCAGACTCCAGCTGAATGCATACTTATCAGGAGCCTAAATAAGGTCCTGTGCAGTTGTTACATTAAGGAGGCTCCACATAAGCACCACAAAGAATCAAAATAAGATAATAAAAATAATAAAAACAAACACATATATCTCATGCTGACAACATGACAATATCAACTAATACAAACAAACAAGAAAAGGATAAAGACAAACAGTACTAATTGCCCCTCACTAATTTATCCCATCATACCATCCCTTTACCACAGGTACCTAGCCTCCATATACTTTCAATGCCCTTGTTCAATGCCGTGCCATCCAAACCTAACATTTTGTGCCAGGGGACGCTTCATCAGAGGCTCACATGGGATAGTCAAATACATGGCTTAATTAGTGAGAAATACAGTGTGTGAGCAGCAGTGTTTTGCAAGAGGGACAGTCAGAGACTAAGAGAGGAAATTTAGAAGAACAACTCAGAAGAAGGACTCTGCTTTCTATGTTTGTACTGCCATTGTAAATAGTTATATTGAACAATTTTAATTTTTTATTTTGCTATAAAAACTGGGTTTTGCTTTTTACAATACGGAAACCCATCGCCTAATCTGCTGTTATAAAGGAGTATTTATAACAGCAAACACACGACGGGTTTCCCTCACTCTGCGCATGTGCCACTCGCAACTCTTCCGTGCTCTTCACCGTTCGCTGCTCTGCCTTCCTGACCGAAACTGTACCGCCACTCTAACTCCGTGGGAAGTTATTTATTTATTTTTTTCACTGCTCAAAATACTAGTACCAGGAAACAAAATAAAAAAGTAACTCCAACAGCCAACCGTGGACATGGGGAAAGCCAACTGGACCATGGCTGCACCGGAACGTCTCCAATTTTATATAACTGGTGTGGCAAAAAAGCGAAATCCAGCAATTATATAAAATAAAATAAGGGGTTGTGTGTGAAACTCAAATTTTACACACACCCTCAGTGTTGGATGCCTAGATAAACCACCCGAGCTTCGCTCACGGGGTTTATGTGGCATCCAACACCTCAGGTGTGTGTAAAATTCTTGTTACACACACCACCCCATACTTTATTCTATATGTTACTAATAATAAAATGCTATTTGCAAATGTTGAAACTGCTCCTGGTTTTCCTATGCTTCCTGACCTGAGCCTCAACTACAGATGGTGTCAGCCAAAGAGGGATTTACGCCATGCATACTCTAAGCCAGGAGTTTGGTGCGTGGGTACTAGACCTGGTACCAGGGAAGCATAGCAGAAAGGTATGGATTCGGCAGCAGCAAGCCCAGGAATCATTACCAAAAGAATGGCAACAAAACTAGAAGCAGAAACCAAAGTCGAAACTGAGACTGTTCAACCAGCACCAGCGATGGAAAAAAAAGGAACAAGCAGTAACAGAACCTGAAAGCCTGACTGCCTTTTTCAAATGGTGGGCTATACAGCGAACAGAGATGGACAAACAAGAGAACAGAGGAGATGCAGCAAAGAGAAAAAGAAATTCAACGTTTAGAGACACAGAGAAAAAAAAGAAATGCAACAACTCGAGAAGCAGAGAAGAGATGCAGTGCTGGATGGATGCCTTGCAAGTTATTAAAGCTGGATGATCTGGCACAAGTCCAGCAGAGCAACAAAACACAAACAACTTAAAGACATTCAACTAACAAAGCAGTGTCCTTCAAATGATATCTAAGCATACTTGACAACTTTTGAAAGGGTTGCTACAACTTGCCAGTGGCCAAAGCAGCAATGGGCAATCAAACTGGTACCTTACCTGACAGGTAAAGCCCAACTTGCCTACAGCAATATGGACATTACAGAGTCATAAAACTATGACCTGGTGAAAAGAGAGGCCCTTAAAAGATATGACATCTCAGGAGAGACCTACAGGCAGAGATTTCAGTCTCTGAAGTACAACTCAGTTGACATTCCTTGAGTAGCCTTCACCCGACACAGAGAACTCCTAATAAATGGCTCCAACCAGAGTGCAAAACAGTCCCACAGATCATCGAACATTTGCAATGGAGCAGTTCATCAACATCCTACCCACAGACGTACAGCTTTGGGTAAAAGAAACCAACCAGAAAGTAGGAAAAGGCTGTTTCTTTGGCTGAAGACTACCAAATGGCCAGACAGATGCCACAGCAGCGAGGTAACAGACAAGCACCGGTAAGACACTCTTTTTCCCATTTTTACTCTAAGTCTAATAAGAACTTTGGGTGGGGGTAACAAATCTGCACCCAAAGACTTTATTTGTTATAACTGTAACAAACCAGGTCATATTGCAAGAAAGTGTCCTTGTAAGAAGAGTGACACTGGAGCAGATTTGTACTCAGCAAATTGGGGCAAGTACTTACCAGATGTGAAAGTGAGATAAGACTGTGAAATGACTTATCGATTCGGAAGCAAACAGACCCTAGTACATACTGAAGTGCTGGAAAAACAATGCAAAAGGACCAGGTACTGGTGTCATCTGCATCTACAGGGACACTCAATACTATCCCACTGGCCAAGTGACTCTGACTATTAATGGGGTGTCGTACCAAATGAAAGTGGGGGTAGTACCCAAGTTACCTGTACCTGTGATTATTGGAAATGACTTTCCAGGATTTACCGAGTTAATCAAAGAGGGAATAAATCCTGATGTTTCAGCAGCTGTAATGACGAGAACTCAGGCAAAGAAAATTGTGAATGGTGGGGACTCTTTTCCTTTCTCTGATTTTGATTCTGACTTGTCTGGCACAGCTTCAAGATCCAGAAGTCCAGGAAAGAAAGATGACGCCTGAAGAAACAGTGGCAACAAAAGACTGATCGACATAAAGGGTTAACATTTGAAAATGCTAAAACTAAACTGATAACTGGTTGTGATTTTCTTTCAGAGCAAGCTAATGATAAGTTTTTCTCCAGGGTTATTTTAAGCAACTGGGGGTGGAACTAAAACAGGGTGAACCTATGTTTAAAAAATGTAATGGGATACAGTACAGAGTTTGGGTTAAACGTCAGACACAGGACCAGATAGAACAACTGGTTATACCACAAAAGTATAGATCTGAGTCGTTACAGATAGCACATGATAGTCCTATGGCTGGTCACTCAGGGAAGGATCGTACCCTTGCCAGATTGCTGTACAGATTTTACTGGCCTGGAATTTATGAAGATGCTGCTACCTATTGCAATTTTTGTGCTGAGTATCAGAAAGTAGCCCCAGTCACTAAAAAAATGCAAGATGCCCCTACCCTTGATAGATGTGCCTTTTGAGAGAATCGCAATGGATGTGGCTGGCCCCATAGACAAAAGTAAAAAGGGTAATAGATTTATTTTGATAGCATGTGACTATATTACTCGATACCCAGAAGCAGTTCCAATGCGTACTGTCATAGCCCCAAAAGTGGTAGCAGAGCTTGCCACAATTTTCAGCAGAGTGGGCATACCTAAAGAGATTATTACTGATTAGAGTAGTAATTTTGGTGCTGCATTACTGAAAGAGCTGTACCGACTACTAGGTATCACTGCCATAAGAACCTCCCCTTATCACCCTCAGACAGACGGTCTTGTTAAGCAAACCCTAAAACACATGTTAAAAAGGTTTGTGGAAGGGAAAGACTGAGACCAGTACTTACTTTACCTGCTTTTTGCTTACAGAGAAGTGCCACAGGCAACAACAGATCTTTTGCCATTTGAAATGCTGTTTGGTAGACAACCTGGAGGGCCACTAGATGAAATTAAAGAAACATGGGAAGATAACACCAATCAGAAACAATCTATTGTATCTTATATGTGTGCCCTGAGAAAGAAGCTGCAGTCTAATGGACTGAAGTGCTGCACATTCAAGCAGACTAGATAGACCGAATGGCCTGTATCTGCTGGCAATTTCGTATGTTCGTAAAATATGTTGAAATCACCCACAGTAATCAGGAAAAGGCCCAAAACCAGCAGAAGGTGTATTATGACCATGGGGTAAAAAGAAACAGTTTTAACACAGTGAAAAGGTCTTGCTACTGTTACCCATTCACAGAAAATAAACTGTTAATAAAGTGGCCTTATAAAGTGCTTAGAAGTACTGGCACAGTTAACTATGAGACTGACACCCCGATAGGAAAAATCCTACTAAGACATACCATACTAACTGTCTCAAGAAATGGATTGAAAAAATACCAAAAGCTGTTTTGCTGGTTTTACCAGACACTGATAAAGAAGATATTGATATCGCTTATGACAAACTGGAACTGCTGATGCTGTAAAGGTGAATGTTTCCTTAACCTCTGAACAAATTGCAGAAATTTGTAACTTGCTAAAGACATTTAACAGTACTTTTACAACAGTACCAGGCCGAGCAAAAGGGGTTGAGCATCTAATCGTGACAAGGAATGCTCACCCTATTAGACAAGACATACAGATTACCAGAGCAGATGTGGTTAAGGAAACACAAAAAATGAAAGAATTGGGTATCATAGAAGAGTCGAGAAGTGCTTGGTCATCAACAATGGTGACTGTAAGCAAAAAAGAAGGGGGTGTAAGAATCTGCTTTGATTTTAGGAAACTTAATCAAGTGTCAGAATTTGACAATTATCCTATGCCCAGAATAGTTGATTTGGTGGACAGACTGGGGAGTGCCACATATATCAGTACCCTTGATCTCACCAAGGGCTACTGGCAAATCCCCCTAGCCAAAGAATCCAGAGACAAAACTGCATTTTCCACTCCTATAGGATTCTATCAGTTCACCACCATGCCATCTGGTGTACATGGTACACCTGCTACATTCCAGCAGTACATGGATGTAATTTTATCCCCTCACACTGGTTACTGTGCTGTGTGCCTGGATGATGAGCGTGAAGTATGCAGTCCAGACTGGAAAAGCCACCTGGAACACCTACGAGCAGTTATCCAAATCAATCAAAAGGCAGGTCTGACAATTAATCCTACCAAGTGTGCACTGGGCATGCAGAAAACCAGTCAAGACAGAAGCCCTGTCCGCAAATCCAAGAAACATGTCAGGTCATTTTTAGGGCTGGCTGGTTATTACTAACATACTAAAAAGCTAGCAGAATAGGCCAAATGGTCTGTCTTGTCTGTTTGAAAGCCAGCCACATAGTGGCTGCTCGCCTTACCGCCCCCCTAGCCCCCAAGAGAGTCTTCTTTAGTTTCAGTTATTATTTATTATCAGAGATTTGTTCCCAGCTTTGCCGAATTAGCTACTCCCCTCACTGAACTCAACAAAGAAACAGTTCCTGTATAATGTGAAAAGGAACCGCAGAGTTTGATGAAGCTTTTATGCCATGAAGGCTGCATTATGTTCTGCCCCTGTTTTAAGAAGCCCAGACTTTGAGAAACAATCTCTGTTACAGACAGATGCATCAGAGGCAGGCCTTGGTACAGTCCTGAGTCAAATATAGATGGGAAAGAACATTCTATTCTATACATAAGTAGGAAATTGCATCACAAAGAGAAAAGGTAATCCACCATTGAAAAGGAATGCTTTATGCAAAGCGGACCATGGAGTCCCTTAAGTTTTACTTTGTACCTGCAACAGATCATAATTTCTCTGTTGACTTAACCAAATGAAGGATAAAACTCTAGAATCACACGTGGTATCTGGCACTATAGCCATTTAAATTTAAAGTGATGCACAAATCTGGGAAGTTTAGTTTAGTTTAGTTTAGTTTATTGGTCTAGGAATTAATACCTTTGAGCCAGGGCTCTTTTACAAAGGTTCCACGTCACAGAGAAACATCAACAAATACAATAGACATTACAGGTAATACTAAAATGGAAAAGTTACATTATAAGTTTGTTATATACAGGTTGAGGTAGGAAGTTGTAATAAACATGCTTTTAACAGTTTCATGGGAGTAGACAATTTCGAAAAATAAAGAAACTTCCAAAGAGAGGGAGATCATTCGGATCAAGGGAGGCAAGATAGGAGGGAAATGCGGTGAGCAGTCGAGTGAGTGAGAGGGGACAGAAAAAAGGAAGAGAAAAAAGGGGGGGAAGTGAGTTGGGTGGCAGACAGGGATAGTAGGGTTACGTGCGGGCTCAATAGACAAGGAAAGTAGGCCTTGGATGTGAGGATGGAAGAGAATGTCAGTGTTGATTTTCTGTCAAGATATGGATCAGGAATTGAGAATTCAGAAGGTTAAAAAATGTGAGTTGAAACTTCTCTGTTTGCTATGTTATGATGCATCAAACTGTATAAGTTGTAAGCTAATGCCAGAAGATAATTAAAAGAAAGTTTTTGAAACCTGTTTTTGTAAAACAGGTTCCCTCTTAAAGAGTGGGGTGTGTGACAGGATTGAATAAGGCTCTGTCCCATTTGTTAGGCAGAAAGAGGTTAAATGCAAAAATCTGTTCTTTCCTATACTAAACTATTTTTATTTTTTATTTTGCTGTTATTACTAATAAAATGCTATTTGCAAATTTTGAAACTGATCCTGGTTTTCCTATGCTTCCTGACCTGTGCCTCGACAACACAGTGGTAATCACACAAAAGTATACAGTACCGCACACCGCATGTCATTGCACGGTAGCAGCAGACTTGTTATTCAAGCAGTACTTTGCTTGCGCACCGCTCGGTATACTGCACTACCAATGCACTTTTGAACGATTACCACTGTATACATGCAAATCCGATAAATGTAAAGTACTAAATTGAACTAAACTAAACATACAGATACTGACAATCCATATAAGATACTGTTCCTTATCTTATGTTGTACATTAGATATGTACAGTATAAGGATAACCAAGGGTTACTGCACGTGTTATAAATCAAAATGGCTAAGACAGCAATTCATGTACATAATGGATCAGAAAGCAAAAGGGTTGTCAACTTCCTAGTTCTATAGGGTGCCTTCTTTACCGCTGTCACATGGTGTGATACTTTGATAAAGTTTTTAGGTAGCAAATTTGAGAAAAAATACATGGCATTGCAATGTGTACATAAATATAAAAGACAAATGATTAAAGGCAGAAAGTACAACAGGAGTGTATACACATTGTTTGTCTTCTTTCTATCGTTAAGTTAGTCTCTTCTCACTAAGTCAGAACTTAATAAATAAAGAAATCAGAACACTGAACCACAGGGACATGAAACCACCACTCTACTCTTATCTAGTGGGTATGTCTGATCAAACCTCAGAGAAAAAGTACAGTTACTAAGAACTTACCGTAACAGTGGATCTTCGAGAGGCTCTTGCAGTAGGTAATTACATATAGGACTGAAGCCAGCAGGTGCCAGGACCCCATGGGAAAATTTCTAGCTAGCAGTCTCTGGCGGGGGACCGTCCCCACATCAGGTAACCGACGTCAGTATAAAGGGGCGGTCCCCCACGCCCGCCATCCAGTTCTTTCCCGCCAAAGGCCAAAAGGCAAGACGAGAGAGAAGCGGATATTTCCCATCCTGGAAAAGGAGCTGAAAAAGCTAAGGGGGATGGAGGGCGGGAAGGTATTACCTACTACAAGAGCCTCTCTCGAAGATCTACTGTTACAGTAAGTTCTTACGTAACTGTACTATCTTACTTCGAGAGGGCTCTTGCAGTAGGTAATTACATAAAGGACTGAGTCCCAAGCAGTCTGGAACAAAGAGAAGCTCACAGGAGGAGGAAACTAATCATACACTGACCCTCTGGCTATGAAGGTCTTAGGAAAGAATACCTTGCAGAACAGCCAACCCGAAGCCAGCTCTGTGGCGAGAGGCAATGTTCAAACTGTAATGTTTCGTAAAGGTATGGACAGAAGTGCAAGTTGCGGCTGCACAGATGTCAGCCGCCGACACATTCTTGAAACAAGCAGCAGAGGCGGCGACACCTCTAGTGGAGTGACCTCTGACTTGACCTGACAAGGTCTTGTGATACTTGTCATAACAGAAAGTGATACAATGAGCCAACATTTCAAAAGGCATTGCTTGAAACAGCATTCCTCTCTTTTTGAGCAAAAGTGACAAACAGTTGATCAGTCTTTCTGAGATCCTTTGTCCTGCTGGTGTAGTATCTCAGAATCCGTGAACATCCAAAGTATGTAAGAGTGTAAGAGGGACTCCTTGATTGGAATGTTGCGTAAACAATGCAGGCAGCTCCATGGATTGATTCAGCGTAAATTCCACTACCACCTCAGGGAGAAACTTAGGGTTGGTACGTAGAGCCACACGTTCCTTGTAGAAAATCAAGTACGGGATTTTGCACATTAAGGCCTGAAGCTTGGAAATTCGTCGAGCAGAAGTAATGGCCACCAGGAAGACAGTCTTCCAGGAAAGGAACTTTAGGTCTGCTGATGCTGTCGGCTCAAAAGGAGGCAGGGTAAGCTTCTCGAGAATAAAATTCAAGTCCCAAGGAGGGGCAGGTGCGTGAATAGGGGGTCTCAAGTGAAGAACCCCTCTTAGGAAGGTCTTAGCGACTTCTAGCTGCACAAAAGATCTGTCCCCAAAAGGAACATGGTAAGCAGAAAGAGCCGCCATATGAACCTTCAAAGAGGAATGACTGAGACCCAGGTCGAAGAGGTGACGCATGTAATCCAGGAGCCTCCCGACAGGGCAGGAGAATGGCTCGAAATCTCTGGAAGACGCCTAAATAGAGAATCTTTTCCATTTCTTGGCTGCGTGGAACGGTGGAAGGCTCGTCATTAGAATCTCAGCCACCTGCGGCGAAACCCCAAACCGGGTTTGAACTATGTCTGCAGGAGCCACGCAAGCAGCTGAAGGGATTTGAGTCCTGGATGGACCAGGGTCCCCTGATCCTGGGTCAACAAGAGCTGCAATAGAGGAAGAGGAAGTGGAGGTTCCTCTGAATACTGTTGCAGAAGAGAGAACCAAACTTGCCTGGGCCAGAAATGAGCGATGAGGATCATGCAAGCTCCTTCTGAACTGAGTTTGTGTAAGACCCTCGGAATCAACGGGATCGGGGAAGGCATAAAATCTGCCTTCCAGTCTAGAGACAGAGCATCTCTCAAAACTCCACGCCCGGAGCAAGCAAGCTGAAGATGGGAAGTTTTGCACTGAGAGAAGAAGCAAACAGGTCTACCTGAGGGGTTTCCCAGTGTAGGAAGACATTGTCTACTACCCCCGATCCAGTTCCCATTCATGAGCTTGGGTGGACAACTGGCTGAGGTGGTCTGCCAACGTGTTCTCGACCCCCGGAACATGAACCGCCGTGAGGTGAAGGTTGTGAAGGACTGCCCAATCCCAAACCCACGTTGCTTCCTGCAAAGAGGGTAGGGACGAGTTCCTCCCTGTTTGTTGATGTACCACACAATGCACATGTTGTCGGTCTGGACAGCCAGATGACCGGAAGCAGTTACAGATGCAGAGTTTGTAGAGCATACAGCACGGCCCTAGCTTGAGCATGTTTATGTGGAGAGTCTGCTCGAGTCTGGACCAAGAGCTCTGGGTCCATTGAGATCCCAAGTGGGCTCCCCAACCCTCGCCCGAGGCATCTGTTGTCAAGAGTTTGGAAGGGGGGAGAAAGACAAAAGGGAACTTCCCGCAAAGGTTCTCCTGAACCGTCCACCACTGCAAGTCCCAAACCATCGGAGAGGAGACCAGGATCTCCCGATCTAGGTCATCCACCAATTGATCCCACTGAGACTGAAACGTCCACTGAGAGATTCTCATGTGGAGCTGAGCGCGAGGCACTGTCAGAATGGCAGCCGCCATGAGCACAAGGGGGCGAAGGACTGACCTTGCAGTGGCCCACCTGCGGCTGGACAATAGGCTGGCCTGAGCCTGAAGGGTGGCCACCCTGTCCAAAGGCAGGAAGGCCATACTGGAGGTCATATCTAGAATTGCCCTGATAAACTGGAGTTTTTGGGATGGGATCAAATGGAACTTGGCCTGGTTGATGATAATACCCAAGCTGGTGAAAACCTGCAGGATAACGGAAAGGGAGCGCAGGAGGTCCCTCCTGGATGGGGCCACCAGGAGCCAGTCATCCAGGTACGGGAAAACCTGAATCCCCTGTGTATGCAGGTGGGCCGCTACCACAGAAAGGCATTTGGTAAATACTCGGGGAGCTGAGGAGAGACCAAATGGGAGGGCCTTGAACTGGTAGTGGTCCCCCTGAAAAGAAAACTGAAGGTATTTGTGGTGGGACGGGCGGATAGGGATATGCAGGTAGGCATCCTGCATGTCCAGAGCGCACAGCCACTGTCCTGCCAAAGGAGAGGCAGAAGGCCCTGCAGAGAGAGCATTCTGAACCTCTTGCACTCCACGAACAAGTTCAGGGAGCTGAGGTCTAAGACTGGACTCACATTGCCCGATTGTTATTTATTTTTTTTAATTTTCTCTGTATCCTTGGTGAGCCCTTCTGTTGATCTTCTGCCCTGTTCACGGCCCCTGGGATTTCCACCTGCCATCCATTGCTGCTTCCTCCCCAGTTACCCCTGGCTTACCCCTCGGAGGGCGGTGCCATGGCATCAGACCCCATATCCGAGCCATGGGCTTGTATCTGGTCGGGGAGTGCAGCGATGGCAGACTAATTGAAGCCCCAGGGAGGGCTTCACTGAGACAGAGGGCTCACCCCTCCTGTTCTTTTTCCACTTTTTCTCGGAGGCGGGGACGTGCAATGACGCCAGCGTCCACCCCGCCTCCCTGAATCTGAAGCATCGGTAGCGGGAGTAACTCCTGGCCTCCGCCAGAGGTCCCCGTTGTGCCGGACACTGTCCCACCCTCCCCCATGGAGAAGGAAAGCTGTCCATAGGACACTCAATCCTTCTCCTCTGGCCGGTCCTCCGACGACCCGAGTCCGTTCCCGAACCCAGGTCGCCAGCGTCGCAAGTGGAAATCCAACCGCTCTGCCGGCGAGCCGGCTCACATTGCCTGATTTCTTCGGAACCACGAAGAAATGAGAATAGTAACCCATCCCCTGGAGATGGGGATGGATGGGTTCTATCGCTGCCTTTAGGAGAAGGGAGGAGATTTCTTCCCAAACCAGAAGAAGGTGTTCCGGGCAGTAAGACGACCTTGAAGGGGGTTTTCTGGGAAGTTTCTGAAGAAACTCTATTGAGTGTCCTGCCACTATCAGCTGGAGCTCCCAAATGTCGGAAGTGATCCTCTCCCAATCCAGTAGATGCAGGGAGAACCTCCCTCCTACTGGTTCCTCTGGGAAGCCCAGAGGCTGTGGGAGAGGAAAGGAGTCAGGAGGTGAGAGGCAGCGCTGCAGATGGAGCTCCCGCTGACCGTTTTGTGGGGGGGTTTGCAGACGAAGGGGCCCGACGTTTGCTGGCCCGCTTTTGGGGTTTCGCCTTTGGGCCGCATCGCTCGGGCGAAAAGGAACGGCGCTGGAGGCTGAGGGTTTCTGTACATGGAGTAAACTTCCTTGAGAGCAGTGCCCTTCTCCCGCAGGCCGGTGATGATGTCCTTGACATCACCACTGAACAGCACTGAACCCCTGAAGGGTGCGTCCTGGATAGCGGACTGCACTTCCAGGACCAAACCTGACACTCGGAGCCAGGCACGACACTGCAAACTAATGGTGAACGCCGAGCTCTGTCCAGCAGCGTCCACTGCATCGTAAGTAGTGCGTAGCATGTGCCTACTGGCTGAACGAGCAGAACAGACCAGGTCTGCCACTTCCTGTTTGGTCTGCGACTAAGGAAGAGAGTCCAATTTAGCTTCCACCTCACTAAGGATGGCCATCTGGCAATCCCCCATGTGAGCGACGTAGTTCGTGGTCCTAATACCCAGAGTGGAAGAAGCGTAAACCTTCTTCCCATACTGGTCCAGAAGACGGGATTCCTTACTGGGTGGAGACGAGCTCAAATGCTTTGGGTTGGCTGTACAGCCGTGGGCGGCACTGAGCATGAACGAGTCAGCGTTGGGGTGTGAAGTAAGAAAATGAACACCCTCGGAGCCTGATACAGCCTGTCCACCTTCCTCAGAAGGGGGCTATGGATGACGGTTGTTTCCAGATGGTGGAAACAAGGTCCATGTGAGGCTCGATCCAGGGTGGAACCAAGGTAGGAGCCGATCTCGGCAGATCAAGATGTGCAGCCAGCTTCTGCTGCTGTGGATCTGGCTCAAAGATTTCCACTGATGCAACGACTGGATCTTTCGTAGCAACTCCTGAAGGAAGAATCCGGAGGGACTTCAGAGGAGTTCTAGGCTGGGGCTTGTCTGGAGTTCATGGCTCGTCATCGAGTCAGAACATCCATCGAGTCATCCGAGGAAGTTGTAGGAGATGAAGACCCCTCCTGCTCGGGGAGAACAGACCCTTGGGAAGCTCCCGGATAATTTGCCACCCTCCTGTCTTGGAACCAGAGGGGACACCTCTGGTAACAGGCAGGGGAGGGGTCTCCCCTCGACGACGGGGTCAGGAACAGGTTCTGGCATCGGAAGGCGGCTCTCTTCTTTGGCGGGATAGCCTTGGCCTCAGCTCACCAGGAAGCCAGAGTCTCTCTCCAGGTCCACCGGCAGGTTGGGGTGGTGGAGGAGGAAGAGGAGGGGATACGGATACTGAGGATATCCATATGGTGACTATCCATACCCGATGGCGGGAAGCCCGCATTGGGTACTGAGGCGCGGATACTGCAGTACCAGGTACTGCAGTCTCGAGACTGTGGACCCGAAGACGCAGGCCGATAAGACAGCGACACCGGGGCACCAGGGGCTCCCAATGGGGCGGATGGGTCTGGAAATGGCCCCACAGGTGGGCTGGAAATAGGAGGCCCAGCGGGCCCGGCATAGGGACAGCATCCGGGAGAGGGATGCTGCCCGCGCCGCAAAATCAGCGCTGGTGCCGCGTCCAAGGGTCCAACATCGGGTCATCCAGCCCAGCAGGAGGGAGACCTGATGGGAGCGTGCCTGCATCCTCCATATCACCTGGGAAAGAAGAATTAAAATCCCTGGGGTCTAGCTGAGAAGATGCTGGGGCAAACGCTGTGGGGAGCCAGGGACGGCAGACTGGAGGTCAGGGTCCGGCATCGGCTCCAACGCCGTGCGACAGTTGGAGGGGCCGACGGTCGCCTTACCGGCGGGATCCGGGCAGACGTCAGAGGAGCCATCATCTGACTTAGTGGAACCGGTGCCCGAGGAAGGCCAGGAAGGAGGGGCGGCCTTATCAGGCAGCTTAGAGACCGTGCGCTGCCCTGAAGAGTCGAATGACTTAGCGGCCTTCTCCGGGTGGGCGGCAGAGAAGCTAATGTCCAGCTTACTGGAGCCACTCGCATCAGAAGGCCACATGGCGGTGGCCTTGCCGGGAGTGGCTGCCTCTTTTGACCCAGAGGCTCCCGAAGGACATGAGCACGAGACAGACGGGAGGGTCAACACCGTCTTGGAAGCCTCCAAGATGGCCATCGCGGAGCGGTCCCCCAAGAGGGATGTTACTTTGAGCACAGCGACTCCAGCCGAAGTCGTGGTGGCCGAGGAAGAGGAGTCCCGGTGCTTCTCCTTGTCCTTCTTTTTACGGTGACCCTCGGGCGAAGTTGAGGCCTGACGAAGCTTCTTCAGCTCCTTCTCCATGGAGATCATTTTCTTCTTAAGTATGTGGGCCTCCACGGACTGCTGCCTCCGTCTCGGGTGGTGGCGTTGAATTTCAGACAATGCTGGCACTTCTCCACGGGTAATCCTGGCCCAGACAGAAGAGGCATTGGGAGGTCCGTCCTTGTGCAGGAGTTGGAATCAAAATAACAGTAAAACTACTGATGAGTGACTGACGAGGCAGTGGAACCTAACCACGAGGCACTTCAAGCTAACAGCGGAAAGAACTGGAAAGCGGCATGGGGACCACCCTTTATACGGACGCCCTATGGACGAGGTCACCTGATGTGGGGCGGTCCCGCCAGAGACTGCTAACTAGAAATTTTTCCGGGGTCCTGGCACCTGCCGGCTTCAGTACTATATGTGATTACCTACTGCAAGAGCCCTCTCGAAGTAAAATCTCTCAGATATCTTAGTACTCAGCTTGGATGTAAGACATTCAACTATCTGGTATCAGAAATACCAAAGTCAACAAGTAAGATCGTAATAACTTTAGAGGGAAACCCAATAAGAAATTAATAAAAGTAAAATGTAAGAGAGCACAAAAACTTGACTGTATAAACAGATTAGAACCCATACACATAACTGATTGCATAAAATATTATTCTGCAGCTCTACTGCTGTACTAAGGATGACTTTTGTTTCAGTTGGGGCCATTTTGATAACTATGTGGACAACTAAACCCATTAAATCTATTGATCAAAGAATGATGGCCTTTCATTAAAAAAATGCACTAAATCATGTTGATCATTTAGTCCGGGCCAGTTAGGAGTACATGTAAAATATAGACAGATGTGTTCTCTTTGATTTACTTTGTTTTCTCAAGCACCTCCTCTTGGACTGGGATACACTCTCTCCAAACCTATAAACTTGAATCTATGCTTAGATTCATCAAACTGACAAATAATGTAACATGTACAGGTCTAAGTCTGATAATTGTTTTGGATAGCCCTAAATGTTTAAAGATCCAATTTCTCCAATTTTGTTTAGGACAATGTAAAAAGAGCCACACGCACATAATATCATATATACTACCCCTGACATGTCAAATGTAATGACATCTTTAATTATGCAGTCTCTACCATTTTTGTGGTTGATGAATGTTTTGATACTGTCTACACAGGTACAGTACACGGATTGCAGCAAACACACTTATAGACCCTTTTGGTGTTTGTCCAATCCATGTAATTACTGGGTCTTGTTTATAAAAACTATGACCTAAAGAGTCACATATAGTCTTCTTTCTACAACAGGTAAAATGTGGACCATGATCCATGTTTTCTTTTAAAATATGATCCAACCCTAAAATCTTCCAATTCTTCTTAATTACTTTCCTCACTTTGCATACCAGGGTTGTATATGATAATAAAAGCTAGTACTCATACCTGCTCTATTTTGACCAGTATCATAAAGCAGACTGTAATATGGCTAAAACTCTCTGCCGTAAATCCGGCACAATGATAGGTGGAAACACACCCCATGGTACAAAATGATGCGGTCATTAATTCCCTAGAAATGACTGCTTCATTTTGTAATACAAACACTCTCCACATGAAAAGTGCTACCTGAGCACACAAAGAGAAAGTTTCCAATCACTCACTGAGCCGTGACGATAGTTCGGCGGTTTCGAGCAGCAGCGCAAACGGCGCCTTACCCGACAGTGACACATGGGCTCTATTAGACTACAGATCAACAATCAAAATGTTGAACTCGTAGCAGGCTGCATCTACAGTATAAACTGATCTTAGACATTCCAAAACATATGACGCTAACTAGCATACAGTAATTCACACAAAAATACATTTCTCTGTTCCTGGTTTAAATAATAATATTGGCAGTCAATTCCTGTAACGCTTCCATATTACAAGTGCATTGATGACCTTGACAGGAGGTCATTTCTAGGAATTAATGTATGGTGGGTGGTGGAAGCCCGAGGCTACTCCTTAACCATGCATTAATTCCTGGGAAATGATCTCCTGTCTCAGTCACTAATGCTTACGTATTCCATTCTTTAAATGCAAAAGCCCTCCCTACTTCTAGTTACTCTTGCAGATAATTTCCCTGTTTTATTCTAACTGACAGCTCTTCCAATCTTACATGAAAATGCTCATGATTACTATAGCTCCTTTGCATACAGAGGAATTGTCCTTTTGGCAAATTCTTAGTCATGTACTCTAAGTAAACTGCACTTAAAGGTATTCTTTTTATTTGTACTTTTGTAATTTCAACCATTGTTGTTATTTTTTGTATCATAACACAGTTTTTCTCACCATCTGCAGCACACCCGGTAGGGGCATCCAGCAGCCGGCCCCCACCACCCTGGAGAGCAGCAGGCTCACTCGCATGATGGGGGTCCAGTGCGGCCGCCCCAGCCTGTCAGAGGGCCTCCGCATGCTTCTCCAAGCTAAGCTGGACCGAGCCCCCCAGTGCGATTCCACAACAGTCCTCTGGGTCGGCGGGAGCATAGCCATCAAGCTGCCTCAACTGCGCCTCAGCCATTTTCCTCAAGTTATTCCCCAGGAATTGACAGTGCAATGACATCCACGTAGTAGCCGACGCCTTGCTGTGCTCCTCTCCTTCTATGCACTGCACTGTGCTGCCTCTGGTCATCATCAGGCGCCGCACAGCACGACATGCAGTCCCCTGCCCACCCCAGAGGGAGGAGAGCAGTCCTGGGATGCTCAATCAACCCTCTCCCCTGCTGACTCCCAGGGGCCTGAGTCCATTTCCGAACCCGGGTCGCCAGTGTGGCGTGAGGTGTGGCGTCCAGTGCCTCAACCCTCAGTGCCACTGGGCCAGCAACCATTGTTGTTATAAATGCTGAGGTGCATCTTTTGCTCTTCTAATAATTTCCAGAACAGTGAAGCATCTGTACTAGTCTAGATGAATTTATGCTGTAGTCCTCCAGAGATGGGTTTTGTTCATATTTGATTTACTGTGTTGCTTGTTTGTTTTTTTGTTCGGTTATCTTAAAAAAAAAAAAAAAAAAAAAAGATTGACTGAAAAAAAAAATCATGTGCTGTGGATGACAACTTTCAGCTCTAAGGACAGTGTTCCTGTCACTAGCCTTTTGGAAAAGATCTGTCACAACTAAATCCTCATTTGTCTTACTGACCATCCGATCCAACAAACTGACTTCTTATCTGCTACAATTTAAAGTAAACAGCAAATTAGGATTACTTGCTCCAAACAATAGTTGAATTCTACAGCTCCTGTTCTGCACAATACAATATTAAAAAGACATCATCGGTATAGCGATGGTAGAGATCTAGTTTTGCCTTAAAGGGATTATGCTCACTGTTACAGACAACCTAGTCCTCCCATCTACCCAGAAACAAAGGTGAACAACTGTGAGCAAAAAAGTAGCACCCATGGATGCTCCTTTGACCTGTAAGAAATATTTGCTGTTACACAAAAATTGTTTGGGGCTAATATTCAGTGGGTCAGCTCTAGTTAGAAGGAGTTGGTTGAGACTCAACATCTTTGCTTTTATCAAGATAATACTGCAATGCATTTAAACCTTCTATGCAGGGATGTTAGTATACAGCGACTCTATGTCTAGAGTAGTCATAATCCACCTCTTCCAACTGTATTTCATCCAAGACCCTTAACATGAATGTTGTGTCCTGTACACATGATTGTAATAATTGGGTAAAATCACTCTCAGAAATCCTTGAAACAGAAGTAACGGCAACTAAAAATAACACTTTCCACAACAGAATGCGTAGCTCACATGCTGTGGCAGACTCAAAAGCAGGGCCCCATGTTTTCTGCGATTCTGCGATTGCAGCAGTGGCTGCAGAAATCAGGGCTGACCGCAGAAATCAGTTCTTGCCGCAGAAATCAGGAAAACCAGCCACACAGCCGCAGAAATGCTAGCTATTTAATCACACAAGACAAGAGCATAGCTATTGATATGTTAAGTACGCCATGGCATACATGCTCAGTAGAACGGGCAGCAAACTGATGCCACCCACTACAAAGTCAAAAAGCTAGTGGCGGCATGTCATCTTGACTTCTGCTGGCTCTTGTTACATAACTCCTTCTAGCCAGTATATTTGGGGGTGGCTTGATTAGGTCCATGGCAGTTATGATTTGCTGCTGTGTTGGTATAGGTAGGTCAGCTATGTTAATTTTTCATTGTGAGACTGCTCGTGGTCCATGCTGAATCCTTGGAAGATGAATTTTGAAGGAAGAACTGGAAGGTGAGCTGTAGTCAAGAAGTAAGAAGATTCAGAGGTGCCCATGAAGGTGGAATCAATCTCGGTGTGGTGACAGGTATCGGAGGAGGAGAAGCTGACTGCAGAAACATACGGCTGGCAGCAGACTGCGTAGAGGACTCGGCCCCCACTGGTGGACATCTATCACAGTTTTGATTTGTGGGCAGCAGTTCTGCACCTGCAAGTGTGAGAGTAATTTCTTGGCAGATTTGAACCTGCAACCTAAGTGGTGGCATCAAGCTCAATTCTTAAGGAGGGTCAAGTTGCCCAGCTGCAGCATTGTTGGGGACCAGGGTATATTAGAACTGGAGCAAGCAGGTATGGAAAACATCGGAATGGAGAGTTTGATTGCTGCTATACACAAGAAAAATGAGGGTCACTGTCTGAAGACCACCACAACCCCATGAGTTGCGAGAACAGGACATGCTAACCAAGGTTACTTCAGCTTAATAAGAATGACTTGCTTGCATTTTTTAGTGTGTCCCCAAAAGAAAACTTTGAGTCAACAAATCCTACAGACACTGCAAGTTACACCCTCCTTCACTGTTACAGGAAGACAACGCCCCCACCAACATACAGATTTGCACATTGCACTCAACATGTTTGTTGGAAGGCAGTTAGGGTATTCCTAGTTTAAAAAAATAATAATCTAAGAGAACATTGATCAAAATCAGAAAACACATGGCTTTCAAGTTGGAGTCTCTCTTTATATCTGCTAACTGTAAGTATAAACCTGAAGAAATCCAAGTAGGTTTTGCCTTCTGTACAGTTTTAGCCAAGCGTGTATGTCCTCCTCTGATTATAACCTAGGAGAACCGCAAAGGCCACCAATTTCCAGAAAAAGAACAGATGAGCCTTCAAATTCAGGGTGGGAGGGAAAAATAATTAAAAGAGAACATATATGCCCATGGCTGTGCCAGGTTTGGGTTATTGCTGTTTAATATTTGTGATAAGAAGACTACATACCATTAAATGGTCTGCTGTTCCACTTTCAACGTAGCAGAGTGGTTGCATGAAGGCAGTCAAAAGGTTAACTAAGAATTAATCCCTTAGAAGGTATGCTGTTTAGCCACAATTTATCTGCAGCAGAATGGCAGCAGAATCAGAAGTTGTTCTGCCACAGAAAGTATGAGGGCCTGCCGCAGAATGTAGGTCCACTTTGCCGCAGTAAACACGGGGCCCTGCTCAAAAAGAGCTAAAGTAAGTTTTTCTAACACAAAATTCAAGTCCTAAGGCGGTACTGGATTGCAGATAGGAGGCTTCAAGTGAAGAATGCCTCTCAAAGATGTACAGGACATCTCCAGTTGTGCTACTGTACGACTGTCAATAGGCATATGAAAGACTGAAATAGCAGACAGATGTACTTTAAGAGAGGAAAACTTCAGACCAGAGTCTGAGAGGGGCAGCAAGTACTCCAGAATCTGATTCACTGCACAAGAGAAGGGGTCCAGTTGACGTGAAGCAGCCCACAGAGCAAAGCATTTCCACTTCATGGAATAAGTGGACCTGGTAGAGCCCCCAAATCTAGCCATGGCTATGTCTTCAGGAGCCTGGCGTGAAGATGCAGTTATCTGAGGTCCTAATGGACCAGGGTGCCCCGCTCCTTGGAGAGCAAGCCAGTGCACAGAAGCAGGGGCACTGGAGGTTCCACTGTTAACTGTTGCAGTACAAGGAACCAGATCTGATGAGGCCAAAAGGGGGCGATGAGGATCACGATGGCCCTTCCCAAGCTGGAAAGCTTAAAGACCCTCTCTTTCCAAAAAAGGAACATGTCTCACCAGAAACTCCAGGCCCTGGAGCGAGCAAGCAGAAAAGTGGCACTTTTGCACTGAGTGGGGATGCAAAAAGGTCCAACTCGGGACGATCCCACCTGTTGAACAAGTCTTCTACACCAGAGGTTAGCAGTTCCCACTCATGAATCCTGGAATGCGACCTGCTGAACCTGTCCACCAGAACGTTTTGGCCACTGGGAACAAGGACAGCTGATAGTTCTAGGCTGTGTTCTAGAGCCCAGTACCAGACTCTCATCACTTCCCTGAAGAGCGGGTATGAGTGAGTGCTCCCCTGTTTGTTGAGATAGTGGACTACACTGATGTTGTCCATATGGACTAGAAGAAGGCCGGGGGACAGCAGAGTCTGGAAGGCCTGCAGGGCATATAGAACTGCCCGCATCTCCAGGACGTTGGTGTGGAGAGTAGTCTCCATCCTGGACCACATCCCTTGTGTTTCGTGGGGCCCCAGACAAACCCCCCAGCCCAAAACCAAAGCGTCTGTGGTGAGAATGTGCTGGGGAGAAGGAATGAGAAAAGGAACCCCTTTCAACAGGTTGCGAGGTTCCATCCACCAAAGCAGAACCTTTCTGACCATAGAGGAAAGCAGAACCTGCTGTTCCAGGTCATCAGTGCACTGATCCCACTGTGTCCACTGGGGTATCCGCATGTGCAGTCTGGCTAGAGGCACTGTGACAACTGCAGCAGCCATCAGGCCCAAGAGCCGGAGAAACGTTCTGGCTGAAACATATCTGCTGTTGTAGGGCAGGCGGGCTAGAGCCATTAGGCAGTCTGCCCTGTCCTGGGGTAAGAAGGCCATAACCTGAGCCATACCCAGAACCACCCCTATGTACTGAAGGCACTGACAGGGGGACAAGACTGACTTGGGCTGGTTGATCATGATGGGGACAAGACTGACTTGGGCTGGTTGATCATGATTCCCAGGTCCTGGAACAGTTGGGTGGTATGTTCCAGAGTCTGCAGCAGATGCTCCCTGTACTGAGATTTGAAGAGCCAGTTGTCCAGGTAGGGAAAGGCATAAAGTCCCTCACACCTGAGGGCTGCCGCCACTACTGTCAAACATTTGCTAAACACTTGAGGGGACGAAGATAAGCCAAAGGGCAGGGCCTGGAACTGGAAGTGTGCTCCCTATAACTGGAACCTGAGGTACTGCCTGTGGAAAAGCACACACTTTGATATGCAGGTATGCATCCTGCATGCTGAGGGAACATAGCCAATCCCCTTGATACAGGAGTGGCAGCAGTCCCTGAAAGGTCACCATCCAGAACTTCTTGCACAAAATGAAGACCTTTAGCTCTCGAAGGTCCTGGATGGGCCTGAGATCACTGGTGCATCTGGGGACCAAAAAGAAGTGGGAGTAGAACCCCTTGCCAAGTCTCTGGGATGGGTTATATGGCCCTCTTATGCAACAATATGCAAATCTCCTCCCAAAGCACTGGAATGTGTCTGGGAGGATAAGAGGACTGAACTGGAGGTTTTTCGGAAGGCCACTCCAGGAGCTCTAGAGTGCGGCTGTATTCTATGAGCTGCAAGACCCAAATATTTCTGGTGATCTCCCTCCACCTGTCCAGGTGCAGGGAGAAATGACCCCCTATGACCACCTCCTACCCTGCCAGATGGGGGAGTTGAGCAAGGAGTGATGCTGAAGAAACAGCTGCGGCCAGGGTCACATTGCCTCCCCTGGGAGCTTTTCCAGTGGTGGAGGTAAGGGTAGGCAGGGCTGTGGCCACTCTACATTTACCCTGAAGCTTGGTGCCAGGCTTGGCCCAATGGGCGGCCCAACAAAAGGGCACCTGCTGACCAGTACTAGGCTGGGTGTGGTACGTAGGGTGGACCGACCTCAACGTATGGCCAGAGGCCTGCAGGTTAGAAACATATCCTGAACATCTGTCCCTAACAATTTATACCCTCTAAAGGGGGCATCCATGATGGACTGCTGCACATCCTGGGTGAAGCCTGACACCCACAGTCAAGAGTGTCTTTGTAAACAGATATCTGCAGCGGCTGCCTAGGCTGAGGCATCAACAGCATTGTACACAGAACACAGAAGGTGCTTGCAGACGTCAGCTCCCTGATTGAATGTTCTGAAGCAACTGCTGTCTCAGGGGGTCCTCTGGTAGGGATTTGGGTGCTCTTTGGCCTGAGCCCAGAGTTGGTTCTGATACTAGACCATATGGGCGATATACTTAAGGACCCTTATGGTCAAAGTGGCAGAGGCAAAAGTCCTCTTGCCAATAAGGTCCACTCTCCAGGATTCTTTGTCCGGGGGAAGGGAACTGAGGTGTTTGGGGGCCTCTTGGTATGGTCATGGGCAGCATTAATGACCACAGAATCCACCTGGGGATGTTCTACAAAGAAAGGCTTCCCAGTGAGAGCATGGTGCAACATGTCTGCCTTCCTAGGCATGGCAGGGACCAAGTTGGGCCGACGTCAGGCGGCCATGGCGGCATCCTTAAAGGGCTCTATCAAAGGAGGAATGACAAGAGGAACAGCATCTGGCAGACCAAGGTAAGTGAACAGATGGCACCGAACAGAGTCCTGCTGCTCAGTGTCAAACCCCATGACAGCCTGCAATTGTTTCAGAATGGAGACAAAAAAGGATCATCCAGAGGGGGGACCATGGGATATCCTTAGGGGTCTCCTTTCCATAGGAAGACACCATGGAAGTGGACTTGGCGGGGGTACTGCCTCCATCTCGAGCATCCCCTTCATCCTCATCATCAAAGAGAAGGAGGTCTGTGTGGTAGTCATCCTCGTATCCTAGGTCCTGAGGGGGGTTAGATGGCACCCGACCCCAAGGTGCATGCCGCGGCTTGATAGGAAGAGAGGTCGCGGAGGAAGGCACAGAAGGTCCCTGCAGCAGTGTCCCTTGTGGGGGAGCAAGTCTCTGTGGGATTTCATGCATACTAGAATGAAGCATGGCCTGGAAGTCCACCGTGACTGGCGTCAGACCTATTGGCATCGGTTGAGGAAGAATCGGGGCTGGCATCGATGGTGGAGCCAGGATTAATGGTGGAGTCCAGGAGGGCAACTGGGCAGGCCGAGGCCTGTGGGGCATCTATCTTGCCTGGGTCTTCATCAGGGAGGGTGAGGATGACCGAGTAGTGGCCCACGATGACACCAGAGATGGCAGGGACTCTGAGGCCGAGACATTGTCCGAAGAAACATCCGAGGATGCTGTCAGGGAAGAGGCCAGAACCCCTGAGAATGTCGAGCCTGCAGTGGTCAAAGTCAAGCTGGCAGAGCCTCCTGACTAATGGTCCATAAAGAACGGGTCAGAACAGCAGGGGATGAGATGTCGGTGGGGCACCCAAGCCCGAGGAACTGACACCCACCAAGGTAAGGTTGGTGGGGGGAGCTACCAACTGTAGCCCTGTGGGTGAAAGGGCATGTGAGGCAGAGGGAGCCATCCCAAAGAAAAAGATGGCCCTGCCGTGGCTGCAGTATGAAGTGGCGACCGTAAACGAGTCATGGGAGACCAGACCATGGCAAAGTCATTGTCTCTGTGTTTATGCTACCCACCCGATTTGTTCCGGGCCTTGGCAGAGTGCGAAACCAAGGATGGGGCTAGGGAGGTGGAGGAACTCCTGGCCTGCAACTCCTTCTCTATGCGGGTGACTTTCTGCTGAAACAGGAATGTTTCTAGGGTCTTCTGAAGGCACCACCTGTTAGCCTGGTTGAAGCCACGGAAGATCTCGTAGGTCTGGGTGTCATGGTCAGGCCTAGGCAACAGACACAAGCTTCATGGTCATCCTTTTGGCGATCTTATTCCCACAGGCACAAGCCCTGAAGAGCTCGTCAGAAACAGAGCTTGGCAAACAAAAAGAGAAATTACTGTAAAGTGATGCTATACTAGGGACAGAAAAGAAAATAAAAACACAGGAAACGGCGGTTGACTGATGATGGCAGGACCCCTGTGAAGTTAGATGGCGATGGTTGACAGTGGGAAAAGAATTGAGGAGGGTGATGGGGTCTCCCACTCTTATAGGATAGGGCAACATCAGCGTGTGACGTTGAAGTGGGTAGCCCCTGGCAGACTGCTAGCTGGAAAAGTTTCCATGTGACCCTGGTGCCTGGCAGCTATAGTTCCACAGGTGTAGCCTGCTGTAAGAGATACTCTCAAAGTACATAGATACATAGACAGTGTCGGCAGATAACAGCCTACGGCCCACCCAATCTGCCCATTTGAGCTTACAAGTTCACTTTACGTTTTCCTAGAAGTCTGTTGTCCCTCATCCCTGACCTCCAGAATTCCTTTATGTCTATCCAATGCATTCCTAAGTCCTGTGATTGTTTCAACCCCCACCACTTTCTCTGGCAGGGTGTTCCACTTGTCCACCACCCGCTCTGTGAAGAAATTCTTCCTCACGTTTCCTCTGAATTGTCCTCCCTCCAACTTCATCCCATGCCCTCTAGCCCTGGAACATCTTTTTCATTTAACAATAGGGTATTCCTGCACACTGTTCCTCCCTGTAAGATACTTCTATGTCTCTATCATATCCCCTCTCTCCTCTCCTCCAGGGAGTACATATTTAAGTCCTTCAACCTGTCCTCATAGGACTTGTGATGCAATCCATGTGCCACCTTTGTTGCCCTCCTCTGAACCTTCAGTACCCTGTCTATGTCCTTACATAGGTAAGGTCTCCAGAACTGTACACGGTACTCCAGGTGGGGCCTCACTAGTGTCTTGTATAGTGGAATTATGACCTCCCTTTTCCTGCTGGTGATGCCCCTGCCTATGCATCCCAGCATCCTATTTGCTTTCCCTGCTGTCTTATCGCACTGTTTCCCTACCTTGAGGTCATCAGAGATGATACCTCCAAGATACCTTTCCAGCTTGGTGCATGCTATATCCTCACCCCCTAACTGCTATATTGTGCCAGGGTTTTTGTGCCCTGTATGCATTATCTTGCACTTCTTTGCATTGAATTTTAACTGACAAACCCCTGACCATTCTTCAAGTTTCTGCAGGTCCCTTCTCATTCTGTCTACACCCTCTGACGTGTCCACTCTGTTACAGAGCTTTGTGTCATCAGCGAATAGGGATATTCTGCCTTCTAGGTCCTACGCAATGTCACTGATGAAGATGTTGACTAGGACCGGTCCCAGCACTGATCCTATGGTACCCCACTGGTCACTTTTCCTCTGTGGAGTGACAGCCATTTACCACCACCCTCTGTGTCCTGCCGCACAGCCAATTACCTACCACCGCATTACTGTCCTGCCCATACCCATATTCCCCAGTTTGTGTAATAGTCTTCTATGGCACAGTGTCAAAGGCCTTGCTGAAGTCCAGATAGGCCACATCCACTGCCCTCCTGATCCACCTCCCTAGTCACCCAGTCAAAAAATTCAATGAGGTTGGCCTGACATTACCTCCCCCTGGTGAAACCATGCTGCCTTGGGTCCTGTAGTCCGCTGACAACCAGATGTTCCACCAATCTCTCCTTCAGTAGTGCGTCCATGATCTTCCCCACTACTGAGGTGAGGCTGACTGGTCTGTAGTTCCCTGCTTCCTCTGTGTTCCCACTTTTGTATAAGGGGACTACATCTCCTGTCCTCCAGTTTTTGGGTACCTCCCCTGTTTCCAGTGATCGGTTAACAGGATTGCCAGAGGTTCAGCCACCACCTCTCTTAGTTCTTTAAGGACCCTGGGATGCACCCCATCTGGCCCCATTGCTTTATCAACTCTTATTCCTTCCAGTTCCTTCAGGACCCTTTCCATGTAAAGGGACTTATGTCCATTCTGTATCATTCCCATCCCTTGTACTCCCTTCAGGCCTTTACCCTCCTCCTCCTCTTCCTCAGTAAAGACTGAGCAGAAATACCTGTTCAATATGTCAGCTTTACTACGGTCATCCTCTCTAGATCTCTAGAGCCTGAAAATTTGGAAAAGATTGGTTGAGAGGTTATAAAGTTCTAGAAAGTTGAAAATATGAAAATGTTGACCTTTTTTGCCCAACTTTGCTCAACAGCTAACAGCTGGAACCTGAAATATTTTCAAATTTGTTACTCTTTGACATAAGGAAGTTCCTCTAATAGATGGTTTCATTAAAAATGTTTAGGGTTTTAAAATTTAAGAAAACAAATACCATTGTCACGCCTGTGTAAATCAGTTTCTCAATTAACTAACTTTAAGGTGTTTTTTTGAAACAATTGTATTTTTCCATTGTTGTCACTTGAAACTGATGACCTGAGCCAAAATGGCTCATGGCAGTTTCTAGTGATAACCACCCACCCAACCCAACAGATTCTACCAGCGGCAGATGCCCAATCCCACCGTCCGTGTCCTCTTTCCCAACTTGATCATCTATTAATTAACCAGTGGCTGGTGCCCAATCACTCTACCAGTACCCCCTCCAATCACCAAGACACATGTGTAAATTACTTTCTGATATAACCCGTGTCAGAGGCTCAGTCTCCCTGGCGGTCTCCCCATCCTCCTGACCCAGGTGCTCAAGCCCACAACAGATTTCCATTTTCTTCCTGATTGCTTGATTCTGTTTGTACAATTACCAGTAGTGGGTGCTTTTCCACCTCCCACACATGTTTTAGAAACTCCCTCTGGGATCCTCTGAAGCTCACCCAATCTACAACTGTAACTAAGGCTGCCAGCTGTCCCCTTCTCTACAAGTGTTGCACTTGAATCGCTCTGATGGGTCTCCTTCCCGAGCCCCTGCTGGGAGATCTTAACCTGATTGTTCATTCTGTTATATGATGTAACATGATGTCCTTGCCTGCCTCTCTGTAATATCCTTCAAATTGTTTGTATTTTTATCTCTGAAATACTGTAAATCCCTGTTCTATATGCTGTATATTCCTAGTAATCTCCCAGGTCACACCTGAAAATAGGCAACTGTCTGTCTAGTGTGCTTACCTGGCAAACAAAAGCTAAATAAATAAATAACCCCTTCATTGCCCCCCACCTGCTAAAATGTACTTTGTTTAAACCTTTATAAGTACCCACTAATACACCATCAGCACCCCTCCCACCTGGCCTTCAGATATATGAACAACCCCTCCCACAACCCTCACATGAATGAAACATTAGTTTTACATATTTTCTTTTTTTCCCATATTCTGTTTATGCTCCTTTGCCCCTGTGCCCCCTTCAGACCAACCCTCCCAGAATAACTGAGGCTACCTTTCTGCCGGGCCTGGGAGCAGAGCCTGTGGAGAGTTGGGCTTCATCCTGTGGCCGAAGGATTTATTTTCCTCCATTTTCTCCCGATCCCGTTGCTGGGACACACCGCCAGATGTGTGTATGTGGAAGCTTTCGCACATCCATAGGCGTCCTGCAGCACCACCCATCCGTGCGCCCGCGAACCGCGCCGCCCAGGCCTCACTTGGGGGCAGTTATTGGCCAGGGTGCAACTCCTCCCCTCCTGAGAGAGGAGCTATCCTCAGGCCGCTCAATATTCTCCCTCCTCCCTGCTGACCCCCAATGTCCCGGCTTGTTCTCAAACCCGGGTCGCCACGTGGCATGAGCTGTGGTGTTCAGCGCTCAACCCTCAGCGCCACCAGGCCAGGCTGTTTTACATATTTCCAGCATGTGCAGGTAAAGTTGGATTTGTGGTTACACAGAAGTTTATTAGAAAATTAAGCAACACTGTATGACACAACTAACGCCACTTGGCAATTTGTTCAATGGTTAAGGTACCATACAAATCACAAATTTAACAGTACTCAAAATAATTTTATACCTCAGTGGCCACATTTTTCCAATTCTGGCTCATGGGCGGTGGATTCCATCACAAACTGTGGTCCCATTAGAGTTTTAGTGTGTATCATGAAATAGACTAGAAGCAAAGAAACTATCCGCAGGTTATGACTGATTTATATGAACTGAATCATGTTTATGCCTGGAGATTAACTACAGATATTGTTTTTTCCTGGCTAGATTTCTCAAAAACGGTGGTGACACCCTACCTTGAAGGCCTTGCTGTGGGGGAAAACCAGGCAGGTGAAAAAGTGGTGTTGCGGATGGATGGAAGGATGTTTGCCAGCCTAAAGGGGGAGCAACACCAAGGGACATAAAAATTAAGTTTAAAAAAAAAAATAAAATAATGACTAAGAAAAATAAGATTTGAAAAAATAAGAGACTAACTATTTATTATTGTGTGCTATGAGGATATCCCTTACAGTTAAAGAACAGGTTTTCATAGGTATATTTACCCTGTAATTTTAAAAGTATATAATTCCTCATAATGTCTACAGGCAGATGTATCAGTCTGGATTTCGAGAGGTTCATTTTTAGACTTTAAATGTAACTGGAAAAATATATATTAAAAGAGAGACAGAGACCTCGAGGAAAGTTTTAAAATAGTAAGAATGGTTAGAGGTATCTCTGCTTAGGACTACACTGCTGTTCTCATTAAAATTGCTGTTCAGATTGTAATTTGTCGGCCAGCCCGGTGGCACTGAGCGCTGAGGCGCTGCATGTCACACCACAATGGCGACCCGGGTTCAGGAACGAGCCTGGGCCGTCGGGGGGTCGGCAGGGGAGGACTAGGATCGAGCATCCAATGATTGCTCTCCTAGTCCTGGGGTGGGTTGGGGATCACCCATTGCTCGGTAGTGACCTCTGGGGACGCCTGGGGGTACTACCGGCGAAGTGACAGTTGGGGGGGTGGACGCAGTGGATGTCGGCAAGCAGTACCTGACATCACTGCACGTCTGCATTCCCCATGGGGACAAGAACAAGGAAAAAGGTTGGGCACGACCGTGCAGCTTGATGGCCGTGCCCTGGGGCTGCCAGGAGGACTTGTGTTGAGTCCCATCGGGGAGGGTACAGGGCTGTCCTGGCTGGGAGCGGCTGAGGGGAGCCCTCCAGCAGGATGGCACGATGGCCGTCCCAGATCCTCCTGGTACTGGTTTGAGCTGCACAGTTCTCCAGGCGGATAGGGGCGGTGGCTGGAGCAGGGGGAAAAACAGCAGCCGTGATTTAAAAAAAAGAAAAAGATTGTAATTGGTCATTTAAGTAACTAGATTGTACCTGCTACTCTTATCAAGCGGTACTGTATTTGTAACTGTGTTCTTACTGTAATGGTGTTTAATCAATTGCTCCCAAGTCATACATTCCTAAGACTCGAGTACCACTTCCTAACTGCCCCCAATACTCACATTTTCAATCTCTCAATAACATCTGGAACAGTACCCTCCTGCTGGAAAATAGTTTACATACTGCCTTTGTTTAAATCGGGTGACCCTTGTGACCTGAACAACTATAGACCAATTTCCATTCTACGGTTCTGTCAAAGCTTTTGGCAAAGCTAGTTAATAACCAGCTAAAGGAACACCTCGAAGATTGAACTTATTCAACCCACTACAGTCGGGCTTCAGACAAAATCATAGTATGGTGTCAGCCTTAGTAAAAGTAACAAACAACTGGTTCACAGCCCTCAACAATAAACTTTCCACAGGAGCCCTCTTCCTCGATTTAAGTAAAGAATTTGATCGGTTCACCACAGTCTTTGCTAGCTAAACTTAAAGAACATGGCTTGAACAACTGTTCAGAGAACTGGTTTGCTAGTTATCTTTCTGGCAGGCTACAACGTATCAAAACCGATGGTCTCCTATCCCTTCCCTTAAAGCTTACAAGAGGTGTCCCCCACGGCTCCATTTTAAGGACCACTGTTGTTTTCAATTTCTATCAATTCCCTAAGTAATAACATTATTAATTCCAAACTTCACTTCTTTACGGACGATACTGTATTATGCACATCTAAGCCACCTCTGTTAGATGTTGGCACTTAGTTACAGTCAGATTTCAACCAACTACAACTCAACCTTCTAAACTCCAAACTGTTGTTAAACACCAAGAAAACTAAAGTTATGTACTTTCTCCCACCGCATCGTCCAACATCCCTACATAAACCATCCACACCGACACCTATCACAACCCTCCTACAAGACTCACTTAAGACTGTTGAAAATTTAAATACCTAGGAATCTGGTTAGACAGCAAATTGTCATTTGTTCACATAGCATCCCTCTCTAAAAACTAAAAACAAGACGGGATTTTCTACAGGAACAAATCTCTATTTCCTGCAGACATTAGAAAAAGGCTAGTACAAGCCACCTTCTTCCCTCCTGGACTACATGGACATCATTTACAATAGCAGTAAGGCATCCAATCTACAGTACATAAGTTAGACATCCTCTTCCACCGTGTTCTACGCTTCATAGCCAACGCTCCCTTCAGAACACATCTCTGTGCCCTTTATGCAGCAGTGGGCTGGACATCCATCCCTCTCCACAAGAAGGCTGCTCCACACTAGCACCTGGGCCCTCAAAATATTACTGAAAAAACTTCTACCATACAGCACTTCCCTTTTTCACCATTCTTGCAGCTGCTATTCCCTTAGGAAAAATGCCTACACCTCTCTAGACGAACCCAAATTCTGCACACTTTACAGCAGACCTGTAATCAGTCATGCCATTCTGTCTTCATGGAATAAATACAAGCCTCACTCAAGCTTCCCGAATTAGTCTCTGTAAACTTTTTCAGATCCCTGACCAAAAAAGGCACTTATGGAACTTTGTTGCTGCCACAATGACTAGTACCTCTTCTATATGGCAAAGTTACGACATTAAGCACTTGTCCCCTTAACCTTCTTTTCCCTTGTCCCAGACCTCTTGTATCTGATAGAATATCGATTTGTATAGTTGGAATTTAACTCTGCTCCTAATGTTCAAATGTTTGCCTGTTCTTTATTGTTGAACTATGTTATATGCCAACTTTTGTACTGCTACTGCCGTATGCCAGTTTTTGTACTGTTTACTGATGTTGCACATTGTCCGATCAGGACCTCCTTGTAAATGAGTGTGCTCAATGGAGTTTTCCTGCCAATAAACTTGAACATATCTGAAAACAGGCATTTTCTGTCTAGTGTACCCAGCTGGGTAACAAAAGAACTAACTAAATAAATAAAAATGACGGCTGTGGTCATTTTAGGGGCAAAAGATACAGAAAATGAAGGTTTAAAACCTGTTGCAGACTCCTCTAGCTACACAGCAGGCACTGCATAAATCAGTTATAACATTACAAGGTCTAAATTCCTTACAGTACTTACCAGTTCATCTAGGAGAGCCTGTTGTTTTTCTTTTTGCTAGCTGTTGCATTTTTCCTCCCTCAATATCAGCAGTCTTCTTTGTTCATTTTCCTGCTGTTCTATCTCTAGTGCCTCCTCCAGCTCTTCTTGTTCTCGTGTCTATAAGAAAGTGGAATTCAAAGAGTTATAGTGCCACCTGATGATGTACATATTGCATCATGATGCCACCTAGGAAAGCAGGGTTTACAGTGAACCCTAATATTCCAAACGAGTCCAGCTTGGCTCAGAGCACATAAGGAGGTAAAGCTCGGCTCCCAAAGAGAAAAGTGCAAACCACCAAACATTAGTGGACTGTCTGCTGGCTGAACAAGGAGCGTCATTTTGTTGTCAGCTGTGAAAGCACCTGCTTCCCTCTCCCCCAGAGGAAGGAAGGGTACAGCCATGGTGCCCAGATTGCCATTGTGGAGGAACAGAGCAAAAAGTGAAAGCAGCTGCCTAATGAATTTCTGCATCATAGTATATGGTTAGCCTTTGTTCTGAATAAAAATTAGCCTGCTCAAAATCCTTATAGTGTATGGTAGAATGCTGTTGAGCATGGAAATCCATGCTCCCAACAGTGTTGTGCTTGCCTCAGTGCGTCACTATCTTGTTGTGCTGCACCGAGTACATCACCGGTGCAGCACAACAAGATCGAACGTATTCACGCAAGCGCAATAGAGCAGCCCACGGTGATGCGGAAGTCGGCGCGCTGCTACACATCCCTAAGTAAGCCTTATTTGACTTATTTGAGGGATCACGGAGCGCTGATTATGCTTGCCCATACACTATAAAATATTGTGTATGAGCAAACATACACAAACAAGGCAGTTATAGGATCTCGAGGTTTCCGTGGTAACCACTGGTCGCTGGTTACCACAGAAACCTCTCGATCACAACTGCCTTGTTGTGTATGCTTACTCATACACAATCCTCTATTGTGCACATTCTAAACTGTTGTGTGCATTCCAAAGTGTTGTTCTTGCGCATTCCGAGCAGTTGTTCAGCACAGTTCAAAGGTCCTAAAATGTTAAATTCCTCATTCACCCAACAGCTAGTTGATTATTAACCACCCAAATCCCAAATTTGTACCTTTTAACTTGTAAAAGTCTGTAAATCTAATTTCGATCATAAAACAGAACAAAGAAATGGCAAGTGTTTGTTTTTTTTTCTTTTGTTTTTACATTGTGGCGGGAACACTTCTGTGACTCCTGTGTACAAAACCATATACCATATAAAATAAAATAAAAGCAACCGCACACAACTCGGCATGTGTGTCCATCTCGGGGCTGAGATGACAGAATGGACCTCTCGAGCATCGCTCTCGAGGTCCATATGCTGTCATCTCAACACCTCGACGGAAACACAGCCTTGTTGTGTAAGATTGCCCATGCAGTATTCTCTAGGTTATTCTAACTCTAATTTTTAACTTACAGTGTCCAATTTATACATATTTACATGCATCAATAAGTGATTTTAGAGAGGGCTTTAGCCAACAATAATTTATAGAAATACAAAATTACACATACCACAATAATGCAAAGCACCATGGGAAGTATATGCAAATTACCATGACAGAATTTAGACTAGTTCTGCTTTAAGCACTAGTATATGGTGCCAAATAGCCTCTTACACAATTGGCAAATGCTGAAAACAGAAGAATCAGACACGTGTTTTGTCCTTCTCTGGACTCATCACTATGCCTCACCTGTATCACAGCCCAAGCGTGGGACCAGCCCTATGATGGTTTACTGGTTGGATCATCATGAGGCCAAAAAAGGAATGCATTCTAAAAGAAAAAGAACTGCAGTACAAAGGCACCTGTCTTTGCCGACAATGCCTTTAGTAATATGTACAGTAGTTGAGCCCCATCTTGGTGTGCAGCACTGTTACATCTGCTTCTTTTGAGTACCTTACAGAATGAAAGTAAAATCCAAGAAAAACAGATTGGCTGAATGCTCCCACTGGTACAGGGGGACTTTCAGACAGGGACATGGCAAGTTGTCGGTCATCTCACTCTTGCATGTTACCACACCCGGACTCTTAGCTACAGTGTGAATTGCTACCCTGCACAATTCCTCCCCGGATGAGTCTGTTTTATAATTTTATGCAGGGAGAAAATTGCCTGGGAACAAATTGTGCAGGGTGGTGATTCACGCCGGAGTTAAGAGTCCGGGGCGAGCTGTCACGCAGTGAGATGACCAGGACAACTTGTCATGTAACCCTTTCAGACTAGCATTTAAACAAGAATGATTTCATAAATGGAAGTACACAGTAAACTTACCAGTTTAACCTTGTTCTTCTGAATGACATCTTTGTTGTCTTTTTGGTACTGTTCCATTTTTTTCTTTGTGTTCTCCAAATCCACATTGTAGGTCAGGTTATACACTATGAATATTTAAAACAGATAACACACATAAATACATGATGATGCAATAAGGAGGTTATGCTAAGACTACATATTATTTTGAGTTTAGTTGACAAAGCCCATCTCGTCATGTCCCATTACAACAGGCAAGCAGAAGTTAGAGCACAGCACTATTAATCAGGAGACCTCAGGTATGAGCTTCTCCACAGTCACTGGTGTACTACTAAACGTGAACCTGAGAAAGTCATTTGAGCTTCCTGTGCTTCATTCTTTCTGCCCTAACAATGGGGTAGAAACAGGACCTCAGTGAAAACAAGCTGCTGCAACTCAGGCTACCCTAGGTAAATAAATTATTGAAAAGATATCCAGAATAGCAGAGATGACTTCTTGCCACACTGCTACCAAATTTCAGTGCTCTCAAACAGCCATGTTTTAGTGTAAACCTGAGCAATAGGTTTTACTAAATATTTAAATAATTTCAGTGTGATTTATTTATTAAATGTCCTAGTTAGCCCATGCGCAGATGCCTTCCCATCTTTATGGATGAACAGGGAGGAAAATACAAAATAGATAATAAGCATAAAGATCACTATACAAAACAATAAAACAATACATAACTATACAAAAACAGTAATGAACACAATAATTAAAGCACTGACAGATTTCACTTCCCAACAAATGTGTTCCCATACAAATTTTACATCAATGAAGTGACACATGATTTAACAAAACAGATGCATGACATAGGCATAGTAAAGTGGACTTATGACCTTTTTAAGTATTCTGTGTCCAAATATTTGATCAGCTTCACTGGCAACAAGGACACAGTATGGTCCTGAGGTAAGAACACACAACTGAGAGTCTAGGAAGCCAAGTTCAACACCAAACACAACCACTGACAGACTGGGCAACGTTGGATAAGTCACTTAACCTATCTGCACCTCTGTACCCCCTACCTGTAAAACTGAACAGAAATAGAAACAAACGCACACACACCCCCAAACACACCATATTCTGCTTTCTTCCCATGGTATGTACTTCAAATAGTGTCTGACGCACTTGGGTGAAAGTATTTTTCTTTACTCAGGCATGAAGGATGTAATTTAAAATAGAATACAAATGACTGTTGACTCAGTGGGTAGGACAGCCATGCACAAACATCTGTTATGGTTGGAAAATGAGCAGTATGTGTGATTCATAAAAGACACAAAGAGAGAACAAATTTGCACTTAGTATGTGGGCTGGAGACACTCTTGGCAAAATAAGAGTGGTTTTATGCAAGTGAGAGGATGCAAGTCACTCTTAACAATTCAAGTGAAACTATTCCTAGTTTACCAAGAGCATTGGCAGCCCATGTATTACCATGCAAGAAATCTGCGAGTAATATTTAAATTGCAAAATGCTCCCCTGTCAAAAAGCTGAGCAATTCACTTGCTCTTCCTGTTCGGACTTAGTGTTTTTAAGGCCTTCCTTCCTGCGCACATATTGTTAGGAGAGTGGGTTTTGAAAGGTGTGTCACTGTGGTCCAATGCAGGGCAGTCTGCAAGGCTCATCAGTGTCACACCAATCATGAAACAGGCTGATCACTACACTGTTTCTGTTTGCTGGGCAGAAACTTCATGCAGTTCAAAGGAGAGTCGGCCTATCATAGGGTAGCTATTTCCTTTGATCTACATAACGCCCCCAGCAAGCACAGCTGATCTGTCATGATCAGCTTGCTGTGGCCCCCCCCAACATCATCCCCAGTGACGGCTACAACCCCACACCCCACCCATTTTAATTGTGCAACACCAAGGAACCCATTCTCAGTGCCACCAAACATAATGAAAACCCTTCCTCAATTTCTCCTGCCCTTTCCATGTTAATATTCCAGCACAGGGGTGCCCAATCCACCATGCCGGTTACTACCCAACACCCTACCCATTTTGACTGTGCAACACCGGAGCCCACCTCTGCCACCAAACATAACACCAATACTGGGGTGCCCAGTCCCCAGTGTCGGGTACCTGAAATAAAGAAAACCATCTCTCATAATTCTGTTTGAATACACCCTGTAAAAGAAAAACATCCATCGATGTCTATTGCCACCACCATTACTGTCCCCCCTACCTGACCATTCCACTCAGTGCCCCCCCTTAAGTCCTTACTTACCTACCAGGGGTCCAATGCCATAATCCACTCTGGACTGGAGACATGTCTTCACTCTTCAATGCCAGATCGCAAACTGAGGAAATCAGGTAGGCTGTTAAATGTATTTCTATTTCAATGGGTTTTGAACCAGACATCATATCCTGGTCACTTTTGAATATTTCTGCCCCAAATTTTCAACAAGTCTTTCTTGGGACCCCACCTCGTAAGCCATGACAGTGAAATTACGCAAATCTGTGGTTACTGTGTGAAATCATCTTTCTAGCAGGATTTTAACATTTTCTCCACCCTTGTTAATGAGGTGGGATGATAAGAAGGCTATGTTGATAATTTGGGGTAAATAAAAAACAAAGTTGTGAGCCTACACTGAAATTTATAAATGCAGGCTTATAATTTTAGTAATTTTCAATATTTTGACCCTCAAATTTTCAACATAACCATTTCTTCACAGCACCTCATGAATGTGACAGTTGCCATTCTACAAATCCTGGCCAAATGTACTTTCGCATAGTGGTGCAGAATCACCTTTAGGCAGGATTTGAAAATGTTCTCACACTTGTTCATGAGGTGGGGTCACAAGAAGGCTATGTAGGATCCTAGAAGAAATTCCTTCATATTTACTGTAATTTCCTTTTTGGGTATTATTACATATGGTAATGTGCCCCTACTGGGGTAGTGCGCACAGCCAAAGCTGTGAATCAGCATAGAATACTGGACACATGAACATTCAAAATAGCAGAGAATCTCCAGTCACTACTGTCATGACAGTAACTGAATGGTCGAACATAATCAAAACTCTGTGAAGAGACCAAACAAAAATCTGATTCTCCTCAAAGAATATATAAAATAGTCACTACAAAAACAATAAGATTGTGGCCTGTCTCACTCTGGAAACTGACAGCCTGTACTGATCTTCACCTTGTGGAAGCCCTCTTTTCAAATGTCTTCCGACAGAACTGTATAACTACGTTCTTTTAAAGCTAGTAACATAGAAAATAGATCACAGTAACTAACAATAAACAATAGTAGGCATGACTGAGAAAACCAATAAAAGGACTAACCTGTAACAGTGAGGCACTACCTCATGTTCAGAAATATCAACCTGTTTTTATGTTAGCAGATAATCTAAATAGGATGTCAACAACATTTACAAACCAAATTCCTGGAAACAAGATCCTTAGATATATACTGAACAATATTCTCCAGAAGAAGCCAAGGTTCCCAAGAGAGGCCCCACTGACAATGCTGGAGCTAACAGAAAAGGAAATTACAGTAAGTATGAAGGAATTTCTTCTTTCTGTAGTGCTCCACATTATCAACAGGTAATTAATACATATAGGTTCTAAGATGCAGTACCCATTTCCCAGCTGGGTGGGGGAGAATACTGTCCCATATATAACCCAAACAGAAAGGAAATAATTAGCTGCTAACTACTATCTGCAGAACTCTGTGACCGAAAGCCACGTCGGTGGAACTTTGAATGTCAATCTGTAGTGCTTAGTGAATGTGGGAATGGAGGATCATGTTGCTGGATTACACAATTCTAGCACAGATACCTCCCTCTCTCTGCAGAGGAGGTTGCTAGGGCCCTAATGGAGTAAGCCGTGATGAGAGTGGAAGTTTTTCTTTTTCTGACACATAGGTCTTGATGATACAAGCCCTCACCCACCTGGCCAGTGTGACCTTGGAGGCTTTTTGACCTCTTCTTGCTACTCTGAAGAGAAACAAGCAGACTTTAAGATGTCCTGAACTCTGCAGTTAGTTTGAGGTGTGTCCTGACTGCCCTGCACAAATCTAACTTGTAGAAATCTGAGTGACAGCAGGATTTCCACAGCTTTGGGCTCTGCCATTACCCCTAGTAGGGGTGTACATTACCCATATGTATTAATTACCCTGCCTCAAAGATGATTTTGTGTCACAAATCTAACAGCTCACATTCTTTAGCATGAGTCAGCTTTGGCAGAAGGATGGTAGACAGAATTCCTGATTTACGTTAAAAGACGTAGGAATTTTCAGTATAAAAGACTGAATCATCCTCAGGACCACCGTTTCCTTATGAATGACAGGGTAAGGCTCCTTGTGTGACAAGGCCTGAAGCTTGCCAATCCTTCTGGCTGAGCACATTGCAATGAAAAAAAAAAACACACCTTGTACGAAAAAATATCCAGTGGTACTGACGAAACAGGCTCAAAGGTGTCTTTACAAACAGCATTCAAAACCAGATTCAGATCCCATGGAGGTATTGGGAATTGAAACAGTGGTCTACTTCTGCTAACCACTCTTAGAAATCGTATGATCTCCCAGTTTGTCCCTAGGGATAAACATGAAGGCAGAGTTGGGGTCAATTCCACTAATGCCACTCCAATTCAATTCCCTCTCCACATCAATTCCTACAATTCAAGTCCCTCTCCATATCAAATCCTTTAATTCAGATTCAATTCCAGTTCCATCTAATTCCTTTAGTTCCAATTCCAATGTCAATTCCAAATCAATCTAGTCAATTCCAATTCCAGCCATGTATATATTCAGTTCCCTTTCAATTCTGTCATTCCAAATCCAATTCTACATCTAGTCCATGAAATTTTATAATTGTGTATTGAAAGATAAGGGGCACACACAACACATACTTTTTATTTTTATTGCCACTTCTAACAGCAATAATGATAATTTTCATTTATTACTGTACAATGTGCATGTGCACATCCAAGAAATACAAAGAAAAGAAACCATAGATAAACAATGTTGTACTGTAGTATGTAGTGCCTCAAAAGAAAGTATCAAGTTATGCATACAGCCATAAAGATTATCATCACTTATCAATTCTGTTACACCTGATCATCATGAGCTCTTCAAATTTTGCATCACTTAAGTTGCACCTCTCAGGCCTGAAAACTTTGCCTGCCACACTAAAGAGTCTTTCTACAGGTGCAGATGAAGAAGGTATGGCTAGATGTTTGCAGGCTAGTTGGGCTAAATGGGGGAACTCCATCTGTTTTTCTTTCCAATAAGCCAGAGGATCAGAAACTTCTGGCATACATGGTTGGCTCAGGTAATTTGATATTTCAAAAGAGCCGTCTGAGGTGGCAATACTCCTGCAGATTTCAGTGAAGCAGTTGGTCATATATGAAAAGAGTTTGATGCGTGTCTTTGGTGGAGGGGATGTAGCCATGTCAGCAACTCTTGGTAGCAGGGTGGTGACCTTGTTAGTCAGCAGTTCCCTCATGCTGTGCACTTTTCATCCTTGCACCAGCCCAATTTGAAACGAGGATCAAGACATGTAGCCATCTTGAAACACTCCATCTCCTCAAACTTTGCAAGGCGTGTCTCCAAGGATAACTGCATGGTTACCATCATCTTGTTGTTATAGGTTTCATTGATGTGTGCTATTGTATGACGTAAACCTCGGACACATGCAATGACATAGCTGGCAGTAATTATCTGGTCTCCCTGGACCTTCTCAGTGACCTCTTCAAAGGGCTCCAGTATTTCTCACAGAGTTCCCCAATGATTTTCAATTCATATGGTGTGAGCTTGCATGGGGCATGAAGCTCGGATAGGACCTCTGCAGGAACTTTCAAAATTGACCTCAGCATCTTCAGCTGGTTATTCCACCTTGTGGCATTTGAAATATGCAGTTTGTATTGTCCTTCAGTAACTTTGTTGCTATGGTGAATTTATGGCAATTAGATACTATTCTGGACACCTTTGCCATCACTTGTCTTAAAGGGCCAGCCTGCTCCAGGGCATCAAGAACAACCAGCTGTAGAGTGTGAGTGAAACAGGGGCAGCTTGGGTGGAAAAATAATCCAGTTTATCGCTCACACTCACCACTTCAATATCAACAGCCTCATCTTGGTCTTCATCACCATCTTGGACATCCAATGGTGGGAATGGTGAATGCCTTCACCATGTTGGCAGCATTGTCAGTCATTATGCCTGAAACTTTGTCAGCCATGTTGTAGACTGCAACAGTCTCCTCATACTGTTCTGTAGATGTTCTCTGCAGTATGCGTACCCCTAAAACGCCAACAAGCCAACATAACACTTTCTAGTATGCAGTCTACGATGAAGTGGCATGGGATGCCAATAAAGGACCTCATATTTCTACTTGACCACAGATCTATGGTGAGGTAGATGTCCTGGCCTTGCTGCATTTGACTCCTCAGTTGATCTTGGACACCGGAGGTGCGTTCAGGAAGTAGCTTCTGGCTGAGGTGTTTCCTGCTGGGCATGGTGAAGGTTGGTTCAGCTGCTCTAAGGATGTCACGAAGGCTGTGCTGTCTACAACAGACAGGGGCACGAGATCATTAGCAATGAAGCTAACAATGTTGTTGGTAAGCTTCACTTGGTGAGGATCTGTGACCTCCACTTCTTAGGGTCTGAGGTCTGGCCAGATTGATCAGCAAACTCCTCAAGGATGTCAGGGTGCTTTTTCTGAAAATGCACAGAGAAAAAAATACCACACATTTTATATACATAACACACTGAACAACAAATCTAGCAAAAAAGAACGGTATTCAATTACCAGGTGAAGCTTAGCATTTATTCATCTTACAATAATGAACCCTAGAGTCAAGACAGAATATCTAATTCTCTGCATTTAATCTGGCAAGATAGGGTAGGAAACAAATGATAATACTAAACATTTGGCGAGACCTGCTTAGTACACAGGCACCAAAAGGTATGATGCTTGCAACCTATGCAAAAAATGTAATCAGGCAAGAGCAACCCATTGAAATACAGCTTTCCCTTGAGGAGTGGATACACAACCGATTTATTACAAAAACTATTAATGTATTATGGAGATTGAGTAGTTTTAGTGAACCTCTATTAGTTCATCAATTATATAACCACAAATCTTTTACACATATTTGCACTAAATATTTTCTACCTACATCATAAAATTCACTAATTAAGCATAAACACACCAAACATCAAAATGATAAATTTATCTAAGAAATTCAGACATGCACGATATGGACTGTCACATAATATACTTACTTTGAGGTGCCTTACGAAGTTGGAAGTAGCTTTTGTTGAACCAGAGACAGATGTTCCGTAATGTTTACACACAGCACAATGATTTCCCACTTTGCTACCTTCACTTGGCTCATCAAATTAATCGAAGACTGAGGTCTTCCTTGACATTGTGGCACTTAAAGTAAAGACAACAATGTTTAAATTGTCAGGCAAAGTTTGTGGTCAAAAAGCATGCAAAATGGTCTTTATTTGGTTCCTCAGTTCCTCATCCAGTCCAGGGTTTTCAATCACACGATCAGGGTTCTTGTTCCAGTCCAGATCCAAAATCCAAGCTATCCTTCAAAAACTCTCCAACACAGCCAACTACTCTCCAAATCCTAACACTCCCAGTCACCCCCCTTGTCTTTCCAAAAATGTACTCAACAAAGCCTGAGTGTAAGGCTGGGTCTTAAATAGAGCTGTAGGGCAGGTTGGCTCATTCCAATTAATTGAGAACAAGAGTTAACATTCACATCACAATTGTCATCCTAACAGACTCACTTGTAAAGATGACAATGAGCAATTTATCAATAGAAGTGGTACTAGTGATCTGCCTATCTCAGGCTCCTCTTCCTTGTGGAAACTTAAGCTGTAATCAGCTCATCAGTCATGACACCTGTTGTTGTGGCTGTGTGAATTACATACAGGTGTGCTAACTATAGAGCCAGGCTACACTGGGAATACTATTCCTCAGGTTTTTGAAAGCAGTTCAGTGCAATAGTTTTGTGCAAAAATGGGCATTGTTCAGTGGACTTGAAATGGAATTGACAATTCCATTCACTAAAAAATGCCAATTCCAATTCCAAGACTTTGAGATTATTCTCAATTCCAATTCATTACCAATTCCACACTTGAACTGGAACTGACCTCTGTATTTCAATTCAATTCGGAATTGACCCCAACTCTGCATGGAGGTTCCTTGTGCTGCTCCTAGCACCCACACCTGACTTCTCAGGGTGCTCAATGCAAACCCTTTGTCTGCTCCCACCTGCAAAAAATCCAGAATCTGTGGAACCATGGCTTTTGAAGGCCTGATACTTCCCTCTCCGGCCCAAGCAGAAAAGGTGTTCCACACATAAGCATAAGCTGCAGACGTAGATACTTTTCTAGTGGTCATTGGCAATCTCCTCTTCTCAGGAGCCAGGCCGCCAGCTGCATTGCTTCCTAGTCTAGATGCTGGATGGGTCCTTGTAAGAGATGATCCCCCCCAAAGTGGAAGCTGGAATGGTGCATGCTGAATCAGATTCACTAGGTCTGAGAACCATGGTCTTCTTGACCATTCCGGTGTCATCAGAAGAAAACTTCCTTTTGAGCATCTTGTTTTGTGAATGACCTTGGAGAGAGAAGCAGAGGAGAAAACAAATGTGCTCTCAAGAAATCCCACGTCTGGGACAAAGCATCCACACCTCCACCTGTGGACACAGGTACTGATTGAAAAACCTCGGTACCTGAACATTCTGACTTCAGGCAAATATCGCAAGAATCTGAGGATGACCGAACCTTCTGTGTTCAGTTCTCCAGTTAGATGAACTGCCCAGAGAGACTGAAGGTTCTCCTCCACCCACAGCCACACTTTAGTCACTTCTGCTAGCATCCCCTTGCTTCTTATGCCTCTCTGTTTATGTACATCACAGTGGTGGCACTGTCTGACCTCATCTTTATGATTTTTACCAAAGCAGATTTTGAAAAGGAAGAAAAGTGTGTCATACTGCCCTCATCACCAACACGTTTCTCTGTAGCTGTTGCTCCTGTGCAGTCCAAATGCCCTGGACAGGAACTCGGTCCAGGACCATGCCCCAGCTGACAGACTGGCATCAGTTGTCAGAAACCAGGCTGGCGGGCATTCTAACAGGGAACCTTCGCTTAGGTTCTCAGAACTCTACCACCAGGTCAGTGACTGATGAAGTGACCAGGTAAGTGGGATCAGGACTTGGTAGTCCTCTGGATATATTTTTTTTTTTTATCAAGCTCTTATTTCCTTCCTGATCTGTCAAGTGCTAATTACATTGTTTTATTTTAAATGAACTATTTCTCTTGTAGCAGAAAATAGCCGCTGTAACAAATCTGATGCTTAAACATACCTGTCTAATGTCGTTTACCAGCCAATGTCCTATTTTAGAAGTGCAATAGCACATTCAAAAGCTAGTTGGTTAACTGTAATAATCCACTCTACAGATGGTTGAAGCCACGCCAGTTTCACCTCATGGCTGCACAACCCACACCACTGTTGTATACTATAACTTATTTAGAAGATATGAGAGGTGTCATAGGGCATATTTGTGTGTTCATGGGCTCCATTGTAGAGTGCAACATAAGACATTATCACTGAAGCTGAACTGTGCAAGAAAAGGTATATATTATGCCTACATTTTACATATTCAGTATTTTATTTTTATCAAGCTATTATTCCTCCTAATCTGTCAAGTGCTAAGGCTTCCAACAGTGGTCTCCCAGCACTAGTCCAGGTACCTGTGTTTATGTCCTCCATGGTTTGCTCTCATGGCACTGCTCTGCTGTTGAGGATGAACAACCACTCCACCCAACTAATATATCATATGGGAGAAAAAGGTTTAAAGGATGTAGGATTTCCCACTGTCTGAGAATATGTGGAGGTGGTGGTTGTGAACAGGTCGAAGGGTGCATTATTCTTTGGACCTCCTAGATACACTGTATATGTGCATAAGTGAATTTTAAGCAAGATATAGTGCGCTGGTATCAAAACAGGTAGTAGTGTAATAAAGGATGGCAATAAAAGACAACTGTGGAGGATTTTATACAATATAGAGTAATGGATAAAAATATAGGGTGGTGGTAAACATAAAAGTTGTTAGCAGATGGGGACCATATGATTCATTGAGTCTGCCTTTTGTTCTCTACCCCCCCACCTTACTTAGCTGCTTGCTTGAGTACCCCACATTGTCTGTCCCATGCCTACTTGAATTTACCCACTGTCTTGGCTCCCACCACCCCCTCTGGCAGGCTATTCCATGGTTCCACAATGCACTCAGTGAAGAAGAATTTCTTCATATTGTTCCGAACTTTCCTCCCTTAAGTCAAAGGTCATGTCCTCCAGTCCTGTTGTAGTCTTTTACCTGAAAGAGGTTCTGCACATGTACCCTGTTGATACCTTTAAGGTATTTAAATGTCTCGATCATGTCCCACGATCCCTGCATTGCTCTAGGAGTATAATTTGAGGTCATCTAGTCTTGCCTTGTATGGTTTCTGATGTCGCCTTGCACCATCTTTGTTGCTCTTCTTTGAACTGTCTCCAACCTCTCTATGTCCTTCCCGAGGTGTGGTCTCCAGAAATGGACACAGTACTCCAGGTGAGGCCTTACCAGGGACCGATACAGGAGCATGATTACTTCATGCCTTCTGCTTATGATGCCCTCCCTATGCATCCCAGGATACCACTAGCTTTTAGTGCTGCCTCCTCACAATGTTTACTGACCTTGAGGTCATCAGATATGAACACCTCCAGGTCACGCTCCTGCTTGGTAGCCACCAGCTGCTCTGTCCCACTGAGTGCATTTTCTCTGGGTTGCATTTTCCCAGGTGCAAGACTCTTGCATTTTTTGGCAGTGAAATTCAGTTGCCAGGATTTGGACCACTCATCCAGTTTTCGGAGATCAACTTCCATGCTATGTTGTCCCTCGGGTGTGTCTACCCTGTTGCCGATTTTGGAGTCATCTGCAAACAGGCACACCTTTCCCTTCAGTCCATCGGCAATATTGCTGATGAATATGTTGAAGAGGATCAACAGAACTGAGCCCTGCGGGTTCCTGCTGGTCATCCCTCTTCTGAAAAGTGCCATTCACTAGTACTCTCCAAGTTCTCCCATGTAACAAGTTTCTGACCCAGTTCATTACCTCGGCCTGACTCCCATGTTCTCTCCATTTTTTTGACATGTCTCCTGTGTGGAACAGAGTCAAAGCTTTGCTGAAGTCCAGGTAAACCACATCCACTGCCCCACCATGATTTACTGTTTTGGTGACCCAACTGAAGAAGTCAATCAGGTTTGTCTAGCATGACCTCCCTGCTGTGAAACCATGTTGATTTTTGTTGAGCTGACCAGTTTGCTCCAAAAGCTCGATTCTTTCCTTCAGCAGGGACTCCATCAGTTTTCCCATGACTGATGTTAGACTAACAAGAAGGTAGTTTCCTGGCTGTTCCTTACTTCCACTCTTGTGGAGTGGTACTATTGTTGCTCTCTTCCAATCCTCCAGGACCTCCCCACTCTTCAACGACTTGAGGAAGAGCACTGCTAATGGTGCTGCTAGTTCTCTTCCAATTTCTTTGAGTATTCTTGGGTATATCCCATCTGGTCCCATAGCTTTATCTACCTTTAATTTGTCTATTTCCTCTAGGACCCTTTTCCCTGTGAAGGGACCTGTGTCTATTCCTTCAACTGGCCACTTCATTTTGCCTATTGCTGGTCCATTTCAGTCAGCTTCCTGCGTGAAGACTGAGTAGAAGTACTCATAGAGTGCCTCAGTCTTCCCTCCATCCTGCTCTGTGTGTTGTCTATCCTTTTTTGTACTCCTAACAATACCCCCTTTGGTCTTCCCTTTTTCACGTAAGTACCTGTAGAATGTTTTGTTACCCTTTTTTTACTTCCCAAGCTATCCTAACCTCTGCCTGTGCCTTTGCATTTCTTATCTCTTTCCATGTCTCTTTTAGTTTCTGTTTGTATTCTGCTTTGTCTGCCTCGTTCCCTGACGCCTTGTATTTTCTAAAGGCTATGTGCTTTTCTCTTACCATAGCCGCTGTCTCTTTGGAAAACCACAGTGTTTTTCCTCCTTTTGTTCTTACTAACCTGGCGGGCACACTGTGATATGACCATTGTTACTGCATCCTTCACCCTTGTCCAACATTCCTCAGCACTCCCTTCTGTTGTGTTACTAAGGATGTCCCTAAGACAAGCCTTCATTTTTGTGAAGTCTTCCCTCCTGAAGTCAAGGGACCTTCAGTTTGGAGTCTTCAGTCCTTTTTACCCTGAACCATACAGTGTTATGGCCTGTTGCCCAGGTGGTTCCTACCTCAATGCCCTGAACTCTGTCTCTATTTGTGATTATTAGATCTAGAATTGTGTTACCCCTTGTGGGTGATGTCACTAGTTGACTTAGGCCTGCTTCCTGTAGTGTGACTAGGAATTCCCTGCTTTTTGTGATGTCACTGTGCGGATACTCCAATCTATGTCTGACAGATTGAAATCCCCCCACCAACACCACGTCCCCTTTGCCTGACATCTGGAGGATGGTTTCCAGGATTTCTTTATCCTTGGTATCCTCCTGAGTTAAGTGTCTGTGGATTACTCCTACCAATTGGGTTCAGCTTTCTGTCCCAACTGTGACCCATAGATCCTTTGTATCCCCTTGTGCGCTGCATTTCTGGAAGCACTGATGGTGTCCTTAACATAAATAGCTACCCCTTCCTTTTTTTCAAATCCTATCTCTCTAAACAAGTTATATCCCAGGATAGTTACCTCCCAACTGTGATTGTTTGTGAACCATATCTGCGTCACGGCAACAGTCAAGTCCTGCCTCAGCTATTGTGGCGGTGAGGTCAGTCATCTCGTTAGCCAGACTGTGTGCACTGAGGCATAGTGCTGATCATTCTTGATGTGTTACTCTGTTTGTCAAGCCCCTTGATCTTGTTTCCCATTGCTTACCTTTATGGTTTTGTTTCACCCTTTCTTTTGTTTGGTCATCTGCAGAGTGAAGGGTTTCCCACTTCCTGCTATCTGCTTTTGTTATCCTGAAGTTTGTATTTATGGTGCTAGCTGGAGGGGGAGATGGCAGGCTCTATGTGTGCTGCTCCTAGAGCTACTGTCAGCTCCCCTCCTGCTAGTTTAAATCTCTCACGTGTACGTCAAATGTCTGGCCCAGTGCCCTAATGCCCTCCTTAGTCAGGTGGAGGCCATTGAATTTGAAGAACTCCCTTTCCCAGAAGTTCCCCAGTTTTTGACAAAGCGATGCTTCTTTGTGTGGCACCAGTCCTTGAGCCATGTGTTGAGGTCACTTACCTCCTTCTCTCTGTTCTGCCTGTTCTTCCCCTTTTCCCAGATGAGCAGAATCTCAGAGAATGCAATACTGGATGAAAATGAAATAAATTTCTCACCGAGCTGCATAATGTGCTCATTGCCTCCTCAACCGACCGGCTAGCACAGTCATTGGTCCCTAGATGGACCAGGATGTTAGAGCCCACTTCTTCATCCCTTAAGTATTCTGACTATTCGGTCAGTGTCTCTCCAAGTGGATGCTCCTGGGAGACATCTGACCTACACTTCTGCATGTTCATTTTGTCTCAGGTGGAGGTCCACATCACAAATCATGGAATTCCCTATGATTATGAGTTTTTTTTTCTGCTGTTTCTGAGATTCTGTTTATGATGTTATTTATTTATCCTGTAGCATTCAGCTTTCTGTTGGCCCGAGACATCCTCTGTCCTTTCGGATGGTATGGACAAAAGAGGTGTGTATCTGTTTCCTGTATTCAGAGTGCTCTGTTTTTGTTTTGTTTTTTGTCCGAATGCTGCCACCTTTCCCTGTGATCAGTTGCTATCCCCCAGGCTTGGTAGTTCTCTGGGAAAGAGGTGTGCTGATTTGGCATTGGCAATGTGGAGGTACACTTCTAAATCAAATGTTTCCCTGTAGGTGGTAAAGTAGGAGACTGATCTCATCCCATGCCTCGTGAAGCTGGGCCCTGAGGTGCCCTATCTCCCAGCATATGGGAAAATGGCCCTGCCTCCAGGTGACATGACCACTGAAGAGAGTCCCACAGTGTTGGCAGCCAACGATATCCATGTGGGTGCCTGTGGACAGGAAAAAAGAGGAGGAAGAGAAAAACAAATAAACTACGAGGAAGACAATCTGTTGTCCCTAGCAGACGAAAGAGAACCAGTTTTTTGCTTTCTCCCTCTCCTTTATACGTAGAACTCTCCCCTTCCTGTTCATTAGGCAGAAAATAGGAGATAGGCTACAGGCCTATATAAGTAGACAACCATGGGGAGGTTGGGGTGAGAGAATCCCCTGCTGCAAGAGACACAGAAAATAAAACTATAAAATTATCAGCAGCTACCCCAAGAAAACAAAACAATCAGCCATGAGACAGGTATGTGCAGTTTGTGTTTACAGACCAGCAGCTTAGGAAAAACTACAAACCAATATCTGATGCCCCCTTTCTGGTTTTGGCTCCCTTACCTGAGTACAGGGAGCAGACAGTCAAAGGAAGCAGCGGTGAATTCTGCAGCTGTCCCCAGTGCCATATCCACCTTGCCTGAAACAGCCACTGGTAGCACCTCCTACGCGGACGAAAAAGCAACATGCCGCGTGCTCCTCCCTGTATCCCGACCTCTTTGTGGAGACCGGATTGCCGCTGCTTGTCCTATAGCTTGGGGAGCCTCTTACCAAAAAAATACAGAGTGGTGGTAAATAAATATAGAGTGGTGTTCCACCATGCTAAAATTATGAGGGAACACTAAGATGGAGTGCCAGAGTGTCATAGAACTTCTTTATCCTGACATCCAGAGAAGAGGATATTTGCCCTTTAGTCTTGTCATGCAGGATGTGGTGTATGTGTCTGGCCCTTTCCTCTCCCACATTCTGTGGCACTATTAGAGTTCAACTGAAGGATTTGTGCACAAACAGTGCACTCACTTATGGTGGGAGCAAACTCCCCAGGTCCACCATGGGAGCCCACAACAGCTGCGGGCTGCGGTGTCATCCCTCCATGTTATGGCAAAACTTTTTTCACCTCTAGCACCTGGGTGTTGGGTCCCAGGTCAGCCCCTAAACCGGAGTCCCCTTCTCAGCAGCATGACATGCTACTCCTGGGCCACCAAGCAGTCGTACAGATTTCCTGTTTACAAGAATGCAGAATAAATAATTTGTTTCAGGGACAGAAAATACTCATGAAATATGTTCCTTAAGTAACATAATCTTGTGATTACTAAATTGATTTCTTGGTCGTTTGCATAAAGGTTATGTTCATGCCAGTTCTGACTTGGCCTGAGCGGTTTCTTTTTTCCTTATTAATGAGGTGCCCATTGATTTTTTTCTGCTGCCATCGCAATAAAATGCAGTGTAAATGAGCATGGTCCACATGTTAGCACTTATTCACAAAAATCAATAGATTACCTGACATATTTTAAAAAAATTATTATTAATCCTGTACTACTAAAGCAAGACATATTGACCAACGAAAGTAAATGGCAGAATAAAATTTTGCTACCACGCCAATGTTATTATAGTAAATTGGTTTAAAAAGAAAAATATCTGCCAGTTGTTTAAAATTGTGTTTCTTAAGCACAGACAAATAAAGCTAGACTAAAAAGATTTGTAGTACAAGGAAAATAATTTCTTACGCTACCGCCACAGTTCCAGTCTCACCACTTAGCCCAGTCTCTCAAACTGCAGTCTCACAGTACATGTCTCACCACAGTTCACCAAGGGCCCCCAGGTAGAGGCAGCATAAGTCCCAAGGGATGGATGGGATACACCTCAAGATCATAGTATAGCTAAAGGAACAACTGGTGGCACCAGCTGCATTAATGTTTCAAGTCTGTCCAAACAGGTTTAGTGCCAGAGAACTGGAAAGTGTCCAATGTGGTTCCTATCTTCAAGAGCAGTGTAAGGTCAATCCAGGGCCACTACATGCTGATCAGTCTCACATCAGAGCTGGATAATGTCCTGGATGCCATTATCAGAGACGGAAAATGGTCATTTATGCCTTCTGAAGTGCTGGTTAAGAAGCCGGAGGTCTAGAATTGGGTACCATCCTCTGATCTTTTTTCCTCCCCAAGAGGTACTTGGCTGGGGGACATGGCCAGCAGCCATCAAAGAGGGACATATTTTCTCTCAGCTCATCCTCAAAGACCTGAAACTAGTTTAAAAAAAACTAACTTTGGGGCAAGTTTATTCGGCTAAAAATGTCTTCATCAGTTCCTAACACCACATTTTGTGGCAGTTTAGGCTGTAGTGAGTATAGACAATCCCATGAAAGCAGCAGCTGATGAAGGCGGACAGTGAGAGCAGTAATCAACAGGGCTGACTGGAAGCAGGAAAGTCACGCTGTTGAGTGATCAGAGTCCATCAGAACAAATGACTGACGGTGGGCAATAGAAGCACTGGATAAGCACATGGTGAATCTCGACAATAAAGTTGTGAACTTTAATTCAAGGCTCACAGTTAGTGAGGGTGCAAGCAATGACAGCACTAGCTGAGGCAAAACAGCCCGCTTGAATCGGCCTTTAGAGCTGCCACCAGCACTACTGACCTCATTAAGGAATATAAGTCACTTTGGTACTGACTAGAAGTCCTGCAATACTAAGCAAAGGCTGCAAATCTGAGGATTTGGGGGCTCCCAGACACAACTGAAGGCGAAGACCTAGTGAGTTCTGCTGGCTCTTGATTGGGACACTTTCTGCGCCTGAACCAGCTCTTTTGTCTTACAGAGCTTTTCAGATCTCATCCGAAAAAATGAAAGGCGACTGTAATTTACTTACGTAAAGTTTTACCAGGAAACTCTTACAGAGCTGATAACAGCTTGTTCCCACATGAGACCTTGGGGGGGGAGGGAACAGAACTGGTTGTTACCCGTGCATTAGATCTGTCTAATGCACAGGTAAAAACAAGTACAACTGAAACTAGGCACAGTGCAACATAAATCAATGTGCAATTGGAACACTGATGTTTTAAAAATGCTTTTTCATCATTTAGTGAGGAAATCATACAAACAGACACTAACCCGCACGGTCCCATTGCACATCTACTGATTTTTACGTCAGTTTAACTGTGCTCGCATTAATTTACTGTTAGCATTTTTAAATGTTTTCTCAGTCAATACGATCTGTGGACTCTACACTCTCCCCACCCTCTACCTTTCACTCGCTCAGGCGCTCTGCTTCTGTAACTGAAATCAAAGCGATTTAAAAAAACAAACGTGCAGCATAGCTGAATTCAGTTCCAGAGAGTTGTGGCTGGTATATCCATGTCAAACTGCAGATTTTCTACTCAGACTGCAAATCCAGTGTTTCCACGACTAACAAATTCTGTCTCTGCTGCAGCTTGGTGGCTTTAGTGAATGGAAGAAGGCTGGTAACAGAATTCCACCCCAGTATCAGGAATACCTGCAAGAGAAATCATGGAGGAGACACTTTAGAACAAGAATGGAAAGAGTAGAATGAATGTAAAGGGGAAGAGAGCTCCAGATTTTTGGGAAGCAGAACAAGAAAGCAGCTTGGCCAACAGTAGATATCAAAGGTGAGTAAGTGAGCATACATCCTTCTATCCAGCTTATCAAGGAAGTAATAATACCTGCTGGGATGGGACATCTTCTGTATAAAATCTACATCAGACCCTTTGAGGAAGTCAGGCTGGATGTTAAATTGAGACTTGGTGATCTGGATAGAAACCGTTGCTATGCCCAAATCTCTAGGCTTAAACTCCATGACTTCCGTAAAAACTTTTAAATTCCATGGGGTCTGGAGTCTTATCTTTCTCTTCTAACTTGCCCTAAACTTAGGAGAATGTATACAAGATTTAGAACAGAAAGCTATAATGCTCAATTTATACACTTCGGACAAAGGAGAAAGAGCGCACTTTCTCCTTTCTGTAAATGTGGACTTGGGTCGATAGATGACTTAAAACATGCGGTTCTGCTATGCCCCCTATATGAATCTGCTTGAAGGAAATGGCTGGGTGGATTGTTAGGGGATATCAGTCTCCCCCTGCTGATCTTTTAGAATATCTGTTTAAAGCTAAAGATAAGAATACGATAGAGACCCTTGCAAAATTTTATTGTCAACACCTTTGTAAAGCATAGGCTTGCACTCTATGCTAAGATAGAACATTTTTGTAATCCTCATAGAGGCTACATTTTAGTACACTCATTATCCTTATGTTGGTGTAATTGTAACTGATAGCTAAATGTATTTATGGCTTTCATCTGATTTGTCTTTACCTCTTTATGCGTGTTTTCTATGTATTGTGGATGTGATTTCAGTATATTGTAACTGCTGTATGCTGAACAATAAATTTGTACTTGACTTGAGTAAGTGAGCAAATGCAAGTGTTGAGAAGGGGTAAGAGATAGAGAGGGGTAAGAGAGAGAGAAGCAAGATATGAAGGGAGGAGCCAAACCAAAATGTGGAGATAAATGAGGTACTGTGGAAAGGGCACCTGGCATCAAGAGGGAGGGAGAGGGGGTATATAAAGAACAGTGGTGAGTATGCAGGTATTTGACAAGAGCAAACTGACAGAAGGAGCTAAAAGGGGGGTCCAGTCTAGCTAAAGTGAACTTTGGAGCAGCACTGTAAGCAATGTCCCCATAGCCAAAAATGGAGAGAATCATCTTAATAAGGATTTCCCTTCAAACAGGAAGCATAATGCATCTCTTATTTCTCTGAAGTGCTCCAAGTTTGGGGGTGGAGATTCTTGTGAATAGAATCCATGTGAACAGAAAAATCAAGCTGGAGATCCAACCAGACCCTGAGGTACTTGAAGGAGGAGACACCTTCAGTAGTTGCACCATCAAGGGTATGAATGGAAGGAAAGGGTAAGACTATAGCAAGCCTCTGCCTGATGCTGAAAGTCACAGAGACTATTTCTTTGCATTGATGGATAACCAATTTTCTCAGAACAAGTGCTGGATGTGGTTAAAGTCCAGTTGGAGCTGGTTCATAAGGTCAGAGGCAGAGGAGCCACAGGTGAAGAGAACCGTATCATCTGCATACATACGAATGATGTGACAAGACTGGGTAAGACCCTGTCCTATTTGTTATGTTGCGAGAGTTAAAAGCAAGGATCTATTCTGGCCTCTCCTATTCTGTCACATGTCTATCTCTTCCATGTCTGATTGCACAATCAAATTTTCCTTGTGGCACCTAGGAATTGGTCATTCCAACGGTCCCACAATTTCTCCCTGTATTCTCCCTTCCTTCACTTGTTTTTCCTTCTTTCTTTCTGTCTTTCTTTCTTTTTCCCCTTTATTCTCTGTGGCATCTGAATCTGTATGTGAAACTGAGATCTCAGTTTGCAAAAGTACATAATTATACTGTTGAAATGAATGCAGAAAGCTATTTGGGTTTATTTTAAAAATGGCAATCTGTAATACACGGGGTTAACCCTGAGCTGTATTTTGGCCTCCACAAGCTTGTCTGCAGAATTATTAACAAGAAACTAGCTCAGAGACAGGATGTCTTAATTGGTTGCACCTGTTAAGAAGACTAATGTACTCTTCAGGCTGGTCACCGGAAGGTCAGTGAAAAAAAGTCTTGTTGCATTTTGTGAAAAACAGGAGACAAAACACAAAACTTACAAGAACAGGGAAGAGCAATGGGTTGGGTAGGCGAGAGACAGAAACTGAGATTTAAATTGGCAGACTCTCAGATGAAGGACTTCTGTTTTTTTGTTCGTTTGTACTGCCTTTGTAAAGCACTATCCTATACAATTTTATTTTACTGTTATTAGTACTAATAAAACACTACTTTCAAATTGCACAACTTCTCTTGGTTTGCCTATGCTTCCTGACCTGTGCCTCTATGACAGTTGGTGTCAGGTGTGGTATTTATGCCATATGTACTCTATGGCAGGAGTTTTGTGCATGGCATAAATACCACACCTGATTACTACACCTGGTGCCAGGGACGCATACAAGAAAGGTACGGATCCTGCAGCAGCCTAGCTCAGCAGGCATTACCAGAATAATAGAAACATAGAAACACAGAAGTTGACGGCAGATAAGAACTGCAAGGCCCATCCAGTCTGCCCATTTCTTTTTCTACCTTATGAATGTGCCATTGGCCTTTGCTCTGTCAAGAGCCTATCTATTCATACTCCTCTGTATTGTTCCCTTATGTCTATCCCATGCCTGTTTGAAGCCCTGCACTGTATTTATATCCACCACTTCCTGAGGTAGGCCGTTCCATGCATCCACCACCCTTTCCGTGAAAAAGAACTTCCTCACATTACACCTTAATCGGCCTCCCTCTAATCTCACGCGGTGTCCTCTTGTCCTGCTATTTTTCTTATATTGAAACATGTCAGACTCTTTCACTTTGTTAATGCCCTTAAGGTGTTTGAATGTTTCAATCATATCACCACTCTCCCTCCTTTGCTCTAGGGTATACATATTGAGCTGTTAATGGCAGCCAAACTAGAAGCAGAAACAAAAGTCCAAACTGAGACTGTACAGCCAGCAACAATGACAGAAGAACAACAGCAGGCAGGAACAAAACCGAAAGCATGTCTACCTTCTTCAAATGGTGGGCTATACAACAAAGAGAGACTGAGAAAGAGAGAGAAAGAAAAGAATGCAGCATTAGGAGGAGGGATGGAAGAGAAGGAACTAGTGACAGGAGCAGTGACATCTCGTCTGACTGCCATGCAAGCTATCAAAGCTGGAAGATCTGGTACAGATCCCACAAATCAACAAAACACAAACAGTTTAAAGACATTAAACAAATGTCAAGGTGGGGATAAGACTGAAAGGGACTAACAGATTCGGAAGACAACAGACCTAGTGGGTACCTAAGATCTGAGAAATGACTGTGCTGACCAAGTACTGGGGTCATATGCATCCACAGGAAACTCAATACTATCCCACCACCCAAGTGACTCCACATTAATGGGTGTTGCACAAATGAAAGTAGTAGTAGTACCAAGTTACCTATATTTGTGTTCAGGGCTCCAGGTAAGGTGAGTACTGACCTATTTTACTAGCCTCATTTTAGGAAAGACTCTTCAGGAATTTTTTAATGAGTACCAATACTCACCCAACATCTGTAAATGCTGCACATGCCATAGAATAGTGCTTCATAACATAACTGGCAATTCAAAAGAGCAGTTGTTTCCAGATTTACAGCATTCGTACCAATACCAATTTTGTTTTACTCACTATATTTTAAACTGGTGAGCAAATACTCCTACCTTCCAACATTAGCTGGAGTATTGTTAGCACCTGATGAATTCTTACTTAGAAAAAATCTACACTGTTTTTTAAAATGTACTCCTCACTGCACTCTGTCTAGACATTTGTACGTATCTGACTTTGGTTTTACTCACCTCACTTTCAAAATGAGGAGTAAAGTACTAATCCCAAAAAATGTTATCTGGAGTCCTGCATGTGATTATTGGAAATGACTTTCCAGGATTTGCGAATTTAATCATACATGGAGTCAATCCTGCTATGTCAGCAGCTGTGATAACAAGAGCAGAGGCAAAGAAAATCTCAGATGTTGGAGACTCTATTCCTTTTGGTGCCTTAAATTCTTACTTGTTTGAGCCCAGCTCCAAGATCAGGAAGTCAAAGAAAGAAGACGCCTGAAAAAACAGTGACCATAAAAGACTGATGGACATAAGAGGTTGATATATTATATATATATATATATATATATATATATATATATGCTGAAACTAAACTAATAACTGTGATTTTGTTTCTGAGCAAACTAACAATGTTTCCAAGGTTATTTTAAGCAGCTGGGGGTGAAACAAAATGAGGTGAACCACTGTTTTAAAAAATGTCATGGGCTACTGTACAAATTTTGGGTTAATCATCAGGCACTAGGAACAGACAGAACAATTGGTCATACCAAATATGTATAGAACTGAGTTGTTACAGGTAGCACCATGACCCATGGCTGATCACTGGGAGGAACTGCACCCTTGCCAAACTGTGGTACAGATTTTACTGGCCTGGGTTTCATGATGATGTTGCTACCTACTGTTCTCATGTGGAATGTCAGAAAGTAGCCCCAGTAACTAAAAAGACAATGTGCCCCTACCCTTGATAGATGTACCTTTTAAGAGAATTGTAGAGGATATGGATTTGGCCCTGGAGACAAAGGGTAATCGATTCATTTTTAGTAGTAGGTGACTATGCCTTTCTCGATACCCAGAGGCAGTTCCAGTGCATACTGTCATAGCCCTAAAAGCAGCAGCAGTAGCAGAGCTCACCAAAATGTTCAGCAGAGTGGGCATACCTAAAGAAATAATTGCTAAGAGTAGTAATTTTGGTGCTGCAGTACTGAAGGAGCTGTACCAACTACTAGGTATCACTGCCATAAGAACCTCCCCATATCACCCTCAGACATTCATGTTAAGCGCTGTAATCAAACCCTAAAACACATGTTAAAAAGGTGAAGGAAAGGTGAAGGAAAGACTGGGACCAATATTTATCTTACCTGCATTCTGCATACAGGAAATGCCACAAGCAACAACAGTTTTTTTTTGTTTTTTTTATTGTTGATTGAAAGACAACCTAGAGGGCCACTAGATGAAATAGAAGAAACATGGGAAGAGAACCCTGTTCAGGAAGAATCTATTACATCTCACATGTGTGCAGTGAGAAATAAACTGGCAAAGTATGTTAAAATTGCATACAGTAACCAGGAAGAGGCCCAAAAATAGCAGAATGTGTATTATGACCACGGGGTAAAAGAAAGTTTTTGAGCCAGGCGAAAATTTCTTTTTACTGTTACCCACTAAAGAAAAAAAACTGTTAATGAAGAGGAAAGGGCATTATAAAGTGGCTACACGTACCAGTACAGTTAACTATGAGATTAAGACCCCGATAGGAAAAATCCTGCCAAGATGTACTATGCTAGCTTCCTGAAGAAATGGATTACAAAAACACCAAAGGTTGCTTTGTTAGTAATACCAGAAACTGCTAAAGATGATACTGATATATCATATGACAGACTGGAACAAACTAACTTCTGATGCTGTAAAGATCAATGGTTCCATACCCACAGAACAAACTGCAAAAATTAATAACTTGGTAAAGAAATTTAGAAGCCCTCCTATCACACTGCCAGGCACCGCAAAAGGGCTCGAGCATGCAACAGTGACAGAGAATGCTCACTCTATCAGACAAAAGACATACAGATTACTGGAGTGGTTTAGGAGTAGACATTTTATTGATTAGAATTTTGGATAACACCTTTGAGCCAAGGCTCTTTTACAAAGGTTCCACGTCAGTCATTAGATAAAACATAGTGGCAATGTAAAAAGAATGAGACAACATAGAGGCAAAATACATACATCAAGACCAAGACAACTTTAGCAGCTAATGGCTTTGTCAGGCACAGGCGCTAGGACTACTTACACAAGATAAACAGGGAACAATTAGGTTGATTAGAAGAGGAGACTAAGTAGAAAACAGGAGTAGAGGCAGAGAAGATGAGAAAGCAATTGCAGGGTGGAGAAAGGAGGAATATTGAGAAAGACAGGGTGGAGGGGTGAGGGGTTCTAGGATGAGGAGGGCAGGGTGGGTGGGAACATGTAGAATGTTGGCAAGTGGGTAGGATTTGTGACAGCAGGGCTACGGTCAGCAGTCGCGGGAGGCCATAAGCGACGGTGTTGGCCGAAGATCTTGCTTGAAGGAGCCTAGAGATGTTGTTAGTAACACTTGGAGGAAGGAGCTGTACCACACTAGGGCTCTAGATAAGAAGAGTGTTGCCCTTGTGAGATCCATCTGCGGGGATGGACAAGGAAAGAGAGGTCGAGCTTCTGGTATGGCGTGAGCCACCATGAGGAGCCAGGAAGGTCGAAACTCCAGGGGTAGTAAGTTCAGTGTGGCCTTTTTGACATGGTTAAGGAAATACAAAAAATGAAAAAGTTGGATATCACCAAAGAATTGAGAAGTGCTTGGTCATCGCCAATGGTGATTGTAAATAAAAAAGAAGGGGGTGAAAGAATCTGCTTCAATTTTAGGAAACTTAATCAAGTGTCTGAATCTGACAGCTATCCTATGCCCAGGATAGATGATTTGGTGGATAGACTGAGAAGTGTCAAGTACATTAGTACCCTCGATCTCACCAGGGGTTACTGGCAAATTTCCCTAGAATCCAGAGACAAAAAGTACAGTTACGTAAGAACTTACTGTAACAGAAGATGTTTGAGAGGATCTCTTACAGCAGGCCATCACCGATAAGACTAAGCCATCAGGCAACTGGACCACACAAAAATCTTTCTAGCTAGCAGTCTACCAGAGGGGGCTGCCCATCTCCAATGTCAGCACCTGACGTCAGTCAATCCTATAAAAGGCAGGAAGCCCCCACACCCTCCTCAGTTCTCCCACCAGACTATACGCAGGATGCCGGAAGGGGGGGAAATCAAGGAGGACTCTGAGGTAATCCAACAACAAAGAAAAAGTAAATACAGAAGGCTCGCCCCTATGGAAAGGGAGAGAGAGAGACACAGGACAAGGGGAAGGAGGGAGGGAAAGAAGGGCCTGCTGCAAGAGATCCTCTAGAAGATCTACAGTTACGGAACATTCGAAGATCTACTGTTACAGTAAGTTGTTATGTAACTGTACTATCTTACCTCGAGGGTACCTCTTGTAGCAGGCCATCACCGGTAGGATGAGTCTCAAGCAGTCCTGGCAGAACAGACAGGCAGTCTGGGTGGTAAGTAAAAGAAACAGTAGCCTAAGAAAGGAGGCCTTGGAGGACAGCTAGGCCAAAGTTGGCCCTACACCGAGAGGAGATGTCCAGACTGTAATGCTTAGCAGAGGTGTAGACAGTACTCCAGGTGGCAGCAGCACAGATGTTAGTAGCTGACACATTACAGAAGCAGGCCACTGATGTGGCCATACCTCTCGTGGAATGGCCTTTAACCCCTCTAGGAATTTCCTTGCTGTATTTCTGGTAACAATAGACAATGCAATTGACTAACCATTACACAAACACTGTTTGGACACGGGCACCCTCTTTTCCAGGGGTGAATAGAAACAAACAACTGATTGAACTTCTGTGAATCCTTGGTCGGGTGTGTATAGTACCTCAAGATTCAATGCACATCCAAGGTATGGAGTAATTCCTCCCCTTGACTGGAATGCTCCGGAAAATAAACAGTCAGGTGGCTGGATTGATTAAAAGTAAACTCCAACACAACCTTAGGAAGAAACTTATGATTTGTACACAAATATGTGAAAAACCAAATAATGCTCCTTGCACATGAGGGCCTGAAGCTCGGAAATCCTTCGAGCAGAAGTAATGGAAACTACAAATAACACTTTCCATGACAGAATGCGCAGCTCGCAAGATGCGGCTGGTTCAACGGAATGCAGCATAATATTTTCCAACACAAAATTAAGGTTCCAAGGTGGGATGGGGTCCCTGACTGGTGACTTCAAATGCAGAATGCCCCACAAGAATGTGTGGGACACATCGAACGGGCCACTGAGCACCCATCCACAGGTACACGATATGCAGAGATAGAGGAGAGATGTATCTTGATAGTGGAGTACCGAAGGCCTGAGAGGGACAGAAGGTACTCCAGAACCTGATCCACTGGACAAGTGAAGGGATCTAAATGGTACAATGCAACCCAAAGAGCGAAGCCCTTCTATTTCATAGAGTAAGTGGCCCTGGTGAAAGGCTTCCTGGCCGCCACCAAGACATCTGCTACTCTGGGGGAGATACCAAATCTGATGACGGCCATGTCCTCAGTGGCCATATATGACAGTGGAGAGACCGGAGGTCCGGATGGACCAGGGTGCCCTGTTCCTGGGAGAGCAAGCCTGTGCACAGGGGCAGGGACAGCAGACGTTCCACTGCCAGTTGTTGCAGCAAGGGGAACCAGATCAGATGAGGCCAGAAGGGGACGATGAGGATCACTATAGCCCCCTCCATCTGGAGTTTGATCAGGACTCATTGAAGGAGCGGTAAGGGAGGGAAGGAAGGCATAAAGAAACCTCCCTGTCTAGGAGAGGGACGTGTCTTGCCAGAAAACTCCAGGCCCTGGATCTAGCGAGCAGAAAAGTGGCAGTTTTGCATTGTGTGGGGACATAAAAAGGTCCAAACTGGACCAACCCCATCTGTTGAAGAGGTCTTCTACCACTAAGGTTAGAAGTTCCCACTGATGGGCTCTGGACCGTGAGTGACTTAGGCTGTCCGCCAGGATGTTTTGGTCGCCAAGAACATGGATGGCCAAGAGTTCTAGTCTGCGTTCGATGGCCCAATATCAGACTCTCATTGCTTCCCTGCACAGGGGATAGGAATGAGTCCTCCCTGCTTGATTATGTACTAAACCACACACATGTTGTTCTGCCTAAATCAAGAGCGGACCTCGAGCTAGGTCTGAAAGGCCTGGAGGAGTACAGAATGGCTTGCATCTCCAGGACATTTATGTGGAGATCCTTTTCTGTCTTGGAGCATGTCCCTTTAGTTTGGTGGGTCCCCATGTGGGCTCCTCAACCAAGGCTGGAGGCATCCGTTCTAAGGATCCGCTAAGGGGGAGGTATAGAAAAGGGAACTCCCTGAAACTGGTTGCTGTGTTCCAGCCACCACAACAGTACTTTCTTGAACAGACCTGACACCAGCACTAGTTGATCAAGGGCATCCAAGCACTGGTCCCACTGGACCACAGTATTCACTGGGGGATTCACATATGCAGCCTGGCCAAACAAACTGTGGCAATGGCCGCAGCCATAAGTCCAAAAAGCCTCAAAAAAGACCCTTACCAGAATGCAATGGCTGGAGTAAAGGAGTCAGGCCTGGTCCATCAAATGCTCTGCTCGGTCTGGAAGTAAGAAGGCCTTCCTGGGTGGTGATCACTGAAGGCATCAGGAAGGGTATTAGCATCCCTGTCGATGGGTATGAGAGGAGAAGACCCAGTTCAAGAGGGAATGATTTAGAAATCTGAAAGTAAAGCAGTGGGGATAGAGATGAGTTGGGTTAAAAGGAGGGACTTCACATTATGACAAAGTTATGAAGAGAGTGGGAGAGTCAATTTAAATTGAAATCACCTGGTATGAATAACTCTTCAGAGGAGGACTACGAGGAGATGGTAGTGAGTAACCCGGTTACTGAAGGTGGAGCCATGCCAGGACAGCAGCAGACACCAGCAGTAAATATTGAGGTATAGAAGGGGAGGGTGAGTTTGAGAAGGAGCATCTCATAGGTAGAGGGAATAGAGATGGCGAGCACAGACTCAAACTGAATGTTTGAGGAGAGGTATATGGTTACACCACCATCTCTGTTTGCATGATCCTGTTGAAAAATGGGTGAAACCGGGACAACAACAGAATCAAGGGTTCCTAAGGGCAGTCAAGACTCTGACATCACTAACACATCAAATGTAAGGTTAACCATGAGTGACTGCAACAAGTTGCTCTTAGGGAGAAGGCTATGGATGTTAATACGGGCCACCGTCAAACCTTTGGGGGAGAGGGGACGTCAGGGAAGGGCCAGGGTTGAGTCCAATATTTGCAGCAACTAAAAGCAGCAAAGAGATAAGGCACTTAAGAGAATCTATGAGATGCTTATGGGAAGAGGAAGGGAGTAGGATGGGTAAGAGGTAGGAGGATGATAGAATGGACCTGAGGATTTTGAGATGATGGTAAGGAGATGAGATAAGATTGAAGCCAGGATGACAGGAAGAATGGAGTGGAGGAGGAGTGGGTGGGAGATGGTGAGGAGGAAAGGTGGTGGACAAAGACAGGTAAGGATAGATGGAATGGGGGAAGGGGGTGAGAGAGAACAAAAAGGGGAAGAGAGAAGTGTTAGGAGCATCGCAGTAGAAAGGTAGCAAAGCAAACACATGCTCTGCAGTGTACACAATTACTCTGGCTGGATAAGTTACACTCAGATGGAGTGGAAACTGAGTTAGGTGAAAACGGTCTTAACCAGAAGTGGGAGATCAGAATTAAATTAAATTGCTAGAAGGCCAGAATAAAATAAAACTAGGGGTGCTTAACTCCAGTGTGAAGGAAACTAGCCAAATAAAAATGGAAAATTTAGGGTTAGGCAGATAGTTAGATGACTACAAATTAAAATTAGAAGATGGAATAAATAAGATAAGCCCTGATAGGGAGAACTATTCAAACAAAAGGGGAAATAAGGTTTGCCTAGAAAAATAAAATGAATTTGAATTTAGAAGTAACTAATTGGTTTTGCAATGTTAATTATGGAAAAGAGGAGGAAAAACAAAATAGGCCTCCCCTGATTGGGAAAAGGCTAGAATTAACTGATGGGGATATGAGTTAACCCAGATGGCAAGGTAAGATAATGGCCCTTATCAGGGAATTAAACAAGAAAACTCACAGCAACAATATAAACAGATTTGGCAGTACTAATAAAATCAAAAAATGTGGCAGTAAGTAGGAAAGCCATATTAAACTCTAATACAAGGCCTATTTCAAGGGATAAGAAATGCAGCTTTTCAAATACATAACTAGGATAACAGTAGCAACAGCAGTAAAAACAGTAAAGTCTTTGAACACAATAGTGAGTAGGAGAATCAACCCAGTATGTACTTACTCAGGGCAGGAGCAGGTAAACACTGAAGGGCAGAGTGGCCGACTGATGGCTGACTCCACAGCTGGACGCGCACAGTGTGACGCCTATTTAATTTTTTTTTATTTTTATTTATTTAGTTTTTGTTGATCGGGAAAGGAGGACTAAAGAATTCTGCCTATTTTCAGCCTCGTCCCAGGGAAGGGGGATACAGATGGATGCCAACTGACATTGAACCAGATTAAGCTGTTAGTGGTTTTTTTTAGTTAATGGGGGAAATTTGGCCAGGACACCGGGCCAGACCTTGCATGTTGTTAAAGGAGAAAGACGTGCTGGAGGTTGAGGAGCAGGTCTCATCCCCTACCTCTGGATTATCAGAGACCGACCACTTCTTTGATGCAGAGGGCATCTGGAGCATGAAATCTCATACCCTGTTGAGGACACAGTTGTTCAGTCAGTCGATACAGTATCACAGATGGAAATAAAACAAGTTACAACAGGAGCATGCCGCAATAGGGGTAGAGTTGGAAGCCCCATAACGGGCGTTGTTGGCAGAAGAGGAGGCATGCTTTAATTTACGAAAAAAGGAACTCACCGAAGCCTGACTCTCAGGTGTCCCAGGGAATCCCTCTTGCTCCGACTCTACTCCCTGAGCTATCTGAGAAACTGGAGGCACACGGATCTACTTCGAGGAGCATCACTCCTGCAAACCCAGCCACAGTGTCCCCAGACAGCAAGTTTGTCTTTTCAGCAACTCAGTGGAATCCCTCACTATTTGTATTTGGTATTGCTCCTAGTTCAACTGGGTCTCCATCCGGAAAGGTCACCACAGCTCCTGCTCAAGCTGGCCTAAGTCGGGGACCCATTTCATTTACAGCAGCAGGATCCTTGGATGCTCTCTCCATAGAAAGGAGACTACGGGATGCCAGCTGGGCAAAAGGCAGCAGGACAGAGAAATGGATTTTGGGCATGACGCCCATTCGAATGCCTCAATTGGATGGACTAGCTACTTCAGCTACTCAGGAACATTCTACTTTGTCTAATTCCACTACTGCTTTCATGGGTTCTGACTCTGAAATGGAGTCAATAAATACAGGGATGAGCTCTCCCTTGGATATGCCCCCCAGACCTCCAGTTAAACACTGGACCCAGTCCTGCCATTGCTCAACACAGTACAGGTGGAGAGTACTGATGCAGTTCAGGTGAATCTTGAGCCTGGGTCTGGCACAACAAAACTGCCACACTTTGAGACTACACCTCAACTGTCCTCCTCGACCATGACTAGTGCCGGGCCTATGGATGCACCACCTGTACAGCAACCCAGATTCAGACCCTATGCCTCCCTCTTTCATGCACCAGTGTATCTGGCTAAAAGACAATATGCAGTGCATCTCCATTAAAAAGGAAGCCTTGATTCCTTGCCAGACAGAGTGTACATTGCACATACCATGTTAAAAGGCTCGAAGGGCTTTCTGGCCACAGAGGTATATGCCTTGATCCATGTCTCTGGAGAGATGACATTCGATATTAGTTTTAAACTGATTCAGGGCTTAGAAAAATTTTGGCAGAAATTCCACATGCTTAAACTCTCTCCTTTGTGGGCACCTTTTGAAGTTACCCCCCCCCCCACACACACACACACACACACACAACCTGCATTTACTATTCTCTTCTGAAATGAAGGAGTGTGTGTGTGTGTGACTGACCTATTGTTCTGATCAAAACAGCACTGCACCATTCAAGGGAATCCAGAGGCCATTTTTGAGTCTGAGCAGATCTGGACTGGAGGATGAAGGGTTAGTCTCATACTATATTCTACAGACACTGGATTCCAACATCTGCTAACATCTATATTGATCGAGACCGAGGTGTGCTCTTCTACAGTGGGCAGCCAAAGGCATGCTACAGGTGCGGATCGCCTACTCACCTGAGCAGCCTTATGATAAATTGAAGTGCACTTTTTGTAATGAACTAGGACATACTAGCAGTCATTGTAAGAATCCATACATATGCAGTTTATGAAATGAGCCTGGGCACTCCTATGCCGCTTGCGATAGGGCCGCACATAATCAGGAAGCACAAATAGCTCAGAACAGAGATTGTTGATTGCTCTGGCTCAGTGTAACATGCTTAAGAGGGGCCCACAAACTAGCAGGCCTGCAGCTCCTTGTTCTGGATCAAGACCATCCTCTGGAATCAGTGAAGCCTGAGCCCCCTCCATAACCCCAGGCAGTGTCAGTTCAGGCAGATTTAGACAGTGAAAATGCCACTGACCCTCCCTCAGGCTGTGACTCCCATGTCTCCTCAAGATGCGGTCTTGAGTCCCAAAGAGACAGTATGGAAATTGCTTCTACCTCAGCAGAAGTGGTAGTAATGCCCCTCGCCCCCTTCTACAAGCAGAGATAGGATGGTTTTCCTGTGCAGGGATTGTAGGAACCTCCCTCCAACCACAGTTTCCAAATCAATGCTATGCCCCTGACCAACAGGTACACTGCCTTAAATGCCCATTCTGAAGTGTCAGGAGAGAAATCGGATGAATCATCCCGAAGTTCTTCCGTGCCTGATCAAGGTACTGATACGGAAGAGATGCTTCTGGAGAGGAGAGATGAACCTTTATCCAGGACAGACAGTCCCTCGGGTAGAAAAACTAAAGAAGAAAAACAGGGTCCCAAAAGGGAGACAGAAACAACCCCCATGAATTCACTATAGAATGTGTCCCCCCTTTTTTCCTAAGGAATTCTAATGTATGCTTCTACTGGCTTGTTGTTTGCCACAATCAATGTTAATAGTATCAAGTCAAGTAGAAAGAGGGGAGCTACATTTTCCCATTTAATTTCTAGGGGACCAGCTATTTATTTTCTGCAGGACACCCAGATACATATCATGGTTGAGATTTCCAGAGTAATCCAAGAATGGTATGTGGGTCCCTCATACTGGTCCACTGGCATGGATATGTGTTCAAGGGTGGGTATTTTATTTTTTGACATTGAATTTAAGTTGATTAAGTTGGTAGATCTGCTGCCAGGTAGAGCTTTGATCTTAGATGTCAGTATCAAAAACCAACTTACCGTTTAATTAATATTTATGCAGCTCAGACTAAGGCAGATTGCACTGAACTGTTTCATCTAGTTCAGCCATATATTTTTTCTGCACATCATAGTGTTTGGGGGTGATCTTAATTGTGGTCTTTCTTTGGCAGACAGAAGTAAACAGGCAAAAACTACAAACATTTTCTGTGATACCACATGCCTAGTTAATGTCATTCAGTCAGCTTCTTTGAAAGATGCATACCGTTCCTTCCACCTCAGGTCTGACTTTTCATAAAGGTCCCCTTGCCACATGTATTTATTTCTTTTTTATTGTAAAAAATATGTCAGTGGACTCTACTGCAGTCGAAGCAGTGGAACTCTCTGACCACAATATTATTCTAATGTTTGTGGCACAGTAGACTCTTTTACTGCATGGCCCTGGTATGTGGAAATTTAACTCCGCAATGCTAGAGCACGCTTCCCTAGTACAGCATATTAAACACTTCACAGAAGCCAGGAAATCTGTTTTTATTTTGTATGCAGCTCCCATACACTGGTGGGAGGATACTAAAAGTGATCTCAGGTCCTTATTGCGTTCCAAGAGCAAACAACACCATGTCACGCTGTATTTTCAATACTTACAGAACAGGAAACAACTCCAGAAGTTGAACTCTTTCAGCATAACTACGGTCTTAACTATACAGACCAAATTAAAAAATAAAAGCGGAAATAGTAAACTTTCACTTCCGTCAGGCAGAAGGGCTGCATCGGCAACATCAATTTGGGGTACAAGGGAAGAAGGCAGTACTGTGTCCCTACGACAGCTGTAAATCCAGAACCTCTCAAAAAACTTTTGAAGTTTTATTTGATAGCCGCAAAACAGCACAGGATATGAAAAGTGGACTTTTGACCGTAGTTACACAACACACAACTAATTTATTTAAAGATACTCCATTGCAGGACACTAACAGACACATGTTTTTGATAGTTTTGTCCTGTCACACTGTCTAGATGCTGTCACCCACACTCTAACTCAAGCTATTTCCCCAGATGAAGTAAACTTCGCTATATAGTCTTTAAAACCTGGTAAAGTGCTAGGCCCCGATGGTCTCACAAATTAGATATATAAATTAATTGGACAGGGCTTCAGTACAGAACTGGCAAAAGTATTTACAAGTATCGAACTCGAATGATATCCCCATTATCTAGGTCTATGAGTACCCTGATTTATTTATACAAAAAGGAAGATAAACGTAATCTTGAAAACTGGAGGCCGATTAGCCTCTTAAGTAGTGATTTTAAGATATTGACGAAAATATTGCATAGTAGACTGGCTTTAGCAGCACAGTCTTTGATTACTTTGGCTCAGTCTTGTTCAGTGAAAGACCATTCTAAAACTGACAACCTAATTCTTCCGAGAAATATTTGAGAGAGGTGCCAAACAGCACCCAGATAGTTATATTTTGCCCTGGATCAGAGACAGTATTTGACTCTGTAAACCGTAAGCACTTGTGGTTTGTACAAGTCTTATGGAATTCCTCTTCCCTTTATGGGTGGATTCCCAGTCTCTATTGTGCAGCAACAGTCATCCCCATGATAAGCGGCTGGAGGGACCTGATGACACCTATATAGCAAGGGGTTGGGAAGGGCTGTCCTCTAAAGCCCCATATATGTTTTAGTACTGACCTGCTGCTCAGAGCCTTGAACACCACTCCTCTTCTGCACCCCTTGCAGTGTCAGGAAAGGGTGATACTACACAAGGCTATGGCTTATGCTGATGATTTTAGTATCATGGTTTCAGATGTTCCCTCAGTGGTCACTGTCATAAACATCTGTACTGAGTTTGTAGCATTTTAGTGTCCCTAAACCTGGAGAAATGTACTGAGAAAAAAGAGAAGCCAAGGCCTCCCCTGGACAGTCAAATTCTGTGTATTTTCTATGATGAAGGACAGATGGATCTTTTGAACTGGTCCCCAAAGCTGGATTAGGTTAAGTCTCTGGTGGCCAAGTGAAACCAGTGAAAAATGAGTAAAAAGAAAATAGCTGTTTTAGTTAAAACATAACTTGTTCTGTTATTTTTATACATTAGCTATCTCTCCCTCCAACAAAAATCTCTGAGGGGACCCTCTATAGCATATTTTTTCAGGCTATACAGGGTAGCCGCCTGAATCCAATTAAGAGGAATGTTTTATACCTCCCAATTAGAGAGGGCGTTTAAATATAGTTAACCCTTGGTTTTCTTTTAGTAGTTTTTTTTCTTGTCTAATTTACAACCCTTATATATTTATTATTCAATACAGGTGTAACCCCCTCACGGCTCCTTATTTAACTAACAGGCACACCTCCCATACTTTTTCCTGTCTAGGGAAAAGAGAGGTGGGGGTACAAAACAATTGTATAGAGACAAAACGCAAAGTGTGTACTAGACACAAACAGACCTATGCCAAAACCCAGGTCCTGAGCAGAGAACTTCTGCTGAGGGCGATGCTAGGTTTGTGACTTCTGGACAGGGGTACCCAGTAAATCCACACTGGAAGCAGTAACTAGATTGTCCATACCAGGTTGGGATTCTAGAGTATGCCTTTATTCCGAAACAAAGTTGGAACACAAAAGCAAAGATGGACCCCCAAGGGTTTACATTTCGTGGCACAAGGCAATGCAGAACACATCCGTAGAAAACAGAAACTTGACCTCCCATATAGCATTGGATTAAACGTCTGGAAATGTGGAACTAGCCACAATGAAAACACACAAACTTCGTCTGGAAGTGGCATTAGGCCATTACTTAGAACTGTTCTCATAATGGCATAGGATTAGACATCTGGAAATGTGGTAATAGCCACAGTGAAAACACACAAAATTCTCCTGGAAGTGGCGCTAGGCCATTACATAGAACAGTTCCCATGTGGCATTGGATAGGAATGTGGCACCCTGGCCATGACGGAGCACACTAGGGTTCAAGACTAGCAAAACCCACATACTAGGGGAAAACGACTTCAGGCATTGGCCACATGCCCTGACAGAAAACAGGCACCCTTACAGAACCTGAATTGCTAAACTGGTCACTCCAGATGGGGGGGTCTCCCACCTTTTGCTTCCTCGTCCATACCCCAGCCATTCTTTCAGAGTTACACCTCAACTAATACTGAACTGTAGAAAGTATGCTATCTTCAAATGCTTAGCACATTTTAGCATCGGAAAACACCACTAGAGTGTAAAGTTAAAGTTCTGAACAAAGGGCATAGTCACATATGGGACATCCACTATTGTTAGCAACTTTAAAACAGACTTAGTGAGAAAATATTCATGGAAATGGGTGACTAGGTCCTTTTATCAGAGAGTCACCCACAGAAAACAGTGCAAGTACATATCTTGGTAACTCTCAGAAAGAAACTACTACAGTTTGTACACCAAAGGCAGCTTCAAAATGTTCTAGGTTGAAACAGGGATTGCTCCTCAAAACCTCTGCAGTCCCCCTCATCCCACTGGGAATGAGGGCACAGGAAATCCTGGAGACAGTTTCCACCACTTCACAAATCAGGCAAAAGATGTCCTCAGACTAGAGTGAGAAAAATGGCACTACACTGCTCACTCTCTGAGCACTGGAACTAAGACTACCCTCGAATTCTAAACTCCCACACTCACAACAAGCTGTGGCTTGTGTTTCTGCAAGAGCTCTAAATGACATCACCTCTGCTCTCCAGCTGAGACCAAGTAAACAGAGAGGGAGCAGGTGAAAATCCATTTACCTAGATATTCACTAGCTGCCTTCTCTACCTAACACTGACATTGATGGGATTCTAGTAACCCCAGGGAACAGGGTGGTTACACTCGCCCCTAGCCAGGTAAATGACTGTCCACAGTCATTCCTTTACCCAGCACCAGGCCATCCTACCCCAGGGTTTTAAATAACTGATTAGCAGTTTTTTTCTTGGGACAAAGCTAACTGTACAGAAAGTATTTATATAGGTTTTCTAGAAGTGTCATGTTTGTTAAACACAGTGAGACAAGTGCTATGCATTTTCACAATGTTTTAGCACTTTTATGAGCAAAACGCTAATCAATTTTTGGAGTTAAATAAATCCCTGCTACTCTCTGTGTTACCTACAGGGAGGGTGATCAGGCCCTCTCCTACCATGTGCCAGGCACAGACAGGCAACACTAAAGGCACAGAGGCCAGCAGCTAAAACTTCAGCCCCTATCTTACGATCTATATGGAAGATCAGTGACTCCAAGAAATTGCCTGAAGCATGCCCTAATAGACTAGAAGTGAGGCCCCTACTGCAGCTCAGGACCACAGCCTGTCTATCCCCCTAGCCCTCTAGGAAAAATCTATCTGACCAAGCTGCCCAGAGGGGAACCTCCCCCCAAACCCAGGGTACCTGCAAACAAAAACACCAGGAAACAATACATTGCAATGCATTACATTTCCCACACTTTCCCCACTTACACCTGTGAAGAAAAACATGTTAACACCCTGTTAACAACAACATTTCTAAAATTCTAGGGGGAAAAAAAGGAACTCGGATGAGCTCCAACATCCTCTTCTTTTCTTCTTCAGGATCACCTGCGAAAGAAGAAAAAACACAAAACCATATTCTGCATATCACACAGTGTCTAAACCTCTACTTGAACACCAAAGAATCCCAAAAATATTTTTAGAAAGTACAAAACTAGAAAATGGAAAAAACAGACATTTATACAACACATTTTGGGGGATGGAATGCCATAAATGTCCCACACTAGTGAGAGAATGTTGTTGCCCGATGGCAAGGTCCATAAAAGAGTCTTCCTGGGCCGGGGCCTGCAGAAGAACAGTCCTGGAACACGGCACAGCCTGAAAGACACTGCAATCCATGGGGAGAGTCTGAGGATAGTTCAAATAGTTTATGGTAGTCTGCCAGATGTAGGGTGTGGTGTTCAAAGTCAGTAAAACATAGAAAAATGGATCTTACCAGTTCCTTGAAGACCAATACAAAGATCACCTTACTTCTCCAAGCTGAAGACTCTTACCCACCAGGCGGCATCTTCGGATACAGCTGGGTTGATATCCTCTGGAAAACCAGGCAAAGAAACAGGAAAAAACAGCTGAGTTGATGTCATCTTGGAAACTGAATGATGAAACAGGAAAACAGCTGGGCTGATGTCATTCTGCGTTGCCAGGCTATGGAAATGGAAAAACAGTGCTGGGGTGATGAATCTGGATGCTCCCGAAGATCCTGGAACACCAAAAGAGCTGCATCTTCCTCCTTAATAACTGGTGCTGCTAGATGACAGACACTGCACTGTCACTGCTTTGCTTCCCTCTAGACATGCTGGGAATATTCACAGGGAGTCGCACCATTAAGTGTAATGCCACTTGGGGTGAGGTGCAAGAACTATGACACCATCTAAGCGTTCAAAGTTGATGTTGTGGAATGTCTCATTCCCTGCCTTGTCCACAGTTCGCACAGTGTCCATAAACACAGTTCTGCCCAATTTCCAGAATTTCAGTTTATCACTGATGATGCTATCTCTGACACATGCTGCTGCACCATGATGCAAATTCTTGCATGCCTCTTACAATAACCAGGATTGCCTGTTCTGTTCAATTTCCTCCCAGACTCTATGAGAAAAGGTAGGAAAGGACCTCCCCTATATGGCGTTGGCCCGTCTACGTATCAGTCTCTCCTCCTTGCTACTCTCCATAGGTGTACAGCCCATGGCTCGGCTTGGGGTGGCCAGTCCTGGTTAAGCCAGTGCCGCATACTTAATGAACAAAAGAACCTGTCCCCAACCATCTCTGTAGGCAGGGTACTGGAGCCTTCTTCTTCTGTCTCCAGCTCCTCCGAGACAAGAGCTTGAGGGTGCTCATTGGGACCCTCAACATGAAGATACATCTCTTCATCCTCCTCTTCCTCACTCAGGATCTGAGCCCAGCAGTGAGCAGTCGTCCTCACTCCTGAGACAGTCCACTCCTCACTGGGTGGGGAGGTAGACACCTCCCAGTTCAACGTCTCTTGCAGTTCGTCCTCCCCTACTAGGCTAGGATTAGAACCCTCCTTCCATGGGTCCATGGATCCTTCTGTCGCACTGCCCATCGGGGACATAGGCATGGAAACATCTCTAGGTGTCTGCCCTTGCAGTAAATCCATACTCTCTCCTTCTGTGCTACACTCTGTGGAGTCTCCCCCAACAGCTTCAACCTGGTGCTGTGTGCTGCTACTTGCAATGTTGCCTACTTTGGTCCAAGTGGGAGCCAATCAAATTTTTGATGCCCTCTCTGGCAGTGCACCCCTACTCATACCATACTTTACTAGGTAATCCAAACAGTGGGGTATCAGAAACACATCCCTTCCAGCCCTGAGGCACATAATGCATAGTCTCACTGAATAACTAGGGATTGATACATCTGGAGGCAACCCTTCACCATAGAAAGTTCTCTCCATTTCTCTTAGTGTTGCCACCTCCTCTGCTATCATAGCTTGGCATGATCCAGGTAACAGAAAGTTCCCGAAGCCATGTCTGCAATTAAAACACAAAGTTTTTGTTTACTAATCTCAGTACAGTCTCACAAAATGGCCCCTGCTGCTGTGTTTACATTGTTAACCCGTCCTGTAATGGCGGGTAGCTCTCCTCATGCATCAAATCTGTTTCTGACTCAATAACTGTGCATCCAACCTTTTCTGCTACTGATTTTGCTCAAACTGTATCGATTGCACTGCTTTGCATCTTTCTCAGCACATTCATATGATTTTTTAGGACTTTACTGTTAGCATACAAATTAAACTATTTACACATGCTCAAAGTCACTTACAAGCCACAGTATTTCTTTTTCACAGGATTGCCTGTTTACGGCACTATAATACACCTCACAGTCTCTCACTTGCTTAAGAACATTTTACTGTTGCTGAATCCATCATAAATACTTACAGTCTCTGCTCAGAATTTTGTTTGTTGCACTTGTTGTTTTACAACTCACAGTCCTCTTTGCAAAACAATCTAACTGCTTGCAAACAGATTCAGCTGGCTTGAAAATCACAGCACAGTTTGATGCACAGTTGTTTGGATTTGTACTCACTGAAATCAGTAGCTGGCTTTCTCCAGTGGAAACTTTCTGCCTGGTGCCGATCCTGGAAGGCCTCTGGGGTGAAACAGGCTGGTGGTCCAGCCGATTGTTACCACGAACGCCACGCTCACTCTCCAGTCAGTTAGATAACGGGTTGAGCCCAAATTTGTACAGCAAAAGTCTGTTTTTTTTATAGATTAGAATTTTCACAAGCCCCTCAATGGTTGATCCTGGTCAGACCAGCTCGCACGCCACTTGCTCTCTCCTACTTAAACACTCAGCGGCACTCTGAAGCTGGTTAGGGGGCGGGACTGATTGTAGTCGCACCAATCACTCGACACTATGCAAATGAGCCCCTCTCTCTCTCTCTCTCTCTCTCTCTCTATCTCCCTTCCTTCACGGCGATCATCGAGCAGGGCAAATTCAAACTGTAACCTGTAACTTTTTTTCTCGACTGCAATTTCACGGCGGGAGCACCATTTTGAAAATTTTCTCACACAGAACTTCGCAATTTCTTTAACTACTCTCCCAATTTGCACACAAAGTACATGAAATATTCAGGGCACATTTCTCTCTTTGTTTCCTAAAGTCCACATTACTTTGGGCAATTAAAACTTGAGATTTAAAAGTTCTGTAAAACATTCTAGATGCAGAGACAAGGACATACACTTTCTGGCTTTACAGTCAATTGTTAGTTGGCACAATCACACAGCAGCACTGTAATAGCAAGCGCACAGCGGCACATATGGATGGCATTCTCTTGGGCAAGATCCTTTTGTGCAAAGCTTCCTTTCCTGTTTTGGGCTACCAAACTGCCAGACAGACAAAACGCTAGCCATATCCTCAGCAAACATCTCTTGTTCTCTCCCCAAATTCAAACAATATCCTTAGACAAGCCCCTATTTTTGTAATCCCCCCCACCGGACCCTTATTTAACTAGCAGGCACACCTCCCATACTTTTTCTGTCTAGGGTAAAGAGAGGGTGGGGTACAAAACCACTGCATAGAGAGAAACACAAAGTCTGTACTAGACACAAACAGACCTATACCAAAACCCAGCTCCTGAGGAAAGAACTTTTGCTGAGGGCTATGCTAAGTTTGCTACTTCTGGACAGGGGTATCCAGTAAATCCACACTGGAAGCAGTAACTAGATTGTCCATACCAGGTTTTATTTATTTATTTAAAGATTCGGAGAAGACCTTTGAGCACAAGCTCTTTTTCAAAGGTTCCAGGTTGGGATTCTAGAGTGTGGCTTTTATTCCGAAACAAAGTTGGAACACAAAAGCAAAGATGGACCCCCAAGGGTTTACACTTCGTGGCACAAGGCAATGCAGAACACATCTGCGGAAAACAAACTTGACCTCCTGTATAGCATAGGATTAAACATCTGGAAATGTGGAACTAGCCATGATGAAAACACACAAACTTAGTCTGGAAGTGGCACTAGGCCATTACTTAGAACAGTTCCCATATGGCATAAGAGTAGATATCTGGAAATATGGTACTAGCCACAGTGAAAACACATAAAATTCTCCTGGAAGTGGCACCAGGCCATTATTTAGAACAGTTCCCATGTGGCATTGGATAGGAATGTGGCATCCTGGCCATGACAGAGCACACTAGGGGTAAAGACTAGCAAAACCCACATACTGGGGTAAACATCTTCAGGCATTGGCCACGTCCACTGACAGAAAACAAGCACCCTTACAGAACCGAAGTGCTGAACTGGTCACTCCAGATTGGGGTGTCTCCACCTTTTGCTTTCTCATCCATACCCAGCCATTCTTTCAGTTACACCTCAACAAATACTGTACTGTAGAAATTATGTTACTGTATCTTCAAATGTTTAGTACATTTTAGCATCGGAAAACACCACTAGAGTGTAAAGTTAAAGTTCTGAACAAAGGGCAGAGTCGCATATAGAACATCCACTATTGTCAGCAACTTTAAAACAGACTTCATGAGAAAAAACTCACAAAAATGGGTGAATGGGTCCCTTTATCAGAGAGTCACCCCACAGAAAACAATGCAAGTACATATCCTGGGCAACTCTCAGACAGAAACTACTCACAGTTTGTACACCAAAGGCAGTTTCAAAATGTTCTAGGTTGAAACAGGGGATTGCTCCTCAAAACCTCTGCAGTGTCCCCTCATCCCACTGGGAATGAGGGCACAGGAAATCCTGGAGACAGTTTCCACCACTTCACAAATCAGGCAAAAGATGTCCTCAGACTAGGGTGAGAAAAATTGGCACTACACTGCTCACTCTCTGAGCACTGGAACTAAGACTACCCTCAGAATTCTAAACTCCCCACACTCACAACAAGCTGTGGCTTATGTTACTGCAAGAGTTCTAAATTACATCACCTCTCTGCTCTTAGCTGAGACCAAGTAAACAGAGAGGGAGCAGGTGAAAATCCATTTAACTAGATATTCACCAGCTGCCTTCTCTACCTAACACTGACACCGATGGGAATCTAGTAACCCCAGGGAACAGGGGGGTTACACAGGAAAGCTTGGAGCTCCTTCTTTTATTTCTCTTGTCAACCATGGTTTAAGAGATGGGATGCTGGACAATTACGAGGTCTTGGAGCTCCTAGACAAACACCCTTCTATGTTTGGAAACTTTTTTTTGTAATTAAAAGCCTGGAAGTTCACTAGTGTAATGATTTTAACTGGTCACAGGAAGACTATGTACTCGCACATTACTGACTTATACTTTACTGATCCTTTTTCCTTTCCAGTGTCCTCCACCTAGTTTACCCTCTTTGAAAAAATATCTGACGAATGAGAGAATTCCTCTGCATGTATGTGACATTCATTGGCTACGTTGCCACGAAAAATTAAATATTAAGGCAAATCAAAAGCACAACCTACTAGCTGAAAGGATGTGTAGTAGACACATCTGTACCAAACAAACTGAATCAATGCATCACCTTTTTTACATGTTCCAGTATCTCCCAGTTTTGGCTGTACTTGGCTACTCACTGGAAGGATACTGTTTTCACCACTTGGATTATACAGTGTTAATCTATGGGTCCTATCCCAACAGGTGGAACAAATGGAAGCAAGCATCCTAAATGTTGTAGTTTCATTGATAAAATGGCATACATGGAACTCAAGATGTTTGTTCACACTACAGCAAAAGGATATTAATCATCTTGAGTTGATATCTAAGATTACCTCTGATTTACAGAGGATTTATTGCTTAGAGATGAAAAATCGGCAATTGGTTCATCTAAAATCTGAGTGAAGGAATCTCCCTTGGATTATGGACACAGATGCTCTGATCACATAAATTCTTCCACAGGATTTAAGCTGGTGGATTCACTCACATCACCTCTTTCTTTTTATTTTTTTTCCCCTTTTGCCCTGATATATTGTTTTTGCTGATACAGTGCATAGTACTGGTTTGGTTTGGACCATAAGTTACTTTTTTCCGGAGGTTATCCTTTATTTTTCTTCTCCCCCCCCATTTTTTTCACATAGATAGCTGTACTGTTCATCCTTTAGGATTGTATGACATTTCCTTTTCCTTTTTGTATGGATCCTCTTTGTATATACTGTGTTATTTGGTGATTTATTACTTTGTGTGATTCTTTTCCCTAATAAACACCCCTACTCTTTTCAAGAAGTGCCATGGGATCTTTAACATCCACCTGAACTACCACCAAAACAGGCAGATGGGACCTTGGTTTAACTTCTCATCTGAAAGACGGCACCTCAGGAGTGCAGCACCTCTCTCATGCTGCACTACATGTCAGTATTGGAATATAACCCAAGTACCTGGTGTGGCATAGAACCCACAGCCTGCTGATCTTCCGGCCTCAGAGGTGAGTGTGCAACCTGCTGAGCCACTGACACTACAAGACTACCCTTCAACTAAAGGACCGCAGCAGAGGACCGTTAGGCCCAAATCCAGAAGTACTAGTGGAAGCCCAACCCCCTTCACACAGCTGCTCCCGATCAGAGCTCTAAGGCAGGTAATGCACCCAGGACCTTTTGAGTTACTCTGACTGGGGCGCATGAGAAGCACTGAGTGCTGGACACTGCCAAGAGAATGGGACTGCTTATGATGAAAGAAGGTAAGAGACTTTAAATTTACCCAGACTTGTTTTGCAACCATGGATAGGAGTAAGGCCTTGAGTGCTATCCCAGCCACCCTCCATACTCACTCATTACAATACCCTGCAAAATTAAAAGTGGTGAACTCAGGGAAACAATAACTTTATAACAATCTCCAAGATGCAAGGAATTTGTTGAAAAGAATAAAAATCAGACAATGGAATGCAGAACCCATCAGAGCATTTGGACTCAAAATAAACAGGTGAAAGACTATGACATCTGTTCGTGAGTATGGGATGTTTGGTACAAGGAAAGCGAAAGTGAGCAGGGAGGTAAAGGCAGTGCCTGATAGCAGGCTATATGCCTGTAAAAGATACGTATATGAAATGTTTAAGGTACGTGAATTATCTTACGACGGCGCTCAACCAGGGTAGACCAGTGGATGTCCTCTTTCTGGACTTCAGCAAGGCATTTGTTTTGGTACCCCACGCAGGTCTACTAGATAAGCTAGGGAGGATGGGAGTGGGACCTGATAGGTGGATTGGGAACTGGCTAGTTGGACGTACTCAGCAGGTGGTAGTTGAAGGTAGTCTCATCTTCCATGGGGGTCATAAAAAGTGGAGTCCCCCAGAGATCAGTTCTGAGACCACTCCTGTTTAATGCTTACATCTCCAATATCAGGGAAGGTGTCAGGAGTGAAATGAGCCTCTTTGCAGACAACTCCAAGCTCGGAGCGATGGTGGATAGGGAAGAGGGTAGGGTAGCCCTGCAGGGGGGATCTGGATGCTCTGGAAAGATGGTCACGCACCTGAAAACTGAAATTTAACACTAAGAAATGCAAGGTGCTCCACCTTTGGCATAGGAACCCAGGCCAAGTGTACACACCCTAGAAGGGACACACTGAAAGGCTTGAGTGGGGAAAGGACCTGGGGGTGCTGGTGGATGCCAAAATGAATAATTCAGAGCAATTTAGAAGGGCTACAGCCAGGGCAAATAGAATGCTGGGCTGCATCGCCACGGGGATTACCTCAAGAAGCAGGGGGGTGACTCTGTACAACTGCCTGGTTAGACCACACCTCGAATACTGCGTGCAGTTTTGGCGTCTGCACCTTAAGAAAGACACTGCACTCCTGGAGCAGATCAGAGGAGGGCAACCAAGATAATCTGGGGTCTGGAGAATAGGACATATGAGGACAGACTTGAGGAGCACGGCCTGTTCTCACTGGAGGAGAGGCGGGGGAGAGGGTATGACTAAGGTCTTCAAGTATCTAAAAAGGGTAAATGAAGTTAGCCTAAATGGGGTCTTTCAGAGGAAGGTGGGAGGGGCCACCAGGGGACACAGTTGGAGGCTAGAGGGTGGGAGACTCGGGGGAGGCAGTACTTAACTGAGAAGGTTGTGGAACCATGGAATGCACTGCCTGAGGAGCTGATGGAGGTATCTCACAGTGGAGAGGTTCAAAGAGGCTGGACAGGTACAGGTTGGGGGTGAAGCTGAGGAATGCCTTGTCTGGGGGGGCTCTGTGGGGAAAGGAGGATCATGGGATGAGCCAGAAGGATGGTAAAGGTACACATTCAGGGTACTGACTCCGAGCAGACTCGATAGACCATGAGGCCTACACTGCTGGCTTTTTAGTATGTTAGCTGCTTTATATGTAAGGGGCTTATACATATTAAATGGTGCTTGGCCTCAAGGCAACACTCTGTTAACCCCTTCCATGTTGTACCCGACTTCAGAAATCCAGTGGGTGGTTCTGATGCTATGAGACAAATGTTTTCTGTTAATTTCTGTCTGTTTAGGAAGCACATTATGTCCTCAGTTAGTTACAAATATGATTTAAAAATATAAGGGACTTAAACATGAGCAAGTATTTAGTGTATCTGCCAACCTTGAATTTGCAACCGATATATTTAATTGCCTTCTGAAAGCCTCTTAATAGTTATGGGTCTCTTTAGGGAGATAAAAAGGAGAGGCAGGCTGCACGTTAGTATACATCCTAAACTGTACAGGACCCAACAGTCTGATGTTAAGCCCGTATGGATATAAAATTAGTTCATCACTCCTATTTTAAGGTCCATTTCCGTTATGGCAACTGCTAGTCTACATACTATGTATAATTTGGAAACTGTCTGGATTTAGAGTAGTCCAGATGTAGTATGGTACCCCCATATGAGGTATAAAACTAAGCAGTATGATGATACATTCTATGACAAGAATGTGATTTAATTAAATGTGTATGTTTCTGCTGTGGATTACATTTTGCAAGACTGTCTTTTTAAAATTAATCCAAAATACATTAAAATAAAAAAAACTGACCCTGGTTGATTCTCCGAGCCGGAACATGCTGAAGGGCTAACACTCTCCTCCACAGCGGAGGGAGGGCAATGTTTTCCACTGTTTTACTGACACCTTGGGTGGGAGCCCATAGATCGCTGTGCAGCAAGGATTAACAGGCACTTCAGATGTGGGGTTTGGACACTGGTGTAACAGATACGTTTACACCTGCATGCATCACATGCACGCTCTAGGGAGGAGAAACAATGGAAACAGGGCACCAGCCCAGCCCAACACACACACACACACACACACTTCAGGCATTTCTCCCCTGCCTCCTGAGATGACCTCATGTGTGTCCATTCCTGATCCATCTACTGGATAAAGGGCCAGTGCCTCTCATGGGGCTGAAGGGAGGGTCCCACCACAAGGACATCTGAGGAGTTACACTGGGGAGGCATCCTGGGGGAAAGTGTCTGGAAGGCACGGAGGCTAGGAAGAAGGTCTACTGGACTTTTATAGAAGAAGGATCCAGTCAATGGTTATGGGGAAAAAAAGTATGCTGGAAAAAAAAAAAAGAAGTACCTGAAGAGAAACCCTCTTCCAGTCTTGCTTGGAGGAATCTGTTAAATGGCTTACAGACTGAATAAGGTGACTACTTCCAAAGAACAGTGTGTTGCTCCAGGAGGATCCCTTCTTGTGTGGAACCAGAAGAGTTGGGTGATCTTTTGATCTGGCCCTTGGCAGATGCTGCAGAGATGGCCTTTCTGTTTCCCAAAGCAGTTGTTGACTGCTAACTGTTGTTAGGCCTGAGTACAGAGTTCCATCTCACCCCTACATCTGGTTCAGTGATGTCACGGAAGTTATGCTCATTTCCTACCATCTGGATAAGGGCTAGGATGGTTCCAGTCCCAAACTGGAGTTGTACAACTTGCACTGATAACTTTTTTTCACTAACCCCCAGTAAGCTCCTTGAACAGGTTGTTTTCTCAGCTTAGAGACTAATGGTGAAGAACAACCTTTTGTTTTACCATGACAGCATGGTTTCAGAAAGACCCGGCCCACAGGTACTGCCTTGACTGGGTTAGAAACATGAACAGCGACAGCAGAAAAAGATCAGTAGTCCATCAAGTCTGCCAACTTCCTATTAAACACTGGGATCTAATGGTCCTCAGGATTCTAGCCTTCCACATCCTCTCCATTCTCATCCCTCATTCTATCACCCTGAGCAACCACTATACCCATCATTCTGCCCCAACTGTGCCTGAAACCACTAATGGTTTTTGAACCCATCACCTCAGCTGACAAACTGTTCCATGACTCCACTACCCCTTCTGTAAAGCAGTACTTTTCAAATCCCTCCTGAACCTCCCTCCTGTTAGTTTCCACTCACGTCCACACGCCTCAAGTTAGTATTCAAGCTAAATAGTTCCTGCAGTTAACCTCATTAATTTATTTTAGGAACTTGACGGTCTCTGTCATATCTCCCTCTCCTTCTGGCCTCCAACAAGTACATGTTTAGCGTCACAGGACCTGCCCTCCTGGCTTTGAATAATTTTGTTACTCTACGCTGCACTGTCTCCACCCTATCCCTATCTTTCCTGAGGTGAGGGACTCTAGAACTGGGCATAGTACTCAAGGTGTGGTCTCCCAAAGGATCTATACAGGGAAAGTATTACCTCTCCTTCTGCTATCAATACCCTCCGATACATCCCAACATCCTACTTGCCTTGCTATAAGCCTTGTTGCACTAACAGTTCCTTCAGGGAGTCACTAATGATAACCCCAAGGTCTCATTCTTCAGCAGCAGTACTAAGTTTCACCCCTTCCACCCTGTACTCTGTCCTGGGGTTTCAGTTCCTTAGGTGCATTACCTTGCACTTCTTGGCACCGAATTTCACCTGCCAAACCCATAACCACCCTTCTAGCTTTTGTAAGTCTCTCTGCATTTCCTTTATTCCCTCGTCACTATCCACCCTCCCACAGAGCTTTGTGTCATCTAAGAACAGAAACAACCCACCCCAGATTCCCTCATCAATGCTGCTGATGACCATGCTTAAGATGACCAGACCCAGGAGAGATCCCTGTGGAATCCTGCTCGTGACCTCCCACTCTTCGGATTTAGCCCCGTTGACCACAGCCCTCTGCTACCTCCCCTTTAGCCAGTTATATATCCAGTTCACCACCCTGATCCTCCAACTTCTTCAGCAAGCATCTGTGAGGCACTGAGTCGAAAGTCTTGCTCAGATCGAAGTAGAGTATAAATCCACAGTGTAGCCCCTATCTAATTCCCTTGTCCCGGTAAAAGAAAACTATCAGGTTAGTCTGAAAAGACCTCCGTGTTACAAATCCATGCTTTTTACTATCCTGAAGACCACTGCTCTCCAAGGAGTTCACAGTTCCTCTTTGACCAGTGACTCAATCAGCTTCCCCACAATCGAGGTAAGACTGACAGGCCTGTAGTTCCCTGCTTGTTCCTCATCCGCCCACTTATGAAGCACAGCTGCATCTGCTACTCTCCAATCCTTTGGAGCTATTCCTATCCTTGTCCTGTCACTAACCACATTCTCCAACACATGGGCACAGGCTGTCTAACTGGGGCAGTATATGTGGATCACAGCAATGCTTTTGACTTTGTTGACCACAACCTTTTTTTTGTCAAACTAACTTCCCTAGGTGTGATACTCAATCATGATGCATGGTTTAAAGACTACCCATTTGGGAGATCCAAGTAGTCATTGGTAACACAAGGCTGATGTTTTATCAACTTTAAGAGCTATCCACAAGGATCCCTTTAGGTCCCTTATTATTTTCTATTTTTTTATGCCTTACCCTCTTCATGTCAGCACAGTAACCAACAACTTCATATGGATAATTTGATTATCTACTCCAGCAGCAGATGACTTACTGCATTTTCCAGGAAAGAAAAAGTCTGGTGCTCACAACTCAGGATTCAGCCACAGTCCTTGTTTTACCAGTCCCTTGAATCAACAATTCCAGTCACTCGGTGCAGATTCTCTTCATTTCAAGTATAAAAACTGAGGACAAGTAAGTTGCAACAGTGAAAAGACATGAGCCGGACCCCTCACCAGGCAACCTGATGTTTCACGTGCTGTTTCCATCCATTACTACACTTTCTGCAGCCCTGACCAGAGACATTTTATATACAGTACATCGAAATGGCTATCCTGAAACCAACTAATTCTTAACTCTCAGAAAGCTATGCCCATATTACTCAGATCCTAACCAATACTGAAAAACCAACCATCTGGTTTTCTCTCATTTTGTGACTTTGATGGTCTCGTCTTGAGAACTTGGTCCAAGCATGAAATGCCTAAATTTTATTCTTGAGCCCTCAATGTCATTTTCAGACCATATTAAATTTGTTCATAAAAATGTTAATTAGAAATTGGGTGCATTGTACAGGCTGAAACAATTTCTTACTCATGAAGCTTATTTGAAAGTTGCTTGACTTCATGTCCTTTATTTACTAATCAGCTGCTGCAAAAGATCGGACACATGCTGTAGAATTACTGCATACAATAATGGTAAATTCTATGGTTAATACTATGATCTATAGGCATGGAGCCCATTTGATCTGGTACTGGGTGATTGCCAGCTGAGGACCTCTGAACAGGTGCGTAGTTTGGCCGTTATCCTCGACAAGGGATTGACCTTGAAGTCTTAGGTGTCATCTGTGGTCAATATCTCGTTTAACCATCTGAGAAATATCGCTCGAATCAGGCACCTGGTTCTGCCTGGTGACCTTCCAACTCTGGTCCATGCCTTTGTGACCTCTCACCTGGATTACTGTAATGCCCTCTATCTAGGGCTATCAGGGGTTCACATCTGCCATTTGCAGCTAGTGCAGAATGCAGCAGCCAGGTTACTGACTGGGCTTTCTCGATCTAGTCACATTACTCCTGTGCTGCATGCGCTAAACTGGCTGCCAGTGCAGTGGTGGATCACCTTTAAGGTCGACTTGCTGACCTACAGAGCCCTACATGGAGAGAGTCCGAGTTACCTGCAAGAGCTTTTTTGCCCCTACCGCCCCCTCCGCCCCCTTTGTTCCACTGATGAGGGATTGCTAGAGGTTCCCAGGGTGCACCTGAAAACATCTAGTGCTCGTTCATTTGCCTTTTTAGCACCTACCCTGTGGAATTCTCTACCTCGTTGGGTTCAAGAGTGCCAGATCATGGAGAGCTTCAAAACTGCACTAAAAATCCATTTATTTAATCTTGCTTTTGTGAATTACTGAGAATAATTAATTGGTTTGAGTACATTGGATTTGAATGCCTGTTTTAAAGTTTTATGATTTTATTTCTGTACAGCGCTTTGATATTTGAATTGCGCTTGATAAATAAAATTATTATTTAGACTGCCCGCCACTTTTCAGTGGTACAATTTCAAGCTACTCCCCTTTATTTTTATTTCAGTTCTCTTTTTTAGGTGTTTTTGTCTTCACTATCCAATACTACCTGTGATAAACTGTTCCACTGACCCACATATATCTGTGTATAGAAATATTTTCTCCAGTTTTTTTGAAATTACAACTTTTAATTTGTCTGCTATGCTCACTTGCTATTTGTACTTCCTTCCAGAGCTCAATATGTAGCATGCTTATTAGGTTATTATATATCATAATATTATATTATAATCAACATCTATTGGTTTGCATTATCTACCCCATTTCATAGCCATCACTGTAACCTTTATTCTATACTTGGTTTGTTTTCCCAACAGCAAGGAATACACTTTTCTTTTGTTTTAATTGACAAGGCCACCTGTCCTGCTGAATCCTCACCTTTGGAACAGTTCCTACATATTTGTTATTATTCATTTAATTAGAGATGCAGCATAAGATGCAGCATCTTGTTTTCATGTGGTTTCAGGGAGCACACCAGCAGTCATCAGGTTAACAAAGTCCAATAGGAATAGTTACACGCAGGCTAAAATATACACAGAAAAAAATATATAAAGGTAAGTACGTCCAAACAGCAATCTAACAAAGTGGGGTCACAGCAAAACTTACGAGCAATATTAGGCAACATGATCCTGGTAAAGGAGAGGGGGATTTTAGACCAAAATAAATCCCGGATGCTCTAAGGTGGCTGGAAAGACTGGACTTGAACACTTACAAGCTAGAAGCATTCCTCAATTGAAGAGAGAGTTTGCTCCAGGTGTCTGGTGCTGCAAATGCAAAGACCTTGCTATCAAATTCCTACTTTATCCTGGAAACTGAGAAGGTAAATGCTACTGCTGAATAAAGCGAACAGACACTGCTTCACTGTGTGATGTGTGCCAGCAGTAAATCAAGGGCTTTCCCTTGTGCAGAGTTGTACAACACAGAAAGCCAGTGGTAGTCATGCCTGACTGAGAGACTTGACCAGCTAAGTGGGTAATACAGCAGACAATGACAGGTAGACCAGCCACAGGAGAGGATGAACTTGCACAGCATATACAAATGATCCAGGGGCAGCAGACTGCATTTGTCTGCACAATAGTAAATATATTTATATAGTTAATGGAAAGAAGCAGGAAGTGGAGAACGCCTGCATTGAAAAACTGCCACAAAGCTGAAGAAGGACCAGGTTGGTTTGAAAGCTAGAGCACTTTGTTCTTTTCTGTAACATCCATGTTGGTCCAATAAAAGGTATCAAATAATTTGTTTCTGGATCTGCATTGTCATGATAACACTAAGGCAGCATTTAGGCCTGTGCAGAAAATTAAGCCTGGGATCTACGGTTGCTAAAATATAATCACTATGCTGTGTGATGTTGACTTTCTCAGTAATGTGTTGCCATCTGATGTTATTTATTTATTTAATTTTGTTGACTGGGTAAACCCACTGGGCATCAGGGAGTCCCTTTTCACAGGAAAAAGATTTTTTGAAATCGTTATGATTTCAAGTGGATCAGCAGAATGAGTTAGCAAGTGCTGGGTTCCAAGCAACAAAGACTTAATTTTGGTTGCATTATGAATCAGGCAGTTGTTGACAAGCCAAGAGGATATTGTCTTGAAATCAGACTGGAGTACTAAAGTAACCTCAGACACTGTTACTGCACTGTAGTAGAGTATGGTGTCATCTGCATAAATATGTAGATGATGCCTCCAGTTGTGCTTTGGAAGGTCATTAACAAAAATGGAGAACAGCAGAAAGCCAAGGACTGAGTCTTTAGGAACTCCCAAGATTTAGGACAGCAAGGTATGAACTACTGCATAGAATGGACACCAGCTGGATTCAGTTACTCAGGTAGCTTTCGAACCATTTAGTAGCCGGCAGCCTGAGTCCCAGGGTCTTGAGCCTGAGCTGGAGTACTGCATGACCCACCAAGCCAGAGATGGCCCCAGTGAGGACACCATTATCCATGGCTATGTGGAGTTCATTGGTGACTTTGATCAATGCATATATGGTGGAATGCCCCTTACTGAAGCCAGATTGTACAGGAGAGAGCTGATTGTGATGACTGAGATGCTCATTCAACTATGAGTGGCTACATTTTCAAGAACCTTGGAGAGGCAAGAAGGACTGGAATGTGTCCATACTGATTCAGATCCTGTTTCTCTCGTCCTTTGTGGAGGAGCACAACTCTGGCACATTTTCAGACAGTAGGTATCCCACTAGAGGCAAAGGAGAAGTTTAACAGCATTGTAACTGGGACACAGATAGGATGTGCTGCATGGTGGAGAAGCTTTAAGGAAGTCAGGCCCAGCACTTTTGTTTGGGCTGAGGCCCTTTAGTGCTTTGAGGACCTCTGCTATAGCGATTTGTTTGAATTTAAAAGTTCGGCAGATTATGAGGGTCAGGCTCTGGACTGCTTGATAAGAGACCAATCATGTATGACACAAAGAAGTTCTGGAGCTGCCTGTGATGTTGTGGTTAGTGAAGTGGATGTCAAAGATAGTCCCAATGTCTTGAAGAGAGGTGACAATATCTCTGGAGGGGTCTGGACTTGATCTACTGTATATACTCATGTGCAAGTTCAGTTTTTGATGCTAAAAGTAGGCCGCCAAGAAGAGGGATTCTAACCTGCAGGCTTTACAATGGTAAACCATTTTTGGAACTGTGTAACCCCTTTATGTGTCCTGTTCAGGCCACAAAAGCAACTCTGTGCCTAATAATGTTTGTGAAATTTTGCTAAAACTGACAAGGTAAAAGAGACGACTTATATATAAGGTCGACTTACAGGTAAGTATATATGTATCTGCTCTTGAAGATCTATTTCAAATTGGGTTTTAGCCCCTGGCCAAAATTTGCTGGAATTATATCTGCTTTCCTCCCAGCAGTTGTAGTAGTAGTAGTTCATTTTTGCTTTAGCTACTGCTAATTTACTTAAATTCTGAAGCTTCTGGTAATAGTTTCTGTCACTGTGGGATTCGGTCTTTCTTAATCTGGCCCCAGTAGCATTCCTTTGCAAGAACCAAGAGGTCTCATAGATCACAGAGGTACTCAAATCAAAACTGCCTGTGTCATTTATAAACTTTAACATGGATTAAAGGGTCTTGTCATCCTCTGCTCCAATTTTGTGGAACAGCCTTCCCTGCAATCTATGGACTGTTACGTCTCACCCTCGGTTTCAATTGTTAGCTCATTACTACTTCCTTGGCTGTTCAACTTGCACTTGCGACTACACATGTATGCTTTACTCAAGTATGTACCTACACAGAGAACTCTAATACTGTCAATCTGCTGTTCTTGCCTTAGGCCAGGTTGTGTTTGAAAAAGGGCCTTGGCCTAGCACACCTACCTGGTAAAGGAATGAATAAATAACTAAATAAATAAAGCCCTTCTCAACAGGGAAGTCATTTTATGTTAATGTGCTTAAAACACACAGATAGAAAATGCAATACCTGACAATGTAGCTGTATTTCCTGGTAGCATTTAGTCAGTACCGAAACACTGCCTTTTTCATGCATTTATCCATTTCTTGTCTGAAAAGGGAACTATCACTAACTACAACAGCAATGGCATTATTATGTTTAAGATATCGAACTTACCTATTTCTTCCACTTCTTCCAGATAGTCATTGTACACTCTGAGACTAGGAAAGTCTTCCTCCCTTTTGTTATAGCTTTTATAAAATGAAAATAGAAAAGCGAGTCATTTAACTAACTCTCAAGTCAAGATCTTGTTCCATAAGAATAAGTGTCAGCTGAGCCTAATATAAAAGTAAAATACAAGGCACTAAGGTTCTTGCGACTGGCACTGTAATAAATACAGTACCTCTGTAGCCAACCAGACAAATTGTCAATATGCCTCACATGTAATATATGTGATGGCCACCTTTTTTATGAGAGCTGGGTACTTCTAAATTGGATCTGTCATTCACAGCAGGCTTACAATATACTACCAGAAGGAGTCTTGTCATAGCTCCTCCCTTTATGCACTCTGATGCATTGATACATACAGAGAATCTGATGGCAGAAAAAGACCCAATGACCTATCTAGTCTGCCTATATAGGATCATCGGTTGGTATTTACTCAAAATAAAAATATAAAGCGTGCAAACAAAATCAAGATAGAGCAGCATTTTGGCTGGGTTGGGACAGAGGTATTTAAAGTGCCAGTCACAGTGCTGGTATCTTAATATGCAGCAGTTCACCTTTAATATAATTTATATACTAAAGGCACCCACTATAAATAGTTTACCATTAACACTGATATTTGCACAACTCTACATTATTGCCTCCTGTCTAATAGCCTCTAACAACAAACCTAGTCTACAGTAAATTACACTTGTTTGAAAATAACAAACAATGTAGTTGCATATTCACCATTTTGTATACTGCATGCAGGAAGAATATGATCATTGCATACATACAAATGTTTTAAAAAATAGCTCAGATCCATACTTTCAGACAAGACTACTATCAAACATGCCAGGAGGATGGCTTCACTTCAAAAAGCTTACATATTTAGACAATCTTTCTTTTTTTTTGTAATCAGAAGCTTAAGAATTTTCACTAAAATCAGTTACAGTCAACGTGTCATGTCTAACATTTGTTACACAGCTACTTAAAAAAATGTCTTATGCATGGCCATAAATATACCAAAGGTCCTGGTTCTGTGGGGAATTATGGGACACATGATTATGTTGATTCCATGCCTCTGCTGAGGTTTTGGTACCTTCCAATGAAGCATCCAGAAGGCAAATCTTGTAACTTAACTGAAGGAAAAAGTTATTGCAGTTTATGCCCCCACCCCAACTCTCCTGTGATTCATACAGCCTTATTTTTCTTCATGTGATGGCACCCTCTAGAGCAGTGGTTCTCAAATGGTGTTCAAGGGGAGGCCCAGTCAAGTCTGAGAATGTACAGTATTTACATTTTAAGTTTTGGCTGTTTTGTGTGAAAGGATAAAACAAATTAAATATGGATAATTGCAGGTGAGATTCTTTACTTATGCACACATTTATGACCAGGAAGTCCCCAGTGAGTCAAAGCTTGTTTATAGGTATGTATTTATATGTAAATTAATGTCTGGGAAGGCATGCTGAGTCAAGGCTTGTTTCTACAATAGGTATTTATATGCAAATTAGTGACTTGGAAAGGCACACTGAGTTAAGATTCGTTTCTATAGTAGGTATTTATATGTATATTAGTGACTGGAAAAGGCACAGTGATCTGATGCATGTTTTCAGGTGTGACCTGAGGTAAGGGTGCAGAAAGTTACTTAACTGCAGGGTACATAGATACATAGACAGTGTCGGCAGATAAGGGGCTATGGCCCACCCAGTCTGCCCATTTGAGCTTGTAAGTTTACTTTATGTTTTCCTAGAAGTCTGTTGCCCCTTACCCCTGACCTCCAGAATTCCTTTATGTCTATCCCATGCATTCTTAAATCCCGTGATTGTTTCAGCCCCCACCACTTCCTCTGGCAGGGTGTTCCACTTGTCCACCACCTGTTCTGTGAAGAAATTCTTCCTCATGTTTCCTCTGAATCGTCCTCCCTCCAACTTCAGGAGGGAGGAGAGATACAGTGGCAAGGTTAGTTGTTCCAGACAGAGAAGAAACAGAGTAACAAGGGCCCAAGCATCAGAAAAATGGAGTGACAAGTATAACCTGGGGTGCCGGGTCAGGGGTGGGGTGCAATAAGCTGAATAAAAACAGAATATACTCAGTCAACTTTATTAGCTTCATTTTATTCCTGGTGTACTGTGCAAAGTAGGAGTTATTTTTTTCTGTGGGGAGGCCAAGATTTTTTCCAAATTTGAGGGAGGCTCAAAATCTTTTTCATGGCTTGAGGGAGGCTCACTATCACAAAGTGTGAGAACTAATGCTCTAGAGAGACCAGACTGACCGGACTATAGTCCTGTGACAGGTGCCAGACTCCAGCTGAATGCATACTTATCAGGAGCCTAAATAAGGTCCTGTGCAGTTGTTACATTAAGGAGGCTCCACATAAGCACCACAAAGAATCAAAATAAGATAATAAAATAATAAAACAAACACATATATCTCATGCTGACAACATGACAATATCAACTAATACAAACAAACAAGAAAAGGATAAAGACAAACAGTACTAATTGCCCTCACTAATTTATCCCATCATACCATCCCTTTACCACAGGTACCTAGCCTCCATATACTTTCAATGCCCTTGTTCAATGCCGTGCCATCCAAACCTAACATTTTGTGCCAGGGGCGCTTCATCAGAGCTCACATGGGATAGTCAAATACATAGCTTAATTAGTGAGAAATACAGTGTGTGAGCAGCAGTGTTTTGCAAGAGGACAGTCAGAGACTAAGAGAGAAATTTAGAAGAACAACTCAGAAGAAGGACTCTGCTTTCTATGTTTGTACTGCCATTGTAAATAGTTATATTGAACAATTTTATTTTTATTTTGCTATAAAACTGGGTTTGCTTTTACAATCCGAAACCCATCGCCTAATCTGCTGTTATAAAGGAGTATTTATAACAGCAAACACTATGAGTTTCCCTCACTCTGCGCATATGCCACTCGCCAACTCTTCGTGCTCTTCACCGTTGCTGCTCTGCCTTCCTGACCCGAAACTGTACCACCACTCTAACTCCGAGGAAGTTATTTATTTATTTTTCACTGCTCAAAATACTAGTACCAGGAAACAAAATAAAAAGTAACTCCAACAGCCAACCGTGGACATGGGAAAGCCAACTGGACCATGGCTGCACGGAACGTCTCAATTTTATATAACTGGTGTGGCAAAAGCGAAATCCAGCAATTATATATAAAATAAAATAAGGGAGTTGTGTGAAACTCAAATTTTACACACCCTCAGTGGTGGATGCCTAGATAAACCACCGAGCTTCGCTCACAGGGTTTATGTGGCATCAACACCTCAGAATGTAAAATTCTTGTTACACACACCACCCATACTTATTCTATATGTTACTAATAATAAAATGCTATTTGCAAATGTTGAAACTGCTCCTGGTTTTCCTATGCTTCCTGACCTGAGCCTCAACTACAGATGGTGTCAGCCAAAGAGGATTTCGCCATGCATACTCTAAGCCAGGAGTTTGGTGCGTGGGTACTAGACCTGGTACCAGGAAGCATAGCAGAAAGGTATGGATTCGGCAGCAGCAAGCCCAGGAATCATTACCAAAGATGGCAACAAAACTAGAAGCAGAAACCAAAGTCGAAACTGAGACTGTTCAACCAGCACCAGCGATGGAAAAAAAAGGAACAAGCAGTAACAGAACCTGAAAGCCTGACTGCCTTTTTCAAATGGTGGGCTATACAGCGAACAGAGATGGACAAACAAGAGAACAGAGGAGATGCAGCAAAGAGAAAAAGAAATTCAACGTTTAGAGACACAGAGAAAAAAAAGAAATGCAACAACTCGAGAAGCAGAGAAGAGATGCAGTGCTGGATGGATGCCTTGCAAGTTATTAAAGCTGGATGATCTGGCACAAGTCCAGCAGAGCAACAAAACACAAACAACTTAAAGACATTCAACTAACAAAGCAGTGTCCTTCAAATGATATCTAAGCATACTTGACAACTTTTGAAAGGGTTGCTACAACTTGCCAGTGGCCAAAGCAGCAATGGGCAATCAAACTGGTACCTTACCTGACAGGTAAAGCCCAACTTGCCTACAGCAATATGGACATTACAGAGTCATAAAACTATGACCTGGTGAAAAGAGAGGCCTTAAAAGATATGACATCTCAGGAGAGACCTACAGGCAGAGATTTCAGTCTCTGAAGTACAACTCAGTTGACATTCCTTGAGTAGCCTTCACCCGACACAGAGAACTCCTAATAAATGGCTCCAACCAGAGTGCAAAACAGTCCCACAGATCATCGAAACATTTGCAATGGAGCAGTTCATCAACATCCTACCCACAGACGTACAGCTTTGGGTAAAAGGAAACCAACCAGAAAGTAGGGAAAAGGCTGTTTCTTTGGCTGAAGACTACCAAATGGCCAGACAGATGCCACAGCAGCGAGGTAACAGACAAGCACCGGTAAGACACTCTTTTTCCCATTTTTACTCTAAGTCTAATAAGAACTTTGGGTGGGGGTAACAAATCTGCACCCAAAGACTTTATTTGTTATAACTGTAACAAACCAGGTCATATTGCAAGAAAGTGTCCTTGTAAGAAGAGTGACACTGGAGCAGATTTGTACTCAGCAAATTGGGGCAAGTACTTACCAGATGTGAAAGTGGGAGATAAGACTGTGAAATGACTTATCGATTCGGGAAGCAAACAGACCCTAGTACATACTGAAGTGCTGGAAAAACAATGCAAAAGGACCAGGTACTGGTGTCATCTGCATCTACAGGGACACTCAATACTATCCCACTGGCCAAGTGACTCTGACTATTAATGGGGTGTCGTACCAAATGAAAGTGGGGGTAGTACCCAAGTTACCTGTACCTGTGATTATTGGAAATGACTTTCCAGGATTTACCGAGTTAATCAAAGAGGGAATAAATCCTGATGTTTCAGCAGCTGTAATGACGAGAACTCAGGCAAAGAAAATTGTGAATGGTGGGGACTCTTTTCCTTTCTCTGATTTTGATTCTGACTTGTCTGGCACAGCTTCAAGATCCAGAAGTCCAGGAAAGAAAGATGACGCCTGAAGAAACAGTGGCAACAAAAGACTGATCGACATAAAGGGTTAACATTTGAAAATGCTAAAACTAAACTGATAACTGGTTGTGATTTTCTTTCAGAGCAAGCTAATGATAAGTTTTTCTCCAGGGTTATTTTAAGCAACTGGGGGTGGAACTAAAACAGGGTGAACCTATGTTTAAAAAATGTAATGGGATACAGTACAGAGTTTGGGTTAAACGTCAGACACAGGACCAGATAGAACAACTGGTTATACCACAAAAGTATAGATCTGAGTCGTTACAGATAGCACATGATAGTCCTATGGCTGGTCACTCAGGAAGGATCGTACCCTTGCCAGATTGCTGTACAGATTTTACTGGCCTGGAATTTATGAAGATGCTGCTACCTATTGCAATTTTTGTGCTGAGTATCAGTAGCCCCAGTCACTAAAAAATGCAAGATGCCCCTACCCTTGATAGATGTGCCTTTTGAGAGAATCGCAATGGATGTGGCTGGCCCCATAGACAAAAGTAAAAGGGTAATAGATTTATTTTGATAGCATGTGACTATATTACTCGATACCAGAAGCAGTTCCAATGCGTACTGTCATAGCCCCAAAAGTGGTAGCAGAGCTTGCCACAATTTTCAGCAGAGTGGGCATACCTAAAGAGATTATTACTGATTAGAGTAGTAATTTTGGTGCTGCATTACTGAAAGAGCTGTACCGACTACTAGGTATCACTGCCATAAGAACCTCCCCTTATCACCCTCAGACAGACGGTCTTGTTAAGCAAACCCTAAAACACATGTTAAAAAGGTTTGTGGAAGGGAAAGACTGAGACCAGTACTTACTTTACCTGCTTTTTGCTTACAGAGAAGTGCCACAGGCAACAACAGATCTTTTGCCATTTGAAATGCTGTTTGGTAGACAACCTGGAGGGCCACTAGATGAAATTAAAGAAACATGGGAAGATAACACCAATCAGAAACAATCTATTGTATCTTATATGTGTGCCCTGAGAAAGAAGCTGCAGTCTAATGGACTGAAGTGCACATTCAAGCAGACTAGATAGACCGAATGGCCTGTATCTGCTGGCAATTTCGTATGTTCGTAAAATATGTTGAAATCACCCACAGTAATCAGGAAAAGGCCCAAAACCAGCAGAAGGTGTATTATGACCATGGGGTAAAAGAAAACAGTTTTTAACACAGTGAAAAGGTCTTGCTACTGTTACCCACTACAGAAAATAAACTGTTAATAAAGTGGCCTTATAAAGTGCTTAGAAGTACTGGCACAGTTAACTATGAGACTGACACCCCGATAGGAAAAATCCTACTAAGACATACCATACTAACTGTCTCAAGAAATGGATTGAAAAAATACCAAAAGCTGTTTTGCTGGTTTTACCAGACACTGATAAAGAAGATATTGATATCGCCTATGACAAACTGGAACTGCTGATGCTGTAAAGGTGAATGTTTCCTTAACCTCTGAACAAATTGCAGAAATTTGTAACTTGCTAAAGACATTTAACAGTACTTTTACAACAGTACCAGGCCGAGCAAAAGGGGTTGAGCATCTAATCGTGACAAGGAATGCTCACCCTATTAGACAAGACATACAGATTACCAGAGCAGATGTGGTTAAGGAAACACAAAAAATGAAAGAATTGGGTATCATAGAAGAGTCGAGAAGTGCTTGGTCATCAACAATGGTGACTGTAAGCAAAAAAGAAGGGGGTGTAAGAATCTGCTTTGATTTTAGGAAACTTAATCAAGTGTCAGAATTTGACAATTATCCTATGCCCAGAATAGTTGATTTGGTGGACAGACTGGGGAGTGCCACATATATCAGTACCCTTGATCTCACCAAGGGCTACTGGCAAATCCCCCTAGCCAAAGAATCCAGAGACAAAACTGCATTTTCCACTCCTATAGGATTCTATCAGTTCACCACCATGCCATCTGGTGTACATGGTACACCTGCTACATTCCAGCAGTACATGGATGTAATTTTATCCCCTCACACTGGTTACTGTGCTGTGTACCTGGATGATGACGTGGTGTACAGTCCAGACTGGAAAAGCCACCTGGAACACCTACGAGCAGTTATCCAAATCAATCAAAAAGGCAGGTCTGACAATTAATCCTACCAAGTGTGCACTGGGCATGCAGAAAACCAGTCAAGACAGAAGCCCTGTCCGCAAATCCAAGAAACATGTCAGGTCATTTTTAGGGCTGGCTGGTTATTACTAACATACTAAAAAGCTAGCAGAATAGGCCAAATGGTCTGTCTTGTCTGTTTGAAAGCCAGCCACATAGTGGCTGCTCGCCTTACCGCCCCCCTAGCCCCCAAGAGAGTCTTCTTTAGTTTCAGTTATTATTTATTATCAGAGATTTGTTCCCATCTTTGCCGAGTTAGCTACTCCCCTCACTGAACTCAACAAAGAAACAGTTCCTGTATAATGTGAAAAGAACCGCAGAGTTTGATGAAGCTTTTTGCGCCATGAAGGCTGCATTATGTTCTGCCCCTGTTTTAAGAAGCCCAGACTTTGAGAAACAATCTCTGTTACAGACAGATGCATCAGAGGCAGGCCTTGGTACAGTCCTGAGTCAAAATATAGATGGGAAAGAACATTCTATTCTATACATAAGTAGGAAATTGCATCACAAAGAGAAAAGGTAATCCACCATTGAAAAGGAATGCTTTACGGCAAAGCGGACCATGGAGTCCCTTAAGTTTTACTTTGTACCTGCAACAGATCATAATTCTCTCTGTTGACTTAACCAAATGAAGGATAAAAACTCTAGAATCACACGGTGGTATCTGGCACTATAGCCATTTAAATTTAAAGTGATGCACAAATCTGGGAAGTTTAGTTTAGTTTAGTTTAGTTTATTGGTCTAGGAATTAATACCTTTGAGCCAGGGCTCTTTTACAAAGGTTCCACGTCACAGAGAAACATCAACAAATACAATAGACATTACAGGTAATACTAAAATGGAAAAGTTACATAATAAGTTTGTTATATACAGGTTGAGGTAGGAAGTTGTAATAAACATGCTTTTAACAGTTTCATGGGAGTAGACAATTTGAAAAATAAAGAAACTTCAAAGAGAGGAGATCATTCGGATCAAGGAGGCAAGATAGGAGAAATGCGGTGAGCAGTCGAGTGAGTGAGAGGGGACAGAAAAAAGGAAGAGAAAAAAGGGGGGGAAGTGAGTTGGGTGGCAGACAGGGATAGTAGGGTTACGTGCGGGCTCAATAGACAAGGAAAGTAGGCCTTGGATGTGAGGATGGAAGAGAATGTCAGTGTTGATTTTCTGTCAAGATATGGATCAGGAATTGAGAATTCAGAAGGTTAAAAAAATGTGAGTTGAAACTTCTCTGTTTGCTATGTTGCGTATGCATCAAACTGTATAAGTTGTAAGCTAATGCCAGAAGATAATTAAAAGAAAGTTTTTGAAACCTGTTTTTGTAAAACAGGTTCCCTCTTAAAGAGTGGGGTGTGTGACAGGATTGAATAAGGCTCTGTCCCATTTGTTAGGCAGAAAGAGGTTAAATGCAAAAATCTGTTCTTTCCTATACTAAACTATTTTTATTTTTTATTTTGCTGTTATTACTAATAAAATGCTATTTGCAAATTTTGAAACTGATCCTGGTTTCCTATGCTTCCTGACCTGTGCCTCTGACAACACAGTGGTAATCACACAAAAGTATACAGTACCGCACACGCATGTGCGCACAGTAGCAGCAGACTTGTTATTCAAGCAGTACTTTGCTTCGACGCATTCGGTATACTGCACTACCAATGCACTTTTGAACGATTACCACTGTATACATGCAAATCCGATAAATGTAAAGTACTAAATTGAACTAAACTAAACATACAGATACTGACAATCCATATAAGATACTGTTCCTTATCTTATGTTGTACATTAGATATGTACAGTATAAGGATAACCAAGGGTTACTGCACGTGTTATAAATCAAAATGGCTAAGACAGCAATTCATGTACATAATGGATCAGAAAGCAAAAGGGTTGTCAACTTCCTAGTTCTATAGGGTGCCTTCTTTACCGGCTGTCACATGTAGTGTGATACTTCTTGATAAAGTTTTTTAGGTAGCAAATTTGAGAAAAAAATACATGGCATTGCAATGTGTACATAAATATAAAAGACAAATGATTAAAGGCAGAAAGTACAACAGGAGTGTATACACATTGTTTGTCTTCTTTCTATCGTTAAGTTAGTCTCTTCTCACTAAGTCAGAACTTAATAAATAAAGAAATCAGAACACTGAACCACAGGGACATGAAACCACCACTCTACTCTTATCTAGTGGGTATGTCTGATCAAACCTCAGAGAAAAAGTACAGTTACTAAGAACTTACCGTAACAGTGGATCTTGAGAGAGGCTCTTGCAGTAGGTAATTACATATAGGACTGAAGCCAGCAGGTGCCAGGACCCCATGGGAAAATTTCTAGCTAGCAGTCTCTGGCGGAGGCCGTCCCACATCAGGTAACCGGACGTCAGTATAAAGGGGTCCCCCGCCATCCAGTTCTTTCCCGCCAAAGGCCAAAAGGCAAGACGAGAGAGAAGCGGATATTTCCCATCCTGGAAAAGGAGCTGAAAAAGCTAAGGGGGATGGAGGGCGGGAAGGTATTACCTACTACAAGAGCCTCTCTCGAAGATCTACTGTTACAGTAAGTTCTTACGTAACTGTACTATCTTACTTCGAGAGGGCTCTTGCAGTAGGTAATTACATAAAGGACTGAGTCCCAAGCAGTCTGGAACAAAGAGAAGCTCACAGGAGGAGGAAACTAATCATACACTGACCCTCTGGCTATGAAGGTCTTAGGAAAGAATACCTTGCAGAACAGCCAACCCGAAGCCAGCTCTGTGGCGAGAGGCAATGTTCAAACTGTAATGTTTCGTAAAGGTATGGACAGAAGTGCAAGTTGCGGCTGCACAGATGTCAGCCGCCGACACATTCTTGAAACAAGCAGCAGAGGCGGCGACACCTCTAGTGGAGTGACCTCTGACTTGACCTGACAAGGTCTTGTGATACTTGTCATAACAGAAAGTGATACAATGAGCCAAACATTTCAAAAGGCATTGCTTGGAAACAGCATTGCCCTCTCTTTTGCGAGCAAAAGTGACAAACAGTTGATCAGTCTTTCTGAGATCCTTTGTCCTGCTGGTGTAGTATCTCAGAATCCGGTGAACATCCAAAGTATGTAAGAGTGTAAGAGGGACTCCCCTTGATTGGAATGTTGCGTAAACAATGCAGGCAGCTCCATGGATTGATTCAGCGTAAATTCCACTACCACCTCAGGGAGAAACTTAGGGTTGGTACGCAGAGCCACACGTTCCTTGTAGAAAATCAAGTACGGGATTTTGCACATTAAGGCCTGAAGCTTGGAAATTCGTCGAGCAGAAGTAATGGCCACCAGGAAGACAGTCTTCCAGGAAAGGAACTTTAGGTCTGCTGATGCTGTCGGCTCAAAACGAGGCAGGGTAAGCTTCTCGAGAATAAAATTCAAGTCCCAAGGAGGGGCAGGTGCGTGAATAGGGGGTCTCAAGTGAAGAACCCCTCTTAGGAAGGTCTTAGCGACTTCTAGCTGCACAAAAGATCTGTCCCCAAAAGGAACATGGTAAGCAGAAAGAGCCGCCATATGAACCTTCAAAGAGGAATGACTGAGACCCAGGTCGAAGAGGTGACGCATGTAATCCAGGAGCCTCCCGACAGGGCAGGAGAATGGCTCGAAATCTCTGGAAGACGCCCAAATAGAGAATCTTTTCCATTTCATGGCGTAGGTGGAACGGGTGGAAGGCTTTCTCGCCTTCACTAGAATCTCAGCCACCTGCGGCGAAACCCCAAACCGGGTTTGAACTATGTCTGCAGGAGCCACGCAAGCAGCTGAAGGGATTTGAGTCCTGGATGGACCAGGGTCCCCTGATCCTGGGTCAACAAGAGCTGCAATAGAGGAAGAGGAAGTGGAGGTTCCTCTGAATACTGTTGCAGAAGAGAGAACCAAACTTGCCTGGGCCAGAAATGAGCGATGAGGATCATGCAAGCTCCTTCTGAACTGAGTTTGTGTAAGACCCTCGGAATCAACGGGATCGGGGGGAAGGCATAGACGAATCTGCCCTTCCAGTCTAGAGACAGAGCATCTCTCAAAAACTCCACGCCCCGGAGCAAGCAAGCTGAAGATGGGAAGTTTTGCACTGAGAGGAGAAGCAAACAGGTCTACCTGAGGGGTTTCCCAGTGTAGGAAGACATTGTCTACTACCCCCGATCCAGTTCCCATTCATGAGCTTGGGTGGACAACTGGCTGAGGTGGTCTGCCAACGTGTTCTCGACCCCCGGAACATGAACCGCCGTGAGGTGAAGGTTGTGAAGGACTGCCCAATCCCAAACCCACGTTGCTTCCCTGCAAAGAGGGTAGGAACGAGTTCCTCCCTGTTTGTTGATGTACCACACAATGCACATGTTGTCGGTCTGGACAGCCAGATGACCGGGAAGCAGTTACAGATGCAGAGTTTGTAGAGCATACAGCACGGCCCTTAGCTTGAGCATGTTTATGTGGAGAGTCTGCTCGAGTCTGGACCAAGAGCTCTGGGTCCATTGAGATCCCAAGTGGGCTCCCCAACCCTCGCCCGAGGCATCTGTTGTCAAGAGTTTGGAAGGGGGGAGAAAGACAAAAGGGAACTTCCCGCAAAGGTTCTCCTGAACCGTCCACCACTGCAAGTCCCAAACCATCGGAGAGGAGACCAGGATCTCCCGATCTAGGTCATCCACCAATTGATCCCACTGAGACTGAAACGTCCACTGAGAGATTCTCATGTGGAGCTGAGCGCGAGGCACTGTCAGAATGGCAGCCGCCATGAGCACAAGGGGGCGAAGGACTGACCTTGCAGTGGCCCACCTGCGGCTGGACAATAGGCTGGCCTGAGCCTGAAGGGTGGCCACCCTGTCCAAAGGCAGGAAGGCCATACTGGAGGTCATATCTAGAATTGCCCTGATAAACTGGAGTTTTTGGGATGGGATCAAATGGAACTTGGCCTGGTTGATGATAATACCCAAGCTGGTGAAAACCTGCAGGATAACGGAAAGGGCGCAGGAGGTCCCTCCTGGATGGGGCCACCAGGAGCCAGTCATCCAGGTACGGAAAACCAGAATCCCCTGTGTATGCAGGTGGGCCGCTACCACAGAAAGGCATTTGGTAAATACTCGGGGAGCTGAGGAGAGACCAAATGGGAGGGCCTTGAACTGGTAGTGGTCCCCTGAAAAGAAAACTGAAGGTATTTGCGGTGGGACGGGCGGATAGGGATATGCAGGTAGGCATCCTGCATGTCCAGAGCGCACAGCCACTGTCCCGGCCAAAGGAGAGGCAGAAGGCCCTGCAGAGAGAGCATTCTGAACCTCTTGCACTCCACGAACAAGTTCAGGGAGCTGAGGTCTAAGACTGGACTCACATTGCCCGATTGTTATTTATTTTTTTTAATTTTCTCTGTATCCTTGGTGAGCCCTTCTGTTGATCTTCTGCCCTGTTCACGGCCCCTGGGATTTCCACCTGCCATCCATTGCTGCTTCCTCCCCAGTTACCCCTGGCTTACCCCTCGGGGCGGTGCCATGGCATCAGACCCCATATCCGAGCCATGGGCTTGTATCTCTGGTCGGGAGTGCAGCGATGGCAGACTAATTGAAGCCCCAGGAGGGCTTCACTGAGACAGAGGGCTCACCCTCCTGTTCTTTTTCCACTTTTTCTCGAGGCGGACGTGCAATGACGCCAGCGCCCACCCCCGGCCCTCCCTGAATCTGAAGCATCGGTAGCGGGAGTAACCCTGGCCCGCCAGAGGTCCCTTCAGCCGGACAATCGTCCCACCCTCCCCATGGAGAAGGAAAGCTGTCCATGGGACACTCAATCCTTCTCCTCTGGCGTCCTCCGACGACCCGAGTCCGTTCGAACCCAGGTCGCCAGCGCCGCAAGTGGAAATCTAACTGCCCTGCCGGGCGAGCCGCTCACATTGCCTGATTTCTTCGGAACCACGAAGAAATGAGAATAGTAACCCATCCCCTGGAGATGGGGATGGACGGGTTCTATCGCTGCCTTTAGGAGAAGGGAGGAGATTTCTTCCCAAACCAGAAGAAGGTGTTCCGGGCAGTAAGACGACCTTGGAGGGGGTTTTCTGGGAAGTTTCTGAAGAAACTCTATTGAGTGTCCTGCCACTATCAGCTGGAGCTCCCAAATGTCGGAAGTGATCCTCTCCCAATCCAGTAGATGCAGGGAGAACCTCCCTCCTACTGGTTCCTCTGGGAAGCCCAGAGGCTGTGGGAGAGGAAAGGAGTCAGGAGGTGAGAGGCAGCGCTGCAGATGGAGCTCCCGCTGACCGTTTTGTGGGGGGGTTTGCAGACGAAGGGGCCCGACGTTTGCTGGCCCGCTTTCTTTGGGGTTTCGCCTTGGGCCGTGCACGTCTGCGAAAGGAACGGCGCTGAGGCTGAGGGTTTCTGTACATGGAGCAAACTTCCTTGAGAGCAGTGCCCTTCTCCCGCAGGCCGGTGATGATGTCCTTGACATCACCACTGAACAGCACTGAACCCCTGAAGGGTGCGTCCTGGATAGCGGACTGCACTTCCAGGAACCAAACCTGACACTCGGGCCAGGCACGACACTGCAAACTAATGGTGAGCCGAGCTCTGTCCAGCAGCGTCCACTGCATCGTAAGTAGTGCGTAGCATGTGCCTACTGGCTGAGCGAGCAGAACAGACCAGGTCTGCCACTTCCTGTTTGGTCTGCGACTAAGGAAAGAGTCCAATTTAGCTTCCACCTCACCAAGGATGGCCATCTGGCAATCCCCATGTGGCGGCGTGGTTAAGTGGTCCCTAATACCCAGAGTGGAAGAAGCGTAAACCTTCTTCCCATACTGGTCCAGAAGACGGGATTCCTTACTGGGTGGAGACGAGCTCAAATGCTTTGGGTTGGCTGTACAGCCGTGGGCGGCACTGAGCATGAACGAGTCAGCGTTGGGGTGTGAAGTAAGAAAATGAACACCCTCCGGAGCCTGATACAGCCTGTCCACCTTCCTCAGAAGGGGGGCTATGGCCGACGGTTGTTTCCAGATGGTGGAAACAAGGTCCATGTGAGGCTCGATCCAGGGTGGAACCAAGGTAGGAGCGATCTCGGGCAGATCAAGATGTGCAGCCAGCTTCTGCTGCTGTGGATCTGGCTCCAAAGATTTCCACTGATGCAACGACTGGATCTTTCGTAGCAACTCCGTGAAGGAAGAATCCTCCGGAGGGGACTTCAGAGGAGTTCTAGGCTGGGGCTTGTCTGGAGTTCATGGCTCGTCATCGAAGTCAGAACATCCATCGGAGTCATCCGAGGAAGTTGTAGGAGATGAAGACCCCTCCCTGCTCGGGGGAGGAACAGACCCTTTGGGAAGCTCCCGGGATAATTTGCCACCCTCCTGTCTTGGAACCAGAGGGGGACACCTCTGGTAACAGGCAGGGGAAGGGGGTCTCTCGCCCTCGACGACGGGGGTCAGGAACAGGTTCTGGCATCGGAAGGCGGCTCTCTACTTCTTTGGCGGGATAAGCCTTGGCCTCAGCTCACCAGGAAGCCAGAGTCTCTCTCAGGTCCACCGGCAGGTTGGGGGGGTGGTGGAGGAGGAAGAGGAGGGGGATACGGATACTGAGGATATCCATATGGTGACTATCCATACCCGATGGCGGGAAGCCCGGCATTGGGTACTGAGGCGCCGGATACTGCAGTACCAGGTACTGCAGTCTCGGGTAATGTGGACCCGGGTAAGACGGCGTCGGATAAGACAGCGTATACCCGGGCACCAGGGGCTCCAATGGGGCGGATGGGTCTGGAAATGGCCCCACAGGTGGGCTGGAAATAGGAGGCCCAGCGGGCCCGGCATAGGGACAGCATCCGGGAGAGGGATGTTGCCCGGCGTCGGCAAAATCAGCGTTGGTGCCGGCGTCCAAGGGTCCAACATCGGGTCATCCAGCCCAGCAGGAGGGAGACCTGATGGGAGCGTGCCTGCATCCTCCATATCACCTGGGAAAGAAGAATTAAAATCCCTGGGGTCTAGCTGAGAAGATGCTGGAGACAAGCGCTGTGGGGAGCCAGGGGCGGCAGACTGGAGGTCAGGGTCCGGCATCGGCTCCAACGCCGTGCGACAGTTGGAGGGGCCGACGGTCGCCTTACCGGCGGGATCCGGGCAGACGTCAGAGGAGCCATCATCTGACTTAGTGGAACCGGTGCCCGAGGAAGGCCAGGAAGGAGGGGCGGCCTTATCAGGCAGCTTAGAGACCGTGCGCTGCCCTGAAGAGTCGAATGACTTAGCGGCCTTCTCCGGGTGGGCGTCAGAGAAGCTAATGTCCAGCTTACTGGAGCCACTAGCATCAAGAGGAGCCACATGGCGGAATAAGCCTTGCCGAGGAGTGGCTGCCTCTTTTGACCAAGAGGCTCCCGAAGGACATGAAACCTTGAGACAGGCAGGAGGGTCAACACCGCCTTGAAGCCTAAGATGGCCATATCATGAGCGGTCCCCCCAAGAGGGATGTTACTTTGAGCACAGCGACTCCAGCCGAAGTCGTGGTGGCCGAGGAAGAGGAGTCCCGGTGCTTCTCCTTGTCCTTCTTTTTACGGTGACCCTCGGGCGAAGTTGAGGCCTGACGAAGCTTCTTCAGCTCCTTCTCCATGGAGATCATTTTCTTCTTAAGTATGTGGGCCTCCACGGACTGCTGCCTCCGTCTGCGGGTGGTGGCGTTGAATTTCAGACAATGCTGGCACTTCTCCACGGGGTAATCCTGGCCCAGACAGAAGAGGCATTGGGAGTGTCCGTCCTTGTGCAGGAGTTGGAATCGAAAAAATAACAGTAAAACTACTGATGAGTGACTGACGAAGCAGTGGAACCTAACCACGAGGCACTTTCGCAAGCTAACAGCGGGAAAGAACTGGAAAGCGGGCATGGGGGACCACCCTTTTATACGGACGTCTCATGACGTAGGTCACCTGATGTGGGGGCGGTCCCCTGCCAGAGACTGCTAACTAGAAATTTTTCCGTGGGGTCCTGGCACCTGCCGGCTTCAGTACTATATGTGATTACCTACTGCAAGAGCCCTCTCGAAGTAAAATCTCTCAGATATCTTAGTACTCAGCTTGGATGTAAGACATTCAACTATCTGGTATCAGAAATACCAAAGTCAACAAGTAAGATCGTAATAACTTTAGAGAAACCCAATAAGAAATTAATAAAAGTAAAATGTAAGAGAGCACAAAACTTGACTGTATAAAACAGATTAGAACCCATACACATAACTGATTGCATAAAATATTATTCTGCAGCTCTACTGCTGTACTAAGGATGACTTTTGTTTCAGTTGGGGCCATTTTGATAACTATGTGGACAACTAAACCCATTAAATCTATTGATCAAAGAATGATGGCCTTTCATTAAAAAAATGCACTAAATCATGTTGATCATTTAGTCCGGGCCAGTTAGGAGTACATGTAAAATATAGACAGATGTGTTCTCTTTGATTTACTTTGTTTTCTCAAGCACCTCCTCTTGGACTGGGATACACTCTCTCCAAACCTATAAACTTGAATCTATGCTTAGATTCATCAAACTGACAAATAATGTAACATGTACAGGTCTAAGTCTGATAATTGTTTTGGATAGCCCTAAATGTTTAAAGATCCAATTTCTCCAATTTTGTTTAGGACAATGTAAAAAGAGCCACACGCACATAATATCATATATACTACCCCTGACATGTCAAATGTAATGACATCTTTAATTATGCAGTCTCTACCATTTTTGTGGTTGATGAATGTTTTGATACTGTCTACACAGGTACAGTACACGATTGCAGCAAACACACTTATAGACCCTTTTGGTGTTTGTCCAATCCATGTAATTACTGGGTCTTGTTTATAAAAACTATGACCTAAAGAGTCACATATAGTCTTCTTTCTACAACAGGTAAAATGTGGACCATGATCCATGTTTTCTTTTAAAATATGATCCAACCCTAAAATCTTCCAATTCTTCTTAATTACTTTCCTCACTTTGCATACCAGGGGTTGTATATGATAATAAAAAGCTAGTACTCATACCTGCTCTATTTTGACCAGTATCATAAAGCAGACTGTAATATGGCTAAAACTCTCTGCCGTAAATCCGGCACAATGATAGGTGGAAACACACCCCATGGTACAAAATGATGCGGTCATTAATTCCCTAGAAATGACTGCTTCATTTTGTAATACAAACACTCTCCACATGAAAAGTGCTACCTGAGCACACAAAGAAAGTTTCCAATCACTCACTGAGCCGTGGCGATAGTTCGCGGTTTGTAAGCAGCGTAAGCGGACCAACCACATGTCACATGGGCTCTATTAGACTACAGATCAACAATCAAAATGTTGAACTCGTAGCAGGCTGCATCTACAGTATAAACTGATCTTAGACATTCCAAAACATATGACGCTAACTAGCATACAGTAATTCACACAAAAATACATTTCTCTGTTCCTGGTTTAAATAATAATATTGGCAGTCAATTCCTGTAACGCTTCCATATTACAAGTGCATTGATGACCTTGACAGGAGGTCATTTCCTAGGAATTAATGCATGGTTGGGTGGTGGGAAGCCCGAGGCCACCCCCAACCATGCATTAATTCCTGGGAAATGATCTCCTGTCTCAGTCACTAATGCTTACGTATTCCATTCTTTAAATGCAAAAGCCCTCCCTACTTCTAGTTACTCTTGCAGATAATTTCCCTGTTTTATTCTAACTGACAGCTCTTCCAATCTTACATGAAAATGCTCATGATTACTATAGCTCCTTTGCATACAGAGGAATTGTCCTTTTGGCAAATTCTTAGTCATGTACTCTAAGTAAACTGCACTTAAAGGTATTCTTTTTATTTATACTTTTGTAATTTCAACCATTGTTGTTATTTTTGTATCATAACACAGTTTTCTCACCATCTGCAGCACACCGGTAGGAAACATCCAGCAACTTGCCCCACCACCCTGGAGAGCAGCAGGCTCACTCGCATGATGGGGGTCCAGTGCGGCCGCCCCAGCCTGTCAGAGGGCCTCCGCATGCTTCTCCAAGCTAAGCTGGACCGAGCCCCCCAGTGCGATTCCACAACAGTCCTCTGGGTCGGCGGGAGCATAGCCATCAAGCTGCCTCAACTGCGCCCAGCCATTTTCCTCAAGTTATTCCCCAGGAATTGACAGTGCAATGACATCCACGTGTAAGCCGACGTCTTGCTGTGCTCCTCTCCTTCTATGCACTGCACTGTGCTGCCTCTGGTCATCATCAGGCGTCGCTACAGCACGACATGCAGTCCCCTGCCCACCCCAGAGGGAGGAGAGCAGTCCTGGGATGCTCAATCAACCCTCTCCCCTGCTGACTCCCAGGGGCCTGAGTCCATTTCCGAACCCGGGTCGCCAGTGTGGCGTGAGGTGTGGCGTCCAGTGCCTCAACCCTCAGTGCCACTGGGCCAGCAACCATTGTTGTTATAAATGCTGAGGTGCATCTTTTGCTCTTCTAATAATTTCCAGAACAGTGAAGCATCTGTACTAGTCTAGATGAATTTATGCTGTAGTCCTCCAGAGATGGGTTTTGTTCATATTTGATTTACTGTGTTGCTTGTTTGTTTTTGTTCGGTTATCTTTAAAAAAAAAAAAAAAAAAAGATTGACTGAAAAAAAAATCATGTGCTGTGGATGACAACTTTCAGCTCTAAGGACAGTGTTCCTGTCACTAGCCTTTTGGAAAAGATCTGTCACAACTAAATCCTTCATTTGTCTTACTGACCATCCGATCCAACAAACTGACTTCTTATCTGCTACAATTTAAAGTAAACAGCAAATTAGGATTACTTGCTCCAAACAATAGTTGAATTCTACAGCTCCTGTTCTGCACAATACAATATTAAAAAGACATCATCGGTATAGCGATGGTAGAGATCTAGTTTTGCCTTAAAGGGATTATGCTCACTGTTACAGACAACCTAGTCCTCCCATCTACCCAGAAACAAAGGTGAACAACTGTGAGCAAAAAAGTAGCACCCATGGATGCTCCTTTGACCTGTAAGAAATATTTGCTGTTACACAAAAATTGTTTGGGGCTAATATTCAGTGGGTCAGCTCTAGTTAGAAGGGAGTTGGTTGAGACTCAACATCTTTGCTTTTATCAAGATAATACTGCAATGCATTTAAACCTTCTATGCGAGGGATGTTAGTATACAGCGACTCTATGTCTAGAGTAGTCATAATCCACTCCTCTTCCAACTGTATTTCATCCAAGACCCTTAACATGAATGTTGTGTCCTGTACACATGATTGTAATAATTGGGTAAAATCACTGATGTAACACAAATTAGGACAATCAGTCAGATGGGAGGATCATGCATCCTCATGAATTTTCAGCAAGACATAGATTATAGGTCGGACAGCACAGTCAGTCACTAAAAAAAATTCAAATGTTTAGGGATATAACCTTTCAATAAACCATCAAAAACACCACAGTCATATTTTTTTTTAGCAGCCATGGGGTTATGTGGTAGCTTTCTGTAATATGCCTGATCAGACAACAGACACTGAATCTCTGAAACATACTTATCCGTATCTAATACCACCACAGCTCTCACCTTATCTACTGGCTTAATCATAATGAGCTGGTTTTCTTTTAATCCTTCAGGCCTTCTAATGCTTTACGTTCTTTGGGAGACATTATTGTTCTGCTAAATTTCTGGATGTTTCTTAAAACAGCCACAAAGTCTTTCTCAGAGGAATTTTCAAGAATTTAAATAGCTGCAGTTGGGAAGGGCAAAAATTAGATTTTCTCTAAAATGGCTTCCCATCATTGTTAGCATTCTGCAGACTTAAATTATCAACTGTGATATGACCATCAGCAAGCTCATTACGAAGAAAAAAACAATTTCAGACTCACTTTTTGCATAAATTTGTACACATTTATGAATGTGTGAAACTGGTTATTGGTACTGGTATAAAAGTAAATTCAACCTCAGACTGAACATAAAATGAAAGACTAACCACATTTAGTTCTTCCTCTGTTTGGTTCTTACTTCTTATAACATCTTCTCCCCTTCCCATGCCAGTTCTTCCTGTCTTCTCTTCTTCTGGCTCCTCCCTATGTCACATTAATTGTCAATCTTATGAATCAAAGCACAGATGCAAGTTTATTGGTTTGGAGAGAGTATATTTCAGTCCAAGAGGCGGTGATTGGGAAAATACTGTAAATCATATCAAAGAAAAAACTTTTGAATATATGTTACAGGGGCTCCTCACTGGCCAGGACTAAATGCTAAACTTGAATTGAGTATTATCATTATTATTACTAAGGACCATCATTCTTTGATCACTACTTCTAAATGGCTTAGTTTTCTTCATAATTATCAGAAACATAAGTCATCCTTAGTACAGCAGCAGAGCACCAGAAAAATAAATTGTATGCGATCAATTATGTGCATGGGTTCTAATCTGCTGTTTATACAGTCAAGGTCATGTGCTCTTTTACATACTACTTTTGCTGATTTCTGATTGGATTCCCTTCCTATGGTTATAGCGACCACGCTTTCTGATTTTGGAATTTGATACATCCAAGCTGAGTACTAAGATATCCGAGAGTTTTCACTGAGCTTTGATCAGACATACCATCTATATTAGTGGCAGAGCAGCAGTTTCACATCCCTCTATTACAGTTTTCTAACTTTATGAGAGACAAGCAATGTATATAATTTCTGGTTGAACTTTTTTGCCTCCAATCATTTGTCTTTTTTGCATTTTATGTACAGTATACAATATAGTATAAATGCCATACATTTTCTTTTTTTGTTTATCATCTATTTTTTGCACTGACCTGTGAGGAACTCTCTCAGGCATCCTCCAGTGCCCCAGCTCTACCTCCATACCAGAGAGGCCTCCATCTTGTGGCACTAGTCCAGCTATCCCCCTGGCTCTAAGCCCCCCCAAGGTAGGGCCGCCCTATCCACCCAGGGCACTCTATCTTGAATTCAGGCCGGGCTGGGCTCAGTCCAGGAAAGGAGGGCAACCGGCAATGGAGTGTGGCTGAGTGGGAGGAGGTGCCGTTGCCTATCCCCGAGGTCAGGGATTTTTCTACATGTAGGTTTCCCCTGGGAACGCAACGAGTAATGACGTCCATGCATGGCTGCCTGTACTCCCGCCCCAACATTCTAGCTGGTGATACTGCATTACCCCCGATCTCCATCGGGGGTCGCGAGGACACCAAGCAGCCCCAGGATCCCTCCCTAGGGAGAGGTGAGCTGTCCTCCGGACGCTCAATCCTCTCCCTCCCCTGCCGACCCCCGGCTCCCCAAGTCTGTCTCCGAATCCAGGTCGCCGGTGTGGCATCCAGTGCCTCAACCCTCAGCACCACAGAGCCATTTTCTTCTTGAAGTTGCTAAGAAATTTTATCAAGAAGCATCACACTGCATAAGAGAGAGAGAGTCAAGAAGGCACACTTACAAAAAAGGATGTTGTCAAACCATTGGCTTTCTGCTCCACTATGTGCAGCAGCACCAGCCAGGATGCAATGCAGTCCCTCTCAGTATTGCTGCAAAATGTTGCAGTATGCTGCAGGGAACAATGTACTTCAAAGGCAAGTAAGCCCTTCTGTGATGCAGTATTTTGTGACATGCCATTCACTACAAGTTACTGTGTTGCCTCCTGGCTGGCTCCACTGTACATCAATTGCTTTTTTAGCCATATTTGTCTATAACATGTCCAATAAACCTTGGTTATCCTTTGTATATCTAATGTGTAACATGACATACATTCTCTTTCATGGATTCTTGGTTATCTGTGAGTTTAATTCATTTTAGCACATCACATTTTTACAAATTTGTATGATTTGTCACTAATTTGCTTACTGTTTCACTATTTAAGCCATATATGTGACTAGCCTTGTGAAACTCTAAAGTGCCACCTGATGAGAAATGTTGGCTTTTTTTTTTTTTTTAAATCCTTTTCTTTGGGCACTGCCATATATCTGTTTAAAATATATCCCCTAGAGGATGGTAAAGTGGCTTTTTTGAATAGTTCATGACTGAAGTGAAATAGCACCCTGTGGACTCTAAAGCAACTTTTTTCTGGTTTGAGTTTCGCAGCATCACTTGCCAACCGACACCACTTTATCTACAGTTCCATTAGTTCCTCACTACCATTGTTGTCCCCTAAAACACAGAAACATGGTGTCTTCTCTATTCTGCATCCAGTACCTTTGTTATGGATACCACCACTTCACTCAAGAACTGACCAATCCTTGGGCACTTCCTCACAGTACCTCTGAGCTGTCCTCCCTCTATCTTCAAATAGTGCTCCCTTGTTCTTGCACATCAATTTTTTTGAAAGATGCTACCCTCTTGGACTTTGTTGATTCCCTTGAGGTATTTGAAAGTTTCTATCATGTCCCCCCTCTCCCTCCTTTCCTTGAGGCTATACATCTTAAGCTCCTTTAGACTTTCTTCATATGTCTTCTGGTGCAGACCCTGTACCATTTTGGTTGCCCTCCTCTGGACAGCCTCCACCCTATGTCTTTGCAGATGTGGGGTCTCCAGAACTGTACACAGTACTCCAGATGTGGTCTTGCCAACTGTCCATACAGAGGGCCAACAACTTCCTGTTTTCTTCTGGTGATGCATCTCCCTATGCGTCCCAGTATCCTTCCAGCCCTCCTTACTGCCTTCTCACATTGCTGGCCCATCTTTACGTCGTCTGATATGACTACCCCCAGGTCCCTTTCTATTTTTGCTGTCAGTATCTCACCCCCCATCGTGTACTCTTCCCCTGGGTTTTTGTTTCCCAGGTGCATTAGTTTGCACTTCTTTGCATTGAATGTAAGCTGCCATACATTTGACTATTCCTCCAACCTTGTCAAGTCCCTTCTCATCCTTTGCACCCCACCTTGCATATCAACCCTGTTGCAGATCTTTGTGTCATCTGCAAAGACACATACTTTTCCTTCCAGTCCCTCTGCAATGTCACACTTATAAAGACATTAAAAAGGACTGGCTCCAGTACTGAACCCTGCTGTACCCCACTAGTAACCCCTCTTTCTTTACTGTGGACTCCATTTACTATTACCCTCTTTGTCCTGTTGTCCAGACAGTGTTTTACCCAGGCTACCATCCTAGGACCCACTCCAAGGCTGGCTAATTTGTTTATTAATCTTTTGTGCGGGACTGTGTCAAATGCCTTGCTAAAGTCTAGGTAGGCCATGTCCACAGCCCCTCCCTGGTCTACGACTTTGGTAACCCAGTCAAAGAAAGAAATTAGATTTGTCTGACATGACCTTCCTGCTGTGAATCCATGCTGCCTTGGGTCCTGTGCCCCACTGGCCTCTAGGTACTCAACAATTCTTTCCTTCAGAAGTGATTCCATTATTTTCCCTACCACTGAGGTCAAACTGACAGGTCTGTAGTTTCCTGCCTCTGTCTTGCTCCCACTTTTGTGAAGGGGAATCACATCCGCCCTCCTCCAGTCCTCAGGTAACAGACCATCCTCCCATGATTTACTAAAAAAGGGTAGTCAGTGGTGTTACTAGTTCTTCCCTTAGTTCTTTTAGAATTCTGGGGTAAATCCCATCAGGCCCTATTGCTTTATCCACTTTCAGTTTTAAGAGTTCTTTCAGAACCCTTTCTTCTGTGAAAGGACTGATATCAACCCCCACCCCCATCCAGAGTGCTTCTATTGACTGGATAAGGTATCTCCCCCTGCTCTTCCATTGTGAATACTGAGCAGAAGTATTTGTTCAGTATCCCTGCTTTTTCACTGTAGCTCTCTGCCCAATCACCTTCCTCTTTATTCAGCCTCAGTATCCCTGCCTTAGTCTTTCTTTGCTCTCTAATGTACCTATAAAGGTTTTTATCCCCCTTCTTAACTGAGCTGGCTATCTTTTCCTCGGTTTGGGCCTTTGCTATTCTGACTGCCTTCCCGGCTTCCTTCTGCTTTAACTGGTACAGTTCTCTGTCCTGCTCCTTCTGTGTTTCCTTGTACTTCCTGAATGCTATCTTTTTCTCCCTAACCTTCCCCGCCACTTCTTTCGAAAACCATAGTGATTTTTTCTTTCATTTTGATTTGTTTATTTACTTCACACAAAGGTTTGTTGCCTCTGTGATGGCAGTTTGGATGTTTCCCCATTGTTGCTCCACCCCACCTTCTTGCCTGTTTGCTAGTGCTTTTCTGAGGCACTCTCCCATTTTGACAAAATCAGCCCTCCCAAAGTCCAGTATCTTCACTTTTGTATGGCTTGACTCTACAGCTAAGTTTATCGTGAACCACACTGTTTGGTGGTCACTTGTTCCCAGATGACTACCCACTTCAAGACTGCAGATCCTCTCTCCGTCCCCATTTGAGAGTACCAGGTCTAAGACTGCTCCCTCCCGAGTGGGTTCCAAAACTAGTTGTCTGAGGCATGCCCCCTGTAGGGTATCGAGAATGGCCCTGTTCTTGGATGTGGCTGAAGCAAAGGTGCTCCAGTTAACATGTGGCATATTCAGGTCCTCCATCAGTAATATCTCCCCTTTCTCTGCCATCCCAAGGATGCTTTCTATCATTTCCTTATCTAGTTCCTCCCCGAGATGAGGGTCTGTATACAACCCCTGTGTGGATTATGGTGCCATTTCTACTTTCCAGGGTGACCCACAGTGCCTCCTCTCCTCCCCTCCCTGTTTACCCTTTAGTTCTGTTGCTTTGATCCCTTCCCTTACATAGAGAGCTACTCCTCCTCCTCCTCTTCTTCCCTCCCTGTCCCTCCTGTAGATTGTGTACCCTGGTATGTTGACATCCCAGTCATTGATCTCTGTGTACCATGTTTCTGTGACTGCCACGATATCCGGGCATCCCTCTTCTTCAAGGCCACCATTTTGGGGAGCTTTTTACCTAGACTATGGGCACTGGTACTCATTACCCACCATTTTTTATGGCTTTATTTCTTTTTGCCCCATCCCTGTCCTTACTACCTTTGTCTTTTTCTCCATTTACCACTGCCCTTCTCCCTATCGACTGCTCTATCTTGGTGTTTACCTCAGTAACTACTCTGATTTTTTTTTGGGGGGGGAACTAGGATTTCCCTTCTCCTTTTCAGTGCCTCCCCCCTTGGCTAGTTTAAATGCTTGCCACTGAAGCATTTAAACCTATCACCTAGGATCCTGGTTCCCCTCCTGGATAGATGCAGACTATCGCGCCAGTATAGGCCTGTATCCCTCCAGGTGGAGCCCCAGTCCCCAGTGAAGCCAAATCCCTGAGCTCTGCACCATTTTTTCAACCAGTCATTAAGTACCATGGTGCGGAGTACCCTAGCCTCATCCATGCCATAGACAGATAGCACTTCCGAGAAAGTTACCGTGTGTGCTACTTGTCTAAGGCCCTTCCCCAACTCCACAAACTCCTGTTGCACTGCTCCGATCCCATTCTCAGCCAGGTCATTTGTCCCTAGGTGGATAATGACATCCAGCTCACTCTCCCTTGCAGCTTCTCCCATGATCCTGAGGATTTGTTTCCCATTTCTCCAAGCCATGGCACCGGGCAGGCACCGTACCTCCCTTTCCCATCCCTCTCCCAGTTCTACCCCCCTAACAATTGAGTCCCCCACCAGAAGTTGTTTCCTTCCCCGTGGGGTCCTGTGTCACCCTCCTGTGGGTCTCCACTGTGGAGGTTCCCAGCATCCTCCTTGGTCTCCACTGCGGGTGCCTCCATAGAGGAACCATGCTTCGCCAGAGTGGCGAATGAATTATGGAGAGGCACAACTGGAGGGATGCACCTCTGTTCCACCACCCTCACCCTCCCTGAGCCCACCGTGGTCCAACCACTCCTCTTTCTTGGCAACCTCTGCGGTAGTGGCGGCGGCCTGGGTGGGGGAGCAGGTTTCCCGAATCCTTGCCAGGTCAGCATGGAGATGAACAACCTCCTCCCTCAGACCAGAGAAGTGCCTGCAAATAGGGCAGCAACGCAGTCTCCAGAATGTCTCCCGGAAGACTGCTGCTCCACAACCAATGCATTGCACCACTCCCCACATGTCTGTATCCCTTCCTATTACAGATACTTTGTTTTTTCTTGTTTTAGTGTGTGCAAGCTTGTGAGTGTCTCTACCCCCTATTTAGTGTGCTGTGCCTTTAAGGATAAGAACAGGTGTATGTTATTAGCAGTTTTGGGGAAGTGATGTCAGAACCCCTGCTATAAAGGAAGTTATCTGCGTGGGGCAGGTGGGGTGAGGGGCAGGGTGGATGGGAGTAAACTTGTGCCCTCTAGAAACAATCAACTACAGCTCTGACCCTCCACCCCGAGGAGTGCCTTCCTTCCTTCCTTTCAGACATCTATTTCACAGAGGTTAAGTAACAGGTCTAGTCACAAATGACTGCAAATATCTCCCAGCTACAGTTCCTTCCTGGCAAATAAAAGTTAAACTAAGAAAAGTCAACCCCAAAAACTGAGAATCAATACTAGTTACTTACACAGGTCCAAAAAGTAATAATTCAGTTCAGTGTAGTCTATTAAATAACCTTGATTTAAGGAAGCTTTGGCTGCTTTCTCTCTTTCTTTCAGCAATGGAAACATATGATAACGAGAATATAACTAGCAGATAAATGTAGAATCTGGAGCCCAAAGACAAAAGAATTAAAGGGAAACTGTCAATCCCCTCAGGCCTCAAAGTGTCCCTAGTTTAAAAAGCACATTTTATGATTGTTCACATTCTGAGAGACTAATGCCTGGTAGTTTGATTTTGATTCTTTTTTCTTTTAAAAAGTGACAAACAGACTCCCCACCATACTGGTGTTACCACACAAAAACATGGCTGTTTACATACCATGATCAACTCCCATGTCGTCTTTCTTGGACACAGGAACACCCCCACACAGTCTAGCCACTCATTACTCAGTGGGAGTAGAGAATACTATTGTATCATGAGTGGTTGCATTGTTTCAGAGTGTATCTAATGTTCAGGAAGTACGCAACAAAAGTAGATCAATAATTTGAAACCAAAACAAGGTTGGGTAAAACTATACATTAGCATGCATTTCAGTTCTGCTGAGCAAGGAGGCAGATAAAACAGCATGCAATATAAATGAATTTTAGAGAAGGTAAGCAATCATAAAAGATGGTCTTTTAATTAAAAATCATATGGTGCAAAAAGGTTGACAGTGTCGCTTTAAGGCAATAAACCTCATTTGATTTCTGGTTTGATGTATCCCATCAAAACAAAAAAACTTCAGCACCACCCACTGCAGTCTAGGCAAATAGATCCAGCTACAAAATATCAAACAAGCTGTTAAGCAAGCTATAAAATGTTGCTTTATTCAACACATTCATAAATACAAAAGCAGCCAAAAGGCACTTACAACCTTCTAAAATGAGAGCTCACAGTGAGACCCACCAACCTCCTACTGGTTTTGCTTCACAGCATCATCAGGGAGTGTTCAAACAGGTGGTGCACTCTAGTTTTAAAGGTAGATCTTAAAGTGACAGTGTATGAAACATAGTATCTCACCCTAGAGTGACACACACCTATAATAAAATGCATATATAAAACATACAACAAATAGAAAACATGACAGAACAACACACTCACTACAAGTGGAGAGGAACCTAAAATGTAATAATACAATTCATAACAAATTATCAAACACAAAACAACAAAATGATAAAATAAATACATATAGATAAATATCTATATATAAATATGTATATTTGTATAAGCACACACTACTAATATGCAGAGGCCAGTCAAAGCACAAATGATGAACCCAAAATATAGGCTCAAAATGCGCTATAAAACCCCAAAACATATTTTATATATATATACATATATATATATACACACATATCTATAACATGCAAAAAATTCATAAGAGACCTACACATGCACATGACAGAGGAAGGTGGGGGGAGAAGGGAAAAAGAACAGATATTAACATTGCATGTGTGTCTAGACTGGCCAGTGCATAAATATCATAACCATAGAAGCACAATCACCAGCATATCCCTAAAATAGTCAGATACAATAAAATTGGGAAACACCATAGAAAAGGGGCCTATATGTTGAGGAATCAAGATAAACACAAAAATACAATTTTTGTAAAATAGCTGAATAGCAATAAGAGCTACAGTGCTATCAAAAACTCCTGAAACAAATTAAATTAGGTGAATCATCTGTAAATTCATATGTGCTAGAAATACATAATGGCCGAGATATTCAAAGGGGTTTTATTGCACCCCGGAGGGATATTGAAAAGGCTACCCGGCGTAGCACAAATCCTGTTGCGCCAGGGCGCACTGTATTCCTATGCAGCACAGATGCAGGGGGCGTGCCCATGCATTTGTGGCACATCCCGATATTCAGCCAGGGATGTGCAGCACATATGCTGGCGCAATGCCTACATGCACCGCACACAGGTGCTCAAAGTTGAGCCATAAAATAGTGGCTCAAAAGCTGGCCACCCACAGGCGGGCGGCTGCATTACAAGGCACAACACAACAGCCGCCAGCCATGGGTGGCCACCCGCCCAGTGGGAACACTGTCCACAAGCACCGGGCCCCCCCAGATGTCCAGTGCCCCCCCCTGCCCAATCGTATGCAGTCGTCAGCATATTAATTCTCCTATGCCCTATCACGGGCTGTAGAGTCCTGCAATAGATCCCTGGTGAACTATCGGGCATATGGGGGGTGGGGCCACTAGTCCACGAATACAGGACTCTACAGCCTGCGATCGGGCATGAGATTTGTAATATGCTGACAACTGCCCACATACGGGCATATGGGGGGGCTGCAACAGCCCACCAGGAAGCAAACCCCTGTCGACAGCGGCTTGACAGGGCACCAGGTGCAATTCGCCGGGACACCCGGCACATCGCATGCAAATGGGGCCATAATGATATGCAAATGGCCCCATCTGTACCTTGCATAGATTATGGACTTATTTGCATGCCCCCTGCTGAATATCGTGGGTGATGCACCTAGCGAAACACCACTTGCACTGGCGCATCCCCCTGCTCCTCCTCTGTGGCTTGCACTGGCGTAGTGCTACTGCACCACGCGCAGTATGCGCGCCGCCCTTGCCATATTCAATGGTGCTGCGCCATGGTGCATCATCGTTGAATATCGCCTGGTCTTCGCCCGGCACAGTCTGAATAGCCGGCCCAATGTATCAAAGCACAACAATGTAAACTGAATCACAACAAAACTTTTCTATTTATTAGGGTCATAATCCTACATTGAACATATATATGTATAACACGGACACAAAATCAAGGTCCAATAAACTCAATAAACATACATGTATAATTTTTTATTATTAATTACTAAGATTTTACCCATAAATCAATTAATTTATTCAAAAATGGTACTAGCTCAAAGGTTTCATTTAGCCCTGATAACACAATGTACCTAATCTGTGTATCCAAAACTGCTCTCTACGAGAAAGGAGTAGCTCAAGATCACCTCCCCTAGGGCCTAACCTAAGCCCTTCTATTCCACAGAACAAAAAATGATGTTGTGGTGACGTCCCACCATTGGCATTAATATGGCAAAACAAAACATTTCCATAGTCACTAGTTCTGATGTCACTGAGGTGTTCCCCCACCCTTATTTTAAAGGCCCTAGAGGTTTTCCCTATATTGAAAGCACCACAGGTGCAGGTGGCCAGATAAGGCAAGGCAAGGCAAAATTTATTTAAAAGACGCCCAATCCCAGAGGCTCTGGGTGCCATAAAAGCATTTAAACAAACATATTTAACATAAAAGAATATAAATTCACATATAAATACAAATCAATACAAAAATTTTTAAACCTTACAATAAATCCATCTCTAAACATTAAATGCCTTAGAGTAGAAGAAAGTCTTTAGCTGGGCCTTAAAAACATCCACCGATGAAGCCTCTCTGACCATAGTCGGTAAAGAATTCCACAGAACTGGGGCTGCGACACTAAAAGCTCTATACGCAGCTGTTTTCAGCCTAGTTCTGGGAATGGTCAATAAGGCATTCATTCGATGAATGAAGAAGAGCGAGGAGAGGGCAGGTGACAGAAGGTCTAACAGGTAGCCAGGGCCCTGTCCATGTGGGCCTTATAGGTGAGAAGACCCACCTTAAAGAGGACTCTCCACCTGACCGGCAGCCAGTGCAATTCACGCAGAACTGGTGTAATGTGACAGAACTTTGCTGCCCTGTCAACAATCGGGCAGCTGCGTTTTGCACCAGCTGTAATCTTCGTGAGATCCTCCCGTGACCCGAGATAGGCGCATTACAGTAATCAAGCCTAGATGTGACTAAGGCATGTATCAAAGTAGGGAGGTCCAGAGGCGGAACAAGGGTTTAATTCTGGCAATGTTTCTGAGATGGTAAAACAAGTCTGAACCACAGAGGATATTTGGTCCTCCATGGTTAAATCTCTGTCCAGAATCACGCCATGAATCGCGCACCGAGAGGAGGCCTTCAATGGCACAGACCCTAGGACAAGCCCAGTTTCTGTGTCAGAGGCCATCCTATCACGAGCTCTGTTCGACTCCACTACTAGTACCTCCGTCTTACCAGGGTTCAGCCGCCCAACCAGCTAGAGGCCATCCAGTCGTTGATCTCAGCCAGACAGATGTTAAATCGTCCACTGCATTGGATGTTCCTGGGGCAAAGGAAAATATAGCTGAGTATCATCGGCATAGCAATGAAAACTCAAGCCATACTTCCTAATAGATCCCACCCAGAGGCAGCATATACACTCGCGAACAACATTGGAGCCAAAACTGATCCCTGAGGAACTCCACAGAGAAGCAAACTGGGTATAGATGAAATTTTCCATCATAACCCGCTGCCTCCTGTTAGTTAGAAAGGACTCAAACCATTTGATAACATTACCGTGAGTCCACATAGATCCCCAAAGCGAGCAAGCAGCACACAATGGTCCACAGTGTCAAAGCTGATGAGAGATCAAGGAGAACAAGAATTGTCTTGTCTCCTCGATCTCTAGCCCTGAAATGGGTCATTCTGCACCAACAAGTGCAGTTTCAGTACTATGTCTGGCAACGAAAAGCCGACTGGAAAGGTTCATACAACTCGTGAGAACTGAGGTGTTCTTCCAATTGAAGCGCTACCACTTTCTCAATAACCTTTCCTAAAAATGGAAGGTTAGAGATTGGACGGTAATTTGCCATGATCTCCGGGTCCAAAGATGGCTTCTTTAAGAGGGGTCTTACCAGAGCCTCCTTCAAGGCATCCGGAAAGACACCCTCAGACAAGGAACACCGTATAATCATGGCAAACACCGGGCCAACAGAGCCAACGCATCTCATTAAGAAACGCGTAAACTATACAGGTGGTGCTGCAATTAATAAAACCTCTAATGTCAAAAACAGTTCCCACATTAACAGATGTAAAATTTTTTATCTGTTGGATTTTATCACAGTAAGTGCATCTGCCACATCGATAACAGCCTAAAGGGGCTGGAGGTAACCAAGTACGTTTTGGTTGAACAGGGAGAAAACTGTGAACTAGCAAATCCAAGAGATTCTTGGATCTCCTAAATGTGATTCTTGGTTTGATTTGATGTATCCCATCCCTGAAGGTAGTATTTAAGTCTCTTAGTAATTCATCATCCTTGTTTAGGCTATTGAACAATAGGAGATTCCCTCTGATGCATCTCCTTTGCAAGCTACTGTATATAATGATACATTTTCTTGTCTCATATTGTATGTCATGTCAGTCAAGACTCCCATTGTCTTGGTAGCTTCACATTGTATCCTTTCCATTGTGTCCTTTTCCCCTTGGTTCAACCCGAACTGGAAACAGCAATCTGTAATTGGTCGAATATATGATTTATATACTAGTAATAATACCTCCTTGATCTATGGTAAAAGTGCCTCCTAATATTATTTAGGAGATAATTTGCCTTATTAAACATCTTGTTTACATGCTGTGTTGGTTTTAAATCAGCTGTTTCCTTTGTAGCTGTTTCTAGAATATGGGGTTCAGTACTGGTGCCCACACCTCAAAAAGGACATTAACCTGCTGGAGAACGTCCAGAGGAGGGCTATAAAGATGATAGTGTGTTGGCAGGGTAAGGCATATGAGGAGAGGTTGAGGGTACTGAACATGTACTCCCTGGAAGACAGGACAGAGAGGGGTGACATGACTGGGACCTTCAAGTACTTAAAAGGGATAAATAAGGTGGATAAGCAGAGTCTCTTTAAGCTGAGTGGCAACCATAACACGAGGGGCACAGTCTTAAGCTGGAGGGTGGGAGGTTTAGGAGGGAGGTCAGGAAGCACTTCTTCACAGAGAGGGTGGTGGACACTTGGAATGCGCTGCCGGAAGAGGTGATCTCGTTGAAGACAGTGGGCAGCTTTAAGAGAGGCTGGGAGGGATGCAGAGTGCCAGACTAGCTAAGTGATTGCAGTTTACCTGGTTGCTAGCACTGGCATGGAGGTGTGGTGCCATGCCTCAATGGACTGCCATTAATTTTTATTCCCCAGAGTAGCCCTGGGGTACACGATTGACCTGCTGATGTATGTGAGTGAGCTGCAAAAAAGCTGTTTGTGCGCTAGTGCTACAGCATTGAGTGGCAGCTCTCTGGGTGCTGTGCTGCTGCACAAATACACAGCTTAAAGGGAACATAAGGCACAAGTGTATTTGTGTATGTACAGAAGAAACCATTTGTCTTGTCACCTGCAGACTACCCTGCCCCCAGCTATGCAAAGGTAAGCATCTGGCTACACTTCAGATGAGAGTGAGACACTTGGGAATGACAGTCCTATCTAAGAAATGGTAGGAAGGCGTGTTGGGGCTGAAAAACTGGCTAGATTAAGATTGCGGATTGCGGAGCAAGTCAAACTTTGCAGCTGTTCTGAAAGCATTCCTGTTCCCTGCACAGTTCCGCTGTAACGAATGCTTGCATGCAGCCCAGTTGTAAGATGTACACATTTTAGAAAAGTGTATTGTCAAAATTCACATTATTAAAATTGAACCCATCTCCCCCCTTGCCACCAACAGCTTAATCTGGTTCAAAGTCAGCTGGCATTCATCTGTTTTCCCCTCCCCCGGGTCGTGCCTGAAAATAGGCAGGATTTGTCTAGTGCGCTTACCCGGTCAACAAAAGCTAAATAAATAAATAATAAATGGTCCAGACTGCAATGCTTGGTGATAGCGTTGACTGTACTCCAGGAGGCAGCCGCACAAATGTCAGCAGCTGAGACCCCTTTGAAACAAGCCACCGAGGTAGCTATGCCTCTGGTGGAATGAGCTTTGACAGCACCAGGCAAATCTTTGCCGTATTTGTTGTAGCAGAACACAAAGCAATTTGCCAACCATTTGGATAAACACTGCTTAGAAACTGAAGCGCCCTCTCTATCTGGGGGTGAAAGAAACAAACAACTGCTTAAACTTTCTGGACTCTTTAGTCTGAAGCAGATAGTACTTCAAAGTTCTGTGCACATCTAACATATGGAGCAGTGCTTCCCCCTAGATTGGCACAAACAGGAAAATAAACTGGAAGGTGGATAGATTGATTTAGTTGAACTCAGAAACCACCCTGGGCAAAAACATAGGATTTGTGCACAAAGATACCCTGTCTTTGTGAAAAATCAAATAGAGCTCATCAAACCACTGGACCTGAAGCTCTGAAATTCTTTGAGCAGAAGTAATAGCAACTAAAAATATCACTTTCCAAGACAGAAAGCGCACATCACAAGTCATGACTGGCTCAAAAGGAGACAGGGTCAACTTCTCCAAAATGAAATTTAAGTCCCAAACCGGGACAGGGAATGGACTGGAGGATTTCAGGTGCAGGACGCCCCTAGGAGAAGTATGTGAGACATCCAGCTGAGCAATTGTGAGGTCACCCACGGGCTCACGAAAGGCAGAAATAGCCAAAAGGTGGACCTTGAGTGAGGAATATTGGAGGCCTAAATCAGAAAAAGAGATCAGGTAGTCCAGGATATGGTTCACCGAAGAGGTGAAAGGGTCCAGGGCATGTTTGGCAGCCCAGATGGCAAGTCGCTTCCACTTCATGACATATGCGGTGCGAGTGGAAGGCTTCCGAGTGGCCACCAGGATGTCCACTACACTGTTAGAGATGGAAACCAGGCAATGGCTACGTTCTCAGGAGCCAAGCATGCATATGAAGGGACCTGAGATTGGGATGAATCAGGGTCCCATGATCCTGGGTCAGCACATTCCTGCAAAGAGGGATTGAGGGTTCCTCTGCCAGATCCGAGACCAGAATGGAACCACCAGAATCATGCTGGCCCCTTCCATTTGCAGCTTGATCAGCACCCTCTGGATCAGAGGAAATGGAGGGAATGCACACAGAAACCTCCCGCTCCAAGAGAGGGACAATGTGTCTCTTCAGTAAATTCCAGGCCCTGGATCTACCAAGCAGAAATTCGGCAGGTTTACGTTGAGTGGGGACGCAAAACAGTCCAACTCTGGATGACCCCATCTGTCGAACAGAGCTTCTGCTACGGATGTGAGGAGCTCCCATTCGTGCATGCTGGACTGAGTCCTGCTGAGAATGTCTGCCAGGGTGCTTAGAACGCCTGGCACATGGACTATAGAGTGTGTCAGACTGTGCTCCAGTGCCCAATACCACATTCTCAAGGCCTCCCTACAGAGGGGGTATGAGTGAGTCCCACCCTGCTTGCTGATGTTGTAGATAACACTCAAATTGTCTGACTGCACCAGTATTTGGCCTGGAGCAAGATGCTCCTGAAATGCCTGCATGGCATATAGCACCACTCTCATCTCCAGGAGAATAATATGCAGGGCGGCTTTCCAGTGGGACTAGGAGCCCTGGGTTTGCAAGGGGCTCAGGTGTGCTCCCCAGCCCAGACCCAAGGCACCCGTTGTTAAGATCTGATGCAGGGAAGAAATCTGGAAGGGAACCCCCTAAAGAAGATTCAAGGGGTCCATCCACAACTGCAGTATTGGACCCTGAGGGCCCACTGAAGGGTGCGTATATGAAGCCTGGCCAATGGAATGGTGGGAATGGCCACTGCCATTAGGCCCAACAATCTGAGGTACACCCTGGCAGGAATGTACCGACTCAGCAACTTCCTGAGCTTGGACTATGAGGCACTCCACCCTGTTTTGTGGGCCTTTCCCTGCTCAGAATCCAGAACCGCCCCGATATACTGCAGTCTTTGGGACGGTACCAGGACCGACTTGGGCAGATTGACAATTATGCCCAGGGAGTGGAAGAGCTGGAGGGTATGCTCCAGAGTCAGCAATAGCTGTTCCCTGGACGGGCCCTTTCCCATTAATTTTTTTGAGAGCCTTCTTGCATCACCTGAGGGTCGTTTGGTTAAACTTCTGGCAGAGCTCATAGTCGGAGACGTCGTGGTCAGGCCCAAGATAGCAGACACAACCACAGTGTTCGTCTGTAGAAGTAATCTTCTTTTTGCAGCAGCAGCGACGGAAAAGAGAAGATGAAGGATTAACTGTCAACATAAACAAAAGGAAAAATCTCTTAAAAAAGAGATTTAGTTAAGTAGTAGGGAAAAAGGCCATAGGCTGAAAAAGGCGTGAATACTACAATGAAGCTTCAGCAGAGACTCATGCACACAAGTCAGCATCGGGAAATAACTGAGGAGGTAGCGGGGCTGCTTACACCTATATAGGGTTGCTGACATCAATGGCATGGGCAACCCCAGTTGTACTCCTGAATATCTTATACATAGATACATAGACAGTGTCGGCAGATAAGGGTCTATGACCCACCCAGTCTGCCCATTTGAGCTTGTAAGTTCAGTTTGTTTTCCTAGAAGTCTGTTGCCCCTTACCCCTGACCTCCAGAATTCCTTTATGTCTATCCCATGCATTCTTAAATCCCGTGATTGTTTCAGCCCCCACCACTTCCTCTGGCAGGGTGTTCCACTTGTCCACCACCCGTTCTGTGAAGAAATTCTTTATCATGTTTCCTCTGAATCGTCCTCCCTCCAACTTCATCCCATGCCCTCTAGTCCTGGAACATCTTTTTCGCTTAAAAATAGTGTTTTCCTGCACCCTGTTCCTCCCTGTAAGATACTTATATGTCTCTATCATATCCCCTCTCTCCCTCCTCTCCTCCAGGGAGTACATGTTCAGTTCCTTCAACCTGTCTTCATAGGACTTGTGAAGCAATCCATGCACCATCTTTGTTGCCCTCCTCTGAACCTTCTCTACCCTGTCTATGTCCTTATGTAGGTATGGTCTCCAGAACTGTATACTGTACCCCAGGTGGGGCCTCACTAGTGTCTTGTATAGCGGAATTATAACCTCTCTTTTCCTGCTGGTGATGCCCCTGCCTATGCATCCCAGTATCCTATTTGCTTTACCTGCTGCCTTGTCACACTGTTTCCCTACCTTGAGGTCATCAGAGATGACAACCCCAAGATCCCTTTCCTGCTTGGTGCATGCTATATCCTCACCCCCCAACTGATATATTGTGCCAGGGTTTTTGTGCCCCATATGTATTATCTTGCACTTCTTTGCATTGAATTTCAACTGCCAAACCCCTGACCATTCTTCAAGTTTCTGCAGGTCGCTCTCATTCTGTCCACACCCTCTGGTGTGTCCACTCTGTTACAGAGCTTTGTGCCATCAGCGAACAGTGAAATTCTGCCTCTAGGTCCCGCGCAATGTCACTGATGAAGAGCCTAATAGGACCGGTCCCAGCACTGATCCCTGTGGTACCCCACTGGTCACTCTTCCCTCTGTGGAGTGACAGCCATTTACCACCACCCTCTGTGTCCTGCCACCCAGCCAGTTACCTACCCACCACACTACTGTCCTGCCCACACCCATATTCCACAGTTTATGTAATAGTCTTCTATGTGGCACAGTGTCAAAGGCCTTGCTGAAGTCCAGATAGGCCATGTCCACTGCCCTCCCCTGATCCACCTCCCTAGTCACCCAGTCAAAAAATTCAACGAGGTTGGTCTGACATGACCTCCCCCTGGTGAAACCATGCTGCCTTGGGTCCTGTAGTCCATTGACAACCAGATGTTCCACCAATCTCTCCTTCAGTAGTGCTTCCATGATCTTCCCCACTACCGAGGTGAGGCTGACTGGTCTGTAGTTCCCGCTTCCCCTTTGTTCCCACTTTTGTATAAGGGGACTACATCTGCTGTCCTCCAGTCTTTGGGTACCTCCCCTGTTTCCAGTGATCGGCTAAACAGGATAGCCAGAGGTTCAGCCACCACTCTCTTAGTTCTTTAAGGACCTGGGTGCACCCATCTGGCCCCATTGCTTTATCAACTCTTATTACTTCCAGTTCCTTCAGGACCCTTTCTCTGTAAAGGGACTTGTGTCCATTTCTGCACCATTCTCACCCCTTGTACTCCCTTCAGACCCATTACCCTCCTCTTCCTCAGTAAAGACTGAGCAGAAATACCTGTTCAATATGTCAGCTTTACTGTTGTCATCCTCCACACGGCCCCCATCCTCCTCCTTCAGTCTCACTATCCCTCCCTTTGTCTTTCTTTTTTCACTTATGTACCTGTAAAAGGTTTCGTCCCCTCTACCCACTGATTTTGCAATGTGTTCTTCTGTCTGAGCTTTGGCTTCCCTTACTGACCTCCCTGCCTCCCTTTGTTTCTCCTGGTACTTCTCCCTATCCCCTTCTGCCTGTGTCTTTTTGTGTTGCCTGAATGCAATCTTTTTGGCTTTCACTTTCTTTGCTACCTCTTTGGAAAACCATAATGGTCTCCTCTTCCTTTTCCTCTTGCTAACCTGCTTAATGCATAATTCTGTTGTTCTTGTAATCCCCATTTTAAATACTGCCCACTGTTCTTCAACCCCTGATTCCTGTCCCATTCCCCTTAATGCCTCTTTCAAGTATCTCCCCATTTTCCCAAAGTCTGCCCCCTAAAATCCAGGATACGTGTTTTGTGTGGTTTGGTTCTGCTCTTTCTGTGATTTCAAACCACAATGACTGGTGGTCACTGTTTCCCAGGTGCTCCCCACTGTTACCCCATCACTGTCCCTGTTTGTGAGCACAAGGTCCAGTATTGCCTTCTGCCGAGTTGGTTCCATGACCAGTTGCTTGAGGAAGGCACCCTGAAGGAGTCCAGGATAAATCTGCTCCTAGTTGATGCTGCTGCTGGGATGCTCCAGTCCACGCCTGGAATATTGAAGTCTCCAACCAGTACTACTCACTCCTTGTCTGCCATCCTTTGGATGGCTAGCATCAGCTCCCTATCTGTTTCTTCCTCCTGGGCTGGTGATCTATAGACCACACCTGTGCGGATGGCTGTCCCCATTTCCTTTCCAGCTTAACCCACAGTATCTCTCCCCCATTTTGTTCCTCCTGGATCTCTGTGGCCCTTATGTCATTTTTCACATACAGTGCCACTCCTCCTCCCTTCCTGCCTGCTCTGTCTCTTCTGAATATGTTGTAGCCAGGTATGGTCATCTCCAGTCGTGGTTATCATTACACCAGGTTTCGTGATGGCCACAATGTCCAGGTCTGACTGTACCATGACAGCCTCCAGATCTTCCATCTTGTTGCTAAGGCTCCTGGCATTTGCACATGGCTTTCCATGATTTGACCTCCTAGGCTGTTTCACTGTTCTACTCTAGCCCTTCCTTGGTTGTCATTTATCCCTGGTTCTCCTTGCTGTCTGCCCTTCTGCTGAATTCTTGCCCCTTTCTGCTTATCCACTCTTGGGCACTAATCTATATCTTTTGCACACTGCTTTGCAGAGATAGCCACCCTCTGGTTCACTGGTTCCACTGCTTAGCTGTGGGGGTGAGCAAGTAGGTACCTCCTTGCTGGCCTGTCACCCCTTTGCTAGTTTAAATGCTTGTCAATGTAGCATTTAAACTTATCATTGAGTGCTTGATTCCTCCAGGATGGATGCAGGCCGCAGGCTTGAACAAACCTCCATCCTCCAGGTGGGTCCCCAGTCACCAATGAATCCAAACCCTTCCTCACAGCACCAGTTCTTCAACCATGAGTTAAAGATCCTGGTGCATGCACTCCTATGCTCTCTTCCTCTCACAGGTAGTACTTCTGAGAAAGTGACAGAAGTAGCTACTTGCTTGAGACCCTCCCCAGTTTCCTAAACTCTTCCTGAACTTCCTTTGGCTCCCCATTTGCCAGGTCATTAGTACCTAGGTGGATAATGACATCCAGCTCACCTCCTGCCTTGCCTCTCCCAGTGATCCCCAGGATCTTCCTTCCATCCCTCCATGCCATGGCACCTGGTAGGCACCTCACCTCCCTGTCCTCCCCTCCTGTGTTCCTAGCTGGATCCCTCTTATGATGGAGTCCCCACCAGGATTGCTTCCTCCTCCTCTGGGGTCCACTGCTTTCCCGCTGAGGTCACCTCTTGGCTAACCTCCACATCCTTTCCTTCCATCCTCTGGGTACCTCTATTTGGTTGTCCTCATTTGCCAGTGTGGCATATGAGTTCTTGAGTGGAATAGGATGTGGGATGTGCCTCTGCCTGACTGCTCTAACCTCCCTGAGCCCACTGTCATCCAAGTGCCTCGCTCGGCATCCTTGAGGCAGTTGCATTGGACTGGTGGTCCCTGGATAGGGGTGATGGTACTCTGACCCAGTTTACTTCTGCTCTGAGTCTGGCTACCTCATCCCGCAGTCCAGAGAGATGCATGCAGATAGGGCAGCACCTCAGTGTCCAGAAGGTCTGCCTGAATATGGCTGCCCCACAGCCACTGCATTGCACCACTCCCCACATTATACTCGCAATTCCACTACTTGTCTTGCTACTGAAGCTCTCCTAGTTCCCTTTTATTAATTTACTGTACTAAAATCCTGCCACTGATCCTCAGATAATTTTTTTTTTAAAGAAAAAAGAAACCAATAAATAAATAAATGAGTCAAAACACTTGTCGTGCTAAGGGTGGGCTTCTTCCCTATGCCCCTCCTACTTCACACCCCTTACTATATATACCCTGTGTTTAGCTCCTGTCAATCAGATTTAACAGGGCATATAATTAAGAGGGGGGGGGTGAAAATTCGCAGCAATTAAAGACAACACAGAATTACACCACCACTATGTTTTAAATTTTCAACAGCCCAAAAACAATTATAAGTAAAGACAACAAAGAAAGTATAGTGTCACTAAAAGCCCACAATCGAAGTTTAAAAGAAAAATAGAAATTACCAGTTACTCTAAAGCACTGAATTAAATATGTTTCCTTCCTTCCCTTCTGGCTTCTTCTGAGAAATTAAAACTCTGCTTGCTACTTTAACTCTGACTAAGCCCCACCTCCAGTTATCACGAGCTGAGGTCAGAGGCCAGACAATTAACACCCTTCACCCAACTACAGGGCAGTCAGACAAGCCAAGATAAAATTTGCAGCAATTAAAGACAGCACAGAATTACACCACCACTATGTTTTAAATTTTCAACAGCCCAAAAACAATTATAAGTAAAGACAACAAAGAAAATATAGTGTCACTAAAGGCCCACAATCTAAGTTTAAAAGAAAAATAGCAATTACCAGTTACTCTAAAGCACTGAATTGAATATGTTTCCTTCCTTCCCCTTCTGGCTTCTTCTTTTGTGTGGATTCCACTTCACCGACAGTCAAGGTTCCTATGGTTTAACCTGATGAATGAGATACTCCCAAAGAAGATCTGAGGGCTTTTCACTGAATATGCTTAATTTAATATTCAGCATCGGAAATTATTGGGCACTGTTTCTTCACATTTAAACCTCCCTCCCAGTATTAAACCTGTGCCAGCCCTGACACAAGACAGAATTTTGCCCCGAAGTTCCAGAATCTTCATGGGGGCTGAAACTTAATACTGGGAAGGAAAATATATTTCTAAAATGTCTTTTACCACCAGGCTGCAAGGAAAAGTTTAGTTAAAGAAGCAAGCAACCGACTAGAGTAAAACTCAGAGTTCTGTTCCGAATCTACATCAGGGGGTGAGCATACAAGGTTTGGAAACAGAAATACTGCATTTTTATTTTACACTGGCACATATTGCAGTTAAGTATATTAATCATTTTCTTTTGTTTTTAACCCCATCCCAGCACTGAACCTGCCTGTCTCAAATCAGGAATGTGCACGGCGATAGGCATGGATTTCTAAGCTGGGCATTGAGATTGAGACCGCAATACAGTACATGCATTTTTTGAAACACACGCATAGATCTCTCAGTCTTCCTGACTGTGTGTTGGGGAATGGACTTTTTTATTTAAATTTTGTTAATCAGGTAAGGGGCACCGGACGAAAGCCCTTTTTCAGGCCAGACACTTGAACTGATGCCCAGCTGCATGTTTACATTTCTGTCACTGTCCCGCCAATGACTGCAGCAGAGAAGGCGAAAGGGAGTTTGGTCACACAGGGTTGTAAGACTAGGGCAAAAGGGAGTTTGGTTGCCCAGCCCAGCGGCGCTGAGGTTTGAGGCGCTGGACACCACACCTCGTGCCATCCGGTGACCCGGGTTTGGGAATGAGCCCGGGGCGCTGGGGGTCAGCAGGGGAGGGAAGAAATTGAGCATCCGGAGGACTGCTCTCTCTTCCCTGGGTAGGGATGGGGATGCAACTGCTCAAGGAGCGACCTCTGGCGGTGGCTGGAGGTAGACCAAAGTAGCGTTGTGGCGTATGCCTGGGGGTGGAGCTGCGGCAGTACATTGCCTTGACAGCTGGGCTCCACAGGGGGCTTACTAGTAAAATACCCTCCCCTCCTCCCCTCCTCCTTCCAATAGGCGAAGATGCGTCCCACCCAAAGACCAGACTCCCAGAAGTCGGATGCGGCTCTCTCCTCACCACTCCTCTTCAGCCCAGAGCGCAATACTATTAGAAACAGTAACCTGGGTGGGGGCGGCCCTTTCCCAGAGGGTAGACCCAGGGGATGCCCGGTGTCAGGGAGTGGAGACGAGTCGGGTCACACAGGGAAGTAGAGTCCATTGAGTGGAAGGTCACCGGAGAGAGTTTGGTGAGGCATAAGAACGAGGTGGGAAAAAAAGAGAGTTCAGAAAAAAGAAAAAAAAGGGGGAGTTTGGTTACCTCATCCTCTTGGAAACGAATAAACTTAAAAAAAGTGTAGACACAAATAAATTCAATACCTTCAGTTAAAACCCATATTTATATGGAGAAAAAAAACATTGTCATATACAAATTCCTTACCTAACACAAATCTGAGTCCCCTGCTTATTTTCTTGAAATTAGTTTTTATACAATAAAGCACCTGAATAGTTATTTATAACAAGTGACATAATTTCTATAACAGCAATATTAGTACAGCATGACTGATAGAACATAGGCCATTGCTGCATGAATATACAAATGATGAGGTGTTGTTTCGTTTTTTAGTTAAAATGGAAGCAAAATGTTTTTTAAGGAAATATCTGAAAAGCTAAGACATTCATTTTTGCTTCTATTTTAATTAAAAACAGAATGGAACCACATTATTTGTATATTCTTGAAACAATGGCCTATGTTCGATTAACTGTACTGTACTAATATTGCTATTATAGAAATTATGTCACTTGTTATGAATAACTCTTCAGCTACTTCAACTGTATAAAAACTAATTTCAAGAAAATAAACAGGGGACTCAGATCTGTGTTCAGTAAGGAATCTTTCCCATTTTATTTCAATTTAGACAGTCATGAAGAGAGGCTGTACCCTCCTCAGCGTTATTATAAAGTAATGTATTAATGTTTATTTCCCACAAAATGGATATAAAGGCCAACAAGCAACAACTATAACGTTTCACCTCATGCTTACTCAGAACAGGTTGTCCACAAATTAATATAAAAAAAAAAATATGCCGTCCTCTTCTGCCTGCTGAGCTTCTGTCTCATCAACTACAATGATCACAATGCACTCCAGCATATCAGATCCAAGCAAACTCAACCATCAAGTCTGGAATTGTCTCTTTAAAATATGAAACAGTGACCATCCAGTTTCCATTTATGTTTTGTTTCCTTCTTGCCTCCTCCTTCTCCCCTCCAACACCCCCCACTCCCTGAATTAGAGCTGGCTCATAATCAAGCTTGGGGATTTTTCACGTTAAAAAAAAAAAAAAAAAAACCCGAAACAGAATTACATAACAAGTGTTATACACACACACACACACACACACACACACACACACACACACACACAGTAATCAGGCAATGTTATTTGTAAACTATAGTGTAATGTTGTGTGATGCAATTTTAATGCTCAGCTGCCCATAAATTTTGCTCCCCACCTTCTTCCTTCAATAGCACATTACCTATGAAGTCTAAAATAAATGCCCCATGTCAGCTCTGTACAGTACCAAAACACAAAGCAGAAGTAGGGTTGGTAGGCTTCTAGTTTCATTTCTCAATTTATTTTATTTTTTTTCTCCTCCTCCTCCCACCCCGGAACTACGCTTCTTCAGGAGACTCCTAAGTGCCCCCCATATGACTGGCCTATCTGAATCCCCAGAGGTTCCCCCATGAAACCGTGGCTATACAACCCCCCAGGCGGGTACGTGGCGGGGCCCAGCGCCACAACACCTTCGAGTTTTGTCGGGTCCCCTAGTGGTCAGGCAGGCCGTCACAATTAGGGCTGGCACTGGAGCTCCATCTACCCGCGCTCCAGTGGTGCTTTTTTCTGGCTTTCTTGCTGTGTGGTGTGTGCCCTGATATCAAGGCATTACACGCCGATGGCCACCACACAGCTCCCCATTGGTCTGTCCTGCCAGCTTGCTGTACCTCGGGCCTCCACCCGGGGTCAGACAAACTGCAGATCTGGTCTCCCCACATGGGAAGAGTGACATACATTTAATAGACTAAAATAGCTTTCAAATGCAAGAGTAAATTGTCTCTGGACTGTTACATGTTCTCCATTTGTCATAAAAATAATAAAATGCATCTTTTAAAATATTCCTTTGTTTTGCATATTTGCCCCAACCCCCACCTGAACAAAATGTTTCAGCAGCACTGTAAGGTGTGAAGCCCTCTCAATTCACAGTCCCATCCCTAACAAAAGGTGGATAAAAAGTTTGTCACGGCCTGCTGATATCTCAGCTGGAAGTCTAATGTGCTGCGCATCCTGCATTACATTGTTTCACAGCAGGGAGTCAGCACCAGTGGAGTCAGGGCTTGAAAGCCACAGCCAAGACAAAATACAGTTTCTGTCCCTGATTGGTCCAGCACCCCTAAATGTTTATGTGAATTTCATACAATCCGACTTCAAAAGTCCCTGGACTTGTCTTTCCCTGCCCAGTTTTGTCACCTGTGTGATTAAAGACCCTCTGGTACAGACCATGTCCCTTCTGATTCCGGATCTGTCCTGCCTGCCAGCCCATTGCCAGCGACGGAGAAGCTGAGTTACTACAAGCTGCTGAGGGAGAACCACCTTTCTTCTGCCTGCACCTACCATCACCATACAGATTTCCAACTTGAAAACTAGGCTGCTGATGTTCCCCGATTCCTGACTGCCCTGTGGCTGCCAGCAACTGAGCCAGTCTGTTGTTAGGTATATAAAATAGGGCCCAGTTGTAGTGGGGCTTTAGAGTGACACCAGCTGCTGCCACATGGACAGGATCTACAGATAACTGAATTCTTCAATGGAGCTGCCTGCCAAGGAATACCTGCTTCTTTGTGAAAAGGGTCGAATGAATCTCTGTTTGATCTTGCTTGTTCTGAGTCTCACTGAGGAATAAAAGGTAAGAATAATCAATCAATCAAATTCTTTATTTATCCAGGGAACACCATTGAGCAAGCTCATTTACAAGGTGGACCTGCATTACACAAGTCAAGTAACAATGCATTTATATACAGACAAATAGACAGTAGATGCAAGAGTACAACAGTACAGGTAGACCTGCAATAGACAGGATAAGTAAAAATACATTTGGGCTCAGGTAAAAGACAGTCGGTAAGGCTATACATAACAATAGGGTAGCAAGTCAGTAAAAAATTTATACCAGCTACAACAACATATATGGTTTAGTATTCCTGTAAGGTAAAGGCATTATAGTCCAGCGAAGAGATTAGTTGAAGTGGGTGCTACATGCAAACAGACATACATAGTCAGTTTAAAAAGACCCAGGCGTATCAAGGGGGAGACACATGCTGGGAGAAGTGGGCAGCCAGTTGGGGGGGGGTCTGGGATAATACTAGGAGCGAAGGAATGAGATGCTGTGGGTATACAAGGAATAGGTGGGTCAGGGAGGGTGAGATTTAGGGCGGTAGATAAGTAGGTGGTTCAGGGACAAGTTATGCACTGATACAAGAAGGAAGGAAGATAAGAAAAGCAGGGAGGATGTGGAAGGGGGGTGTAAGTAAGCTAGGATCATTGGAAGTAGTTGCAGGCTTCTGTAATGTATTTTGAGTATAAGGTCTTAAACACAGTGAGACTAACAGGAGCCCTCAGTTTCAGTGATTTCTGTAGCACACATTCCAGAGCTAGGATCATTGGAAGCAGTTGCAGGCTTCTGTAATTTATTTTGAGTATAAGGAGTTAAACACAGTAATACTAACAGGAGTCCTCAGTTTCAGTGATTTCTGTAGCACATTCCAGAGCGACGGTAGAACGAATCCTATGGCAGCTCTCCCAAAACACGTTAGGGCTTTGGGCACTTTCAGAGAAATCAGTGAACAGCTTCTTAGGGCATAGGTTCCAGGCATATTGAGAGTCAGGCAATCAACAATGTACTGTGGAAGTTTGCCAGTGATGACTCTGTATGTCCAGAGAGCTGCATTTTTATTTTGTCTATATTGTAGGGAGGTCCAACCTACGGCCGCATATAAAGAGCAGTGATGGGTGGAGAAGGGGAGACCAGTGATGAAGGGCAGGGCTCTGTGGTAAAGTATGTCCAATTTACCGAGGTATGAAGTAGCACATTGGCTGTATATAAAGTTGGCGTAATCAATTAGGAAAAGGAACGTAGACTGAACTAGCTGTCACTTGGCCTCTGTAGTCAATAGGCAGTTTAACCTGAAGAAGAGACCTAGTCTCTGCCTCAATTTGTTTTTAACAAATCCTCCAGGTGGTCTGCAAAGGAGAGTTTGAAGTCAAGCCAGACCCCCAAGTATTTAAATTTCGGCACAAATTCCAGGGTTTCTCCTAGGAGGGTGGTGATGGGGGGGGGGTAGAGCAGGGTAGGCTGCATCGTTAATAGGTGAAAACAGCATCACTTTTGTCTTTTTGGTGTTAAGTAGCAATTTTTTACTAAGGAGCTGGTATTGAAGTATGCTGAAGTCAGCTTGCAGGTCGCTACAGGCAGTTTCAGGAGGCTTAGGTAGATCACTGTATCATCTGCGAACAGATGAATTTTCGTCTCATTGATGCCTGAGTCTATATTGTTGATGTAGATGGCAAATAGGAGTGGCCCCAGGATGGATCCCTGCGGAACGCCTCTTTTTAACAGATTTGAGGGGGAGAGTTCACCTTCGGCCTTGACCTGTTGGTGCCTATCAGAAAGGTAGTTGTGGAACCAATGCAAGGAGGTAGAATCTAGACCAATAGTTTTTAATGAAGAAAGAAGGAGGCTGTGGTCAACAGTGTTGAAGGCCTCACTTAGGTCTAGAAAAACGGTGAAGACAAATTTTTTGTTCTCTAGCTTGTGCTGCCACTCATTTGTCATCTTGGCCAGGGCCGTGACTGTACTATGTTCAGTTCTGAAACCAGATTGCATTGGGTTTAGCAGGTTAGTATCATCTATGAAAGATTTCAGCTGGGCATTCACGATTTTTTCCAGAAGTTTTGATAGTACCGGGGAGAAGGGAGATGGGCCTGTAGTTGTTTAGGTCACAGGGGTCTCCGGATTTAAACAACGGAATAACATGTGCGGTCTTCCACAGTTTGGGGAGGGTCCCCTGAGAAAGGGACAGGTTAAATAGATGCGTAATAGGTACGGCCAAGACATGATAGGCAATCTTTAGGTAGTATGGATCGAAGGTGTCAGCGCCAGCACTTTTTCTGGTGTCCAACTGGAGGAGGAGATCTTCGACCTCTTTTAGTGAGGCAAGAGAGAATGTAAAGACTGCATCTGAGGGGCTAGATTCTGAAGGTTGCGTGGTAAGCTGGGAGCATAGGTTGCGTGCACGTGAGTTATCAAAAGCTAGCCCTGCAGTAGCAAAGTGATTGTTGAAGGCTTGTAGTATCTCTTTATTGTTGTTGTTAGTTGCATTGTCAGAAATAATTTTTGAGGGGAGAGTGTTTCCCTGTGGTATTACCAGAATGTTCTATTATTGTGGACCAGAACTTGGTAGGGCAGTAGGAGGCAGTGTCAAGTTCAGAGCGATAGAAGTTGGACTTGGTTTCCCGAATTAGCTTTATATAGTAGTTTCTGGCTGTTCTGAAAAGATGCCAGTCTTCGGCTTTGTGGGATATGCGTGCTAGCTTCCAGAGCTTGTCTCTTTTTAATAGTGCTGCCTTGATGTCTGCTGTAAACCAACAGCACTTTCTAGCCTTTATGCGGGTTTTGACTAAGGGTGCGTGGGTGTTAAGAGCGCTGGATACAATTTTGTGGAAAATGGCATATGCTGTTTCTACTGATTTGGCTAAATAAAAGGTCTGCCAAAGCAGGGAGGCTTTCAGGTCATTGATATATGCAAGCAGGTCAAAATTCCGCTTTGATCTTTTGTAGAGAACTTTGCTGAGGCTGTCGTTTAGGAACTGCTCATGCCAGCAATAAAGCAATGGTCACTAACAATGGCAGAAAAGATCCCAGCATGGGAGAAGAAATGGGTTTGCTTACTAAAAGTACATCTAACAGTGTACTTTTCAGAGAGTTTTTCTTATTGATCATGGTAGGTTCATTAATAAGTAGAGTGAGCCCATGAGAGTCACAGAAGGATTTAAGTGGAAGAGATGCACTTGACAGCCAGTCGTAGTTAAGATCCCCTAGTATAATTGTTTCCATTGTGTCGGTACTCATAGTAGATGATAGGTGGGACAGGAGCTGTGACCACGAGGACGGGGTCTATAACATCCTATGACATGGAGGGCCACTGATGCAGATATTTCGATTTTTAAGGACAGGCATTCAAAGGCATTGGCAACTGATGTAGTGTCGAGGGTAGCAACTGTAAACTTGTCCTTAACATAGATGGCTACACCACTGCCTTTGGTTAGTCTATCGGCTCTGAATAACAAATAGTTGGGGATACTGACCTCTTTGTCTGGGGTGGATGGACGAAGCCAGGATTCAGATATGACAAGTACATCCGACTCTGTGTGGATAGCCCAAGCCTGTACTGAGGTGAGTTTCTTTAAGAGGCTACACACATTAACATGCATAAAGCTGATACCTTTATACTTCATGACTTCGGACGGTGAAGGAATTGCTTGTATAGGACCAGGGTTAAGTTTAACATTACCTGAGCATAGCAAGAGGAGGAGTACAACTTTCCTTAGGGCAACAAGTGGTAATTTGGAAGAACTAAACCTTCTTTGGCTAGTGGAAGTATTGGCGTAGGAATGCAAGGACCTATTCTTTGTACTGTTCAGTCCTAGTGATACACAAGCTAAGACCCTAACCGTATGACACCAGTAGATGCAGGTACTGGGCCGAGTAGGTAACATTCCTTGGGTAGGTAACGAGACGCCGGTGGCTGTCCGAGAGGGAGACTCAGCTGAAAGTGGGTACAAGAACTTGGGGGCATAGCACAAGTTGTATAGGGACTCCATGAGTAGACATTCTTGTGGTAGGGGATACGAGTCCTCTTTGGGGTAAATTCCATTCATGCAAATTCTAATAAGGGTAGGGTGCATAAGGTGGTAAATAGGTAGAGTCAGATTGCAAGTTCCATGGTTAAAGTCTGGGGGTCAGAAAGAGAAACAGTTGTAAGGGCTTAATCTGGGCAAGGTATCACCAAGTAAGGCTACTTGCCACAGGGTCTGAAAAGGGATATAGGTACCGATACCACTTGAAGGGAGCAAGGAGATGTTTCTATGGCACAGTGACTAGAGATAGTTATGAGAAGTTGTAAACCTGATCTAAGAAGTATCACCAGCTAAGATTACACACCATAGGGTCACCATAGGCGCTGAAACCACTTATAGGGAGCAAGGAGAATTTACTATGACACAGCAACTAGGGACAGTAATAAGAAGTCACAAATCTGATCTGAGACGAGCGGTAGGGGAGACTGCAGTGGGTTAGTTAGGATGGGACACTTGAACCTGAAGCGGCAGCCCAAAATTTATGTCTGTGGGCGTCCTAGGGAGGATAGATTTGTAGGAAAGCCAATGGCAGGGGAGGGTGGGGTAAGGAGGTCTATATAATAATGGTCAGGGAGGGGGATGGTTAGGTGGGCGTAAAATTTGCAGCTTTGCCGTACCTCTCTGGGTCTGGAGTCCGAGCAAGTGGTGTCAGGCAGCGGCTTCGGAAGCGCCGACCGCCCAGTGGCCGTGGTTCTTGCGGCGGATGAGCTGGGAGCCCTGGAGGGTTCTCAGCTGAAGGGGAAGAGAAAATTAAGCCAATTAGTACTGGTCCCAGACAATGATCGCGCTACCCAGTGACAAAACTAATTTACAAATGAAAGGGGTCGATTTCCTTGGTGCCCTGAAGTCTGAGCAGCAGTTACAGAGGCAAAGAAAAGGGCTGTTTCACTTAATCAATCTAGCAAGAGCAGTTTGCAAGTATTACAGTTTTTTCAGGTAGTTTACAGGCAGATACTAACAAAATAGGTATACATTAGCAAGCATAAATAAAAAAAAAAAAAAAAACAGCGCCTTTTTAGCTCAGGAGACAGAGAAAAGATAAGAAGGGGTGAAGGACCAATCGGAGCAAGCCTGGAAAAGGCGCTCGCACTCCGACTGGTTTGCAGCTTTGCCGTACCTCTCTGGGTCTGGAGTCCAAGCAAGTGGTCTCGGGCGGCGACTTCAAGAGCGCCGACCGCCTGGTGGCCGTGGTTCTTGCAGCAGATAAGCTGGGGAGCCCTGGAGGGTTCTCGGCGGAAGCAGTAGGAGAGAATTAGCGTGGTCGGCCTTATGAAGGGGGAGTGGTGAGGCAAGGAGCTGTTAGAAATGTAGTTTTATGGGGCAGGACCACACTCTAGGAGGTGTTCTTCAGCTTTAAATTTGTGTAGGGCAAGATGGCCAATGGGAGGAGGTGCACAGAAGGGGGAGTGATTTAGGGGTATTTAAGAACTTGTGAAGGAGGGGTTGGGGGGAGCATGAAAAAAATCACACAAAGGAGAGAATGGGAAGATTAAGAGGTCTAGCTAGGCTAAAACAAAGCAAACAAACAGTATTTTACTCTTTTTTTTCTACCAGAATGAGCAAATACAGGCTAGTAACAGTCCTTAAACAAACAAAAAATCAGCAGTAGGAATCCCGGTTTTCAGTTTAGCTGTAATTGGTATTATGTGCACACACTAGTAGCGAGGGCCAGGCAGCACAGACTACAAAATTTGTGCACGGGCATGCAATTAGTCCTGGGAAAGCAGCCACGCTGGATTCCAGAGCTAGCCACTAAGGGAGTTCACCAAGATGGTGAGCAGCCAATGGGGGCACTGCAGTCAGATGGCGCCAGGAATTCGGAAAACAATCCAGGATCTTCACTGCAACAGCTGCTGAGGGCTGAAGATCTGACTTCGGCAATTACCTGTGCTTGGTGAGCATTGGGAGGGTGGCAGCAGGCAGGCTCCTGGGCTCACTGCTGTTGTCAACGGGCAGCTCAAGCTTAAAAGCAGCTACGAGGATGAGGTGCTTACCCGAAGTGGGCAGCAAGCCTGCAGAGAAAGGGACAGAGGTCGGATATAGATAGTCTGGGGACTCAGTGGGAGGGTTAGGAAATTAGCAATAAAACAAAGGGGTAATGCACAGAAACAAGATTAAGCTAAATCAGGGGGCGGATCACAGACCTCAGGCAGGTGCCAGCCGAGGACTGCTGGGGGAGTGAGACACACAAAAATCACACAAAGAGAGAGACAGAGGAGAGAATGGGAAGATTAAGGGGTCTAGCTAGGCTAAAACAAAGCAAACAAACAGTATTTTACTCTCTTTTTTTTCTACCAGAATGAGCAAATACAGGCTAGTAACAGTCCTTAAACAAACAAAAAATCAGCAGTAGGAATCCCGGTTTTCAGTTTAGCTGTAATTGGTATTATGTGCACACACTAGTAGCGAGGGCCAGGCAGCACAGACTACAAAATTTGTGCACGGGCATGCAATTAGTCCTGGGAAAGCAGCCACGCTGGATTCCAGAGCTAGCCACTAAGGGAGTTCACCAAGATGGTGAGCAGCCAATGGGGGCACTGCAGTCAGATGGCGCCAGGAATTCGGAAAACAATCCAGGATCTTCACTGCAACAGCTGCTGAGGGCTGAAGATCTGACTTCGGCAATTACCTGTGCTTGGTGAGCATTGGGAGGGTGGCAGCAGGCAGGCTCCTGGGCTCACTGCTGTTGTCAACGGGCAGCTCAAGCTTAAAAGCAGCTACGAGGATGAGGTGCTTACCAGTGGGCAGCAAGCCTGCAGAGAAAGGGACAGAGGTCAGATATAGATAGTCTGGGGACTCAGTGGGAGGGTTAGGAAATTAATAAAACAAAGGGTAATGCACAGAAACAAGATTAAGCTAAATCAGGGGGCGGATCACAGACCTCAGGCAGGTGCCAGCCGAGGACTGCTGGGGGAGTGAGACACACAAAAATCACACAAAGAGAGAGAGAGACAGAGGAGAGAATGGGAAGATTAACGGGTCTAGCTAGGCTAAAACAAAGCAAACAAACAGTATTTTACTCTCTTTTTTTTCTACCAGAATGAGCAAATACAGGCTAGTAACAGTCCTTTAACAAACAAAAAATTAGCAGTAGGAATCCCGGTTTTCAGTTTAGCTGTAATTGGTATTATGTGGACACACTAGTAGTGAGGGCCAGGCAGCACAGACTACAAAACTTGTGCACGGGCATGCAATTAATCCTGGGAAAGCAGCCATGCTGGTTTCCAGAGCTAGCCACTCAGGGAGTTCACCAAGATGTGAGCAGCCAGTGGGGTCACTGCAGTCAGATGGCGCCAGAAAGTCGGAAAAACAATCCAGGATCTTCACGCAACAGCTGCTGAGGAATGAAGATCTGGCTTTGGCAATTACCTGTGCTTGGAGTGCAGTGGGTGGGTGGCAGGAGGCAGGCTCCCGGTCTTGCCGCTGTAGTCGGCAGGCAGCTCAAGCTTAAAAGCAGCTACAAGGATGAGGTGCTTGCCCGAAGTGGGAAGCAAGCCTGTGCTTGGAGAGCAGTGGGCAGGTGGCAGCAGGTAGGCTCCCGGTCTCGCTGCTGTAGTAGGCGGGCAGCTCAAGTTTAAAAGCAGCTACGAGGATGAGATGCTTGCCCGAAGTGGGCAGCAAGCCTGTGCTTGGAGAGCAGTGGGCGGGTGGCAGCAGGCAGGCTCCCGGTCTCACCGCTGTAGTCGGCAGGCAGCTCAAGCATGAAAGCAGCTATGAGGATGAGGTGCTTGCCCGAAGTGGGTAGCAAGCCTGTGCTTGGAAAGCAGAGGGCGGGTGGCAGCAGGCAGGCTCCCGGTCTCGCCGCTGTAGTCGGCGGGTAGCTGAAGCTTAAAAGCAGCTATGGGGATGAGGTGCTTGCCTGAAGTGGGCAGCAAGCCTCCTACAATAATACTTTGTTTTTGATCATACAAACAGACTGCAGTCAGTGCTCATGGTTTTAAGATAATTGTACTTTTTCTACTGCTATGGTAGTAGGAAGCAAGATAAGATCAAGATGTGGTAAAGGTATGGGAGAGACTGGTTTTCAGAATCTGCGTAGTTTATGAAGTAGGTTTTGACGGTATTAGCAGCAGAATATCAGACTCTTTGGAGGAGATCCATCCTATTAATGAATATTTGATGCTACTTTATGGAAAAATCCAGGGAGATTGGCTAGAAATGAAGGCGCGTGATTCCCTCTATGCGAGGGAGACTCATTCATGGTCCTGTATCTGGGAAGAAAGAATCTGTGTGTGAAAAGAAAAAATATAGAGACTGAGAAATGAAAAGGGGATCATCTATCTAATTGTTAAAAACGAAATGAAAATAGGTAAGGGAGTTTTGGCTGCATTTGCTTACTGGCCTGCATAGTATAGTTAAAAAAAATAATAAATAAAATGATGACAAACAATCCAGCCATCCAACTTATCAATTAAGAAATGAACACACAGAACACCCGAAGCGCATAAATAATATAGTCATCCACCCTGACTCCCTCAGTGACCACTCCCCTATCTCCTGCAGCTGGACCAACAAATTTCATACTCCACCACCTAGGATTATATTCAATAGAGTGCTAAAAAACAGCCACCTTGATCTCTTAAAAAAAACAGCTTTGTGACCAGGACTGGTCTGTATTGGACTCCACTGATGACATAAACGTGGCTCTCGACCACTTTATTAAGGTCTTCAATGCAGCCTATGACTTTAATGCACCTTTTAAAAGGATGAAAATCCGTGGGCTTACTCATCCCTGGATTACTCCTGACATCATAACTGGCACAAAACAAAGGGACCACCTATGGCACCGAGCCAAAGCCTCTGGTAACCCAAGGGACCTGCAATTATATAAAGGTTTGCTGGCCAAGGCACCTAGCTTCACCTGAGCTCTTTCCTTCTAAAACTGCTTGAAAGGCAGAGTAGAGAAACTTACCAGAGCAAGGGAGAAGGATTAAGACTTAGTTTGGCTAAGCAGATTTAGTGTGTGGTGGTGTTTTTATTTTGTACTCACAGGGATTGCTACTGTTTGTTGCTAACATTTCATTGCTTTATTTTTCTCTGATTCAAATTGTTGTTGCTGGTATACCTTCTTCTGCATTATTACAAGGTGTGCCTACAGGTGTGTGCTAACAGATTACTGCTGTAATCTTCTGATTCAAATTGTCTTTTGCAAGGTATATCTTCTGTTACTGCTTTATTTTTCTCTGGAGCAAAGTGTTTCTTACAGGGTATATCTTCTCTGAAATTATTACAGGTGGTGCTTTACAGGTTTTACAGTTTTATCTAACATTAGGATAAGCTTTCAGGGTTACTGCATTTGTTGTTGACTGATTGTTTCTGCTCTTACCTCCTTGTTCTTTCGTCCGTGGTTCTTCTTTTTAGGCAGGGGAAGGGCCCAGCCACCCACCCCCATCCCCAACCACCCCACGCTACACTCTTTTTATAGGGTACCACAGTTGTGACATTTCCTGTGGCAGAGCAGGAAGGGGCAGATCAGTGGGGCCTCCACAAGGTGATCTCATTTACAGGGGCACTAGTAATTTAACTTGTTATAACAAGTTAAACAAAGCACAATTAAACCATTACTTGCATTTTTTCCTTTTTTCCTTCTAATTACTCTGACTAGGTTACAAACCCAGCAACTTATTTGCAATGGATTTCATTAACTGCAGGTACTGTGGAACAATTGGAACAATTCTCAGAAGGACAGTCTTACAGGATTTAGGACACTGTCCTACATGCTGGGCCTTTGGAGATCTTAGGTCTCAGCTCGGGCAGCATGGGCAGAGATTGCACGCCTCAAATTTCATACTGAAGAGGAAATACATTATAAGAACCACCCGCCATTTCCCCAGCATCCAACAGAAAACCTCGACTGCAGAGGGTAGTTGGTCCAGGAGGTTGGCAGGTGGTTAGAGGAGCAAATCAGGTGCCCCATCACTCTCTGCTCCAACACATTACCTCCAAAACCATATAAACACTACAAACAGGTATCTGCCTCTATCTCTGAAATCAAATAAAGAGGCAGAAGACACTGCAGAGCAGGACACTCGGCACAGGAGCTAGCACAACAATACTCACCCAAATCAGGAACCAAAACTAAACAAGCACAAAGGAAATCCAAAAACTTCTGATCATAGGAGACTCCATGATTGGGGAGTTGATACCCATCTCCAGCTAGGGTGATGGTCAGATGTCTCCCAGGTACATCAGCATGGAGAGACACTGACCGCATTGCTAAAATTGTTCACAAAGCAGGAGAAAACATTGATGTCCTAGTACACATAGGGACTAATGATCTCACCAGCCAGTCAGTTGTGGAGACCAAGGAACACCTGACTAAGCTGGGTGACATACTATCATCTATTTTGCCCGGCATCTCCTTCTCTGAGATCCTGCCAGTCTGGGAGAAGGGAGCAGATGGACTGGAAGGTCAGAGAAGGGGATAGGGGAGCTAAAACACGTGGCTCACTGGACTGGTGCCAGGAAAAGGACACAGATTTGTAGGAACTGGCAACAGTTCTGGGAGCGAAAGTTCTTAAATTTGATGGACTGCATCTGACTAAAGAGGAGTCAGTGCATTGGGGCAGAAGTTTGACATATTTGCAGAATATTTAAACTAGCAAATGGGAGAGGGTGCAGCACCCATACGTCAAATGAGAACACCCTCTGGCAAAGCTAGTGGTCAAACAGGAATTCAGCGTGTTTGCCGTTCATTTACATCACCAGGCAAGAAAAGGTTTGTCTCCCCATACAATGCACAGGGGTAATGCCAAACTTCACCCAACAACTAACACACCAAAATCTGGCTAATGGAAAATCATGTACACAAATGCTCACAGCCTGGGAATAAGATCCCAGACCTGCAGGCAATAATGTCAGAGGCTAAACTGGACATAGTAGCAATTAGTGAGACGTGGTTTACCAGTAACCACACTTGGAGACTTCAGTACCTGGCTATGTATTGTTCAGAAGAGACGACGCATGCAAAAGGGGAGGAGTGGCCCTGTATGTTAATGAAAATATCAAAGCTACAGAAATTCAGAATACACATAAGGAGCAGAAGAACTGGGGTCACCCTGAAACAGGAAATGGGACAGCCATAAGAACTGGGGTTGTCTACAGGCCCCCAGACCAGAGGAGGACACAGACACATTACTGTTAGAAGATATACAAACATGACAGCTAAAGGGAGGTTCTGATAATGGGAGACTTCAACATGCCAGATACAGATTGGTCAATACCAGCAGGAACATCTGTCAGAACTAGACTCATAGTGGATTCCTGCTGGGAGAGGCCTCAAACAACTGGTACAGCAACCCACAAGAGACAGGGCTATCCTAGATCTAGTACTGACTAACAAAGAAGGGATCACAGATCTCAGGTAGAAGGTCACCTGGGGCCAGTGACCATCACATGGTATGGTTCAATTTGGCTACTACATCTAAATCATCCCATTCCAAGGCAAAAATATGGGACTTCAGAGGAGCTGACTTTGATAAGATGGCCAACAGAGTTAAGCTAGCCCTGGCAAAAGAAACACAGGTGAGGAGGTACAGGCAAAGTGGGCAAGCATTAAGATACAATACTTGAAGCAACATCCCATTGTGTTAGACAGAAAAGGAAGTGCAAAGAAGAAGGAAACCACTTGGTTCTCAAATACAGTAGCAGAAAAGGTCAGAGCCAAAAGGCTGGCCTTCAGGAAATATAAGGGAACACAGCGGGATGAAGATAGGAGGCATACCAAACTGCCCAAGGGAAGCAGGTAAGGCAGTAAGGCAGGCAAAGTCCCAAACTGAGGAACACTAGGAACGAACAGTAAAAGAAGGTGACAAGACTTTCTATAGATACATTAGTGAAAGGAGAAAGTCCAGAGGGGTATTGCTAAGCTTAATGGAGAAAAGGGAGCATGTGAGGAGGAGGACCCTGTAAAGGCATCTATCCTAAATAGATACTTTGCTCAGTATTTACTGAAGAGAAGGTAGGGCAGGCCCACAGCTCAGCATCATGGACACAGGGGAGGAGGTGAGCACTACTCCCTTCACAAAAGAAAGGGTCCTACAAGAGCTTGCTAAGCTCAGGGTGGATAAGGCAATGGGACCTGATGGCATACATCCCAGGGTACTTAAGGAGCTAAGGAGGAACTAGCAGAGCCATTAGCAGAATTGTTTAGTGAGTCTCTGAGCACAGGAGAGGTCCCAGAAGACTGGAGAAGGGCTCATGTGATCCCGCTCACAAGAGTGGTAGCAGGGAGGAGGCGGGAACTACAGACCAGTCAGTCTTACCTCAGTAGTGGGCAAGATTATGGAGGCACTCCTTAAGGAAAGGATAGTGCAACACCTGGAATCCATAGGGCACAGGATCCAAGACAGCATGGGTTTACAAAGGAAGGTCCTGTCAAACTAATCTCATAGATTTCTTTGACTGGGTAACCAGAGTGGTGGACCAAGGGGAGCAGTTGATGTCGCTTACCTTGACTTCAGCAAAGCTTTTGACACTGTTCCACATAGAAGATTGATAAATAAGCTAGGTAGGCTCGGGGTGGGTCAGAAGTTGGTCAACTGGGTGGCAAACTGGTTGACTGGCAGAAAACAGAGAGTGGTGGTAAATGGTATACAGTCAGAAGAGATGCAAGTCACAAGTGGGTACCTCAGGGATCAGTCCTGGGGCCAGTCCTATTCAACATCTTCATTAGTGACCCTCGAGATGGACTAGAGGGTAAGGCTTGTCTGTTTGCAGATGACACCAAGATCTGCAACAGAGTAGATGATCCAGATGGGGTGGGCAGAATGAGAAGAGATCTGGATAAACTAGCAAAATGGTCAGAAGAGTGGCAACTGGGATTTAATGCAAAGAAGTGCAAAATCATGCACATAGGGAAGAGAAACCCAAGCCACTTATAGGCTGGGAGGAGTTGCTAGCAGTCACAAAGGAAGAAAGAGACTTGGGCATCATCATCACTGATGACCCTAAAATCATCCAAGCAGACCTCTAAAGCAGTAGGTAAGGCTAGGGGTGTTAGGGTGTATTAGTAGGGTATCACAGTTGTAAGAGGGAGGTAATAATCCCTCTGTACAAGACATTGGTTAGGCCCCATCTGGAGTACTGCGTGCAGTATTGGAGGCCACACCTTCACAAGGACATTAACCAAATTGAGGCAGTCCAGAGAAGGGCAACCAAAATGGTGCAGGGACTGCATCAGAAGACATATGAGGACAGATTAACGGAGCTCAATATGTACACCCTTGAGCAAAGGAGGGAGAGAGGTGATATGATCGAGACATTTAAACACCTTAAGGGCATAAACAAGGTGAAAGAGTCTAACATGTTTAAATATAAGAAAATAGCAGGACAAGAGGACACAGCATGAGATTAGAGGGAGGCCGATTAAGGGGAATGTGAGGAAATTCTTTTCACAGAAAGGGTGGTAGATGCATGGAATAGCTTACTACAAGAAGTGGTGGCTATGAATACAGTGCAGGGCTTCAAACAGGCATGGGATAGGCATAAGGGAGCAATACAAATGACTATGAATAGATAGGTCACTGACAGAGCAAAGGCCGATGGCACATTTATAAGGTAGAAAAAGAAATGGGCAGACTGGATGGGCCTTGCGGTCCTTATCTGCCGTCAACTTCTATGTTTCTATGTAAAGGGTGTGAAAAAATGACAATGTTGTGAATTTGGAGTGAAAATATTAAAACTTGCTGAAGTTACAAGCGTGGGTAGAAAATTTCAACGACCGCGCATATCTGGGCCATTTTTCAATATTTTTGCACCAAAATTTGAACATGGGTTTTTTGGGACCCAACCTCATGAAGAGTGCCACTGTCATTTCTTTCATTGGTCCCAAAAGGTGATTTTGTGCAACAATCGTGCCATTCTGCGCCACAGGTGCGAAAACACATTTCAGGCACGCTGTGAAGAATAACAGCTGTACTGTTCATGAAGGGGTGTGAAAAAATGACTATGTTGTGAATTTGGAGTGAAAATATTAAAAACTGCCAAAGTTACAAGCATGCATAGAAAAATGTCAATGACCGCACATATCTTGGCCATTTTTCAATATTTTGCACCAAATGTTTAACATGGGCTTTTTGTGACCCCACCTCATGAACACTGGCACTGACATTTCGTTACTTCTTCCCAAAAGGTGATTCCACGCAGCGACTGCAAAATCACTTATCGGGATGAGTAATGAAATTACAGTGACAGTGTTCATGAGGTGGGGTGCCAAAAACCCCATGTTGAAAATTTGGTGTAAAAATATTGAAAAATGGCCGAGATATCAACATAAGAAAAAATTACTCAGCTTAGTAATGTTGTTTCTTCTACTGGAGTCTTGTGTATTCTGAATATATGCAGTTAGCCCCAGCACTTGAACTGCTCCAGAAAGGAAAGAGTTAACTCTATGCAGAAGCATAGAACGTTGAGCTCGAGCCCTGTTTTCAAACCTCTGTCTCTGGTACTCTGCAGTGTAACTGTCAGATTCTTATGAGCACTAAACTAACTAATTCAAAAGTTAGAAATTGTTTTTAAGATTTTTTGTGCAAAATGACAATAACAGATTTTAGGGTCAAAAGACAAGTCGAAAACCCCAAAAAGAATACAAGCAGGTAGTGAAACAGCCAAAAACATTCATAATAAAAAACAGAAAAACCCTTAATAAATAAAGGCATGCCAAGTACACCTCTGGGGTGCAGCACTGTGCCTGCCAAACTACATCCCAAAACTACTAGGTTCCAGGAGGGGAGGCAGGGAGGAAGGTCAGAATATAGCAAGACTTCATTAGAAGAAACAACAATACTAAGGTGTGTAATTTTTTCTTCAAACAACATGAAGTCTTGCTGTATTCTGACTATATGCAGACTACCAAGCTGTACCCTCTTGAAGGAGGGAGTCACAGAACCTATTTTGGGAACAGGCTCTGCAGCACAGCTGTACCAAACCTAGCATCACTCCTTGACTGAATGTCCAGAGAGTAATGCTTGGTAAATGTGTGAACAGTTTTCCAGGTGGCTGCTTTACAGATTTCTACTAAAGGTATATCTCTAGCTGCTGCGACCAAAGCAGCTGTACCTCTGGTAGAGTGAGCCCTCAGGCTTGAGGGAGGCTCTTTCCCAAGCTTCAAATAGCAGAACTAGATACAGGAGACAATCCACATGGCAATTGTTCTCTTGGTAGCAGGTTTGCCCTTTCCTACTTCTCCATGAGTGAGAAACAACTGAGAACAGTCATTTCTATGGGCCTTAGTGTGTTCCACATAGTAACTAAGAGCCCTCTTTACATCAAGACCGTGTAGTCTTCTCTCCCCAGAGGAAGAATAATCAGTAAAAAAATACAGGCAATGACATCGACTAGTTCAAATGAAAGTCTGATACCACCTTAGGAAGAAACTTTCTGTTGGTGTGAAGGACCACCTTATCCCTGTGAAATGAAATTACATTAGGTTGCACTGATAATGCAGGTAGTTCACTGATTCTCCTGGCAGAGGTAATGGCTACCAGGAATACTGTTTTCCAAGTCAAATAGTTCAGCTCAGCTGAGGATAAAGGCTCAAAAGGGGGCTGCATAAGCTGTGCTATACAGATATTCAGATCCCAAGAAGGGGTAGGCTCCCTAAAAGGAGAATTAACCTGTACTAAACCCTTGAAAAATTTCTTGAAAACTGAATGAGAAGCTAAGGAAGAGCCCTTACCAGCAGAAAGGAAGACAGACACTGCTGCCAAATATACCTTGAGAGTAACAGACCTGAGGCCTAAACTATTACGATGCACCAAATAGTCCAGTACAGAGGCAATATCAGTCAAGTCTGGCTGAATATGTTTCTGGGAACACCAAAACCCAAATCTTTTCCATCTGGAATTGTAAGTCTTTCTGGTAGCAGGTTTCCTGCTAACCTTTAAAATGTCCAAGACCAATTGAGAAAGGTGTAGGCTTGCATATTCTAGCTCTTCAAGAGCCAGGCCTTGAGCCTCAGAGTCTGAAGACTGGGGTAAAGGATCCTCCCCTGTGAGGAGGTAAGAAGATTAAACTGTCTGGGAAAGACACAGAGGCAGTGTTACGGACAGTGACAAGAGAAGAGGGTACCAAGGCTGCCTAGCCCAGTCTGGAGCCACTAGAATCACCCTGCAGGGCTGAGACCTGATCTTGATCAGGACTGTGACTATCAATGGAAAAGGAGGGAATGCATAGAGAAACCTGCTTGTCCAATTCAACAAGAGAGCATCCTGATGGACAGAGCCCAGAAGAGGCGGTCTGCAGCAAAAAAGAGGAAGTTGGTGACTGTCCAGGGCTGCAAAGGGATCTATCTCTGGAGTGCCCCACCTCTTGAAAATGACCTGAAGAACTAGAGGATTCAGGGTCCATTCGTGATGACCCTGAGAAATCCTGCTGAGAGCAATCTGCTAAAATGTCCTTCCCTGAGAGGTGCACAGCCACCAGAGAAGCCTGAAGGGAATAAGCCAGGGACCTTATCTTCATGGCATCTGTGCACAAGGCCGAGGACCAAGTGCCTCCCTGCTTGCTGATGTACCACACATTGTGGTATTGTCTGTCCTGATCTGCACCACTTTCCCTTGAACAGCAGTTAAGAATGTCTGACATGCTAGAAAGACAGCAATCAATTTGAGAAGGTTTATGTGTAGAAGGGACTCCTGGTGTGACCAGGTTCCTTGAGCTGTGAGCTGATCTAGGTGAGCCCCCCAACCTAGTAGGAAGGCATCTGTGGTGAGAATCACTGAGGGAGCCCGACTGATAAATGGGACACCCTGTCGAAGACTGTCCTCCTCCAGCCACCACTGGAGGGCCTGAACTAGAGTTTGAGACACTGGAACCAATTTGGAGAGAGGGTCTCTTCTCTGAGACCAATATGATCTGAGATGAAACTGAATATCTCTCATCTGAAACCTTGCTCCCTGGACCACAGCTGTGGAAGCTGCCATGTGACCCAGCAACTGTACAAAGTGTCTGGCTGGACGAGAAACTAGAGGACGAAAAGAGGAAGCCAGAGTGACTAGGGATTGAACCCTTGAGAGAGGGAGAAATGCTCTTGCCTGAATAGTGTCTATTTCTACCCCTATGAAAGTGAGAAGCTGGGCTGGTTCCAGAACAGACTTTTCTAGATTCAGAATGAAGCCCAAGGATTCTAGAAGTCTTTGAGTGACCTCTAAAGCTTACTTGACTTGGTCTGAGGACTGGCCCACCAGGAGCCAGTCGTCCAGGTATGGGAATAGAAGGATACCCTGTCTCCTGAGGAATGCCACTACTACTGCAAGACACTTGATGAACACCCTTGGAGCAGATGTTAGGCCGAAAGGCATAGCCCTGAATTGGTAATGGCCTGAGGACAACTCAAACCTGAGGTACTTTCTGTGGGAATGTCTGACAGTTATGTGGAAGTAGGCATCCTTGAGATCCAGAGAACCTAGCCAGTCTCCTGCTCTTGGAGAGGGAAGAATTACTCCCAGAGTCACCATCTTGAATTTTGGTTTTGTTAGATGTTTGTTCAGGTACCTTAAATCTAGGATGGGTCGCCACTCCCCAGTCTTTTTTGGAGTAAGGAAGTATCTGGAATATAGTCCTTTTCCCCTATGACAAAGAGGTACCTTCTCTACTGCTTGCAGAAGCAGAAGAGAGGAGACTTCTGCCTCTAGGGCCTTTGTCTCTAAGGGAGAGGGAAGACTGAAGGACCTTGATCTCATTTTTGGGAACCTTTTGAAACTGAGAATAAGTCCCTGGCTCACTACTTCCAGGACCCATTTGTCTGAAGTAATAGACTCCCAAGCCTGGGAGTAGTGAGCTAGCCTGATCCCTACTGGGATTGGAGAGGTGACCCTGACTGACACACCTCAGGGTGTCAGTTTGACAGGGGCTTAGACTGCGTGGATGATAGGCTCCTGGTCATCCCACACCTACCTCTTCCCCTAAAGAACCCCCTCTGCTGGAAAGAAGAGGAGGAGGCCTGAGCTTGGTAGAAAGGCCTATGAAAAGGCCTGCCCCTGACCCTAAATTGCTGCCTCTGAGGAAAGGTCTGCTTTTCCTTGGCTGCAGTACTCCTGTAGGTGGTCCTATAGTCGTCCATTTTCTTCATGTAGTTCTCAGATTGCTTACCAAACAGAGAATTACCAGTTACAGGAAAATCCATGGCCTTAGTCTGGGTATCCTGCGAAAGATTGGTACATTTAAGCCAAGCCAACCTCCTCGTGGAGACAGATGTAGCCATGACTCCAGAATGGACATCGTTAGAGTTCACAGCAGCATGAAACTGAATTTTGGATGCCTCTATACCATTTACAGCCACCAGCTCCAGCTCCTTGGCTAGCTGGGAAGGGGCATTCCTAACCAACTCTAGAACCGAATCCCACATAGATTTCTAGTATCTGGCTGTATATGCCATGTGATTTGATTGCCTGAGTCCCAAAGAGGATGCCAAGTACTGTTTCTTAGCCATGGCATCCACTTTCCTGGAATCCTTATCTGGGGGGTGAGATGCCAGGGGAATATTAGCCTTGTCACAGGCTGCAGCTTGCACTACCCCAACATGGCTGCAATGTGCTGTAAGGAATTCCGTACCAGGACCTGATAGGGCATACCTCCTTTCCGTTTTTTTATCCACAGGAAAAATGGAAGTAGGAAATTGCATTCTTTTCTGAGTCTGTTTCCCCAGGGATTTATGCAAAGGGACAGACACTCTCTTTGACTCTGGAACATCCATCATCTCCATAAGATCCTTCTGATCCTGGTCAGCTTCTTCCATAGGAAGCTGAAGAGTTTCAGCCACATTCTTGTAAAACAAGAAGTGGAAGGGGCACTCAGAAAGCCTGGGAGAGGAAACACTGGAAGGCCTGTCTGGGGAGATGTCAGGCTCTACTGGCTCATCTAGGCCTGCAAACTCTCCTTCGTCATCTTCTTCCTCCTCCCAATCGCCCTCATAATATGCCTCTGGGTCAATTTTTGAGGCAACAACTTCTGACCGAACCGATCGCATTTCAACCGATGTCGGTTCGGTTGAAATCAGGCAAAGCGACTGCACAACAGTAATCGCTGTCGCTATCTCCTCAGCCATCGAAACATGGGGTTTTAGATCTGAACCAGCTGATTTCCCTTTTCTCTCAGCAGGAACCGACTCCGCAGAGTCGGCTCTCCTCTTGCCTGAAGAGGCATCGCCCAGGTCAGTGGGCACCTCCTCAGGTTCGGTTGCAACCGATTGGGCTGGCCATCCGGGTCAGCAGACTTCTCGGCCTCCCTCTCCCTCAGCCTACTCAAACGTTTTTCAAGAGTGGCTTTGGGAAAGTTCTTACAAATCTAGCAGTCTTCTTTGAGATGGTCAAACTGGATCTGCCGAGGGTCCAGATCGCGAGGGCACTGCTGGAGAAGCCTTCCCCCACCCCAGAAAAGAATTAAGTGTGCTGAAGGATCCGCCGAGGGACCAGGTCATGAGGGCACTGCTGGAGAAGCCCCCCCAACCCCCGAAACGAATTAAGCGTGCTGAGGGATCCACCGTGTGTCCAGGTCGCGAGGGCACCACTGGAGAAGCCTCCCCACCCCGAAACAAATTAAGTGTGCTGAGGGATCCGCCGAGGGTCCAGGTTGCGAGGGCACTGCTGGAGAAGCTCTCCCCCCACCCACGAAACGAATTAAGGAGAACTTTAATTAGTTCACCTCACCACTCAAGCCTCACCTTAACAGGTTTTCAGAAGAAGCTCTTGTTCTGCCACTTTCCACTTACTTTAATTTTTGAAAGTCCGCATTCGCCAAAATGGCGCATGCTCCGTAGCTCATTTTGTGATAAAGTGCGGCCAAGACTGCTCGGCTCCAAGTGTATTGGAGCCGAGCAGTGCGGCACCACACTTTATCACGAAATGGAGCTACGGAGCACGTGCCATTTTGGCAAACGCCAGACTTTTCAAAAATTAAATAAAGTAAGTGGAAAGTGACAGAACAAGGAGCTTTATTTGCAAAACCCTTAATCAGGGGTGAGGCTTGCAGGGGTGGGTGATTTGGGCTAATTACAGTTCTTTAAGTGTGCTGAGGGATCCGCAAAGGGTCCAGGTCACAAGGGCACTGCTGGAGAAGCCCTCCCCCCACCCCCGAAATGAATTAAGGTACGTAGTTCTGTGCACCACGCTTGAAGAGAGCTTCCCTGCACTAGCTATTGGCACCTTTTCTGAATTCGAATTTGTGCTGCTTTTCTGTTGACCCAACGGTGGAGATAATTTTTCTAAGCTATATATCTTTGAACTCTAGGGGATATTAGCCTTTGTAGACTGTACACCTTAAGAGACTAGGGATTTTTTTTATCCTTTTTTTACTGTTTGACCATGTACCTTAAGTGCGTCAGTGTAAAGGTTTGAAGGTCTCTGTGCAAGGTACTTTCATTCACCTAAATATCCCTAGTCTTGTTTAGCCGTTTATTTTAATTGTAAGTTTGAAACACTTACCAGCACTTTGCAAGTGAATCTTGCTGTTTGAAATTGAAACTGCGCCTGCTTGTTTCCTTGGGGGTATTACATCTCAGTAGTAATTCTGAACTCCTACTCTCCGTGGCTTGTGCTAAAACTGCACCTCAGACAGGAACCTCCTTTAAAACAGGACCTAGTCTGTGCGCCTCCTTCAGAGACTTAACTAAATAAAAAGTAAAATAAAAGATCTCTAAAAACAATTTATATTCAGGAATTCTAATGTTCTTGTGACAGAGCCAAACCTGGTCCAGGGCTGCAGTCTAACCTCTAAATCTAGCTCCACAGACAAGAAGGGAAAAAAAATTATTTATTCTGCCTAAACACTATTTAATCCTATGCAAATGCCTTACTGGGGCTTGGTATCAATATCCTACCTCTCCTTTCTTCACTGTGTGCTGAGAGATCCGCTGAGGGTCCAGGTCATGAGAGCACCACTGGAGAAGCCCCCAAAACGAATTAAGGTACAGAGTTCTGCACACCACTTGAAGAGCTTCCTGCACTAGCTAGCCCTGACAGTCACTTGTGACTGCTCCCCACCCACCACCAATACCCTCCCACCCTTAGCCGGTGTTACTTCTATTTAGGAGTCCCTTGCGATAACTTGAGCTTCCCGCGTGACGGTGGTGTTTTTTTTTTTAACTCCCTTGTTTCCCATCTGCACTTTATCATCTCTGACCACCAAAGGTCGTTTTCACTGACTGAATCTTGCCTATTCCTTCTCTGCTCTCAGTTTATTGTGACTTCCTTCTTACTTCCACCCCTAGCTCCTCTCCACCTTCACGCCCACTCTCTCCCTCCCCCCCCTTCATACTCCTATCTAATAATGGCTTCCAGGTCCATACACACCCTATTCTCTCTAGCACTTATGTTATGGGTATTCTCAGTTCTCACTGGTCCAGCTGAGAGTACATCACCCACCTCAGTATACTCAAGGGATAATTTCTGCTTCTCCAACCTCCTAAATGACCCCATCCCTAATCCTCCTCCTCCATCCGGGCTTAACTTCAAACTACCAGGGTTATTAATTAGATATATTGTTAAGATTCTCTAGCTCCCCTGGATGTATAGCTCGGGTTTATACTATAGCATTTATATGGATATTCACCCTTTCCCGTACTCTGGCGGGGGATGTCGAGACAAATCCAGGTCCTGCTCTGGCCACTAATCCCATCCAGTCTCATCCACTGCGCTCTCTGCCCCAATCATCTGGCCTCAACTTTGCTCACATTAATATGAGGAGTCTCTTGGTCAACCTCCCTGACCTTGAGACTTGGATTAGTGCTAACAACCCTGATATCCTAGCTATAACTGAAAATAGGCTTAAGCCTTCCATTACTGATTCCCAGTGCTATCTACAGGGTTATAATTTGCTTTGGACGGATCAACCTAGTGTTAAAAGAGGCGAAGGCCTGGCACTTTACTACAAAGCGCATCTGAACATTACTATTTTTCATGATCCCCCTCTCGCCAACTGTGAGGTTCTCCACTCCCTCCTACTGCTTGGTGGCGCCAAAAAACTCCATATCTTCTGCATATATATATTCCTCCCAGAAACTCTAGGCTAGGGCTCGAGGAGTTCATGGAATATTTGCTATTTATGACTGGGAAAAACTATATCATCTGCCTTTGGGATTTTAACCTTGACTGGGCCGGACCAAGCTCTTCCCTCCTCAACTAGTAAGCCAATCTCTCTCAGCTTACTCAAGAACCCACTAGGATCTCCAACGGTAGAGCCTGAGCCACTCTCCTTGACTGAATCCTAACAAACAGGAAGGAGTTTTTCCCCTCGGCCAGTGTTCTCTCGGATACCATAAGTGACCATTACCTGGTTTACTGTACGTGGGATACCTCCTCCCCCTCCTTCCCATCAAAAGTCTTATCTTTTTCCAACCTCACCAACCTGAATTCGGAAGCTTTCATTCATGATCTTAACCTGGTTGACTGGTCTCCCCTCTACTTTAATGATGATATAAACATCGCTGCAGGCTATTTCACCTCTTCCCTACTCGCACTACAAAACAAACACATCCCAGTCACCACGAGAAGGGTAAAAGGGAAAGTCACCAAATGGCTCAAGCATCCCTGCTCTATCTTCTGAAACTCAGGGATAAACTGTGGTCTACTTGGAAGGTCTCACATCTTATTACTGACTTTGAAGCCTACAGAGCCTTATGGAGCACCTGCAAAACGAAGATTTGCCTGGCTTAAAGTTCTTATTTCAGGAATCTCCTTAGTTCTTCCGCCTCCAACCCCAAGCAGTATTGGTCGCACATCAAGGAGATTCTTGGGAACAATAAGCCTCTGACACCAAAAGATATGTACATAAATGATGCCCACTGTAACCACCCACTCACCATTGCTAATGCTTTCAACTCCATCTTTTCCACTCTACCTATCCCTACCCCCTCCTCGCTCCCTAATGCTGGGCCTGACTCATCTCTCCGTGCCTCCTCTCCTCCTACTCTGGAGCTGACTCTGGTCACATACCTTGAAATACTAAACCTACTCAAAACTGTTCCGGCTAGTAGTAGTGCAGGCCCTGATGGTATTCATCCAGGGATTCTTAGGCAGTTTGCGGCCTGGCTTGCAGGGCCCATAATCAGGGTTTTTAGCCTCTCTATCTGCTCTGCCTCCATCCCCTTGGTCTGGAAAATGGATAAGACTATACCTGTTTTTAAGAAAGGGAATGCTAAACTACTGTCCAACTACCGCCCCATCTCACTTCTCCCCACACTCAGCAAGCTACTCAAGGAACTAGTCTATCGTCAGGTCTCTGAATACCTTCTTAAGATTAATCTTCTATCCCCTACTCAACACGGCTTTAGGGCTGGGCACAGCACTACCACTGCTCTGACCCAGCTTACCAGCGATATCAAGGTAACATGCATAAAGGCTTACTCACGGAAGCCATGTTTATTGATCTCTCTGAAGCATTCAATATGGTCCATCACCCGCTTCTACTGACAAGGCTACAAGCCCTAGGAGCCTCTGACTCTACCCTATCCTGATTCGGTAGCTAGCTGGATAACTGATCTCAGGCTGTTTCCTTCTGTAAGGTTCTCTCCTCCCCCATCTATACCACCTGCGGTGTTCCGCAGGGTTCTATACTTGGCCCACTACTCTTTTCTTTCTTCCTAAATGACATCTCCAGTCCTTCTCTTCACAGCATGGGCCTCTAATTCACCTAATTCCCGCATATACTGGACACTCCATCCATAGGTCAGAATGTTCAATGCCTGTGCCTTAGGGCAGCCTTGACTGAACCATCATCGGTCCATTTCCTCTAGACCCGCATGTAGCAAACACCCACCTACAGTAGCCCCGGACTGTACCCTCTCCATGAGAAGCAAATAGCCATGCTGTCAGCAGCCTGCCTACAGCATTTGATCCGATTATGTGTTTCTGGGGCTCACCTCACCCCCACACACACACACGTCATAATGTAACCCCTAGGTGGCACTATCCCAAGGGCTACTACCCCTGCCTGCTTGGCTAGTAGCAGGTTAAGGGGCCTGAGTTCTGAAATGGGTGCCTCCACCCGGAGGTCAGGGTTGGTAGTGGTCAAGCTAACCTGGGCACAGCTCTCTGGGACATTGTAACCCCCCCCTCTTTCCCTGCTAGTGGCCAGAACAATACACAATAATCACTTTCACAATACCCCTGATACACCTTACAAGTAACCACACTGTTTGCACTTATCACCAGGGCTGTTTCCTCTGGCTTGACCCCAGGGACCCCTGTAAAACAAAGTTATGCACAGCAAATAGCAACAGCACAGTACTCTTGGCACAAACTGGAACCACAGTCAGGTTAAATGCAGAAAAAGTTAGATCTGATTTATTCAGGGGACTTGGAACAAGGGAGAGGTGTAATCAGGTTGATTTGCTTAAAGGCTCTACCAATCAAACAGTTATGCATGTACTTCAGCGTCCCTAAACAGTCACACTCTGGGTACCCAGGTGGAGAAGAGATGGGCTAGCCAGGACCGTTGCCCAGGGTAGGCTGGTGTTGCAGCTGGTTGGGGCCCTGTGATGGAAGAAACAACATGCACAATACACACTATTTGTAATCCGGAGCCGGAGGGCTCAGTTCATGAAGGAAAAGAAACAATAAGACAATCAGATGACACACTTAGATTAAGCTGTTGTTGCAGGGAGCTACCCTGATCATTACGCACGATACCCAAGACTGGACACAGGCAGGACGAAAATCGAGACAGTAGGTGGTTGATCTGGAGTGCCAGGAGAAGCAGGGCCCACACGATTCACTGAGGCGCCGTTCCTGTTCAAGCGTGGAGCAGGGGGCTGATCCCCAGGCAGGTCTCGCGTCGATGGGTTTCTGTGTGCAGTGGGGTAGTCTGGCAGGGCCAGGGTGGCATGGTCCAAGTCGAATGGAGAGGAACGCGGATTCAGTCTGTTTGGGCTGGATACAGCTTCCAGCAAGCAGAACACAACTCACACAGTGGGGGGCCAAATCATGACCCACTATACACACACAACCCAATTAGATGTAAGGGATTCTACAGTACCAGGCAAATTGCTCTCTGGTCACAATCGCAAAGTCTCTGCACAAACTGGGAGTTCAGCGGTAGCAGGGAATCCCGACAGGTCGATCGCATTCAGCAAAATCTTCGGTCTTTCTCAGGCACGAGCCTGGTCACAAGTCGGTGGCTTATTTTGGTCTCACTACTTGGATTTAGTCCGCAATTGGTTCTCTTTTCCCTCTCGGGGCAGTAGGCAGACCTACAGGCCAAAACTCAGGCCTTTCCACAGTTCTCCCGCGCAAACTAGGCAAACGGCTGCTCAACTGTGTCGAGCTGTGGCTTCTTCAGCTCCCCACTTAGATCTGCCCCAGACAGCAGGCAGCCCGGGAATTTCCCCAAGATCCAAAAGGTTTGGTTGGCTGTTTCGTCCGTCAGTCACAACAAAGCTCCCCCTCTAGGCTGTTTAGGCGCCAAAGTCTCAAAACTACAATTCCTACAAGTGTTGCCTCCACAGAGCCCCTGTAGGCAGGCTCCATTTTAGGTCCCACAGTACTGATTGGTCCAGTTCGGCAGTTCAGGACCAAGATGGTGGAGACAGACAGAAAATCCTTGCTGCAAAGAAGGCAGGTTAGACAAACTACATTATCACTATCACCCTAATAGATCTTCAGCAAACAGTTACATCTTCTAACAGAGCTCCCTCTGCGCAATTAGCGATGGCAGAAGCGGAGCGATTATCAGGCAGCCCCGATGAGACTCAAGCATGGAAACACTCAGGCCCCCCCACGATCAATTATAACTGCAAACCAGGCAGCTCTTAAAGAGACAGTACAAAGAGGCTTTACAGGCACTCTCTAGCAATAACATTTAAACAGCTAGAAAACAGGACACTATCCTGGCAGTGAGCATTTAGACAAGCTCAAAGAAGACTTTTCGGGAACCCCCAATTGTAGGGGGGTTATAATAAGAACACCACAGCTAAAATACTTGTGGCTGACAGTGCTTCATACCAAAAACTCTTTTTATATCTTCTTGTTTCACCCCCAGAAGCAGTGGTACCTTCAGATGGATTTCCTTTCCGCCTCCTGCTCAAGAGTTATCCTCTGTGAACAATGCTGTCCTGAACCTGGTATAAACCCCTTCCCCGAGTCGAACCAACCCTCTAGGGTACCACCCTGTGTGATGCTGTCAGATCTGCAGTCCCGCCAGCCTCCCAACCCCGATAAGATCCACTTTTCTATTTACCCCCGCAACTTAAAACTTACTAGGTGTGTCAGAGGGTATCAAGTCAAGTTTGCGCAGAACAAAGAGCACTGTAAACAGTGCGTAGTCAAAAGCTCCAAATATGGAGGAACAAGGCAAGCATAATAGCCCTTGTGTGATAGCACGTACTGAGGAGAAACCTTAATCGCCCGGTGTCACAGTCATGTTAGGGAAGGTGGTGATCCATGGTGGCATGGTATGGTAAGAGTAAATCTACAATGTTCTGTGTTTATTGATGGAGTACTGTATTTTACTGGAATAGTGATCCATGGCGGCGTGGTGTGGTAATAGTATATCTACATTGTTGTTCCATGGGTGGCCATTGTGTGAGGTTTTTTTCCTTTATGCTGCTTTTGCTTTAGTGTGTTTTGAGAGGCATGGTTTTGTCTTGCGGCATGTTGCCAACTCTGTTTTTCTATCGTGCTGTAAAATTATAGCTCAGCAGACGTGGAACAGTGTCATAGCATGCCTCATTAACCTGGCAGTCCACAGAGGGTCCAAACCCCTTTGTAACATCATTTCTATTTGCTTTTTTTGTTGAAGACAATTTATGTTTAAAAAAGTTGAGTAACACAGAATGAAAAGTGAGTGATAGTCACTGCGCATGCATTCCCCACCCTTCATGGCACTGTATCTCTGTCAAGGCCCCCAATTAGGAGAGACTCTCTGCTCCTGTATCCCTCCCTTTCAAGTTCTGTGAGCTTCTATCTGAACAACTATATTCCAGTGCCTTTTTTTAATTCAGCTTTTTCTCCTCCTTTTGTCTGACTAGCCGCCATTAAGCTACTTGTTCTGTTTGGCCTTGTCACCCTGCAATCAAGGACTTACCATCTCTCCTTCAAGGTCCCCCACAAATTACCCCTCATGGCGCATAGTCCAGATCAGAAGGAGGTGCCTGGTCCATAGGTGTAGGGCCTGTGGAAAACCGAGCTTTTACCCTGCTCGGTCACGGTTTTTCCTCCAGTGTTTTTGCTATGCACACCTCCCTGACATCAGGCATAGCCCACAGATGGCCTCATCACACATCTGGCATCCGCAACAGAGGAGCCAGTTCCACAGCTCACTGCAGGCGTTGCCAGGGCATCGGAACTCAACGCCACCCCTCCCCAAGCTGGGAGTGCTATCACGCATCAGTGATTCCCCAGACTTCAGCCTGGCTGAACCAGCTCCCAAGTTTGCTACCAAACCCGGGTCACTGGCAGAGAAGCACTGTGCTACCCGCTGGGCCACTGGGTGGCCTACACTCCTGTAATTTAAACATTTGATATAACTGACAAGTTGGTATTGTGAAACCTCCTGAACACCTTTTAAAATGTGATTCTCAACCTTCTGTATTTACTTCAAGAGGACCCTTCCCCTTTCTCCATGCACTGATCACATCTTAAAAGAAAATATTTTGCTCTGGGCAGCTGCTGCTACAGCTATTTGTTAAATGCTATTCTAAACATCCAGTGACAATTAAGTAAGCAATAACCCATGACGGGGTGTGGGTTTATATGTCTCTCTCACTGATGCATGTTGTGGGGGGGGGTGCAGTCACTGTCTCACTTCACTTTTACTTGTACAGACAGGGAGAGAGAGAAATACAAGCAGTTCTGCTCATTGAACGGAGATCCGCGGGGCAGGAGGGTGGGAATGCACACAATGCGGGTTTATTGTGCTGCTCACTGAGAGGAGATCCACGGGGCGGGTGCGTGGGAATGCACACACTGGGGGCTTCACTGACTTGCTATTCAGAGTACAGCACACATATACATCGGCACCAGCTGGGAGGAGAAAGAGAACATCGTCAGGACAGATGTTCTCTTCACTGTGCTTGCTGCACTTGTACACCAAAGTTGGGACAGGAAGCCATAGCTGGGTCACAACACCAGCACAGTGAACAATGACAGATTATAAGCATCCCTGCCACCACATTGCTCACATCTTATTCTGGTTTAAGTTTCAATCTCCCACCGGGGTATTAATTTACACAAAAGAAGGAACTGTTACCGGGGCCCCATAAATGAGTCTCTGGGGATCATTCACATCACTGTGTGGTGCTTTGCCATGAGTCAAGCTTCCTGTCCTTGTGTCCTTTTCAACCACTTTACTCCTTAATTAGATTAGTTTTCTTGGCCTCACAAATTGTTCTACCTCCTTTGCACAACTGAAGGATTTAGGAATTCCTCCAGGTTCAGATATTACCGTGGCACGAAAGACCACAGACATTTTAATTTCTGCATCATTCCACATTAGTCACACAAATTTAAAAGTTCTCTGGTTGTCCACCACCAATTTTGTAGGTCTAGGTAAACTAGGATCTTGTGTTCTTGCCACATCAAGTCTCTGTTATGCTTAGCATGTCTCAACAGAGCCTCCTCCTCATCCCTGAAACGTAAAAATCTGACCACCATCAATCTTGGCTTCTCTCCTCCTTGGGGTGGGGTGGTCAGCATGCTGAGGATTATATCCAACTCTATCTTCACGTCTTCTGGAACAATAAAAATCTCCCCAAAGACATGCGGCATGAATCTGCGAACGATGGACCCCTCAGCTTCTCCGAGAAGCCTTGACCCTTCAAGTTATTTCTTCAGGGCTGTCCTTCCAGGTCTTCCACTTTATTCAAAAGCTGTTCCACCTCCTTTTCCAGCAGGTCCATGCTGCACCTCAAGGTTGGTGGCTACACCCTCCACTGATGACACCCTCTCTTCTACTTCATCCAGTCTTTGTAGGGTTTTCTTCAGCTTGTCATCTAGTCTCTGCACATGCTGCTTTACCACCACTAAGTCTGCAGACATTTAAGTGAGACTCCTGATGCTCCACATAGCTGCAAAAAGCTGGTGGGTTCCATGAGCACGCAATCCTCATCCATGCTGGCCATGTCTGCAAACGTGGAAGGTTTCGTCATTTTTAAATTTTCAGGAGCAGATTTTGCACCTGGCAAAGTGTCCATGGATGACTCTAGCATGCCAAATACTCATCACTTACAGTCTAGAAACCACTGAGAGTCACTCACAGTTCGTGGTGCTTATGATGAATATAATAATTAGAACCAGGAAAACTCTGGATCTTTCCAGCGTGAGTGTGTCCTGAGGTTTTTCTGGTTCTACTCATCACTTAGAGTTTAGCCATTAAACAGTAATTTTGTAATATAAATTAGTGCTTTGGGTCGGAAGGCATGCAAAGCCCTAGCACAGCCGTCATTTTCGGCAGCGTTACTGGAAGTCCCACTTCCACACTTTTCACACCTTTTCTACTTTAACTTTACTGGACCTCCAATGTAGAAGATTTCAGTCTACAGACCACAATTTATTTACCTAAAAACCTAGAAACATAGTGAAAGGAGAAAGTCCAGAGGGGGTATTGCTAAGATCAAAGGGGATAAGGGGAGTGCGAGGCAGAGGACCATGTAAAAGCATATATCCTAAACAGATACTTCTCAGTATTTACTGAAGAGAAGGTAGAGCAGGGCCCACTGCTCAGCACCACGGACACAGGGGGGAGGGAGGTGTGCACTAATCCCTTCATAAAAGAAAGGGTCCTAGAAGAGCTCGACAAATTCAGGGTGTACTAAGGGTGGAACTAGCAGAGCCATTATCAGAACTGTTTAGTTAGTCTTTGAGCACAGGAGAGGTCCCAGAAGACTGGAGAAGGGCTCATGTGATCCTGCTCCACAAGAGTGGTAGCAGGGAGGAGGCAGGGAACTACAGACCAGTCAGTCTTACCTCAGTAGTGGACAAGATTATGGAGGCACTCCTTAAGGAAAGGAGTGCAACACCTGGAATCCATAGGAGCACAGGATCCAAGACAGCATGGGTTTACAACAGGAAGGTCCTGTCAAACTAATTTTATAGATTTCTTTGACTGGGTAACCAGAGTGGTGGACCAAGGGGGAGCAGTTGATGTCACCTACCTTGACTTCAGCAAAGCTTTCGATACTGTTCCACATAGAAGATTGGACCAGTGCTTCTCCCTCAAGGATCATGTCGACCAGGTAACCAAAAATATTCACGCCAAACTCGGGACCTGTATAGGCTGAAAGACCAGTTGATACCCGCGGCCAGGGCCTCCATCGCCACAAGCGTCCTCCTCCCTACCCTCTCCTACGCGGCCCCGGTGATACAGGGAGCAGCCAAATAAGAGATGAACAGATTACAAGTTCTCTATCACAAGGTGGCTCGCTTCACCACTCTATCCGCCCCGGCTCACCACTGTGACACTCTGTCCCAACTAAACTGGCCCTCCTGGGAGGCCCGGCTCCAATACCCCCCTACTCTGCCACACTCACAAACTACTCAGCCCATCCCCTCCTCCCAGCCTCACTGGACTCATTGCCCAAAAGAGAAACCCTAGGCTCCTCAGAACAACGGACAGAACCATCCTCGCAGTGCCATGGATTAGAACCAAGGTGGGGGGTAAGTTGTTCGCCATCACAGCGCCCACCCTATGGAACTCCCTGCCCCCTGGTGTTCAGGATGCTACCTCTAACCACACCTTCCGCACAAGGCTGAAGGCTCATATGATGGTCACCTCCATATGCAACTGCTAAAGTGTGAGGCTCCTATGGGAAGCCCACCCCTCTCCCTCATATGGAAATAGCGACTATCACTGCACCCCATTTATATAGCACTGCACCCCATCTGTAAAGCTTACCCAGGAAATGTTAACTGCTAAAAAGCTACTATGTCTTACCTCTTAAATGTAACTGCTGAAAAACTACTATGTATTATGTTCCTCGCTGTCTAGTGTAATGTACCTGTGCTGTATGCTACCCCATGTATTATTCCATGTAATTCCCCAGTTGCCCCTGAAAAAGGGACCTTCGGGGCCCAAAGGGCTTACCCGGTTATCAAAATTTAATAAATAAATAAACAAACATAGAAGATTGATTAATAAGCTGGGTAGGCTAGGGGTGGATCAGAAGTTGGTCAACTGGGTGGCAAACTGGTTGACGGGCAGAAAACAGAGAGTGGTAGTAAATGGTATACAGTCAGAAGAGATGGAGATGTATATATGTTATCTATTTGGGATATGTACAGATGGGCACGCATCTTGGGTGAGTGGGGATGGGGTAAAAATGTTAGGTAGAATGGAAGTACAAATTGTAGAAGGGGTGTGAGGGGTTAGTATGCAAATACTGGGATGGGTGCAGGGTAGGAGTACAAATATAAAGGGTGAGGTGGCAAATTTAGGGAGGAATGCAAAAGTACATATTGTAGGCGGGGCGTATGGTAAGTATATATTTCAAGAGGTGTGTGGGAGAAGGGGTGCAGGCTATAAGCGTGGTGCAAGGTAGCATTAGAAACTTGGGAGAAGTGCGTGAGCATGTTTTGGAATAATTTTAAGGGAGGGCTGAGTAGAGGTGTACATTTTTGCAGGAGTATACACTTGGGGAGAGGCACTGGGGTAGCAGTACATTTTTGTGACTGCTGTGGAACCTCCGCAAAGGGAGTGAATCTGAAAATAATAAATAAGGAGGGAGTTGTGATGCATTCAGGGCTGGAAAGTGAATGCAGGAAACAAAAATTTACATTTTAAGAGTATGAGAGTTTTTTTTTTGGGGGGGGGGCTTGATACGGTGCCCAATAGGTTGCTGATCAACCAGGGAACTTGCCAGATATTTACCACTTTGTTCTGCTGGTATAAGTCCATTGATAGATACTTCGGACTTCATACGGAGCTATTAGAAATAGAACCATAGAACATGACGGCAGAAAAAGACCCCATGGTCCATCCAGTCTGCCCTTACCCGCCCCCAGACTGTCGCCTCCCTCCCTGGGAACCCACCCCTTCCCCATAGCCCTTTATGCCTGTCCCAAGCGCTCTTGAATCCCAGCACTGTCTCCTCCTCCACAACCTCCTCCATAAGCCTGTTCCAGGCAACCACCACCCTCTCCATAAAGAATCACCCTCTCACGTTCCCCCTGTAGTGTCCCCCTTGTAGTCTCAGACTATTCCCTCTAGCAGCAGTGTCCTTCTTCATTTTGAATAAGCCCCTGGGCCCCGCCTTGTTTAACACCTTGACATATTTGAAGGTCTCAATTATGTCCCCACTCTCCTTTCTGGTCTCCACAGTGTACAGCCCCAGCTCGCAGTATCTCTGCTCATATGGTTTGCCCTTCATCCCTAGCACCATCTTGGTCGCTCTTCGCTGAACCTTTTCAATCATGTCTATGTCCTTTTGCAAGTGAGGCCTCCAGAACTGGACTTCGTACTCCAGGTGCGGTCTCACCATAGCTTGGTACAGGGGTACTAGGACCACCCTTCCTGCTGGTGATTCCCCTGCCAATACTAGCCAGCATCCCACAGGCCTTCCACACCACCTTAGTACACTGTTTCCCCACCTTAAGGTCGCTAGAGACTACTCTACCCAGATTCTTCTCCTGCTCTCTTGCCCTGATTCCCTTTCCTCCCATTTTGTACTCTGTCCTCGGGTAACCATGTCCCAGGTGCATGACAGCACACTTCCTGATGTTAAATTTTAGTTGCCAGGTCTCTGCCCACCCTTCCAGAGCCCTTAGGTCCTCCTGCATGTCCTCCACCCCGCACTCAGTGTCCACTCTATTGCAGATTTTCATGTTATCTGCAAAGAGCACCACCCTCCTTTCAGTCCGTCCGTAATGTCACATATATAGACACTGAAGAGGAGCAACCCCAACCCCTGGGGTATCCGCTCATCACTTGCCCCTTGCTAGAGTGCTCCTCCTTCACTACCACCCTCTGGGTCCTGTCCACTAGCCATACTTTCCAGTTTATTGACCAATCTTTTGTGGGGGACGGTGTCGAAGGCCTTACTGAAGTCCAGTTAGGCAATATCTACTGCCCCCCTCTATCTCCTGCATCTCCCAGTTGAAGAATTCTATAAGACTGGACCGACATGAACTCCCCTAGTGAACCCGTGCTGGTTGTTGTTCAGCATTCCATTCCCCTCAGGGTACTGTGCCACCCTTTCCCTGATGAGTGCCTCCATGACCCTTCCCAGCACTGCGGTAAGGCTGACTGGACAATAGTTCTCCTTTGCCTCTCTACTCCCCCCTTGTGGACTGTCACGACTGTGGCTCTTCTCCAGTCCTCTGGCACTTTCCCAGATTTCAAGGACAGGTTGAAAAGGCTTGCCAGCAGGGAGGCTAATTCCTCCCTTAACTCCCATATCACCCTCTGATGCAGTCCATCCGGTCCCATGGCCTTGTCCACTTTCACCCTTTCTAGTTCTTCCCAGGCTCTCTCTATATTAAATGGACCCATCTCTGCCCCCCCTTCCTCAACCTCACCCCACCCTTCGTAAAATTTGAGCAGAAGTACCTGTTCAACTCTTCTGCTTTCATGTAGTCATCCTTCAGTGGCTCCCCCCTCCCCCAGTGCCTTGCAGATCCCTGGACTAGTCTTCCCCTCCTTTCCTCACATACCTAAAAACAAAGTCTTTTGACCCCCCCTTTGCCTGTCTCACAATCCGTTCCTCCATGGTAGCTTTGAAGAAGACGAAGAAGAAGAATCAGCATTTATATAGCACTTTTCATACCCTGTGTATCCCAAAGCACTTTACAAACAATGCTAGACTGGTAGTGAAGTGACTGAATGTGTAGTGGCGGCCATATTGCACATCATCACCCACACACAGCCTGGATAATTGCATGAATGGGTTTATGGGAAGGGGAATGTTGGCCACGACACTGGGAATGTCTCCTACTCTTTGCGAAGAGTTTTTACTTCCACCTGGACACCCACCAGGACAACACCAGGATGGGTAGAAGGGACCTTGGTTTAACGTCTCATCCGAAGGACGGCACACCCCAGCAGTACAGCACCCCCCCTAATACTGCACTCAGATGCCAGAGATTTTTAGGTGCAAGACCAATCCCGGTGTGGGACAAGAACCCACGACCTTCTGGTCCAGAGGCGGATGTGCTACCAACTGAGCCACGCTGATACCCTAGCACAGCATTAGCCTTCCTAACGTCTTTCTTCGCTATCCTCGATTCTCTGTGGGTTTCCCTGTCCCCCTTGTCCATCCTCCTCCTCCTGTGTTTTCTTGTATTTCTTAAATGCCTTTTGTCTGCCCCCTACCACCCTCACTACACTCCTAACGAGTTAATAAAAGCCATCAGAAAATTGGTAGCAAATAATGATTTTTGCCATTTCACAATGTAATGTACTGTGTATACTAAGCTGATAGGACCTGGAGGAAAATGATGTAATTGTTGCTTGAATGGCATTAGCACTCACCCAAGATTCCGCTGGCTGATTTAAACAAATCTGAGGGATTTTGTAAAATCATTAGATAAAACAGGCAAAAAAAATAGCATTTATACATGAGTAACTGCAACCTTAAAACTTTATTTGTAACAAATGAGACCTAGTTGTCCTCATGGTGGGCAAATAGTACATTTTAAAAGCATTTGATCTTTAAGAAGTAGTCAGCTGTAACGTCTGATTTCTTAAAGGAAAGCTATCACTAAAGTGAGCTACCGCCCCTGAAAGGCCTACCCTCCGGTTTAGCTTTTTAAAGTAAGAGCGGCTATTTTCTTACGCGCAACTTGCTGTATTTTAATTCTGAAGTCCGAAGCAGAGGTAGGCGGATGCAGGGAGGTTCCATTTGCTGGAACTGGTGCGGGCGCCGCATCGCCTACTTCAATACAAAAGTGCTGAAGCAAGCGTGCGGCGCAGCACCTTTTCAGCAAATGGACTCCCTGCTTCCACCATACTTCCGGTCTCGGACTTTGTGAATTAAAATACAGTAAGCTGCGGTGTGAGAAAAACACCACTCTTACTGTAAAAGCTAACCAGACAGAGCTTTTCGGTGGGCGAGGCATTAATGACAGCTTTCCTTTAAGTATTTTTCTTTTCTTTTGCTCATTTGAAAGTTTTTTATGTGCTAATATGCTGGATATGTGGAACAGCACTCTGCCTGGTAACCAAGATACCTAGTTCTCCTCCATCTAGTTCTCCCCCTCCCACTACATCATCAGCATTGTGACCTCAGTAACAGTGACATCAAAAGTAACTGACATGGCAGCTGCTGAGTGACTCTCCCTGAGCAGCTGTGATGTTCCAGGCAGTGAGATCACAATGCTGATGATATAATGACAGGAACAGAGCTAGATACGTCAGCAGCCAGGCACAGTCCTGTTCCACATATCACATATATAACATCAGGTAAAATATCTTCTGATTTAAAAAAAAAGTACCTCAGATATAAAAAAATAACAGCTGGCTGCTTTTAATAAATAAAACGTGTACACAGTACATTAGGTCTAAAAGTTAAATGCAATTGCTATTAAAAAAAAAAAGGTTTAAAACATTTTTATTTTAGCAGATAGTTCTTTAAGACCCTCCCTGCTATATGGCAAACCCGGACAATGATGCCTTCTTGATCTGAAATGCAAGATAAGGGACTGACTCTGCAGCCACCATCAATTATGCTTTTCTGGTTACATGGCAGGGGTTGCTTTCCCCAGACATTATTAGTGCTAGTCCTAAAGCTAAAGAGCACTGTATTAAGTTTAAACTGCATCATATAGGTAAGTCCAATAGAAATACCATTTTATCATAAACTTCACAGTTCTACACTGTTTTATGTCACAGTGAAGAGCAAGGATACCAGCAATAAATTATTGATTGGTTAATATTTTCACAGCTCTGCACTAAGGTATCATACTACAGGACACAGTTACATCTGTAGAGGTAGATTATTAATAATTTACCACATTGCTCTGTGCTATGGTATTACACCATTGCACAGAGCTGTGTGTAACCCCTATATCAATTTGGAGGTTACTAATAGGTTGCTGTGTGGGTGTGCTCACTATCCCGAACAGAGAGGGTTAATGGCCTGTTACCAGCAGTGCCTGTAACTGGATCTGGGAGGCCCCAGCTGTAGTATGAAAGTAAGTGGAGCAAATATGCTGGAGAGTTCTAGCCATCTCGGAGAGAAAGAGAGAAGATTTCCTGCCTATCTGATCCTGCAGGTGCTGGAATTCAGGGCTTGTCTTTTCTTTGGGAGTTTTAGGCACCAGCAAACCTGCAATCGCTGGGGCCCCAACCAGTGCAGTTTACCTTATTAATTAAAAAAAAACATGTTTTTATCTTATTGTCTTCTTAAAACAGCTATAAAGGTCTATGCAGCTCCTTCTGATTTGGCATCATGATGTCATGAAATGCCTTGCCAGGCTATGACCAAGTCAATAAGAGGTAGATGGGTAGCAAAGGATGGGATGGAATGTACAGCCCCAAGGACTAACACTGTTGTCTCCCCTAAGACTTTAACTATACCTGTGGTTGTACTGAAAATAAAATGGTGCACATATGGGCTATAGTCAAAACATGGGGTGATGTGACTAAGTAGGGTCCCATGACTTCAATAATCCTGCTGGGAGCCCCCTAAATCCGGCCCCGTTTGGAGTAGCACACTGAACCCACTGAGAGGAACAGCTGAAGCTGTGGAGGCCCAACCCAGTAGCCCTCGAGCTAGAAGGTGTGTCAGCCTGTCAGGGTGGACCCTTAGAACACAGTATGGGATAAGAGCATTATGACCACCCACTGGCATTCAGCAACTGGATGGACGACATAAGAGACTCTGTAAATTAAGGTATTAAAAAGGCCACTCCAATGGCTTCGTTGCCATGCCAGAGCTTGGGAGTGAGCTTGGATGCCGGGTTGAGAGACAAGACAGGCAGGGGTAGATACCATGTGGCAGTATGAGTTGGCAGGGAGCTCTAGTGCCGGAGCGACCCATGTGACTGGGCCAGGGAGCTTGCTCTCACCGCAGGGTGCTGCATTCATTTGAGGCTGACTGAGGCAGCACTCACACCAAGGGACGGAAGGAAGGGTAAAGGGGAGAAAACCAGGGAAGAAAACCACCCCTCACCATCCGAATGACAACGAATCTGCCAGATCAGAGTATATACCTGCTAGCAAGGTATATGCCTGGGTGATGTCAGAATGAAATAAAATACATACTGAGGAAAAAAACGAAGACACTAAAAGATAATGTAGGTCCATTGCCTAGGGCTTCTCAAGAGTCTGAGCAAGAAAATACATGAGTTTGAGGAAACTGGAGACAAGAATGGTAACATGGATTTAAGGATCAACTAATAGGTTCTCCCAAATTAAGTAAAGGAACATGCCCAGTGGTATCATATGCTTTTTAATCCTTGGTAAAAGAAGAACTGGAAGGATAGTCCAACTGTATAAGGGGGGAGTCAAGGAGAAATCATCTATTATACTGTTGATGCTTTTAGGCAAGTGGGGGGTCACACATGTGTGCCAACCTCCATACTATGTGACCACTTCTGTTGCCCAGGGAGAATCCTTTAAGCTGGTCTGTCTGGGGAGCCAGTGACTGAGGGTGGGACAAAGTGTAAAGATGAGATCAGGATTACAAAATAATATCTACCTCTTTGAAGTATATGGTGGGGAGCTGAAATCTTGTGCCCAGATAAGGTCTTAAGTAGTCTCCTATGAGAGAACAGTGTAAGAGTTGGTGGGCAGAAAACAGAGAGTGGTGGTAAATGGTATACAGTCGGAAGAGAGGCAAATCACAAGTGGGGTACCTCAGGGATCAGTCCTGGGGCCAGTCCTCTTCAATATCTTCATTATCTTCATTAGTGACATTGCAGATGGACTGGAGGGTAAGGTTTGTCTGTTTGCAGATGACACCAAGATCTGCAACAGAGTAGATGATCCAGATGGGGTGGGTAGAATGAGAAGAGATCTGAATAAACTGGCAAAATGGTCGGAAGAGTGGCAACTGGGGTTTAACACAAAGAAGTGCAAGACTAGACTACGCAGACTTCCTTTATAGCCACAGATCAATCGGCGTTCTTTCAAAACTTGACACGCTCTATCATAGAGCTCTAAGGTTCATAACAGATCTTCTTTACACCTCCCACCACTGTTTGTTGTATACCGCTGTAGGCTGGTCTTCTCTTACCCTCAGACGACAAAGAAACGCTGCCATCTGGACATACAAAGCTATTATCAATAACCTGCCTGACTATATCTCGGTCTGCCTGTCACCTTGCACTCTAAGCAGATATGCACTAAGAAGTGCCTCCTATATTACCTTAGAGGTAAAAAAGGTCAGATCTCGATTTGGCTGGGCATCCATTAGCCATGCGCTTCCCCAGCTAAGGAATAACCTGCTAAAAACCCTGACATTAAAAACTAAACTCAGCATCTCAGCCTTCAAAGCACTCTATCTTCAGCACAATAAGGAATCCTGGGCTTGCTATCCCTGACTAAACCTCCCTCTATCATTCTTGTCTTGGCTCATCCTAGATTCTGTTCCGAGCTGGTGCATGCCCCCCCACCCCATTCCCTCTTCTGTTGCCTCTCTACTCCTCCTTTCCCAGTCCTTCGCTGATCCCAGCCTCTCTCTGGACCTCTCCCATCCACTTCATCCTCACTTCTCTCCTACTTTTGGCTATCCACTGCTCTTGTCCCATTAGTATACCCACTCTCCCCTCCCCGCATCCCCTGTCTATTCCCATTTGTCATGTTCCTCATTTACCTATGCACCCCCGGTTCATACTGCCGTCTATGTGCCTCGGATCTATTTGTCTTCCTCCTCCTCCCCGCCCTACTGCCGTATTTAATCTCCCGACCTGTGCTCTAGGTTCCAATTGTTCTCCATGGTGCTTCAGGGTCCTCAGTCCCTTCCCTTTGGCTTCTGTCACCCCATCTTTTCACTGTCACTGACTTATCTCTGTTACTGTTGTTAGCCCAACTGCTTATCTGAAAACATTTATAGCACTTATCCTGCATTTTCCTTACAATGTATTATCCGTGTTCATGTTTGATCATGCCTGTGTATCATTTCTGTGTATTACCCTGTTATCTTGTATTTGTGTTCACCCAGGTCTACCTTGAAAAGGAGCTCTGCTCAATGGTGTTCACCTGGTTAAATAAAGATTCTGATTGATTGATTGAAGATCGTGCACACGGGAAGAGAAACCCTGAAGCCGCCTATAGGTTGGGAGGGGAGTTGCTCGCAATCACAAGGGAAGAAAGAGACTTGGGCATCATCATCACAGATGACCTGAAATCATCCAAGCAGACCGCTAAATCAGTAGGTAAGGCTAGGGGGATGTTGGGGTGTATTAGTAGGGGTATCACAAGTCGTAAGAGGGAGGTAATAATCCCTCTTGACAAGACACTGGTTAGGCCCTATCTGGAGTACTGCGTGCAGTACTGGAGGCAGCACTCTTCACAAGGACATTAACAAATGGAGGCAGTCCAGAGAGGGCAGCTAAAATGGTGTAGGAGTTTGTATCAGAAAACATATGAGGACAGATTAATGGAGCTCAATATGTATACCCTAGAACAAAGGAGGAGAGAGGTGATATGATCGAAACATTCAAACATCTTAAGGGCATTAACAAGGTGAAAGAGTCTAATATGTTTCAATATAAGAAAAATAGCAGGACAAGAGGACACAGCATGAGATTAGAGGGAGGCCGATTAAGGGGTAATGTGAAGAAGTTCTTTTTCACAGAAAGGGTGATGGATGCATGGAACGGCCTACCTCAGGAAGTGGTGGATATGAATACAGTGCAGGGCTTTGAACAGGCATGGGGTAGACATAAGGGAGCAATACAGATGAGCATGAATAGATAGGCCATTGACAGAGTACAGGCCTATGGCACATTCATAAGGTAGAAAAAATGGGCAGACTGGATGGGCCTTAGGGTCCTTATCTGCCGTCAACTTCTATGTTTCTATGAGTGAACAGACTGCAGAACATGTGTTTGCAGCTAAAACAATCTCTAATGCTTGACTGGATCCTCGAGTGCAGATAATTATTTGGTAAGACTATATTCAAGTTGCTCAAAACTCGAATGAGCAGGTTAATTGCCTGTGGTCCCACCAAACCTGAAAGAACACTGGTCAGCTCCTTTCCCACAGTGGAGGGCCCACTGGTACCAATTGGAGGGGGTCAGCTACAAAATGGCACCTAAACAGGGACACTAGTGCAAATCAACTTTCATTAGTAAAAAAAAAAAAAATACTTTTTCTGCATTTTGAAATCAAAATGTTGGACTGCTGCTTTAAGAAGCTGTGGTACAGTCAGAAAAGCCTTTGCTGCTAAAAGGAACTGCCTGGTGTGCGGGTGTCCAAATGGAGGAGTAGCTCTAAAAAGTTCATTTGTATAGGTGACTTTGGATTCACTGGTGGATAGTGGACGGCCCCAAGGACTGACCCTGCTTGCGGCGATTGGTTCCAGTGAACCAGCTTGTGATGTGCACGTGTAGCACTCTGAGAGAGGTCTGTTTCTGGTGCAAAAACACGAGTGAAAATTGAGTGCAAATAAAAATGCTCCCTGCTGCCTGTGAGTTTTTGCTGCAGGCCCCACTGCTTGAGAACAGACAGAGGGGAGTGTCGCAGAATTCACAAGAGCAAAGCTTAATGCTGTCGTCACCAACTACGCGGACTCTGCAAGTAAGTGGGCCCATACCTCTCAACCTCTTGCCTCATGAATCAGGGACAAAGACCCCAAAGCAGGGACACATCTTAAAAATTAGTACTATTCACACACAAAGCTGATAGAATAAAGGGATTTGTGTTAAGATGCATTTTCTGAAGAAGAAAAAGTCTGTAACTTTAATGTTTGACATCATTTTGTGCTTTTAATCCCCATTGTTCTGTCGCAAAAACACAAATTTTACGAGGGACAGAGGAAAATTCTGAGGCAAAATCAGGGATGTCCCTGAAAATCAGGGACAGCTGAGAGGTATGTTTGGACCCCCAACATCACAAAGAATCACAAGGATCAGATAGAAAAAGGGACTGTTTGCAGTGAATATGAAGTGTGCAATCCAGAGTGTACAATGGGGGGAAGTAAACTACAGACAGAGAGGAAGCATACCCTGCTTTTCACAGGATTGTTCTCATCAAGTCCCAAAACTGCCAGGACCAAGCGATAATTTAAAGGAAGGCACAAATGGATGGGAGACTTGTAGAAAGAGGCATAACATTTCAGATGAACCCAGACTTTAGCGTTGCTGAAATGCAGAAAAGAGAAACATCTGATGTTGTCAGAGACACTTTTTTAGAAAAGGAAGACCACACCCTGGTCGAAGGGAGTTTGTTCAGTGTGCTGGAGACACCAGATTTAAGTTGTTGTGCAAACTTTTTTGAATGGTGTGCAGTGTGCAACAATAAATTTTCTTTGAAGACATCAACTCTCCAGGTAATTATTGCACTACGAGTGCAGAGTAACATTTGGATTTATGTACTGGTGACAGTTATCTACCTTTTCTCTGCACCCGGCTGACTGGCAGTGTACACAGATTTGGGAGTGGATTGGACCTTTAGAAAAAGGGTTACAGTATTTCTCCTGCCTCTACTGAAAACTTAGATTTTGTTTTTATAGAGGTTGAATGTGTTACTTTACCAATCCAGATACTACAAGAAAATGTCATACTGAGCAAAATACAATTTCCTACCCCATAAGTTTGCCTTGTCAGAAGAGGTCCAGCAAGAACAAGCATAGGAAGTCAGTGTTAGATAAATCCCACCACCAAGGTTCAGTACCCAGAGTGGGAAAAGGGACATCAGTGACTAGCTAGCTGTAGTGTGGTATGGCCTCAGTACACTACTACACTCAGTTCCCTGGGACAGGACAGCAATCAATACCCCCTGGTGGAAGTGGGGAACACAGTAGGAGCAGTTTCAAGCACATAAATACATAAAGCCCCGACATGTTTCCAAGTGAATATGGCTGAACAAGGAAGGATGATCAAGGGGAAGACACAAAACCATGCCAGAATGGCAGACTAGGTGTAAGACAGGGACTCAAGAGACTGCCCAGATGCCCACTGGAAGTCCAGATGCCCTCCCATGTGAATAACTTAACTGGCCTGTGACTGATGCTACACTGGGGGACAGGATGTGCTGGTCTGACATAAACACCCGTGCTGAGCGTCCATTATCACCAACTATTCTGTGGGTGCCTATTTCGAGTCCCCCAAGGTTTCTCTGCAGCCACCGAAAACAGTGCCTGAATACAAACCCTCATTGTCTTCAGTGTCACAAACCAGGCACAGCATGCCTCAGCACCTAAGGATCAGGATGAAGATATGGGTGTGGAAGAACTAGTGCGGTGTATAAGTGAGGAACTATGGAAGTAGCTACTGCCTATTGATTCCACCAAAACAGAGAGGTTAGAGTGGTGGAGTGCTGGGTTAGGGACTTGCGAGAAGCAGTGGTATCTGGTGCCAATGACCACCCTACATCTGAGGGAAGGTGCAGAGCCCCCTCCAAGAAGGACATGGATAGCAAGACTTTAATGGCTTTAGCCACTGTGGCAGGGCAGAAGCCTGATTTGAGGATATCTTTAAAGCCAGTCCTGGATGTCCTGTGGTCCTGTAGTATATTGACAACTTTGGCTTTTTCAGCCCCTGCCATGGAAGTTGAGGCACCTCTCCTGGGTCCCCTGTCCATACTCCTGTCCCTTTCACTAGCCTAGTGTGCCAATACAGCTCAAGAAGGATGGCATTAATAAAAGGGGGCCGTGGTCAAAGAAGACCTCCCCCACAGATGCAGAGGCAGCTTCAGGACTCCTCAAAAGGGTTGGGGCAGTCTCTTCTTCAGTTATTTCTGTACTCTCTAAAAGAACAAAAGGTACCTCTGTGAAACCCAGACTGTCCAAAATCTCTCTGCAGAAAAGAGTGAGAGGAATTCTGCTGCCCCTTTGAAATGGGGTAACAGGTCATTTATTTATTTTATTTATTGAAATGTTTCACTAGGAAGGGTAGACTGAGCAACTTAATGCTCATCTCATGGTACGTCCTGGGGGATAAGGGAGTGGGAAATTACACCATGTTTAAATGATACAAAAAAATCAAAGCATAGTACAGTACAGAGACAGGAGCATGTAATATTTGTCAGTCAACACATACAGGAAAACAGTGCAATCGTGCAGTGGATAAATGATGATACAATTCAACAAGGGAGGGAAGCATGACTACCTGATACAAATGATAAAAAAAAAAATCAAAGCATAGTACAGTACAGAGACGGGAGCATATAAAATATGTCAGTCAATACATACAGGAAAACAGTGCAATCATACGGGGGATAGATGATGATACAATTCAACAAGGGAAGGGAAGGGAAGGGAAGCATGAGTACAAGAGACAGTAGTAAGTGCTTGGTGGTTTAGAGGGAGATTTGGAGATACAGTTCAACAAGGGAGGGAGGCATGAGTACAAGACACAGTAGTAAGCGCTAGGTGGTTTAGGGCAAGTTTAGGTGGAGGGGGATGGGTGGGGAGAGTAAAAAATACAGGAGGGGGTCAGGAGGCAGTTAGGGATCAGATAGTTGAGTAGAGCTGAATTGAGGGAGAACCGAGATGAGGAGTGGGGGATTTCCAGAGGGAGAGCATTCCACAGTTTTGGAAGACGGTGGGAAAAAGCATTTAAGCCAAAAGATGTGGATCTGCTGGGAATAGCGAAGATATGTAAGTTGTCAGATCTCAGTGAGTAGCGGTTTTGAGGGGTACTAAGTGAAGAGGAGAGGTAGGAGGGGACAGAACCGAGCCAGTATTTTGAGATGAATTTGGCTCCATGTAGCATACGACAATTTTGAAGCATGAGGAAATTTAGGGACCGGTAGATGTCACAGTGGTGGGTGAGGTAGGGGGCATCAAGGGTAAAGCGGCAGAAGGAATTATAGAGAGAATTGAGTTTAGCTAAGGAGGATTGCGGGGCAGCACCATAGACTGTATCACAGTAGTTGAATATTGGCACTATCATCTTCAATACTAGCTCACGCCTGGCCGCAAGTGGTATACAGCTACTATTTCTGTAGAGGGCACCAAGCTTAGGTTTCCATTTTTTTCTGGATTGCCTCGATGTGTGATGAGAAGTTGAGGTATCTATCAAGCCAGACACCAAGATACCTGAATGAGGGGGAGTCCTCCAGTACCGTCCCATCCAGGGTGTGGAATATAGGTAAGGTGGTTAGCCTAGCTAGTCTCTGCCTAGTTCCAAAAGTCAAGGAGACAGTTTTCTTGGTGTTTAAAAAGAGTTGATGTGAGTTAAACCAGTGTTGGACTCTAGAGACGTCAGACTGAAGCCTGGTGGTGACATCTGAGACCGATGTTCCAGATGCATATAGAACCATGTCATCAGCATATATGTGGATGCTGGAAGTAGTGCAGGTTAGGGGGAGATTGTTTAAGAAAATGGAAAACAGAATGGGTCCGAGAACCGAACCCTGGGGAACACCAGTGGTTAAGGGCAAAGGGGAAGAGGCGACGTCAGCAATTTTAACTGATTGGGACCTGCCAGACAGGTAGGCAGTAAACCAGCTTGTGGCAGATGGAGAAAGATCAGCGGCTGAGAGGGAGTTCAGGAGGAGGGGGTGTGAGACAGTGTCGAAGGCTTTTGCCAGATCAACAAAGATGGCTGAGGTAATATGTCCTTTGTCGAAGCCAGCGAGGACTGTCTCAGTTAGTCTTAGCAGAAAAGTGGTAGTAGAATGTGACTCCCGAAAACCAGAATGTAACGGGGTAAAGAACCCAGAGTCAGATAGGAAGGAGAAGAGCTGACTGAAGACTATGCGCTCTTGGAGTTAGCGTGGGTAGGTAGGAGAGAGATAGGGCGATAGCTGCCAGATGAGGAGGAGTCACCCCCCTTAGGGAACGGGAGGACAACTGCATGTTTCCATACTGAAGGAACAGAAGTTGACAAGAAAGAGAAGTTTAGAATGAGAGAGAGAGGGTAGGCAATAGCAGGAGCAGAGAGGGAGAGGAGTCTTGAATCCAGGCCATCAGGAGAGGCACCTTTAGTGGAGTTGAGGGCAAGGAGAGCTTGGAGGGTGGTGGCAGGGGAAACAGGGGAAAAGGCGAACTGGGGGGATTCTGTAGGTAGAAGGGAGGAGGGTGAAGCACTATGGGGGAGGAATGGAGGGCGGTAAGGAGGCATGCTGGCCAGTAGAGTGGAGAGAGGGTGGGGGGGCACCAGACCATTAGAGATGCCTGGAAGGAAGCCTAGCAGAGCACAGGCACAATAAGACAATAAGATAAGTGAGAGTTAAAGCATTCTGCAATAGCCATAGGATCAGAAAGGATGGATTGGTTGAGCTTGAGGGAAGGGGGCGGAGGGAGAGAGGCCGGAGATAAGAGGGCGTGAACTACTTTCCAGAATTTAGCCGGATTATTTATATTAGTAAGGAAGTTTGTTTTGAAGTGTTCAGCTTTGGCTAGTCGGATTGCTTTAGTGCAGCTATTCCGAAGTTCACGGTAGCGTTGGAGATCTTGTTGGCCACCAGTAGCTTTCACCTGGCGCCACACAATGTCACGTGCACTTTGGCAAGACAGGAGTGCTAGGGTGACCTAGGGGAGGTGTGCACCTCGGACCCTTGTATTACGGAGCAGGGCATGGGAGTTCCAAATGTGGAGGAACTTGGAGTTGAAGTAGTCCAGGGCTAAGTCAGCTGAGGCCACAGAGGTGAGGGGGGACCAGTCAGTGGAAGTGAGGTCAAGGAGCAAGGACTGAAGGTCTAGAGATGAAAATTGTCTGGTGAGTATTATTTTAGGAGGGAGTTTGGTCCTATGGATCTTTCGCACCATGAAGGTGACGTGATGATCACTGATAGAATCCGGTAGAAGACTGGAGGATATTATTCTGTGCGGGTGGGTAGTGAGGATGAGGTCTAAGAGGGAGTGGTTTAATGTATGTTACGACGAATGGGTTCTTGGATGAGTTGACTAAGATTCAAGGCTTCAATGGAGGTACAGGTAGTGGCCAGTGAAGGGGCCAGCCAGTTTACATTAAGGTCGCCAAGGATATAGAGTTCACCATTGATGGTCAGGGAGAGCAAGCTTAGCAAGGAGGGCAGTGACGTTTGAAGAAGGCTGCCCTGGTCGGCAATATACACCTGCAATGTGAATAGGAGCAGTGTAGGGAAAGGAGATTTTAATAAGAATGGCATCATGAGAGGCGTGGGTAGAAACGGTAAGAGTAGGGCTAGACTGGAGAGACGAGGAGGTATAAATAGCCTCACCTCCACCTCACCCATTTCAATCCTGTCTGGTGATAGCAAAGCCTGGGATAGAGACGGCGTGGTCGGGGATGGTATGGGACAGCCAGGTTTCTAAGATCACGATGATGTCAGGGCTGTATAAATGCACCATGGATTGCAGTTAGGGGATTTTGGGAGCAAGATTTCTTATGTTTAAGTGTATTATTTTAAGGCCATGGGGGAGTGTGAGTGGGTTGTTGATAGGCTGGGAGACGGGTGGGTGCGTAGCAGTACAAGGTCCAGGATTTGGGTGGACATCACTGGAAGTTAGGAGGAGCAACAGTAAGAGAAGCTGACGCTGTTTGTTAGTAGTGTGTGATCTCAGGGAGAGCCTTTTGGTGGTTTTAGCTGAGGGCAAGAGGAACATGGATGAGGCTACCACTTTTATGAGGGTAGGGAGCCGGTCAGGCACAGAGGTGATTGAGGCACAAGGGATATCAGGCCAGTGAGGGAGAAGCCCAGTATCAGGGAAGTGAAGTGTACCAGTTGAGGAAGCCATGTCATTTATCATCGTGATACTAAGAGGCATTTTATGGGGGCCAGTGTGTGGTTGTGTGAGAAGCATAGGCAATAATAATATAGACAGTGCTAGGAGTAGATACCTATGTTTAACAGCCTGCTATAGTTCCATGGTATATGCAAGAAGGGGAAGACGTCAGAGGAATAATATGAGCAGCAGTCAGTGGCCACTAGGAGAGGCTTAAAGTTGCAGCTGCCTCTAGTGGTAGCACAGTATAAGCAGCCTATAGAAAACAGGGCTGATAGAAAAAAGAGAAGGATGTAGCTATATATGTAACTGTCAAGCTAGGGGCGGTGGGTGGGAGCTGGCGCAAAGCACCGGCGGGGAAAGGTCCAAGTGGGACCATACCTTAGCGAGCAGGAGAGCCAGGAGGCGGCTGAGAGGATGCTGTCCATCCGGGGGAGCCGCTTCTTGTTCAGCGGCAGCGGTTAGTCCTGTTCAGGGGCTGAGAGGCTAGTGAGAGAGAGGAGAAAGAGCAGATTAAGTAGGCAGCTAGTGGGGAGGGACAAGACAGCAGGGGGTGAAGATTAAGTAATTTAGCAGCTTAGAGAGACAAAGGGGAGGTGGGCAAGGCGCCCGAGAGTCTTAGTACAGCATTTTAGACAACTGACAATTTGTTCACTAAACAGCTGTAACACTTGCAAAAATTTTTAACACCATAAAAACAATTACAGGCAGTAAAACTTGTAATATTGCTGACTTAGTGAGGAAAAAAGCGCCAAGGATGGCAGGTTGAAAAACGAAGCACAGTGTCCAGTCAGAGGTGAGGCCAGGAGAGCGCTCGCTTTCCGATTGGTCCAAGTGGGACCGTACCTTAGCGGGCAGGAGAGATGGGCAGCGGACCTCGGGTGGCAGCTGAGAGGGTGCTGTCCATCCAGGGGAACTGCTTCTTGTTCCGCGGCAGCAGTTAGCCCTGTTCAGGGGCTGAGAGGCTTAGCGGGCAGGAGAGCTGGGCAGCGAACCTCGGGCAGTGGCTGAGAGGATGCCGTCCATCCGGGGGAGCCACTTCTTGTTCCATAGCAATGGTTAGCCCTGTTCAGGGGGGCTGAGAGGCTTAGCAGGCAGGAGAGCCGGGCAGCGGACCTTGGGCAGCGTCTGAGAGGATGCCGTCTGTCCAGGGGAGCCGCTTCTTGTTCCACGGCAGCGGTTAGCCCTGTTCAGGGGCTAAGAGGCTTAGCAGGCAGGAGAGCTGCGCAGCGGACCTCGGGCGGTGGCTGAGAAGATGCCGTCCATCCGGGGGAGTCGCTTCTTGTTCTGCAGCAGTGGTTAGCCCTGTTCAGGGGCTGATAGGCTTAGCGGGCAGAAGAGCCTTTTCAAAACTCTGTCTAACTTTGGACTGAACAAGTTACCTGAAAAAGGCCTTCCATATAAATGTGACTTAAAGTCTTGTTCCACAGATCAGTGATGAAGCTATACATCTCTCGCATTCACAATACTGGTAGTGAAGCACCTTGCCACAAGATGCTGGCTATACAAGGCCATGTCCCTTAAGGAAGGACTGAGGGAGGATCTGGGGAGACTGGAGAAATGGTCAAGGGACTGGCAGTTGAAATTTAATACAGCAGCAACCAAAAATCCAAATACCATCATGAGACTGAAAATTATGGTTTGGTTTCCAAATTTATTGCTTGCAAAGTCATTCACAGGCCATCCCAAAAAATATTCAACATATCATTGTATTTAATTGTAGCATTTTCAAGGGAATGATGGTCCTAGAGTACAAGTAAGTAACACATTTTTAGAACCAGAGTGAAACGTACTCCAATGTCATTTCAAGGCAAAAGGCTCAACTTATTGGGGATTCATAAAAGGGATACGCCAGCACATCCCAGACTTGCGCCCAGTCATGATTCTGAAAGGGCCGTGATGCACTGCACACCACCCATAATGGTATGCAGCACATCTGCAGGGGGCATGCCCATGCATATAGTGTGCAGTCCTATTCACAACCCACCTTGGAGGCGCATCTCCGAAGCAAGTCCGAAGATGCACCTCCAAAAGATAAGTCTACAAACAGTAGACTTAAGTGGGTGTGGATGACAGGTCATTCTCAAAGTTGTGAATGAAAGCTTTCAGTACACACTGCAAGCCCACTGGTCGACAGGGTCAACCAATGGTCTTCCAGGCGTACTGTACTCTTTCATTCACTGACAGCACAGTCGGTGAGCAGCCGTGGTGGTATGCAGGTGGGTTGTGCTTCCCGCCCGCTTTTGGCACTTGCTGGGATGGGGGGAGCGGGGTGTGGAGGGGGTGTCTGTGTGGGTGGGGGGGGTCCACTGGACCACCAGAGATACATTTGATATCAGTTTGTCAGTGTGATCAGGTCAGGGCAGGGTGAGGGGTTCCAACAGACTACCAGGGATGTCTGCCGTGAACTACTACATTATGGCAATACGGCGGGGCGGGGGGAGACAGTGGACTACCAGGGAGTCCTGGGGAGTGTGTCATAGTTTACGGGGATACAGGTGGGAAGGGGGTACCACTGGACTGCCAGGGCTTCTTGGGGGTACTTCTTTATCTCAGGGGCTACAGGCGGGGCGCTAAGCTGTCAGGATACATGTTTGCATCTACAGCTGACAGCCCTTGCAGGAATCTGGCGTATTCTGCCAGGCACATCCCTGCAGACTTCATGCAAATGGGGCCATAATGACATGCAAATGGCCCCACTGTGCCTTCCATGCCTAATGGCCCCATTTGCATGTCTGGGGCTGTGAATACCAACCTTGAGCACAACGCATCTGGAGATGCGCTGCCCCATTAGTTTCACAGCCTGACCAGGGGGTTGCACTGATGCATCTTGGGTTGGGTGCAACTGTGGTATTCACACAGAGGATGCGCTGGAAGCATCTTCCAGCGCATCTTCTGTGAATACCACAGTTGGAGCTCGGTACATCTCATCTGCACCGCTGCAACTGAGAAGCGCCAGGAACATTTCTTTGAGAATCTCCAATAGTTTTTTTGCATACTGCTGTTTATCTTCCCCTTCCTGGATGGCTCCAGAATCAGGGATGAACCCCCACCCCACCCCATCATCACGGCTCTATATGGACTTACCATCCATCTCCCCAGTCCCTCCCAACTTGCAGGGGCAGACCAATGGCCGCAAAACAGACACTCAGACAGGAAGTGCACCACAGAGCCAGGCGCAGAGCCTGTGAGGGGTCAGTCTCGTCATGCTGGCCAGCCATTTTCTCCTCCATTACTGGTCTGCTGTATGTATGCTGCATGTAGGAAAATCAGCAACTGCCACTACTCCCACCCTATATTTGCTCTTCCTGGGTGCCTGACTACCAGCCGCCAGTAGGGGTCAGGAGTATACTGGGCCAAGCAACCCTCCCTCCAAAGATGAAGAAAGCAGTTCTACAGATGCTTGATCCTTCTCCCCCTGCAGACCCTCCCATGTCCCCAAGTTCGCTCCTGAACATGGGTCATTGGCACTACGTGCAGAAGCACTAGCACTGCGCTGGTGGGCCACTCAATTTAACTTATAATTCATTGGTAACCAGCTATAATTCATATACATAAGTAAATACATTTACATTTAATGAAGTTTAAATGTACCTCTACAACTTTGAGTGTTGGCTAACACTCAGGAGAATGCCACAGTATGAAGCCACGTTGTCAAGCTGTTCCGGCATTTGAACCGTACTTCTCTGGTGGTGCACAGAGTACATTACTAGCGTGATGACATCACAAGCTCAGTGACATCATGCGCATGCCATCAAAGAACTACCCTTTGGATGCAGGACAATTAAATCACTGTCAATATCAGTGTCTCTCCAAAGTAAGAGAATCCCCTGTCTATCCTGAATGTGTACTTGATGGGTAAGCAGTTACCATGTAATCTTGACTGGCCCTTAAAAATGTCACAACATAAGCCGGCCCAGTGGCATGGAGGGCTGAGATGCTGGCACCTTACCTCCTGCCACGCCAACGACCTGGGTTCGGGAATGGACGCAGGTCACTCGGAGGTCAGCCAGGGGAGGGAGGATTGAGCGTCCAAGGGGTAGCTCTCCTCCCTCAGGGAGGGGGGTTACCGTGACATGCTGCAGTACTGCCACCTCCAGATGTCTGGCTGACAGTAAAGGTATGGGTGCGTCAGGAAGTAGGGCCACGACTAGACATGCAAGGACATCTCCACGGAGGCGGAGCTCACCTGCCACACACACTGTACAGTCCGGCCCTAGGAAAAACCTACAAATCAAGGTGGAAAGCCCTCCCTGGTTGCAGGATGAGGTCCGGTGCTTTGCAGGCCCCACACCAGTGACTGGGCCCCTCAACACAGTCCAGAAGCCAGACATCAGTAGGAAGGTAAGTTGGGTGACAGGGCTAGGGGGAACCGGATGGAAGGGGGCATGCCAAGGGTGACCAGGGGCATACAACGTATATAGAAAAAAAAGTCACAATAAAAAAATAATGAAAATGTTCAGTAATAGGGCAAATAAATACATGTGGTAAAATATAATGTAACAAAACAAAAAAAGTAGCCGTTCAGGTTGCCAGGGGGCCGCCAACTAGTGGATTAGGGAAAGACTAGTCTGAAGAACTTAAAAAGTAAAAATAAGTTGAAATTTAATGCAAAGGTGCAAAGCCGTGCATATGGCGGCCAGACAAAATACAGGATGGGGGCGTAGTGTTGGAAAAGATAACAGAAGAGAAAGTGGATGATAATTGTAGACAACTTTAAACAATGAATACAGCGTAACAGAGTAACAGAGTAACGGGTGTGCACAGGCAAGGGGATCAGTAGCAAAAGGAAGGAAGGTGATCCTGTTATCCCACCCTTGTGTAGATCCCTGGTGTGGTCACAGTTGGGAGTACTGCATGTAGTAGAGCTAGGGTGGAGGCAGTGCAAAGGAGGGAAACAGAACAGTTATGTAAGAATTTACCGTAACAGTAGATCTTCAAGGGAATCTCTGTCATCAGGTCATACCTACGGAACTTGGCCATCAAGTGACAGGATCCCATGGAAGCTTTTTCTGCAGCAGTCTATTAGGGCCACCTATGCTGACATCAGGCTCTGATAACATGCATCCTATATAAGCATGGGTAGCCCTGCTCCCTCCTCAGCTCTTTCCCTAGCCAGAGGCCATGGGAGACAGAGTCTCGCTAGGGAACTGTGGAGAGAGAGAGAGAGAAGGAGCCCAGCTAGCAGACAGGCTGGAGCAACAGCATGGCCAAGCTGTAGCGAGAGAGAAAGGGGGACAGAGGGAGCAATACCATGACCTGATGACAGATTCACTCAAAGATCTACTGTTACGGTAAGTGCAATACGTAACTGTTCTATCTTCTTCAAGGATACCTCTGTCATCAGGTTACACCTATGGAACAAGTCACTAGCAGTGCTAAGAGCAAAGGCAACCTGCGTAGCAGGAGACCAGATGCCTAAGAAAGAAGGCCCTGAAGCACAGCAAGGCCAAAACTTGCCCTTTTGGAGGCAATGTCCAGACTGTAGTGCTTGGTGAATGTGTGGACAGTACTCTAAGTGACAGCAGCACAAATCTCAGCAGCAGACACGCCCCTGAAACAGGCAACTGAAGTGGCCATGCCCCTGGTGGAATAACCCTTGACAACGCCAGAAAGATTCTTATCATACTTCCTGTAATAAAAAATACAGTTGGCCAACCATTTGGACAAGCACTGTTTAAAACTGGATTGCCAAAGGTGAAAGAAACAAACAACTGATAGGACCTCCTGCAATCCCTTGTACGGTGAGTACAGTAATACAAAATTCTGTGCACTTACAACATATGGAGCAATGCTTCCCCTGGATTGGCATGCTCCGGACAATAAACAGGCAGGTGGATGGATTGATTTAAGGTAAACTCAGACACCACCTTAGGAAGAAACTTAGAGTTAGCATGCAAAAAGACCCTGTCTTTGTGGAAAATCAAATAAGGCTGCTCACACAAGAATCTGTACAGCTGAAATTCTTAGAGCAACTAAAAATAACTCTTTCCATAACAGAAAGTGTAACTCACAAGACATGGCTGTCTCAAAAGGAGGAAGGGTCAGCGTCTTCAAAACAAATGCAACCCCCTAAGCAGTGCTGCTCCTAGGGCTACTTCCCCTGCCAGTCTTCCTAACAACAGGTTGAGTGGCCTGGGTCTCAAATTGACAAGTAACAGGGTGTCCCTATCCTCCATAAACACAATAGTTTGGTGCCTCCACCCAGAGTACAGTTTGTGTGGGTATCTATTTAAGCTGGTACAGCCCTCTGGGAAGCTATAACCACCCACAATCCCACCTAATGACCAAGTACCTATACATTGACAATAACCATGTCACTAGACTGTTTGCAATAAGCATCAATAATATGCTCACAGTTGTCCCATTTACCAACAAGGTCTCTGGTCCTGGTGTACATCCTGCAACCCCCGTAAAGACAGTTCTGCAATACAGCATGCACTTTCAACACATTCAGCCAAGAGCCTATCACTTTAAGCCAGATAATAACAATATGCTCACGGGCTAGCTTCAAAGTAGCACAGTAAATCAAGTTTATTAAGGGGACGTGAACAAGGAGGGGGAAGCAAATCTGAGCAAATGATTACTATTCTGGGAAAAAAAACAGGTTACTTAACGTACAGTTAATTTAGTCCCTTTATTACACAGTCTTTCATCTACTGGATACCCAGAATGTAATGCTGGCTGGCCAGAACTGGTGCCCGGGGTTGCAGACATTGTTGGGGCCTTGATGGAAAGAAGTAATCAACATTAACAGTGCAGCCAGCCCAGTAGCGCTGAGGTTGAGCGCTGGACACACCTCGTGCATGGCGGACCAAGTTTGGGAGCGAGCCGGGCCACTGGGGGTCGGCAGGGGGAGAAGAGATTAAGTGTCCATAGGATAGCTCTCTCTTCTCGGGGGAGGGTTGGGGATGCGATCACTAGTGTAGCGGCCTCTGGTGGCTGTCGGGGGTGCCGACTAGCGACATAACAAAAGGTAGGGGGGTGGAGTTGCAGCATTACATTGCCTTGACAAGCTGCACTCCACGGGGGTGGGGTTAGGGAACGTGGCAAAAAAGAAGTGAAAACCCCATTTCCTGGGGATAGATGAAGGCACCTTGTCTGTCCAACAGCCCACACTTCCATTACTGGGCTATCTCCTCTCCAAGGGGCCACTCATGTTCACCGGGCACTTTGCCCTATAAGATAGAGTGCCTTGGGTGGATAGGGCGGCCCTACCTCCGGAGGGTTCAGACCCGGAGGTGGTGCTCGGTGGCATGAGGGAGTAGGACTAGTCACAGGGAAAGGTAGAGGCTGGGTATCCAAGGTTGCTTGAAGGAGTTCTCCAGGGAGTGGAGATAAAGAGAGTTTAAAAAAAAAAAAAAACCAGTAACAGTGCAAAGCAAATTAAATTATTTGTTTCCGTGGCCAGCTGGCCTGGTCTATTGACACCCCTGAAATCAAGCCAAAAACAATTAGATGGTACCAAAAGACAATCAAGATGCTTGTTGCAGGGAGCTACCCTGAATTTATTCACTGTACCAGAAGATTGAAGATGACCTGCAAAATGAAGACCTGATGCTGGAAGCTGCTGCACATGGGAAAACTGGGACGCCATGACTCACCTCCACTTCACGGTCTTTCCCTGAAGGTGGCCGCAACCTGCGATGAGTTGCTGTGCAGGGGTTGGATCCCCAAAGCCAGTCTCTCACTGAAAAATCTGTAGCTGGCACAGGAACAGACGGCATGGGCCGGGATGGACATGGGCATGAGTTCAACTGAGTGTGTCTGGCAAAGTTCAGTTTATCTGCTGGTGACCCCTCCAGCTGGTAGACAGTTTGGTCACTGGTAAAGGCAGCCTCCTCTCTGGCAATCAGGACTCCCTGGGCAGTAGGCCTTGACCCACAATAAGTATTCAGCACATTTATCTGAAGGAATATCAAACTCTCAGAGTCCTCGTTCGGCTCCCGGCTGGTTCGCAATGTCAGCCGCTTTGCTGGGCAAACCTCTCAATCTGCAGTAGGCAGTTTTTGGTGACTGATCCCCACTTTGGGACCGCTGGATGCACACCAGAGGAAAACTAGGCTTCTCTTAGGCTGGATGACCGCAGAGCCTACAAGCTCCTTTCTCCACAGAGTCTCAGGACGAACTGCCACCTTGTCTGAAACTGGTTACCAGACTTGTCCATTTTTTTTCTGCTATCCGGTTGACTAAAGAAATATTCGGTCACCATCTTGTGCCCCTGTTGGTTCCTTTAGGTACCAAAAACACTAGAGTTTACAGTTTCTCCCACAAGGCACCTGAGCCAAGGACCCCTTGAGGTCCCCTGTGTCCCAATTGGTCCAAACTGGGAAGTTCCGGTCAAAAACATGGTGGCTCCCATTGGAAAATACATGCTGCAATAAAGGCAGGTTAAACAATAGCCCTTATTTTAAAAAGAGTAATGAATTAAAAGTAAATAACTGCAGTACCCTGTAAGGCTCCCTCTGCTCTATCAGCGACAGTTGAGCGGGGCAAAACAGGGAAATGCAAGGCTAGTCTCAAGTTTTGAAACACTTGGACTTAGCCCCGGCTGTTTACATTATACACACTGACTGTGGCCTTAAAGGGACAGGTGCAGAGACACATCACGGCACTCTCACACAGATTAACAGGAGGGCACCACAACCATGGATTTATCATCTCTGCAGGACATCTGCCTGGCAGTGGGCATTACTGGAGCCCAGGGAAATACTTAAGGTAAGCCCCCCGATTGGGGGTGGTGTTACACAAAATTCAGGTCACAAGCTGGAACTGGGTTACAGATAGGAGACTTCAAGTGGAGAATGCCTCTCAGAAAAGTATGGGTCACATCCAGCTGTGCCATCAATGGGCACATAAAAGGCTGATATGGCTGACAGGTGCACTTTAAGGCAGGATTATTTGATTCCTTCATCAGACAAGGTCAGGAGATACTTTAAAATCCAGTTCAACAGGCAGGTGAAAGGGTCCAGGCTATGAGAAGCGGCCCAGATAGCAAACTGCTTCCATTTCATCGAGTAAGTGACCCTGGTGGAAGGTTTTCTGAAGACATCAGGATGTCCACCACCTTCTGAGATATCCCAAACCAAGCAATGGCTATGTCCTCAGGAGCCCTGCATGCAGCTGCAAGGACCTGAGGTCTGGATGGACCAGGGTCCCCTGAACCTGAGTCAGGAGGTCCTGGCAGAGTCGAGGGGCACTGGAGGTTCCACAGCCAATTGCTGCAGCAATGGATCCCATATTTGCTGAGGCCAACATAGGGCCACCAGAATAAGGGTGGCATCCTCCATTTGTAGCATAATGAGAACCCTCTGAATCAGAGGGAAGGGGGGAAATGCATAAATAAACCTCCCTTTCCAGGACAGGGACAACGCATCTTGCCAGAAAACTCCAGGCCCTGGATCTAGCGAGCAGAATCATGGCAGTTTTACGTTGGGTGGGGATGCAAAAAGGTCCAACTCTGAACGACCCCACCTGTGGAACAGATTTTCTCTGACTGAGGTCAGCAGCTCCCACTCCTGTACTTTGGACTGTGAACTGCCAAGGCATTTTGGGTACCAGGCACAAGGGCAGCTGACAGGTCTAGACCGTGATCTAGAGCCCAGTACCAGAACCTCATTGCTTCCCAACACAGAGGGCAGGAATGGGTCTCCCCTTGTTTGCTTGATGTAATAGACCACACTAACACTGTCCAACTGCACCAAGAGAGGGCCCAGAGAGAGAGAGAGAGATGGTTCTGGAAGGCCTGGAAGGCATACAGAACTGCCCTAATTTCTAAGATGTTTATGTGGAGGTGAGTCTCCCAGTGGGACCAAAGACCCTGGGTCTGATAAGGACCTAGATGGGCTCCCCACCCCAGACTCCAAGCATCCGTGGTGAGGATTTGGTGAGGAGTGGGGATAAGAAAGGGGACCCCCTTAAAGTGATAGTGTACTGCATAGAAACTGCATGGAATTAATTACAACTTTCAGATGTAGTCAGCTATCACGTCTTATATCTCAGGTATTTTTTCTTTTCTGTTTGCTAATTAGAAGATTTTCCACATGGCAGTACTGGGATGACGTGTGGAGCAGCACTCTGTCTGGAGGCTAAAAAAAGACAGTTCTGTTCCTCCCACAACATCAACACTGAGACAACACTGACTGACTGTGACATCACTAGTAACCAAGGAGAAACATTATTTTTCTTTTTTTTTTTGTTTTATAGGTATATTTTTCCATGCCTCCACTGACCTGACAGAGGCTACTACCCTCCCTTGGAGAGTACGTCCCTCCGGCCTCTGATCACACTGCTCAGTACACCCAGGGAGTTCCCCAGATCCACCTTGGCTGGCCAGGGCAAGGAGTGCGGCGTGCCCCACCAGCTGTAATTGAGAATCTGGGGTGACCTCACAGAAGCGATTGGGCCATCATGGGTCCTGCCAGGTCCCAGTTATTCCTCCATTTTCTCCACACACCCTATGCCCATGCAATGGCAGGGACTATCTCCACCTCTGTGAAGCAGCGATCGCCTGAACATGAGCCAACCCCTTGTTGGCTAGCCATCCAGTCATCAGTGTGCAACGCTATCCCCATCCCGAGGAAGGAGAGCAGTATTCCGGACGCTCAATCCTTCCTCCCCCAGCTGACCCCCGCATGACCCAAGTCCATTCCCGAACCAGGGTCGCTGGCATGGCACAAGGTGTAGTGCCCAGCACCTCAACCCTTAGCACCACCGGTCCAGTTGGAGAACCATTTCTCACTGCCAGATTATTCTCTTTCACATGAAGCAGCAAGGACCGACTCTTCTTGGTTGCTACTGATGTCACAAATTCCTGCATTTTTACTGGTAACTTGTTAAAGTCACTGCTCAGACTGCAAGGAGTGTAGTGCCTCAGTGTGCTTGGTCATATTTCCAATGATGTAGTGGGAGGAACAGAACTGACTTTTTGGTTTTTAGCCTCCAGACAGAGTGCTGCTCCATATACCAGCCCAGTACTGCCAGGTGGAAAATGTTCTTATTAGCAAACAGAAAATAAAAAAAAAACACTTCAGATATAGGAAGTAATTGCTGACTGCACCTGAAAAGTACTATTAATTCCAGGCAGTACACTAGCTCTTTAAGAGATTACCAGCCCAGTACTGCCAGGTGGAAAATGTTCTTATTAGCAAACAGAAAATAAAAAAAAAACACTTCAGATATAGGAAGTAATTGCTGACTGCACCTGAAAAGTACTATTAATTCCAGGCAGTACACTAGCTCTTTAAGAGATTACCAGGTCCATCCACCAGCAAAGCACTTTACGTACTGGCAAACAGACAAGGACCAGCTGATCTAGATCGTATGAGAGTTGATCCCACTGAACCCTGAGGGTCCACTGCAGAATCCTTGTGTGCAACCTGGCCAGAGGGATGGTAACAATGGCTGCGGCCATGAGGCCCAGTAGCCTGAGGGAAGAACTGGCTGGAACATGTCTGCTCTGAGCCACCTCCTGAGCCTGGGCAATAAGACGGTCTGCTCTGTCTTGAAGAAGGAAGGCCTTGCCCCAAATGGAATCCAGGACTGCCCCATGTACTGCAATCACTGAGAGAGGGTCAGAATAGACTTGGATCAATTGACAGTGATGCCCAAGGACTGGAGTAGGTTTTAGGGTAAACAAGAGGAGCTCCCTGGACTGGGCCTTCAGCAGTCAGTCGTCCAGATTGTGGAGGGATTGTGGGATAACAGATGGACCAGACACCAAACTTCAAGTTCAACACACAATCTCTGTGTGATGTTTATTAAAAATGCAACTGATAACCTTAAGCAATGGCACATCCCTTCTTCAGCACATCAGTTTGCACCAACGGACTATGTAGGTCCTTTCTCTGCACTTAGCCAGCACCTACTGACTCACTTATCTCTGATCTAACTTAGCAGTTGAGATTCAGCCTCCACCCCTATATGGGCCTTGTTTGCTTGGGTGGTGGGGGCTCAAAAAAAAAAAAAAAAAGCTAAAGACAAAGAACCTCAGTGCAGAAGCACTGAAACATGAGTTTCCCCCAAAGGGCACCGACAATAAGCTAAGTGTCAAAGAAACACAACATCACGCATACTTCCATAATGCAAAGCATCATAGCATTTCAGACTTGTTCAACTTACAGCAATTTACATGCATTTTAAATAGCACAACTAACTTAATTTCTATAATATACAGTTACCTAGTACTTTTTACCTTTATCAAAAAAAAAAAAACAGTGCCATGGTATTTTCAACATTTACAGGTTTTATACATGTAAGGTATATACATGAAAGTATTTTATGATATAGTGCCATTGCATACTAAATCCAACAACAAGGAACACAGCCTGTTGTTTTACATCAGCATGGAGGTCACCAAAATAATCTCCCTGTATGAGGACCTGAGAGGGAAAAGGAAAATTTAAAGAGGACAATATAGCATAGTCAAGAAAAGGAAGGCGTGCCCATAGGTGACCAACCTTATGGACTAGAAATTGAAAAGAATAGATTAGGCTAAGAAATAGAAGAACTGTTGCAACAGATTTAAGAAAAGGTCGGTCCTTAAGAGTGGTAGTAGATCCCTGTTACACAGATACAGGAACATACAAAGGCCCTTGCACCAAAGGGCTGCTGCTACAGCTACTAAGCACTTGGTAAATACCCGTGGTGCAGAGGATAAACCAAAGGGCAATACTCTGAACTGGTAATGCTCCCCCTGGGACAGGAAAAAACGGTTATGTAAGAACTTATCATAACAGTAGATATTCAGGGGGACCTCAGTCATCAGGTCACAACGTAGGAACTTCACCATCAGTGAAGTGGGATCCACGTTGAAGATTTTCCAGCAGTACCACTGGGGCCACCCACACTGACGTCACCAACCCTATAAAGGCATAAGCGGCCCATGTCCCTCCTCAGTTCTTTCCCCCAGAGACTAGGAGAGCAAACCTGTGCCATGGGGAACCAAGGAGAGAGAGAGAGAGGTGTCCCGGCTAAAATAAAAATGTTGGATACACCAGTTAGCCAGTTCTGAGAGGAGAGCCCCATAATAGGGGGATGGTGAGAGGAAGGCAAACCTGATGACTGAGATCCCCTTGAAGATCTACTGTTACAGTAAGTTCTCAGTCATCAGGTCACACCATAGGAATGACTCACAAGCAGTTACAGGTGCAGCAGAACAGTGTGGGGAGGAAGGCCAACCAAAGCCAAAGACAGGAGACCCTGCAAGACAGTCCAGTTGATGCCTGCTCCGGCTCTAGAAGCAATGTCCAGACTAGCACTAGGTGAAAGTATGGACAGTACTCCAGGGGCAGCAGTGCAAATGTCAGTGGCTGAGACCCCTTTGAAACAGGAAACAGAGGTAGCCATGCCCCTTGTGGAATGGGCTTTCACCGTCCCTGACAACTCTTTGCCATGCTTGTTGTAGCAGAATACAATACAATGGGTCAGCCTTCTCTTCCTGGGGTGAATGAAACAAAAAGCTGCTTTGTTTTTCTGCAATCCTTAGTTTGGAGCAGACAGCATTTCAAAATCCTGTGCACAGCTAAAGTATGGAGCATGCTTCCTCTAGACTGGCATGCTCTGGAAAATAAACTGGTACGTGGATAGATTGGTTCATGGTAAACTCAGACACCACCTTTGGGAGAAACTTAGGATTTGTGTGCAAAGATACCCTGTCATTGTGAAAAATCAAATAAGGCTTTCACACCAGAGAACCTGAAGCTCAGAAATCCTTTGAGCAGAAGTAACAGCAACCAAAAATAACGCTTTCCAAGAAAGAAAGCCTAGTTCACAAGTCGCAGCTGGCTCAAACGGAGACAGGGTCAATTTCTCCAAAACAAAATTTAAATACCAAGATGGGACGGGGAAGAGATTGGAGGTTTCAGGTGCAGGATGCCCCTGAGAAAGGTATGGGACACATCTAGCTGAGCCACAGTACAACCACCCATGGGCTCATGAAAGGCAGAAATAGCCAAAAAGGTACATCTTGAGAGAGGAGTACTGGAGGCCTGAGTCCAACACTGATATCAGGTAGATAGACTCTGGCTCACGGGACAAGTAAAAGGGTCCAGATTATGTTTAGCAGCCCATATGGCAAACCTCTTCCACTTTATGACATATGTGGCTCTAGTGGAGGGCTTTTGAGCTGCCATGAGGACACCCACCACCCGCTGAGATACTCCGAACCGGGCAATGACTATGTCTTCAGGAACCAGGCATGCAGACGAAGGGACTTGAGATTCTGATGGACCAGGGTCCCCCGAGCCTGCATCAACAGATCCTCGAAAGGGGCAGGGGAACCGGAGGCTCCTCCGCTAACTGTTGCAGTAATGGAAAGTACATCTCCCATGGCAAGAAGGGGTGACCAGAATCATGCTGGTCCCTTCTATCTGAGCTTGATTGGCACCCTCTGAATCCGAGGAAATGGAGGGACGGCATAAAGGAACCTCCCACTTCAGGAGAGGGACAATGCATCTCGCCAGAAAACTCCAGGCCCAGGATCTAGCGAGCAGAAACTGGGCAGTTTGCACTGAGTGGGGATGCAAAAAGGTCCAACTCTGGACAACCTCATCTATCAAACAGATCTTCTGCGACACATAACAGAAGTTCCCATTCATGCATACTGGACTGAGTCTGGCTGAGACTGTCTGCCAGGGTGTTTAGCATGCTTGGGATATGGACTGCTGAGAGAACCAGGTTGTAGTCCAGTGCCCACTACCAGACTCTCATGGCCTCTCTGCATAGGGGGTACGAATGCATTCCCCCCCTTGCTTGTTGATGTAGTAGACAACACTTAGATTTGTCTGACTGGATCAACAGATGGCCTGGAAGGAGATAACTCTGAAAAGCCTTCATGGCATACTGGACCACCTGTATCTCCAGGACACTGATATGCAGAGACATCTCAATCTGGGACCATGTACCCTGAGTCCAACAGGAGCCCAGGTGCGGTGCGTAACCCAGCCTGAACTGGAGGCATCCATGGTGAGGATCTGCTGGAGACAAGAAATCTGGAATGGAACCCTTTGTAACAAGTTCTGGAGGGCCATCCACCACAGGAGAACCTTGCAGACTGGAAAGGAGACCACACTAGCTGCTCTAGACCATCTGTACATTGGTCCCACTGCACCCAGAGTGTTCACTGGAGCACCCACATGTGCAGTCTGGCAAAGGGGACTGCGGCAACAGCCATGGCCATAAGTCCTAACAGCCTCAGGTACACCCTAGCAAATAACAAATTGCTCTGGGAGACCTCTTAAGTCTGGGCAAAGAGGCACTCCGCCCTGTTGAGGGGCAGGAAGGCCTGCCTGTGCTTTGTCCAGAACCACCCCTATATACTGCAGCCTTTGAGACGGAAAGCAGGACTTGGGCAGGCAGGAGCTACTGCTGCTAAGCATTTTGTGAAGACCGCGGTGTAGAGGATAAGCCAAAGGGTAATACTTTAAATTGGTAATGCTTGCCCTGAAAGAGAAACCGGTGAAACCACCTATGCAGTGGACAAACCAAGATATGCAGGTAAGCATCATGCATATCCAGGTAGCACGGCCAGTCACCTTGCTTAAGTAGGGGCAGCGTTTCTGGCAGAGTGACCATGTGGAATTTTTTGTACTTGATATAAAGATTGAGGTTCTTGAGATCTTGAATAGACCTCAGAACTCCAGTTCTTTTGGGGACCAGAAAGAACCTGGAATAGAATCCCCTGTTCCTCTGGTGCCTGGGCACTGGCTTGATGGCCTTTTTCCAAAGAAGGGACCGTAACTCTTCCCAGAGAACCGCTAGATGCGCAGAGGGATAAGTGGAGGGTACTGGGGGAGTCTTTGGAGTCATTTCAACAAGTTCCAGAGTGTGATCCCTTTCTGTAATCTGAAGAATCCAGGCATTTGAAGGGATGGTTCTCCACTTGTTGAGATGGAGAGAGAAGTGACCTCCAACCACCACTACCTCTTGGTCAGGAGCCAGAAGAGGGGGGTCTGGCAAGGAGTCAGGCAGAGGCGGATCTGGCTGCTGGGGGTGATCCATCACCCCTGGGGCACTTTGCGGCTGAGCCTGAAGAGGAGGGGAGGGGGTAGGCAAGGCAGAGGAGGCTTTTCTTTTGTCCTGGGGATGGCAGACTGTTCCAGACTTGTGGGACACCTTGCGAAAGGGTGGGTGTTGTCTGCCCCTAGGCTGTGTATGATAAAGTGTATGGATAGACTTAATAGCCTTGTCAGATGCTTGTAAGTCATTACTGACGTCTGGGACATCTGGCCCAAATAATTTAGAGCCACTGAAGGAGGAATTCAGTACCTTCTGTTGGACAGTGGCTGCATACCTCAAGACCCTCAGCCAGGAGTGCCTACAAAGACAAATACTTGTGGCAGCAACCCCAGCACCACTGTCAGAAATGTCATACAAGGCCCTGAGGAGGTGATTACTAATAACCTCCGTGGCCTGTAAGAGTTTGAAAACTTCCTTTTTCTGGGAGCACTCTGGCAGGGCTTGGGCAGCCACCTTGCCCTTCCTCCAGATGGTGTTTTGGTACTTGACCATATGTGACAAATAGTTAGCAATCCAAAGTCTCAAGGTGGAGGAAGCATAAACCCTCTTACACCAAAGGCCTATCCCACCTGGATTCCCTCTCAAGGGAGAGGGAACTAAGGTGCTTGGGCACCTTGGACCCGTCATATGCCACTTTAATAACCATGGAGTCAGTCTCAGATTGGGCAGCATAACAGGGCAGGCCATGAGGGGCATGATAGAGTTTGTCTGCCCTAGGGGGATGGCAGGAACCATATCTGGGCAGTGCCAAAGTAGTGGCATTCCTCAGTGCTGGAAGAATGGGAGAAATTACCTTAGGGGGAGATTCAGGAATCTCCAGCAAGTCCACCAAGTCTGTCCTAGTGGCATCTTTTTCTTCTTCAGTGTGTAAGTCTATAGCTGAAGACAGCTGCTTCATCACATTAAAAAAGGAAGGGTCTTCAGGGGGAGACCTGGGAGTATGTTTAACACAGTCCTCGCTTACTGAAGAGGCAGTGGACCTTTCTGAGGAAAGAAGTTCCTCCTCCTCCTCCTCCACTTCTTCAGGGAGGATAAGGTCCAGATGGTATTCCTCCTCGATGATGACCTGCTCTAACTGGAGGTCTGACAAGCGAGGAACCAAAAGTGCCCTACGTGGTGAGGACCAAGGAGGCTGAACAGGCGTCAACGATGGGGCCATGAACAGCGATGGAGACCCAGGTCTGTATGAGCCCAGCTGGTGCACTAGTGCCACAGTGACCTGGGTCAGAATCGTGTTAAGGTCAATGGCAGAAGGGTGCATCAACAGTGGAGGGGTCGCAGGCACAGGGTACAATGAACTGTCCGAAGGGACTTGAGAGCCCAAGGGCCCCGACATTTGAGGGCCTGGAGAAGCACCAGGCTGTGACAGACAGGCTGTCATCGACAATGCAAAAGTCAAAGAACAAGGGGCCGATGACCAACGGATCGACAGCCGGCATCCCTGGGGAACGGAAGGAGGCACTGCCAGTATAGGCCTGGAAGGAGCAGAGGCCTGGGCAGCAGAGGACATCAGTGCAGTCATAGCTGACAGAATGCTCTTGGAGGTGGAAGAAAAGGCTGTTGGGGAGCAGGAGTGCCACCGGGGGAGGGGGGGAGGCGGCCCCATTCACAGTCTTTTTTATGGCTTTTCCCTGAAGAGTTGTGTCAGGCCTTCGAGCTCGATGATCCCACCGGCGACTGAGAAGGATGGACCCCAGAAGACCCCTGCCCAGAACTGGCAACTTGCTGTTCCATGAGGAATTTCTTCAGAGCCTTTTTGCATCACCTATGGGTTGTTTGGCTAAACTTCTGGCAGAGCTTACAGTCAGAGATGTTGTGGTCAGACCTTAGACAGCAGACACAGAGGTTGCAGTTGTCTGAAGAGACAATCTCCTTTCTGCAGCAGCAGTGATAGAAGAGAGAAGTGGAAGGAGTAACTCTCGACATAAACTAGATAAAGGAATTTCTTGTTTAAAAGAGATTCAAAGGCTAAGGTTAGAAGAAAAAATTTGTAGGTAAAATGGTGCAAACTGTGTCAGAGCTTCCACAGAGACCCATGCAGACAGAGTCGACGGCGAGAAAGAACTGAGGAGGGAGCAGGGTCATTAATGCCTTTATAGGATTGGTGATGTCGGCAGGTGACATTGGCATGGGTTGCCCCAGTGTTACTGCTGCAGAATCTTCAGTGTGGATCCTGCTTCACCAACAGTGAAGTTCCTGTAGTGTGACCTGATGACTGAGATACCCCCGAAGAAGATCCGCAGGTACCGCCCGCGAGGAGGGCAAACAAAGATATGCAGGTAGGCATTTACCATATCAATGGAGCATAGCCAGTCATCCTGCTTGAGCAGAGAAAGAAGGTCGGGCAAAGTGACCATCCGGAACTTCTTGCACTGGATAAAATGGTTCAGCTCTTTGAGGTCTACAGTGGGCTTCAAGTCCCCTGTCCTCTTGGGAACCAGGAAGAACCAGGAGTAGAACCTCCTGCTTCTTTGCCAACTGGACACTGATTCTATGGCCAGTTTGAGCAGCAATATGAGGACCTCCTCCCTTAGCACCTCTGTGTGATCTGGAGGGTAAGACACAGGTACTGCGGGAACATCTGGAGGCTGCTGTAGAAGCTCTAGAGCATGGCCCTGTTCGATTATTTATAGGATCCAAGAATCTGTTGTAATGGGTCTCCATTGGGACAGATGGAGGGAGAACTGACTTCTGACCACCACCTCCTGGCAGGAGGGGTCTATCAAAGAGTCAGGCAGAGGCTGAACCAGCAGCCAGAGCTGCACCTCTACCCCTGGACTGCTTAGCACAGGGTCCAAGCGAGGAAGAGGGGGCAGACAAGGTGGAGATGGCTCTGCGCTTACCCTGAAGCTTGGCTCCAGGACCTGGTTTGTGAGAGACTTTACGGAAGGAGGACTTCAGCCTAGTTCTGGACTGGGTATGGTACAAGGATTGAACAGACCGAATAGCCCAGCCAGAACCTGCAGTTCACTGATACTATCCTGAACATCTGAACCAAAAAATTTGTGACCCACAAAAGGGGTATTCAACACCTTTTTCTGCACATCACTTGCAAAACTAGAAGCCCTCAGCCAAGAATGCCTTCTGAGGCAAATGCCAGAGGCAGCAGCCCTGGCTGTAGTATCAGCCGTATCATAGGTGGCTCTGACAAGATACTTACTAACATCTTCCAAGGCCTCAAGAACCTTAAGAAGCTCCTATTTGTGGGGACCCTCATGGAAGGCCCGAGCAGCCATTTTGCACTTCCTCCAAAGGGTGCTTTGGTACTTAATAAGATGAGCCAAATAGTCAGTAATCCTACGGCCTAAGGTGGTTGAGGCAAAAGACCTCTTGCCCCAAAGGTCCAATCTCCTGGACTCATTGTCAGGCGGAAGGGAACTAATGTGCTTAGGGGCCTTAGTTGTGTCATGAGCAGCTTTGATGAACACAGAGTCAGTCTCAGGCTGGGCCGCAGAGAAGGGCAACCTCTGAGATGCCTGATGGAGCTTGTCAACCTTCATGAGCATGGCTGGTACCATATTGGGCCAGCGCCAGGCTGCTGTGGCCACTGTGGCTGCATCATTTAAGGCTGACAACTGAGGAGAATTAACTTTGGGTGGAGACTCAGGGATCTCCTGGAAGTCCACCAGATTCCTCCTGGTTTCATCCTCCTCCTCAGTTTGGAAACTCCTGGAGGAGAAGAGCTGCTTCATGATGTTGAAAAAGGAGGAGTCCTCTGGAGGGGCTAGGAGTGTGCTTGACAGATTCCTCACTTCCAGGGGAGACAGTGGAACTGTCAGAAGATTCCACATCAACTCATTTTCGCTCTCTATAGGCTTGCTGGTCTTGACAGTGATCACTGCAGTTGATGTATCTTATCTGCAGTCAATGTAGCTGATTTGTTGACTAGCATCGAGTTGCCTGGTTTCCCCACCACAATCTCACTGGCTAAACTGTGCATATCTACCAGTGGTTTAGCTTCCAGAGAGGGCAACAGGCAAGGCTGTAGCTCCTATGAGGCAACTGAAAACACCCCTCGAGTGGCTCCAACATCTTGAGTGCTTCTGAGCCTTCTTGGAACACTTGCAATGGCAGGGAGATGACTCTTTATTGTAGTAGACTGCATGCAGTACTTTGATCCTATGTGGGCAACTGAAGATGGCAATGAGTTTTCCATCCTTGAGTTCAGCAGCAGTATAAACTGATGGAAAAGCTTTCTATTGTAATTTCCTGCGAGTCCTGCTGTTTGGCCTGAAGGTCGAGTAGAGATCAATGGTAGGAACATTGTTGATCATGGCCTGTTGTATGGCTTCCTTCATGTGCTGAGGCTGCAGTTGGACCGTGAAGTTCACCTGTGATATAGGCCTCCCACGTGGGCACACAAACCAAACAATCCTTGATGGATTATAGATGCATGGCACAGCACAAGTAGCAATAACTCAGGTCATGAGTGAAGCCCAAATAATGCATGTATGTCATCACTGTCTCCATTTATAACCAGCATAGCAAAACCATAAACAATGCACCTTTTGAAACAAGGCTTCCTTTTCTGGTCCATCACATTGATGAAGCAGTGCGTTAGAACTGAGTGGTACATAACGAGTCAATGGAGAAAGCAAACAAACATAAAAAACATACAAAATAGCTGGAAACCTGCAAAAAAGTAAATCACAAACAGGTACAGTGATGGAGGGGTCCTGTTTGTTCCAGCAAAAAAAATCTGAAAGTTGTAGGGGCAGAGACTAGAGGACATACGACTGAGTGGTACGAGCAGTCAGACTTAAAGACTGGATCTGGTGGGGTTTTTTTGCATCACTTTATTTATAAATTTTGCAAGCAAAACTTACAGTAAGAAATTCCATGAAAGGATACATATATGAAGTATAGACTGTATTTCCTCTTACAAAGGAAAAATATTAGACACCTTTCAAAGCGTTACAACACTGGGGGAAATATACAATACAGTATTACATTATTAACCTAGGCTTTCAATGACCATAAGCAGCACAGAGTATAATAGGGTTACTATACATCGAGTAAATAAGACAATGCCTCATTAATCATCTGGCCATAAAGCACCCTGTTACTCACATAGGCGATTCACTTATAGCAAAAACAGAACTAATTCTCCCCGAGGAGGAGCCTTACAAATGTAAAATTAATACAGATTACTGGAAACAAGGTTATATTAAACTCTGATACTAAACTTTCCAATAGCAGAACGGTTTCATAAACAATATGAAGATCCTTATTAAAACAGAACCTGAAACCTACAAGTACTGAATAGAGGCCTACTGTTACAGTACTACCTAATGGCAATTAATGTAGATCGTCGAAATTGGAAGAACTGAACATACTGCTCAACTGAGGTGTCTGCTTTAAGAAGCACAACTTTAAAATCAAATTAAGTAATAAAAAGCATTGTGAAGCAGGGTTTGAAACCGATGTAAATTTAGGGTACACGCTCCCCTTTTTTAGGCAGAATTCTCCCATTTATAAAACAAAAAAGAACACATGTACCGCTACTAGATGATTAAGTTTTTAAAACATAAACAAAAAAGTACATGCCATATGACTGACTGGAAAAGTAGTGCCCTCTAACTAGAGTTCTGATTTCCTCTCCATGTAAAGTCTGTGTGGAGCGTTTCTCCATACCCTCCCCCATCACTAAAGTCTTGTTTTAAACCTTGAGGGGAAAGAGAGTAAATAAACCATATGGGAAAATATATACAGTGCTCTGATTTAGGTCCCAACAGGTTCAGTGTCTAAATCATTTGTTTCTGTATGGTTATAACAGACCTCATGCATCTCAAATTATTTCAGATGGAAGTAAAAACAGTTCTGAAGACCCCTGGGAAGGGAGTCCTGCTCCTTGGAAAGGCAAATGTAGTAAATAAACTCACATTTTTAGCACTTTCTTCCTAATCTCCACCTCCTTGTCCACAGTGGGATCCTCAAAGAGCTGGACTCTGAAGTTGTTCTTTCTCAGTGGGGTGTTGCACTCCTGGCAGTTTCCTGAGCCTCTCACGAAGAGCAGTTCAACACAATTTTCACATCTAGAGAGGAGAGAAAAAAAAAAAAAAAAAGCCACACTGAATACTCATTTTTACACTGACCTCAGAGTGAATGTTATAGTCTACCACAAAGCTGATTAACACCAAGCCATATGTTAATTCTAAAAATAATGCGATTAAACATGTTGATGGAATTCAAAAAATACCACCATTAGCTTGCATTGTGATTTTGCATTTTATAGTAATGGTGCATGAAAATAAGGCACTGTTATATTGGCGCGTCAGTTCTGCACAATCCGTACTGACTATCCATCAAGTTGTGAATGGACTTCAAGCTAACTGTTCTGGGGGGGCTAGCAGGCAAGGCTTCACCTCTCCCACTTGAGAGGGCTCAATTCAGCATGTCAGGGTGTCATGGAGCCTGCTAGCACCCCGTTTTTATATTTTCTTCCACCCCCCCCTCCCCACTGCTGGGGCGCACTTAGCGTGTGTACGTGGAGGCGCGCACATTCTGCAGAGTCCTACAGCACCCTCCCGTCGATGCTGTCCCAGACCCACACCACCACCAGGCCTCCACCTGGTGGCAGTTGTTCATCGGGAACAACAAGTCACCCACCCCAGGAGACAACAGCAGTCCTCCAGATGCTCGATCCTCTCCCTCCCTGGCATCCCCAGCCGACAACCCGAGTTTGCATGCGAACATGGGTCGCCAGTGTGGCAGGAGGTAAGGCACATAGCACCTCAGCCTTCCACACCCCCCCGGACCAAAGAAAAGAAAGCCTAATCTAATCACACACTCATCTTTCACACTCTAAATATAGAACCAGAACTCCTAACCACAAGAGACCAATCTAATTCTCAAAGAAGGTCAGGGAGGCAGTGAGGGCTAAAAAGGGGCATTCATTAAATACACAGAGCATCAAGGAGACAAGGAATGCAGTGAATACCAGTTAAAGACGTGGGAGGCCAAGAAGGAAGTCCAGGATGCAAAAGCAAACATGGAACTGGATATTAAGGAGGGCTCAAGGGAGAACAGTTCTTAGATACATTAGGGGGAAAAGGATAATGTGAGGTGGCATTATAAGACTGATGAAGAGAGGCAGGGAACTAGAGGAAGACCAGTGGAAGACAGTCATTCTAAATGACTACTTTTGTTCTGTGTTCATAGTGGAGGACAGTGGCCCTTGCCTGAAAGAGGCATAAAGGTTGCTGCAAGAGGGATTCTAGAAACGAGGCAGGTGGTGTTTATGGAAGAAAGGATCAGAAAAGGGCTAGCATTTTGAAACTAGATAAGGCTCCAGGGCTGTATGGGATACACCTGAGAGTGCTCAGAGAACCAGCAGTGTAACTGGATGAACCCCTGTCAGGTCTATTCAATAGCTCCCTACAGTCAGGGGTGGTTCTGAAAGACTGAAGGGTAGCAGATGTCCCCACTCCACAAGGGAGGAGACAAAGAGCAGTCAGGAAATTACAGACCATTAACCTTACCTCCACAGGAGGTAAACTAATGGAGAATGGAGTTAAACAGGACCTAGTGGACTACCTAGAGAGAAATGGACAAAGACAGTAATCGGCATGGGTTCGAGGCAGGAAGGCCTTTTCAGACCAAACTGTTAGTTGTTCTTTGACTGGGTAACTACAGAAGTAGACAAGTGACACACAATGGATTCAGTCTGCTTTGACTTCAGAGAGGCATTCGACTCTGTGCCACAGAGAAGGCTGTGGAAGAAGTTAGATGATCTGGGAACAGGGAAGGGCCTAGTTAAAAGGGTTATAAGCTGGCTGGGGGGGCAGCACAAGGTGGTGGTAAACCAGGCAAGTCAGGGTAGGAGTGGGGTGCCACACAGTGTTCAGTCCTGAGGTTGGTCCTCTTCAATATATTCATCAGTGACAGAAAAAAAGGAATAATAAAGAAAGATACATCTTTTCATAGATGACACTAAGCGCTGTAGCATGACAGACAGTCAGGATGGTGTAGGGAGCTGCAGAAAGAACTCCAAAGATTAGGGAGGTGGTCCAAAGTTTGGCAGCTGAAATTCAATACCAAAACGTGCGTGGTGATGCACATAGGGAACAAGAACCCCAAGACAAAATATTGGATAGGAGGGGTTAAGCTCAACATTACCTCTGAGGAAAGAGACCTAGAAGCCATCATAAGTGAATCCCTAAAACAATCTAGCCAATGTAACAAGGCTTACAGCAAGGCAGCCAGGATGTTGCGGTGTATCAGGAGGAATGAGGTGATATTGCCTCTCTATAGATCACTGGTGAGTTTGCGTCAGGAATACTGTGCCCAGTTCTGGAGGCCCCACCTAAGAAAAGACAAAGACAGGCTAGAGACAGTACCTGCTCCCAATGTCTAACTGTCAGGTACCCAACCCCACCACCGGTAAACATCACAGTCACCCCCCCCAAATTCCACCGCAGCATTGGTAAACATCACTGCCTCCCCCCAACATCTGGCGGTTGGGTGCCCAACCCTGCTGCTGGTAAACATCACTGCTTCCCCAATGTCCACCCCACCACTGTAAACATCACTACCCCCCAAAGTCCAGCAGTTGAGTGCGAAACCTGCCACTGGTCAACATCACTGTCCCTCCCCAAAAAAATTCAGTTGTCAATATCCCCCCCCGATCTATTTTAAAATAAGCTCACCACCCTTTCCCACCCTCTGTGCACCTTAACACCAACTCCCTCCCACTGGCATCCACCTCTGACCCTCGCTGTGGCTCTTCTGGACTCTCAATGCCAAATACTCAAGGTCCCTTGAAGTACTGTTGCTCCGTCGACTGTACTGAAATGAACAGGTCTCACTCGTTTCAAAGGACAATTCATTTCAGTGCTTTTTTTTTGTTTTTAACTCATACTTTTTAATTTTTTACCATTTTTAACCACTTTTTTTCTGCCAAGAGTTTTTGTACACCCATCTTCATGAACCTTATGGGTATCAACATTCAAATCCCCCCAAAAATGGGTGTCCACAGTGGATGATGGCTTATACCGCAGACATCCATTTCATGGGCATTTGAAAGCTGACACCTGTAGGGTTTGTAAGAGTGGGGCTAAAAATGACCTCGATAGAAAAAAGTAAGTAAAATACTGAAAAACAAAAAAGTTATGAATTAAAGAAGAAAAGACATTGACATGAATAGCCCCTTAAAGAGTAACTGACATCTTCAGGAGAACTTTAACAAAACCTGATATGTAGACAAAGTTAAGCTTGTATTTCAGATTAGTTCTGTATTCCTCTTCCCCATTATTTATTATTGAGATAATTTGCAGGAAAACAGGATCTTTGCTCCTGGAGAGTTAATTTATTCCTGTTGCCTTTTCCCTACCTAAAGTCATAATGCATTGCTTGTGACATCACAGTTACTCCTATGGTAACAGACTGTGATGTCACAACAGAGAATTATGACTGGAAGTAGTGATCGAGCGACAGAGGCAGATGAACACAAAGGGGTAAAGATCATGTATTCATGCAAATTTCCTTTGTAATAAATAACAGTGAGGTAAAACATATAGAATATATACGGAATGTGAGCAGAATTGTACCTAATTATTACTGTTTTCAACACTTTCTTTGAGGTGTCAGTAGCTCTTTAAAATGAATGGTCTCTACTCACTGCAACGCAGTCGGAAGAGCAGCACATCTAGGTACACTGAGTTAGTGATGAGGGACAGAGTTGAGGCCAGCACCCAGCCAGCTGCAGGCTGCAAACGTGAGCCATGCCAGTCCCCAAGCAGGAGTGACAGAGACTCAACCAGCTGCCAGTCACAGAGGCAAGATATCCTGGTCCCCCCTGCAGCAGCCATGGTAGGAGCTGCACTCGATGGTGATCTAGCCCTCCCCTCTTGATAAAGGAGGGCATCTACAGAGGAACCCAGAAAAACCTCGCAAAAGGTGCTACCCCCACAGTCTCAAGCTGACAGGTGTCAGCCTCAGACTATGGGGTAGCACCTTTTACCAGCACTTTAGCAATCTATGGTACTGTGTATAAAGTATGAGAATAGAATAAACTGACTCATCTTTCATGCTGTAACTGCCTCTGTGCCCTTGCTTGTGCACAGCCATAGGTAATGAATTTGCGAGGCTTTTCTGGTTTCCTTTAGCCTTACACATCTCATACCATGGGCGATCCCCATTTCCGGTAGTCCATCTACAGAAGAGCAGTGCTCAGTGGCAAGCAGGCCTCCCCTCTCCCCAATGAGAGGGGTCCATCTGTATAGGAGTTGTGCTCGGTTGTGATCTAGCTCTCAGGTGTTGGAAATACAAAGAGGCTTGGCTGGCTAATAAGAATAGTGGAAATGAATTAAATGCTTTTACATATCATATGGACATACAAAACTGCCAGCAGAAAAAGGTCATCTGGTCTATCGAGTCTGCTCGATTTTGCAGCTAGCACCCCTACTGTGCAGCGGCCCCTTCCACCTTACACCCCTCTCACAACCCTCCCTTTTGCCCTATCCCAGCCCCTCGTGAAGCATCCCACTGTTTTACAGGCAGCCGGTAATGCATTCCACTCTACTACCACCCTTTCCGTAAAGAAATGCCTCCTCATTTCCCTCCTAAACCTTCCACCCTCCAATCTCATGTCATGGCCCCAAGTGTCTTTCCCCACCCTCCCCTTGAACATTCCCTCCGTGCCTGTCCTGTTTATTCCTCTCATGTACTTAAAGGTCTCAATCATATCCCCCTGTCCCTCCTCTCCTCCAGAGAGTACATGTTCATCTCTCTCAGTATAACCTCATATGGTAACTCCTCCAGACCCTGGATCATCTTTGTTGCTCTGCATTGCACCCCTTCCAACAATCTAATGTCTCTCTTTAGGTAACAGCACCAAAACTGAACACAGTACTCCAGGTGGGGTCTGACCAGCGACCTGTATAAAGCAGAATCACTTCCCTCCTCCTAGAAGTTATACCCCTTGCAATGCAACCCAGCATCTTGTTGGCCACTGCTGTTGCTTTCCTACACTGTGCTGTGCTGTTCATTGCTCCCGTAATGAACCCCCCCAGATCTTTCTCCTCCTCAGTTACAGCTAGCTGCACCCCCCAGCATGGTAGTTCTTTTTTGAATTCTTTGCCCAGAAATGCAGTACCTTGCATTTTTGGGCATTCATATCATATAAGGATTAATATTAAGTGCAACTTGGACAAAATTCATTTGTAAAATTCACTGGTTTTAAGCCTAAACTTTTTTGTACTTTACACTCTAATGGTTATTTTGACAGTTTTACAGAATAAGGTAATGTTGTGATGATAAGTGTTTATCTTTTACACAGGGATAATTTATACCTAATTTAAATGATCATGTTATATGTTCTATGTAGTTATGGAACGTCACTTTAAGGGTTTGAAATGCGTCATGCTGTGATACATTATTTAAATGTGTCTTTCTTCTTGTAACTCCACCCCCCGATGAAGAGGGACTGCACCCTCGAAGCACTGGGGATTGTTCCGTGGATGTTTGTTACTTCTCAATAAATTTGATAACACTGAGCCTGTTCATGCAGCGCTGTACTTTTTTCTCTTTGTTACTTACCTGCCATTCTGTACAGCTGCTCCAAGGTGTTCTAGTAAGCGCATGGTATTCTTGTGTGTCCTAGGCCATCCACCCCACCCTTCGCAACCAGTGGAGGCAGTGTGATCTAGAGGTAAGACTGCTGTTGGAAACTGGGAGAGGATCTGAATCCCTACTAGAGACAAATAGTCACTATCCACACCTGAGCATGTCACTGAACGTTCCACTGCTCCAGTCTACCTGGACGTGGAAACAGGTAGAAGCAGGCTCACAAAGGAAATGGGGTGTTATATCTCAACTGAGCTATCCTGGGTAAATACGTTACAAAAATGGATAAAAGCAGGACCCCACTGAAAATGAAAGTTTGCAACTTAGCTAGGCTATCCTGGGATAAATGAATTGTACAAAATACACTGACAAAATATTGCTGGCATGCCAGCCTTCCCCAGTCCCTCCTCCATAGCTAGTGCAGACAGTGTGGTTTAGTGGATATAGTACTGTTGAAACCAGGAGATTGCAAGTTCAAAAGCTACTACAGCCAAATACTCAACTGTGACTCTAAACAAGTCACTTAACCTCCTACTGCTCTAGTTCACAGAGATATGAAAATGGGTAAAAGCAAACTTGCACTAAAAATGAGACAGTAGCTGGGCTGCCCATGGTAAATACACTGTAAAACTGGATGAAAGCCGACCCCAAAGTGGAAATGAAATGCTGCATCTCTCTGGACTCTCACTGATAAATATAAAACAAAAAATCATTCCACACATACACACATTTTATGGTCCTGCCAATCCTGTCACCATTCTGGTCACAAGCTGATCAGGAAATAAATAGTATTGTTGCAAACTTTGGCACCTTAACTCCATCTGCAGTGTTGTTACTCTTTACCCCCCCCCCACCAATACACAGACACAATAAAAACACAGAATACTTCTGACAGCAGCTAAGAAAACGATAACTAGATTATGGTTGCAACCAGACCCTCCCATGATTAAACAGTGGAAGACACTACATGAGATATTCTAAAAAATGGAGAAACTTACGACCCAATTGCAGCACTCAGAACTGAAGCATCAAAATTGATATGGAATCCCTGACTCCTCCATATTATGGATACAGGACCAGCTATAATACCACAAAGAAAAGATTGTGGGTGGATTCAGGTTAAGAGGGGGGAAGGGGAGGGTCCCGGAGAGCTAACTAAGCTGAGGCCTATGACTGGGCCTGGGGACTCCACTGGGGCCAGGGCCGTGCCCTCATATACAGCTCCTTAACAGATAATTTGCATAAAACAATAATACCAATGTATATGGATACTGTTCTTTGATCTCTCACCATCTATATACCATATGAGATAATATGGGCCCGATGTTCAGAAAATGGGGCAAGAAAGTGCAAATGTTTGAGACGCACTTGCCTCTCCGCTCAAACCTGTGATATTCATGTAACCCCCCTGCAAATGGGGGTTCCCAAAAGACTTCCAGGAGCTTGCTTGAATGCTCCAAGCCTGAATGGTGTTTGGCGTTTAAGCCATTTATCAGTGAGTGTTTTTAGAACCTCTGGTACTGTCTCTTTAAGAGCTGTCTGCTTGCAGACATAATTAGTTTGTATGGGGGACTGTGTGTTTCTTTGATTGAGTACCACTCAAGCTGCTGCCAATTCACTTCATTTTTGCAGTCACTAGGAGTGCAAAGGGAACCTATCTGAAAGATGTAACTGTTTGCCAGAAATTATTTAGAGTAATAATGAAATTACAGTTTGTCTAACCTGCTTTCTTTGCAGTCAGAACTGTGTCTGCTAGTTCCCCATTCTAATTTTGAACTGCTGAACTGGACCAATCAGTGTGGGGTAAGCTAGCTCTAAAATGGTGCCTTGGACGAATCAGAACTTGGACTCATAATCTGAGCCAACCACAAGAGGATTGTATGGGCAGTGACTCTGGGAGATGTAGTTTAGACTTCAGTGCCTTTTGGACCAACAGCAGCAGTCTATTGTGAGTGACAGCCAATCCAGTCAAGAACTGGGAGGAACTCAAGGAAGTGCCGGTTTTGTCGGTTGGAGTTTCAGTTGAGCTTTGGCAGTGAAGAAGGAAGGAGCCCTGTGCTTTTCAGTGTGTCAGTTTAGTCAAAAAACGTGTGTAAGGCCCAAGTTCGGTCTGCAGCTTGTGTAACAGCTTGTTAGGACTGAATCAGGTCCTGTGAAAGAATCAAAGGATCTCTGAAGAGTAGAAACCAGGCTCACCCTGTAGAGACTGGAGGGTGCTGAAAATTGCACTCGGTCTGTCAGGAACTGAATCTGTTGTGTGTTCTCCCAGGTATTGTGCAGTAATGCGATCGGGATACAGATGCAGCCTGCCTGGTATAGTGCTTTCTTTTATATGGATGTGTGAAGAGGTTTGTGTACCTCAAGTGAGCCCTGCTGACATTGAAGGACCCTATCTTATTTGGAGGTCGTGAGTACTAATTCAGGGTCGCTCCCTGTTGAATTGCCACATTAAATCCAAATGGAATTACTGTACTGCTGACTGTTTAATTCTCCTTTTCTCTGTGTGAAAGGGCCCTACCAGCTGCCACGGTTTGGACTAGCCACTAGGGCTTGGGTACCCAGGGACAGTAACTGATAGGGATAGGCCGTGCACAGAGCCATAGGTAGATTATTAGAGTGATAAGCTAATTAACCTGATTTCCCCTGTCCTTGTTATATCCCTAAATAAATCAGAGCTGCTTGTTTCAGCAAAGTTATACTGCCTGAGGTATTTGTCTATGTTAAAGTACTGTACTGTGATTGTTGCACTGTATCTCATTTCACAGGAGGTCCCAGTGCGGAACCAGACCTGGGGGTAAGTGTATACTGTGAAGGTAATTCTGATATATTGTGTGGGCCACTAGTGGGAAGAAAGGGGGGTTGCAGTGTCCCAGAGGGCTGTGACCAAGTTAGTTTAACTATTGCAAACCCTGACCTCTGGGTGGAGGTACCCGCCATTGGATCCAGGCCCCTCAACCTGTTAGTGGCAAATCAGGCAGGGGTAGTAGCCCCTGGGATAGCGCCATCTAGGGGTTACATTCAGATGGATAGTGAGTGGCACTATCTGACTGTCAGTCCATGTCAGTGCAGCGCTAAGTGACTCTGCACTGCCCCAACATGGATCAGCGCAGCACATGATCCATGGTGAATAGTGCTGCCCAAAATGGGATAGCAACAAGACATGTGGGTTATACTCAGCCTGAGCATGTAAATAAGCCCACTGGTCATGCAAGGCACTAAGGGGTCATTCGCATGATCATCTGCATGTGCAGCAGCCCTTTAGCCACTTACAGTGTTTAAAGGACAGCACCGGTGGTCCAGTGGTTCTCTTCCCTGAGCACTCCTGTGTCATAATGTACCTAATCCCATGTGATCTGATGGATCCCCCTTCCTCAAATCTCCCATTGTCACTCTGTGAAAGTATTTCCTGGTGTCCCATGGTGCCTCCCACTTCCCAATCGCCTGCTGTCACTCTTTAAAGTATTCCCTGGTGTCCAGTAGTTACCATCCCCTGAATGCCCATTTCCTCACTTTAAATAATTCCCTGGTGTCCCCCTCCCCAAACAGCCCCCAACCCAATCCCCCTGCTCACTTCCCCCTTCCCCACACCCCCTCATACCCAAGCGCCCATCGCTCTGCACAACTACATATGGCAGCCGGCACAGCACTCCTCTCCCCTCCGCAGCCAGCCACTGCATCAGCTGTAAGTGAGCAGGCTTACTGTAGAAATGGCACAGGATCTGGCTCCCTAAAAAGCAGCAGTGCACTGAGCACGTGGCAGAATGTCAAAACATTATCCCGTGGTAACATCAGATGTCAGTGGCCCCTAAGGACCACCCCCAAGTAGTGTGGGATGGACAACACTCTCAATCTTTCCAAAACTAATGGAGAAAACCTCCCAAAACCATGTACCAGCTTAAATACATAAAGGGAACAACTACCCTTGCTTGCATTACTTGTTCACATTTTTCAAACCTTTTTAAAGCATAAAAACCACAAGACATGACATTTTGGCATGTGCTCAGTGCACCACTGCTTTTCAGGGAGCCAGACCATGCGGATGCATGGTGTTCCACTAGTGCAATCAGCATGATAGTGGTAGCTCCCACTCTTATTTGCTCCTGGAGGTCTACTTGAATACTGTTTAAAGGTATGCTATTTCTACATATTGTTTGAAATTTACTTAAAACTGAACTTACGTTTATCTAATCTTGTACACCACATTGTTCGTGGTTTATTACATGCTGTTAAAAACTGAATATCATTTATTATTTATTATGGCCATTTTCCCTTGAAACAGACTCACTTTTACAACGGTGAAAGAAAAAATGCAAAGAAAACTGTGAACACAGTAGGCATTTAAGAAATTAAAAAATTCTATTTACTGCATGAACAAGTCCCCCGAGGAAGACTCATATCCCGGATTGATACAAAGAGGTGTCAGCCCTTTGACTGTTCATGCAATAGATAGCTTTTTTACTTTTCTAAAATGCCTGGTGTGTGCAGTTTTCTTTGTTGTTTTTTTTTTTGTTCTGGTTTAAATGACTGATGCATCTTTGAGGACTACTGATGTGCGCTCCTTTACCGTACATCCTACAGCAGCGAAACGTTGAGAGGTTATACTGTAAATGTCCTGAGATGGGGAAATCTGCCCCACAAATAAACTTTGGAGAATTTTTATGGTACGTGCATCTTGTTGTGGTGTCTGGACTTTGTTGTGATTTAAAAAAATAAGTTACCATACTCCACGTTTTGTGTTTTATAAATAATGGTTTTAAAAGTGGCAGAGCTGCAGAATCAGTTTACATTTTTAAAGCCACATGCTAGCTCTGTGTTGTGAGGAGAAAACTAAAGTGTTTTTCATTGATAGACTGCTGCTGTTTGGTACTAGGTTATGCACACAGTTGTGTATAATAGAGAATTACAAACCACTTTTCAGTTTGTAAAAACACTTAACCAGTAATTATACTATGTTGTAACATGGCATTTAAAAGACACACCAAAAGACAAAATTCAGTTCGTTCAAACACAACATGTGACTAAAACTCAGAGGGGATTAATCCCTAGTAATGCCCGCTAGTGCAATACCTGACACAGCCACATCTGAACCCCGATCGCACACAATAATGCCTGCTGCTGGAGTACCTGCAAACTCCGCATAAAAAGCACGATCACATACGATACAAATATTGGAATCCTCATTTGCTATGCAGCCGACTGAAGTCAGTGTCCTCAGCTGGAAAGCGTGTTGTGCACATGTCATCTCCCACTCCCATTTCCCACCAGGCAGAACTGTGAATTTTTCAACGTATCTTACACAGAAGCAAAGAACTCCCCACACAGCAGCCATTCCCAAATGCAAGTGTAGCATGAAGAGAATGCACCGGAGAAACACTCACTATCTGCACCAACATGTTCTCCCACTTCGATCACCTGAAATCCCTTCACTTGAACTCACTTCACTGAATGCAGCTAGAATGAAGCCGAGAAGTCCTATTTCATGCCGTGTCCCGAGCACGGTGTAGAAAAGCCCTCTGCTGTCTCCCCTGTCATAAAGTGTCCCTGATGTCTTCTTCGCTATAAATACTTAAAATTGCTGTATATTCTATATGAGTGGCACAAAAAAAATAGCCTGTCACTGTATGCAAATTAGGTGGGGTAGTATACCACAATTCATGACAAATAGTCAACAGGGACGTTTTTTGAGTCAAATTAAAAAATACTGCACAAATCTTTTTCTTACTACTCTATCTTAGTACAATAATCATTCACTTGCCTTTCAATCAACCATTTGTTAATGTTTTTTAAAAAATAAACACCACCATATAAACAAACATGGTTGTAATGAAATCTCACTTTGTTTGTTTATATCCCTAAGATGTGTATATTGTGAAAAAATGGATTTATCTCTATATATAATTTTTTGCAATATATTACCCAACACTTGTTACACTTCATTTGCCATGTTACAAGAGCATTAATCCACTCCAAAGTCGGGCTCTACTAGGGAATTAATGCCTGGGTGGTGGTTGGAGGCACACGGCCCCCGCAACCAGGCATTAATCCCCTAGTAGAGCCCTCCTTTCTCATGGATTAATGCTTACCTAACACACTGACTGGTGGGGGGAGTCAGAGTGTTTACTAAGAACAGTCTAAGTTTCGCTGACCTGTTAAGAATTGGGTCCCTACTGTCAGGATTGGGCTCAGCGCTGCAAGCTTTGTTAAAGAGCTGCTGACGCCTCAAATAAAACTTTGAAAAACATAATAATTAGGTACAATTCAGCTTGCATTCCAAATATTCTATAGATTTTTCCTCCCCAACTTTTATTACAGAGGAAATTTGCATGAATACTTAATCTTTATCTGTTAAGAGTTCATCTGCCTCTATAGCATGCTCCCTACTTAAAGTCATAATCCTCTGTTGTGACATCACAGTCTGTTGCCATGAGAGTAATGGTGATGTCACAAGCAGTGCATTATGACCTCAGGTGGGGAGAAAGCAACAGGAATAGACGAACTCTTCAGAAGCAAAGATCTTGTTTTCATGCAAATGGACTCAGTAATAAATAACTGGGAGTAAAAATACAGAACTAATGTGAAATATAAACTGAACTGTGTCTAAATATTATGTTTTGTTCCAGTTATCCTGAAGGCCTCAGCTGCTCTTTACGGGTAAGGTGTGCTCTCCACCTCAGCAGTAAGTGTGGTGTTTCCCAAGAAATCACTGTTTAATCCTGACTCTAGAGATAGTAATAGTTACTATTCGGTAACCTACTATATATAAAGTAAGGTTGTGCTGGGAGTGGGTCCTCCACCGTAGTCTGACTGGAACTGGGAGTGAACCTCCCCAGCGCACAAAACATTGTTAACCCCCACCAACTCCCCCTTTATCCCTCCAATTTCTCTTCCATTTTCTAGTTGCCGCCCCCTTTCCCTAGGTGATTAAATCCCTGCATGCAGCTGCCAGCGATGAATAACATGGAGCTGATAAGAACAATGCTCAGCAGGAACCGTACTTCTTAGAACATGACTATGATCAAGGACTGTGGGCTGTACAGCCAACAAGTGTTTCTGTTTTATACCACGGTATATAGTATCAATTTTTTCATTGCGTACTACCAGTAGATGTAATAACCAGATTGCATGCATTTTACCCCAACTATAATGTCTCGTTATTTGAAAATCAATAACATTTTAGTAAAGAAAGGCCCCGAGTTCAGGTGCAGTAATTTTTAGTGTTGCCTTAACTGCTGTATGAATTTTCATGCTTTCTCACAGAGGCCGTGTTTGAGCTAGCCTGTTTCATGCATGTATTTCTCAGTTTTATTGTATTTAAGATCACTATATGTACACATATATCACCATTGCAGGTGGCAGGCTCTGTGCTTACCCCCGCCTCCATAATTAAATAACTGGGGGTCCTGCTGCCAAGAAAGCTGTCCACCTTTGGTTCTATTAATTTCCACCCACTCCTAGTAAAGGTCAAGCAGGGGTATGAATGCAGGAAATCCCCACTTCTTACCCTAATAGGCAGGGTGAATACTGTTACAATATGTATCCTCTCCTGTTCCTGTGTCTGTTTCAAGTGCTGCCAGTTCCTCTCCCCTTGAAATTTTCTGCCCCAACCAAAGGATGACTTCTGTCCTTCTTATGGCAAAATAAGCGAGTCAAGGTAAAACAATCAATCTTATGGCCCCCTATCAAGCAACGAGGGTTAGGTCTCCCCAATTTCCGATTTTATCACATAGCTGCCCAAATAGCCTTCCTAAAACATGCACAGAGCAATGGACCAGACAGGCCTGCTTGGGTGGATATGGAGGAGCCCCACCGGCTGATCTCTCCTTCCCACATTCCTTGCTCCTGCTGTAGAAGGTGGAATAATAAAAAAGAAATCCTTAACCCCTTTTTTTTGCAAGCCATAGCACATGCCTGGTTTGCAGCCAACAGCCTGGCTGCCTATCCCAACACAATTTAACCTGATGCAGACACTGAGCTGGCATTCTGGGGGCAAACCTCCCTCCATCCCCCCTCCCAGGCAGAGCGGGCACCTGCTAGATGGAGGAGGAAGGGTCTATCCATAATTTCTGATCTCTTTGAAGGGGGTATAATGTCCTTCTTCCAGCAATCCACAGCCAGACTGTATTATCATCAACTGATCTTTACCTACATGTTACACACAAACTAGAGGCTAAAGACTGCATAGTAACACACGTTCCATTGAGATTGTCACGGGCAGAGATCATTCAAGATACCAAAGTTAACCAAACAATCAATCAAACAATTCTTTCACATGCTCTTGGGGAGACTACAGAAACCCATACAAGAACTCCACACCATCGGTGTGGGGGGGGAGATGACATGGGGCATTCTGATTGGACAAAAGGGACTGGGATGGGATCACAAAGGCCATAACCACTTGCTCTGTGAATAACAGACTCAAGCAAGTCCACTTCAATATCTTACACACAACCTACATAATTCCAGTGTTAGCCCACAAGATCGAAAGTCAGACAGTTATCACAAGTCTTTAGTTGTGCCAGGGTTTTTTTTTATTAGCATGATATGGACATGCCCCGCATATCTACAGTTTCTGGGAGGAGGTGACTTCTTTGCTGTCCCAGGTTCTGGGAATTTCACCTATCACAACTGCTGAGCATGTGCCATTGGGCCTTTTCCCTATAGGACCATCTAGAACTCCTTAGAAACACCCATTTGGGAGGCTGAGCCTACTAGTGGGCAAATGCACTACAGCACAAAACTGGATATCAGACAACCCCCCCATGCATAGTGCAGTGGGCAGCAGCCCTATTAGAATGCATGAGACTCTATTTCTTTTTTGTAATTTAAAGTTTATTAACTTTTATAGGAGCATTACAGATTATTACTCTTACAGTATATACCACAAGTACTCATTCAACTAACACATTACATTATGATATTAGCAGATATACATACATATTATATTTTATTAAGTTCCATCACTTTACTACATGCATATACAGGTATGATAGTGTCCCTTTAGCATGATTCAAGTATTCTGGACTTCAAAAGATTTGGTTTACTTTTTCATGAGCCAATGTCTGATCTGTGGTCCACAAGCCACATTAACCACTTATTCCAGAAGTTGGTAAACTGAGTCATTCGGAAATTAAGTCCTGCCATCAGTTTCTCTAATTGATAAATTTGTTGCATAGTGTCCTCTCACTCTTTCTGTGTGGGGGCTTCAACAGATTTGCAACCATTTTCTTGATATAGCCTTCTTGGCTGCAGTTAGCATTATAGCTAACACTGAACAAGTGTGTCTGTTTTTAATATGAGTTGGTATATGAAGCAAAATAGCCATGAAGGATGCTGGATTACCTATCTCTGGAAAAAGCTCCTGTATTGCTTTCTCTATGGCTTGCCAAAATGTGCATAGCTCCAAACAATTCCAGAAGATAATGTGTGGCACAAGGCTCTCCACATTCTCTCCAACACACTGTGCCCCTAGCTGTATCATATTTCCCTGTAATTTGTGGGGTTCAGAAAAAATGAGTAACATACTTCCAGCCAAACTCCAGAAAGATGTGGGAAGAGGTTATCATGTATTGTGCAGTGTATATATTAGTCCAGTCATTGTCTGTGAGTGTTCCCTAGTTCCGAGTGCCACCTCATATGAGTGTTTTCCTACCATAGTCTCCATAGCTACTGTATATGGCCACTTTCATAGATCAGTGAACTAGTTTGTTCAGGGATCCCTTTTTCTTGTGTTTCTAAAATAAGCTGGACTAGAGGGAAGGCTTCCTCTGCAGTTCATTGTAGACAAAATCTCTCCCCGAAATAGTGGTGGATTTGAAGATAACTAAAGTGATCTACGGTCCGGATAAGGAATTTTTGCTGAAAGGCCTGAAAGGTATCCTTGTCATAATATTGGCAATTATGTATCAAGCCTAAGTGTTGCCATTTTTTAAAAGTGGGGTCCATTCTGGCCAGACCGAAGTTCAGGTCAGTAACTAGGGTTTCTAAATAACGAGCTAAGAGTTTAATACCCGGTGAGCACAGTAAAGTTCGCTTTCTGTCTTGGAAGCTGTAACATTTTATATGCGGTTCTGGGTTTCCCACCTGCCCACATGAATCTAGCTATCAATTTATCCCATATTTTTAATTCAATCTGTGTGGGTGATAGAGGAATATTCTGAAATAGGTACAGAAATCTTGTTATAATGTTCATCCTAATTATGTCTATTCTCTGTATCAGAGGGAAAGGCAGCTGGTACCATCTTTGTAAGTCTGCTTGGTTGGTGTTACTCAGCGGGTCGTAGTTGACTTTATATAAAACAAACAGGTCTATGGGTAATATCAGTCCTAAATATCTGAATCTAAGATCCCTCCCCCTACCCTTCCCCCTCTGTTTTTTTTTCTGCTATATTTTTCATGTTGACTTATTTCTTCAGGGGAATGTTGTTCAAGGATTAGTGGGGTAACTTCATTCTATTACTAAGGTAATTTGTCTATAATTTATAATTAATAATTTAATGAGTACTGTGTGTAGTTTTAGAAGTCTCAGTTAAGTTACTAAAGTAATGTTTATCATTTAAGTGAGGCGTGAGTGATTATTGCTGTGTTGTTTTTGTTGATTACGTATGGCATTATTTTTGTGTACTGTATTTTAATTCAAAAAGACGTTACTGATAAAAAAAAAAAATTGAATCTCTTACAGTTCCACCTAAAGGGAAAAGCCTTTTTGACATCTGAATTAGGCATATAGTTAAATTGGAGAACCTCCTTCTTGTCTTTGCTTAACTTGTATCCAGCCAATTCTACCTCTGCTAGCAGCTCAAAGATAGCAGGTAAGGATATATCCAGACTGGTCATATTAACCAGTAAATCATCAAAGTAAAATGCAACTTTGTGTTCCACTCCTGTACATGTCAATCCTGTAATTTTGGAGTTCTTCCTTATGGCCTATGCTAGAGGTTCAACATATATTGCAAATAATAAGGGAGATAAGGGGCAACCCTGTCAAGTTCCTCCCGTTAGTGGAAAGTGGTCTGAGAATGTTCTGTTTACCCTGACCACTGCTTGGGGTGAAGAGTATAATGTCTTTATCATTTGGCAGAATGTTTCCGGAAATTGGAATTGTTTCATAGCATTCTGGAGAAACTTCCACAATACTCTATCGAATGCTTTTTGTGCATCCTTACTTAAGAGTAATAATGGTGTGGTCATCTGTATGGGCTTCTCCAACAGGTACAGTGTACATTTAATATTGCCAGAGGTCTGCCTTTAGGGGACAAATCCCACCTGATCCTTATTAATCAGATTTGGAAGAACACTCTCTAATCATTTAGCAATAATGCTAGCATATCATTTGTAGTCTTGATTTACGACTGATATGGGTCTGTATGAGTCGCAGGAGTGGGGATCTTCATTGGGTTTGAGTATACTAGATATATTGGCGTATTGCCAGCTCAGAGGGGGAGCTACTGCGCCATCTTGGATGGCTCTGAAAAGATCACTAAGGAGTTGAAGTAATCCAGCTTGGAAGGTTTTATAAAATTTGGATGTAAATCAGTCTGGACTGTCAGGACTTCTGATGCAGAGGTAGGCCTAAGTAATGCCGCTTGTTGAATTTCTGTCAGAAGCAGTAAATTCTATTTGTGAAAAAGTTTTGGTATTGGGCATCCTCTGGTTCTGGGTCTTGGGTGTACAGGGCAGAGTAGTAGTCCCTAAAATTTGTTCAGAATTTCCTGCGCTTTATTCAAAACTGTATTTGATTTGGGATGTTTAATTTTGGTTATTGTAATTAGTTTATGTTGCTGTTGAAGTCTGTGTGCCAGGACTTTAGATGCCCGTGAACCTCCCTCATAGAGTATACTGTTTTGTATAAATTGAGTATATATGAGCCCATGTGGAACACACTAGAGGGTGCCCTGTCAGCTGAGTGGTTCCCTAGGTGAAACCTCTGTGTACTAAAGAAATAAAGCAGGGGGAGATGTTAAACCTTATGTACTGCTGTCACTGCCAACAGTTTATGACTGTGCATATATCTCTGCTCTTTTTGTACTTTTAATACTTAGGATTTGAGCCTCTGGACTTCCTGCTGCCCTGGCCGGGCTCATCCCTAGGCACCAGCACAAACTGAACTGTAACTATATCCCATACTTTATCTGCTGCATATCAATCTATGCCTTCAATAAACAGATTTTACAAAACAGAAAGATCACTATATGTAGAATCTTTTATTGCTAGGTCTATGTATATGTTTGATTTTATGAGGAATTGCATTTTTGAAGAGCTATATTCTGATTTGATGTGCATTACTTTTTCTCTCTGTTTAAACATGCAACACCACATATATCTGGATGTTTTGCTTTGTTTAACAAGTAGGTATTTTTTTTTTTACTTTTTTTGGTGGATGGATTTCAGATTTCTTTAGTTAAATACTGTGTTTGTTGCCAGCCTGGTGGTTTGCTGAGGGTTGAGGTGCTGGATGCTACACCTCACACTATGTTGGCAACCTGGGTTCGGGAGTGACCTCGGGTCGTCAGGGTGCCAGCATGGGAGGGAGGGTGGAGCAAGATCAAGCATGCCAATGGGCAGCTCTCCTCTCCCAAGGGTGGTGAGGGTGGGTTCACACCCCCCTCCCGTTGTTCTGCTCCCACTGGTTGGGGGTCCGGTGGGTAGCGCAGGCGGAGAGGGGAGACAAACAACTACGGGAGGTGGAAGGGGCTGAGCTGACACCACGGGGTGCATAGCATGCCTCCACACGCTCGCATGGCCATGTGCCGGGGCCTCAGAGGGGTCAGGGGAGAAAACCTGCAAAAATACCTATGTGTTCCCGTCGCCAGTTGGTGAGAGGAAGCGACGGTGAACAAACAGCTATAATTAAAAAAAAATATATATATATATATATTGTGCTTGTTCTTTCAGCTGTATTTTTCACATTTGGTTTTGTAATGTGTGATTTCCAAGTAGTTTTGTTTATGTTGGTGTGCTAGTATTGTAATTTTTGTCATATGATTGTTTGATCTACAGAACACCTTCTGCTCCTGTTGGGCTGTGTAGTTGTTTGATACATATATAAACCAGCTGACCCCAACATGTAGTGCACTAATTAACACAGACTTAGGAGATGTGTATATATGATGTTATAAAAGAAGGTTTAGCCAGTTCTGGTTCTTTACTGGTCAGGATACTGTCATATGGTACTGCATCAACCTAACACATACCCCTGCTTCAATAACATGAAAGGGATGCATTCATTGAGAGCACAATCTGTTAGGGTCAAAAACATCAGTATGCTAATTACATAATCTTGGGATCAAAAGGTCACAATGCAAATAAAATAACCTGGCAAGACAAAAAAAAAAAATATGACAAAAACTATTATTCCACTCTCCCAGCCCCGGTACCATTACTCAAGACTTATAAATAGTGAAGAAACGTCATCCAACAATACTGAAAATATATACTGCATACTCAAAAATCCAAACTCAAAAGGCCTCAGTGCTGCTCGCACAAGTAAAAAACAAACTTACACACCTAATGGAAACACGAGAAAATATTCAAAAACTACAACTACATACAACAGCGGAAACAAGTAAACATACATCACTAAATATGAGCAGAACCTTGACATAAATTGCTCTGAAAACTAGTAAAGTATCCACCTACCTATCTGAAATGCAGCAACAAATTCTCTACAGCCTAGGACTCTCCACTTTCAGCTCTTCAACTACACTGAACTACGCCTAAGGCAGACAGATCACATGGCATCTCCAACCTAATAAACTGCCCAGGTTTTCAGTTCAGACTCTCAGATCACATACTATAGGAAGCACAAGACCCAAAACTTCAGCAAATGTCATTTAAAGCAACATGACCAACTATAACGATGTACTCATTAACCACTAGCTACAGTGCAACCATTCCCAACAAGTAAAGCGGTTTACCTTCAGCCTAACCATTGCTACATATCTAATGTACGCTAATGACTTAAAGCTACCCATTTAAAGATACGGCACCAAATTACAATGCTACTGCACTGCAAAAACAACTAACATTACTAAACATTTTATAGTAAGTTGAATAAGGCAATTCCATTGAGGGATTATTCTTGTCATGGTAAAATCTGGTGGCTGATGATCCTCTTCCTTAGAATTTTTCACCAGTCGGCACATAAATACAGCATACTACACCCCAGTCATACCTAATTATTTTCTGACAATTTGGCAAGCACCCACTCCACGGCTCCCTCCACCTCGGCCCCGCAGCCGGGCGGGCGATAGCATCCCACTCAGCTGTCGCTTCACAGCTCGCCGATTGATTGTTCAGGAGATGCTTATTGCGTAGGAGCTACACATGGGCGCGGTAGCCCATACCGCAGCTGACAGTCCAGATTTGTGGATGATCATTCATAAATCTGACTGTCATGTACGGTGGGCCGCATGCCCATTGGCTGTAGCTCTGCACCATCGGGCGGCAGCCCTACCGGACAGTCAGTCGGCGGCGGGCGGGCGGCAGGCGGTGGATGCTGTCGCTGCCGCGGGGGAGCGGGTGGAGGGTTCGTGGGTGGGTGGGGGACACTAGACACCAGGAGATGTTTGGGGGTTGTGCTGTGACATTCTGCCCGCGACTGGCTTTACGGGTCCACTGGACCACCAGGGAGTTATTCGGGCTGGGGAGGGTTACATTCTGCCCGCGATTGGGCACTGGGGTTTATACAGGTTCTGCCCGCGATCGGGCACTGGGGGTTTATACAGGTTCTGCCCGCGACCGGGCACCGGGGGTTTATACAGGTTCGCCCTGATCGGCACTGGGGGTTTATATAGGTTCTGCCCGCGATCGGGCTGGTGGGGGCACAGGAGCCGAGTTGGGGGCCAGCCAGGGTGGCAGCTGCTGTGTTGCGCCCTGCAATGCAGCAGCTCACCTGTGGGGTGGCCCTCGACCTTTTTTTGGCTCAAGCTTGTGGGCGCAGTTTGGGTTGCAAGATGATTATCTCTCGCTAAACCGACTGAATATCGGGCTGCGCAGGTTATGCATGGATCCTCCTCCTGTTGAGCATGCATTCATTTGCATTGCTCTCTCTTAAACCTGGTGCCAGTGGCGTAACTGCCTCCTGCTGAATATCGCAGAATGGCGCATTTTGGACTTGCGCATGGCGCAACCCTGTTGCGCATGGCGCAACCCTTTTGAATATCTGGGCCTATGAGTTTTGGTCTTAAAATGCAAAGTTTAAATTGTTTAAATACCAGGAGTAGAAGTGTCCTTGAGAAGTTCAGTAGAGTAGCTTGAAGAAGTCATCTAGAGATCAGAGTCATACGGTAGAGAACAAGTGAAAGAATAGGCAACATTTAAGAAACTTTTTTTAGAAAGGCTAATAAGTTAAAACTGTAAGAACTTGTTTGAAATTGTGCCATTCGCAGTGCCACGAGCAGGAAGTGTTGCTGTGGCAAGGAAGACCTTCTGGTTGCAGTTGGTATGGAGATCTGTGACAGAGAAAAACAGTGTAAGGGAGCGTCTTTAAATGTTGGTGTTCTACAGTGTTTTTCACTTCTTTAAAAAGAAAAATGTGTAGAATAGAGATGCTTCTGAAGAAATGGCTTGGACGGAGGCAGTTGTGCTCAAGCACAGTGACTGGGAGAAGCGTACTACGGGGTAAAATCTACGAAGTTAGCTCAAGCTGTCTCTTGCACAGAGTACTGCTTGAGTATTCTAACAGTGACTTTCAGATTGTGAAATGCCGTAATAACTCAATTTTGGGTTGTTACGGTGTTTCACAATGTCTGAATTCAGGTTGTTAAAGAGGGTGACCAGTAATTATAAAAAAATAATATCAGTACAAAAAATAATACTAACATTATGTCTTTGCCTTTTTTTTGGTGTGTCACAACTAAAAAACCATGCATCCATTATACAGTGAGAAAGCTGTTTCAAACAGTAATGATCTTTCGGATGAGAAGTTAAACTGAGGTCACATCTTCCTGTTCTGGAGATAGTTCAGGTAAATGATAAGATCCCATGGCACTTCTCAAAAAGAGTAGGGGAAGATTTTATTAAGGAAATCATACAGATTAAAACAGAAGAATCAACAGTTTCAAAAAAAATACAGGCAGAACATAGGAAAGTAAACAATAAAAACAAAAGCAAACATCCTCATTACGTAATCGGAAAGTCATTATCAGTAATCCAAGGTAAATTCCTCCAGAGGGCCAACAAGTGGACTTTGTGAGAGTCTTAGATTCAGAAAAATAAACTGCTTGTATGGACTTAAAAATGTTACCATAAAGTTCACAGTATGAAAGTTCCTGCTGTTGAAGAGTAAACATGCATCTGGAATGCCAAATAAACCATTTAACAATAGAAAAAATAACAAACAGCGTACTTCTATCCCAAGTAGACCAGTTACTGGGATAATTACCATATAAAAGAGCTGGATATGTAAGATGTAAAAAAAAGGGCAAATTAGACTTATCATAAAAGAACTTCCAAAAATCAAAGACATAGGAACAAGTAAAATATAAATGCAGCAGAATTTCAGGTTGAGCAATGCATCCCGGTCTACAACAAATACGTTCTTCCACCCTCTTATGTTTCTGATTAGCCTTAACGTTTAATCTCTCATGACAATTTAGCCAATGATGATCTTTAAACTTATAAGGGATGCGAGGTTCATTTAAAATAAGAAGTAAGGCTTCACGGTGTACTACTGGGCATTTAGGAAAGACCTCCAAAATACCAAAATGAGTCTCCAAAACAAAGGCATATAACTGTTTTTTCGAGAGGGAAATCACTTGTCTACTGGTGATCCCCAGGTTTTTAATTTAACAAAACGCCTCAGAATACTTTCATTTAGATTGAACACCCATCACGATGCAAAGTTCCTAAATCTCATGCTGAAAACCAAGGAGAAATGGAGGAAACAAAGAGATCACACCAATATTTATCTGGGGAATGAAATAAAGGTCTGAAATTAGCATACAAAATTGACAGAAAAAAAAAAACTGGGTTAATCATATGCTGTCCACCATGTTGACAAGGTAAATATAAAACATTTCTCTTAATAGGATTTAAGCGGCTACCCCAAAAGGACTGAAAAAACAAACAATAAAGTTTAACTTCCTTTGATTTAGGGATAGGAAAAACAGAACTAAGGAATAAAAAAAAGCAGCACCAAATAGGTACGTATCATGTAAACTCTTTTACTATAGCTCATTTTTGTCCTATTCCAATTCTGAACCATACGGGATCCAATTAACAATTTTTTATCCCAGTTGTCCACATCCATTTGAGGTGACCCAAACTCAATTCCTAATATTTTTAAAGGGCCTAATGTACACGGGAGACCAGCTACATGGCTCTGGGGGGCTAACTGACCACTCAAAGGCTTCCCAATACACTTTAATAAATTCAAACTAGTACCTGAGATGGTACCATAAGTGGTACAAATAGATAAGGCCTTAGCTGCAGAGGAATCATTCCCCACTAAAAGAACTAAATCATCTGCATAAGCTAAAGCTCTATAAGGAATGGCAAAGGATGACAATTTAATAGGGTCAATGCCAGAAGAGGAATGGAGAAGTCTTAATAACGGATCTATGCTAAAAATATATGAGGGGGCTAATTGGACACCCTTGCCGAACCCCAGTTTTTATGGAAACATGAGGACCTAAAAAAACATTAATACAGGGACGGACTGTTGCAGTACGGTAAAGGGCTTGAAGCCAAGATATAAAAGTAGTGGGGATACCATAATGTTGTAATACTTTCCATAAAAAGACATGAGCTACTTTATCGAATGCTTGGCGTTGGTCTAGGGAAAGAACGAATCCAGCTGTAGGGGAAATGGAATCATGAGAGAATACATCTCGCAATAAAATCAGTTGGTCTGTGATCGAGTTCCCTCGCACAACACAAGACTGAGCAGGGGAAATCAAGAATTTCGCTACTGATAACAATCTCGCATTCAACAATTTGGAAAGAATTTTAAAATCAGTATTTAAAAGACTAATAGGTCGCCAATTGGATAAATCTAGTTTGTCACCCTTGTCTTTGAAGAGAAAAATAAGAGCTCCAGTAGACATCTCAAAAGGTACATATTGTGCCTGTAAAATAGCATTATAGACTGCAGTGAGTTCATCCAACAGTTCACCCTTTAAAAAATGATAAAGATGAAAAGTAAGGCCACCTAAACCTGGGGCCTTTCCTTTAGACAAAGATTGTATAGCAGTAGCAACTTCCTGCCTGGTAATAGGAGCTACTAGACCGAGAAGCTGTGTTTGTGGGACCTGTGGAACCTGAATCTCATGAAAAAAAAGAGAGAAAATCTGTTTGACTTACAGGGGTCTTAGAAAATAAAGAGGCCGCATAGTCAGATGAAATGCGCACAATACTGTGCTGATCCTCATGAACCATACCCCGACTGTCATAAAGAGCCAAGATGGTTTTAGACCCTATCACTCCCTGTTGGCTTAGTAAGGGGCAAGTATGAAAAAACGAGCCTCGTATTTCATGTTGTTGCCGGGATTCTATATCTGAGGACTGAGACAGATGATATTGTTTCATTTTTTCTTGAAAATGCATAATCTGAGCCGAGAAATCATGTTTAGTAAGTTGTGAAAGGGAATACAAATGTTGGAGTTGTTTACGTTTTTTGAAGTAGGAAAAGTAGGAATCTTTCCGAGAATGTCTACCACGAGAAATTAGAAGGGAGCAGAGGTCTGATTTTGTTTCTAACCACCAGACAATGGGGTCCTCATATAAAGGACATAATGATTTCCTACAATCCAAAAAAATCGGAAACTAAATGAAGGAGGCATGATTCCTGCAAAATCGTGAGATTTAACTTCCAATAACCCGGACCTTTGGGGCAGCTGTCAAAGAAATCAATACTAGACGATGGTCTGAGTAAGTCAAAAGGAAAAAATCAATATGGGTAGATAAAGAACCTCTAAAGAATGTACGTTCCCGAACATCAGTATGGAACAAAACAGCATCTTTAAGATGTGCCTCATTCACAACTTTTTTCAGAACGGCCATATCACCAAATATTTTTTTCGTTTTGGTGGCCGAGCCTCTATCATCCTGACTTAAACCACAATTAAAATCCCCTCCCCATATCACAAAATAAGCTATATGCAGAAAGGGACTGATTTGCTGAAAAAGAAGCGTGCGATCAGCTTTAGCTTGTGGAGCATAAGTGTTAAGTCTAAAAAAAACATCATTCAAAATGAAGTCCACAAGCAAAACCCGACCTGGGACAAGGTCCAACACTCTTACTACAGTTGGTGTAATAAGATGGAAAAGGATACCAACCCCTTGCAACGTTCAGGTCCAATGGACCAATACGAAATCCCTGTAATCCATTCTTTAGTGGAAAGAGAAAGTTCGGTAATGGAATGAAGCCTAGTATCTTGTAAAAGAAAGATACCAGGAGAAAAAGACTGTAGAAAGGAGAACACCAAAGTCCGTCCAAGTTTATTTTTAATACTATTGACATTGGTCGTTAAGAGGAAGAATGGAGGGGAAAAGGTCATGTAAAATTAGAAAAGAAGCTCAATGTTTTTTTTTCCGAGATTTCCCTTTTCGACGGGAGGGTTGGGTAAAAGTATCCCCGTCATCCGTCAAAACAGACTCAGCAGTGTCCTCCAAAAATGTATTGGAAACATCATGAAAAGAGGTTTTAGACATTTTAGGGGTGGGTAAAGGTCCAATAGACCTCTTCCGAGTAGAGGTTCTCCAGGCAAGAGGTTCTTCAAGTATAGGAGGGGGGGCATGGAGTCAGACAGGAATGCAGGATCCTTAATAGATAGAGAATCAGAGGAGAAATCAGGAGGATTAACGGAAAGGACTGCCAAGGGAGAGGAAGAGGGTAAGTCTGGCGGCCCCAGGTCACTCAACCTCGGGAGGGTCAGGGAGCGGGCAACGGACAAAGTCGAGTAGGTATATCCATGACTAACGGTGAACCCAGTGGTTTAGCCACCTTCTGTTGGGCCAGCGAAATCAAAAGACACTGCTCATCCCTGTCAGCAAAAAGGGACATCTTATGAGCAGCCTTAGGACAAGTCATGTAAACATGGCCTTCCACCCCACAAAGATTACACCAGACTAACTTTGGACATTGTTTACTGAGATGACCAGTCATTTGGCACAGGGAACATTTCAGCTGGTCACAAGTACTACTAATGTGCCCAGAAAGGCCACATTTATAACAGGTCCTAGGTTGTCCCGGGTAAAACAAAACCCTCAGTCTCTACCCAGGAAAAAACTATTTGGAAGATGACAAGGGGACCCATACTCATGCAGTAGAACACGGATTTTCCAACCACCTGTCCAAATCCCTTCAGAATCGAAGATGGCTTCAGGATGGCTGGACACAGTGCAACGCTGTTTCAACCAGTACAGTAGATCAGTGACGCTGACCCCTTCATTATGGAAAAGAACCGTAATGGTTTTATGAGTAGGTTTGGTAAGTGGAAAAACCTCAAAAGGAGCCCACAAAGGGGTAGTCTGTACTTGTTGATAACGAGCCCAAAATTTTTCAAGCCCACTATTTAGTTTAAAACTAACATCCAGTATGGATTCACCAGACACAAGATAAGAGCATACAGTTCTGAAACTTGAAAATGCAAACTTTGTCTCAATAACTGGCGACCCACGTAAATCCTATCTGGAAATACATCCAAGCCCCCTTTGTAAATAATGCGAACTGTATTATGTCGTTTAGCAGAGGAGACAGAGTTAGAAAAAAAAGAAGCATAAGGTTTAGGAGGGGCAACCAGAGGGGTCTGGAAGGCCACCTTAGGCGAACCTTTAGTAGCATTCCTGAGTTCTGAAGGAATAGATTTCGGGATATCAGAATACATTGAATCTTCGCTGAGGGCAGAAGCCTCCTCTTCGCAAGGCTGAGTACAAGTCTCTGTAATCCCCCCTAGTTTAAATTCTGGGTTTCTTGAGAAAACAAATTTTGAGGATAGGTGGAGTGGAGAACACTGAGAACAATCAACAAAAACTAACTAAATAAATATATAGAACAGTACCAACACATATGAAATGGTACCTACAGAGCTAATTCTTACTGGCTGGAATCCAAGCTTTCATATTAAAAATAAAGTTTCTAGCCCCAATGGTTCTAAAGTTATACCTTTCAAAAGGGAATTTCTTTAAAATGGGATAACGTTGACACCATTAGGGCTAGAAACTTATTTTTTTATGAAAATTGGAGCTGCTAAGTTGACATATCGATGTAATAATTGGGTACTTTTTTTTTTTTTTTTTGCATTGGAGAAGCTAGTTATAATTCATCATTATAACCCATGGGTTATAACGGCAAACACGCACCAGCTTCTCCACTGCACAGCTCAAGCTTCCTTAGCCACGTGATAAACCCCATAAGTGCTGTGAATCTCATTAAAATGAACAGACACTGTTTTCAAGTACTGTGCTAGTCTCTTTTTTTTCCCTCCGTAAACTCATCTCAGCAAATCATTATTTCAGTTACCTGCTGTTCAAAAGACAATTCAAAAACAGACCCCAAGAGGCTGTAAGTAAAATGCCCATTCTCTCCACCATAGAAACTATGCTGACTTTTGAATTGCGCTCCTCACTTGCATATCTCCGTGACAACAATATTTTGGAGCAGAACTGATCTTCTAGTAATCAGCATAACATCTACCTTTTGAACATTTTTGGATATTTTAAACAACAGTTTCTAGCTCTAGTTCACATTACCTACCTGCTTTTGAGTATTCTAATCTGTGTTTTAAACTTGACTGCTATTCAGTCTGTTCCCGTTTTCTGGCTGTTCACTGTCCAGGCCAGTCCATAAGACACTTACTTTTCCCCAAATAGAAATGAAATTCATTTTTTTTCCCCCACAAAATTAACTTGTTTATTTTACAGTATGTGCTTGTCATAGTATACTATTTGCAGTACCTGCCTGTAAAAATGAAAATAGGAGTTTTGTTTTGACTACTTTATTACCAGTACAGTGGCTGGCAAAAAAACGGTCCCCAGCAACTACATAACACAACACATGAGGAGAAGTGCAAACTCGAATTTTATGTATACCTTTGGTGTGGGATGCTTTGATTTTGCCCTCAGGGCTTATGTAGCATCCCACACCTCGTGTGTGTATAATATTCTTGTTATACACTCCTCCCCATGCATTATTCTACATATAACATACAGCTACAGCTTTCATATGTCATAAACTGGTTCACTAAATTTTTAATGTCTTGCTATTTTTAACAACATATTTTATCGACATGTATAGACATGCAGCAACACGTGAGAACTGTATCCTTAGGATCGATACATGTTGCTCAGACTCCAAACTCATTAAAAAAATTAAGTTTCTATGCCTAACAGTTCAAATGTTACGGTTTTCTAAATATAATATCAAGCATTATAAAATACCAAAAATGATTATTTTTGGAAATGGACAGACCATACTAGTGATTGTTCTAAGAATAAACACATTCTGTTCTAGTTCCTTACATGTCTTCCAGTAGTGATGCCAAAATAAATCATTTCACTATTACAAGACTGCAAGAAAAGGAAAAAGATACTCACCATAGTATCTCCTTTTCTTCTAGATGATCAGGAGAGCTAGTCCAACTCTTGCAGGCTGAAAAATTACCACCTTCTGCCCCACCTAGTTTAGTTACATACTATGAAGAGGAAAAGGGGGACTTTAGTATACCTGATGACATAGTGGACAAGGAGATTGGCATCCCCCCCCGTACTGGATGACTTCACCTCCTATTCTGCTTTTTTAAGAAACATAGCACAAGTGCTTAGTCTCTCCACAGAGGAAATGGAGGGTGAGAAAGGTGAGCTGGATTTCTTAAGCATGTTGGGACTTATCTCCATGAAACGAGTGAGTGTCCATCCCAATACATGTAACCTTTAAGAAGATGAACAAGAAGCTACTTGAACTCCTTTCATCTGTAATGGGAGAAAAAACTGAATGTAACCCCCTTGTTACCCGGGGTTACTAGAATCCCAGTAAGACCTAGTGGTAGGCAGGGAAGGCAGCTTGTGAAACTCCAGTTAAATGGATTTCACACTGTCTCACTCTGTTCTCAGTCTCAGCTGAGACTGAGGGATGACATCATCATAGAACTGTCGCAGCTGCATGAGCCACAATGGAATCTGCAGCAGGGAGTTGGAATAGAATGTTGGGAGGTTTGAACAGTAGTCTGTTAGTCAGTTGGAGTTTGGAGCTTGCTGAGAGAGCAGCACAGTAGCTCGGTGTAGGCTCATGGAGCCTCGGCCCTGACATAGGGCTACATTCAGAAAAAAGGTGTGTGTTTCCACCAAAAGAGAGACACAGAAGATAGTTTTTAAAGTGCTGGAGACTGCTGTTTCGGGTCTCAGTGCCCCATCCCTCAGGGGATGGTGCAGAAAGGTTTCCTGCATATTCCAGGGGCAACCCCCTGGTTTTTTCTACTAGTGGAGAAGCTGCCTTATTTGTCCAAGAGTTTTGGGAAACAAGAAGATTTTGTGGATTGCCTGTGAGGGCACCTGCAACCGGAGGGTGAGTTTCTGCTCTTTCTAAAGGGCCGATTTTTCACCCTGAGACTTGTGTGATAGTGGGGATTGGACTACTGAAGTAGTGGGAGGCCTACAGTAATAGGCTTAGACAAAAGTAAAAGTATGTTCAAGTCCAGCACATAGTGAAAGTCAAGACATGTAGAGGAGATGTGACATACGTCTACCCAGTAATCTACATTGCCAAGCTTTCGGTAAAAGAGTTGTTTAGTTTCCAGAGAAATGGCCGGGTATGGATTGTGGGAGCTGGAGATGGGAGACCCCCCATCTTTAGTGACCAGGTCCACCTCTACGGATTTGCTCTGTGGATTTCTACTTTGCCTCATGCACTTGGCCAGTGATGAGGGAAGTACCCAGACGTGGGATTGGAATGAAAATTCCCTCAAAGAGTCGAAGGCTCTAAGGTGGTTTGGGGATCCACAACAGGAAAATTGGTTCATTTCCCAAAATGGACCGTGGATCAAGTGGCCGGCGGGGGAGCCGGGCCAGTGGGGAAAACCCAAGTAGTGTACAAGTCGAGCTGTGTACCCAAAGCTGCGTGCAAGTCCGGGCTGTGTGCCTGGTGGGTTCAGAGCCTGAGGGCTGGAAATAGTAAAGAAGTGTTCTGTTGTCTCTAATCTGCATTACCAGGAATGTAGCCCTATGGGGGTCTGTCTATGCTTTGTTTGTTCAGCTTCGATGTGAATAAAAGCCACACTGTAGAATCCTATTCCTGGTTCTGGACATTACAGTTATTGCTTCCTGTGTTCGGATTTACTTGGGTGCCCCTGTGCAGAGTAGCCAAACCTAGGCCCCCTGTGCCAAGTAACCTCATCCTCCCCGAACCCAGTCCCCACCAGGTACTGCTGTCAGCTTTAACAGCATGCCACCTGTCGTTTTTGCTAAAAGGCAGGGGTCCGGGGGTTACAAAAATGGAGGCACCACTTTGGATTTAATTCTGGGAGGAAGGTGCTTGGGCAAGGGGGCTAGCGTTTCGGCTATCTGGCAGTGGGTAGCCCAAAAAGCTGAAGCAAGTTAACTAGTGTCGCTGTGTGCTGTGGACCTTATGCTGCTGTTAAAATGCCAACTGTTTACCAAGGAGTAGTAAAGCTAAACAGTGTGCCCTTGTCCTGCATCAATTGTTTACAGCATTTTTGCCTGCTTTTAAAAATGAACTGTGGTAAAGAAAAGTGTGGAAGACTAGGGGTAGTGACAGGAAAATTGTGCCCTGAATGTTGGAAATGCTTTTTGAATGAACTGAAAGACTTGCAGGTGTGAATGGCTATGTTAAATGGCTGAAATGGGCTCCCGCCGTGGAGTCAGTTGAGAAAAAAAATGCATTCTGCAGTTTAAATTTGCCTGCTCGACGATCACCATGAGGAGAAGAGTACTCGCGAGGAAGAAGAGGCTCATTTGCATGGCGTCGTGTGATTGGTTAGGCTGCAATCGGTCCTGCCCCTCAGCCAGCTCTACAGTGACTGCCCCAGCATTCGAGAGGGAGTGTGAGTGGAGTGCGTGTACTGGCTTATGGAGGAGCGTCGGAGTGTTAAAAACGCTGTAAACCTTCTAAAAATAGACTTGCTTGTTTAAAATCGGGCTCAACCCGCTAATCGATCGTCTGAATTGTAAGTGTGGTGGTCGAGGAGACGATCGGCAGGACTGCCCGCCCATTTCTGTTCTGAGGCCTCTAAGAACTGGCTGCAGGCTGTTTTTCCCCATCGCAGTAAACTGCTACTGATAACAGTAAGTACTAACAGTGAAATTGCTCAAACAGTGATTTTCTGCCCTATCCCAACAAAATATGTGTGCAGCAGTGTAGTCGCTTTGCAAGTAACGACTGTGTCAAGTCCTGCCAGCAAGTGCAAGTCTGTTAAGCCATTGACTGTGTGCATAGTAATGAGTTCAGCCTCAGCTTAAAGTTTAAAGCCAGAGAGAGACTGTGAGTTGTAGCCAAATGTGCAGCACTAGTTTACAGGCAATCCTGTGCTTAAAAAACTGAAGCTTTAAGGGACTGTGAGTTAAAGAAATGTTTCCAGCAAGTGAAAAGTCTGTGGAAAATCATGTAAATGTGTCAGAAAAAGAATAGTGCAAGTTTGTGCAGTTTAAGCAAAAGTTATCAGTAGTGTGTGTAAATCGGGTGCGCAGTGGCTTGACCCAATTTCTGAATGTTGATGCATAGGAGTGCTGCCGCCGCCATTACAGGGTGGGGTAGTAGAGTAAACACAGCAGCAGAGGAGCCATTTTAAAAGTAAAGAAAGTGTTTAGTAAAGTGGGACTTTCAGTTACAGTGAGCTTTTGTTTGTTTTTCTGCAGTTATGGCCTCAGGACCAGCTCGCTACCCGGATCATGCCCGGGCTGCAGCAACAGCAGCAGTGAATAGACTGAGGGATATTGACAAGTGGTGTTATGGAGGACAACTGCCTCCTCATGTGGCGATTCCTGTTTTTCCAGTGCATGTGTGTCAAATATGCTTGAGAGCTGGAAGGGACATCTTCATGATTCCTCACTGTGCTGGATCCCTAGAAAAATATGGCTTGTATAAAGCTCCTCAAATTTGTTTGGCTGCCACATGGACAAGGTTCAGGAATCTGCAGTTGGCAGCACACAGCACCAGGCGGAGCCTGTGGAAGAAGGCCCCTCGGGGAAGTGTGGCACAAAGCTAGAGGGTGCAGAGTTAGAGACAGAACTAGATGTTGAAGCTTCAGATGCTGGATCTCAGAAAGTTCGGATAAAGCATCAGTAGACCCCTGGAGAGGGAGGCCTAGCCCAAGTCTCAAAGGAGAAGATGAGAGGCGGGAGGCCTTTGAGTGGGAGGTGTCTACCTCCGCGCCTAGTGATGAGTGGACAGTCTCAGGAGTGAGGACAACTGCTCACTCCTGGGCTCAGATCCTCAGTGAAGAGGAAGATGAGGGGGAACCTATGTGGCCTTGTGAGATAGGAACGGGTACACAGCCTCAAGATCTTGCCTCGGAGGAATGCATGGAAGAGAGTGGTGATGCCACTGTCCTGGCTATGCAAGAAGAAGATGTCAGGGATCCGTTTCTAATTTTGTTAAGGATGCGTAGCTGGCAGAACCAGGACTGGCCACTCCCAAGCCAAGCCAGCGGTCTCAGGTTGACCAAAGCTAGTAAAGAGGAGAAACTGGTTTGTAGAAAGGCAAATGAGATCTATGGTATGACCTTTCCTACCTTTCCTCGGAGAGTCTGGGAGGAGATTGAGAACAGCAGGAAATCCTGGATCTGAGCCAAAGCAATGAAAGGTGTGCATCCTGGGGCAAACAAGCATGTTAAGGACAGGCTGTTTCATGAGAAATATACCCAGTGGAAGAGAGGCAGGACACTGTTTATGGACAGAGTGCGAATAGTGGACGGAGAGGGATGTGAAATCTCCCACTGTGTGAATTATGTGCGCCCAGACGGGGTAATAATTCAAGTTCCTGACCCCCCGTACTATTGGCTTCAGTGCAAGGACCTCCTAGCAAATGTGCTCATGCCTACTAAATGGAAAGCCGAGCAGTGGTAGTCAATACTGCCTCACCAGACTATGAAGTGCCTTTATTGATCTGCCAGTATGGACATCCAGGACTCAGGTGGCCCACATTCATCAGTTCTACAGTGTACTGGCCTTTCCAGAATCCATCGACTGGCCCACCAGATGACTTCAGATCCAGAGAGGACACCAGTCCAGCTGTATCCTGAGCCATCGCCTGGTAATCGGATGATGTCAGACCAGCTGTTTTCCTTTTTTGTTCCTGTTCTAAGGTTCCATCTCCAGAGATGACATCAACCCAGCAGTTCCCAGATGTGCCCTCCTGTCCCAGAAGATGTCCGCCCAGCTGTATCGGAAGAAATGCTGCCAGGGAGAGTCCTTGTCAGAGGTGCAGGTCAGTTCAGAATTTTCCATTCTACAAGGGGCTGTTAAGTCCGAACTTTTCTATCTTTATGACATTGCAGTACACCCCCTACACTAGCAGACTCCAAAATGTGAGAACTGTCCTCAAAGACTCTCCCCTTTGAGACTTTGGCCCGTTAGAACTGTGCTTCACTGGGCTCCAGCCCAGGAGAGACTCTTTATTGGACTAGCCTTCGGGCACTGTGGTCACTAGTTGGGACTTTTAGGGCATTCCATCCCCCCAAATGTGTATTGTAAATAATGTAATTGTTTTCTAATGTATGTACTGTTTTTCTAACTTTTCTAAAAAAATCTTTTGGGGATTCTTCAGTGTTTTGATGGTAAGGGTTTTAGGTAGACTGTGTATGCAGATTAGGAGTGTGTGTGTTGTCTCTTTTTCTTGCAAGTGTTCCTGGAGAAGATAGAAGAGAAGACAAGAGGAGGAGGAGGGGCTCATCGAAGTTCCTCACTAGTACTTTAGTGTGTAGTAATTTAAAGTACTGTGGTGTTGTTGTTGTTGCTGTTACTGTATTAACCCTTTTCCTTCCACAGGTGTGGTTGTGGGGGTAGGGAGGAGGCAGTAAAGTGATATAATAATGTGGTATTATTCTTGGTGTGTGGTTGCAGGTTGCCCAAGGTCGGGGAGGTCCCCGGGTTGTTTTTGTTGTATTAAGTTAAAGGCAGATAGGTTTTCCCTAGAGGGCTAGGGGGGATAGACAGGTTGTGGCTCTGACCTGCAGCAGGGGTTGCAGTACTGAGCTATTAGGGCTATGTTCTGGACAGTTCTACCAGAGCCACTAGGCGTCCATAGTAAGTGGACAGAGTAGAGGCTGATATGTCAGCTAAAGGCCTCTCGGCCCTTACTGTTGCCTGCCTGTGCTCGCACATGGCAGGAGGAGGCCTGATCACCCCCCTCCACAGGTAGCACATAGGGTGGGATGGCCTAAAGCCGGGTAAATAATGACTGCGGACAGTCATTTTCCTGGACAAGGGCGAGTGTAACCCCCTTGTTACCCGGGGTTACTAGAGTCCCAGTAAAGCGACGGGTAGGCAGGAAGGCAGCTTGTGAAACTCCAGTTAAATGGATTTCACACTGTCTCACTCTGTTCTCAGTCTCATCTGAGACTGAGGGATGACATCATCATAGAACTGTCGCAGCTGCATGAGCCACAATGGAATCTGCAGCAGGGTGTTGGAATAGAATGTTGGGAGGTTTGAACAGTAGTCTGTTGGTCAGTTGGAGTTTGGAGCTTGCTGAGAGAGCAGCACAGTAGCTCGGTGTAGGCTCGCGGAGCCTCAGCCCTGAAATAGGGCTACATTCAGAAAAAAGGTGTGTATTTCCACCAAAAGAGAGACACAGAAGATAGTTCTTAAAGTGGTGGAGACCACTGTTTCGGGTCTCAGTGCCCCATCCCTCAGGGGATGGGGCAGAAAGGTTTCCTGCATGTTCCAGGGGCAACCCCCTGGCTTTTTCTACTAGTGGAGAACCTGGCTTATTTGTCCAAGAGTTTTGGGAAACAAAGAAGATAAAGTGATTCGCCTGTGGGGCACCTGCAACCGAAGGGTGAGTTTCTGCTCTTTCTGAAGGGCCCATGTTTCACCCTGGGACTTGTGTGATAGTGGGGATTGGACTACTGAAGTAGTGGGAGGCCTACAGTAATAGGCTTAGACAAAAGTAAAAGTATGTTCAAGTCCAGCACATAGTGGAAGTCAAGACATGTAGAGGAGATGGGACATACGTCTACCCAGTAATCTACACTGCCAAGCTTTCAGTAAAAGAGTTGTTTACAGTTTCCAGAGAAATGGCCGGGTATGGATTGTGGGAGCTGGAGGTGGGAGACCCCCCCATCTTTAGTGACCAGGTCCACCTCTACGGATTTGCTCTGTGGATTTCTACTTTGCCTCATGCACTTGGCCAGTGATGAGGGAAGTACCCAGACGTGGGATTGGAATGAAAATTCCCTCAAGGAGTCGAAGGCTCTAAGGTGGTTTGGGGATCCACAACAGGAAAACTGGTTCATTTCCCAAAATGGACCGTGGATCAAGTGGCCGGCGGGGGAGCCGGGCCAGTGGGGAAAACCCAAGTAGTGTACAAGTTGGGCTGTGTACCTAAAGCTGCGTACAAGTCCGGGCTGTGTGCCTGGTGGGTTCAGAGCCTGAGGGCTGGAAATAGTAAAGAAGTGTTCTGTTGTCTCTAATCTGCATTACCAGGAATGTAGCCTTGTGGGGGTCTGTCTATGCTTTGTTTGTTCAGCTTCGATGTGAATAAAAGCCACACTGTAGAATCCCATTCCTGGTTCTGGACATTACAGTTATTGCTTCCTGTGTTCGGATTTACTTGGGTGCCCCTGTGCAGAGTAGCCAAACCTAGGCCTCCTGTGCCGAGTAACCTCATCCTCCCCGAACCCAGTCCCCACCAGGTACTGCTGTCAGCTTCAACAGCATGCCACCTGTCGTTTTTGCTAAAAGGCAGGGGTCCAGGGGTTACATGAGAAATGATATTTCTCTATTTATTGGTTGTTGCCTTGTACAATCCCTCTTAGGGTTTATTCATGATATCATTACATGCTTAAACTGTTGTAATGTATGCGTTCCTATTGTTTGATATTTTGTGCCATCCTTGTGGCCTGGATCATGCCAGAAAATGGTCCCTGGAACCAGTGCACGTAGTCAGTTACCAATTAAATAAATAAAAAGATATCAAGTCACTGAAACAGACTCGGAATACCTACACAGACACCCTAATCCAGAAAGCCAGATTCATGCTGCTGCTGCTACTTGTTACAGGGCCAAGACTATCATTTCAACCTCCCCACCTGATAAGGATTCAAGAAAATAGTCTCTTTAGGAAAGTGCTCCTACTCATCAACATCTTTAATAATGAGACAGGTTGTTTTCCTGAGCTACACTGCACACTATCACAAAGCTCACTGAAAGCCGATTCTAACCTTCTATGCCATTACATCATGCCTTCTGAAAACAGCACAAGCCCTCCAGCTGGTGAAATCAGGGCTAGATGTTCATAAAAGCTAGTTACAAATGTCTTTAGGTATAAATGATACAGCCACAAGGGCACTGGCTCATGTTGTGGCAACTAGGAGACATACCTGGCTAACAACCACACCATGATCTGCAGAATAAAGCTGTTGACTTTCCTTTGAAGAAGCCACAATTTTTTTTTGGGAGATCAGACAAAGAGTTATATGTTTAAGGCTGTTTAAAAAAACAACTTTTTGTTACTTTTTCAATACATATTCTGCATTAAATATATAAAGTACTTATGTGCTGCATACATTATAAAATATATAATTTCTGAGAGCGGACCCGGATCGTCGGAGGGCGGCGAGAGAAGGATGGAGGCGTCCTATGGACTGCTCTCCTTCTCAGGGAGGAAGGAGGAGGGGGGAAGCGGCGGGCGCACTGAGGACTCCTGGCGGGCCGGAGATCTCAGTCGTCCGACATGTACAGTTCTGGGAGGCGGGGCGGACGCTGGTGTCATTGCACGTCCCCACCTCTGTAACAAATAGTGGAAAATCGAGGCAGGCAAGGACCACCGTGCACATGAAGCCTTCCCCGGAGGACCTCACTACACCACCATCGCTGCGGGTCCCTGAACAGACACTGGCTCCATGGTCACCGTAGAAGGTGGCCGCGGCCCTGCCCTCGGGGGGGGTAAGCCGGGGGTGACTGAGGGACCTCGGCAGCCATAGACGGTGGTGGAGGTCTCCGGGGGCTGTGACCAGGGCTGATGAAAAAAAAAAAAAAAAAAAAAAGACGGGTCCTGCCAGGGGGAAAAAAGATAAAATAAAAAAAATATATATATATATATAATTTCAGTATTAAAAACAGAAATAATGTTACCCAATGGTAAATAAGTTTAGAGCAATGTAGACTTAGTCCTTAAGGGGGAGACTGTGAATAATTATAAAATGAACAAAATTAATCAAGTTACATTGGACGTAACTTCTGTAACACATTTTACAGTGAGTAGCTGCAATATTAGTTAACACTCAACTTTTTTATGTATTTACAGCTGCAGCTACAACTGATAACACCACCAAAAGATTAAAGGAAAAAAAAAAAAAGATTTTTGTCCTCTAGTCAACTTTCCTCCACTTATTATTACCCCTTCACTTCTGTGAATAATATAAGTAAGCTTAACAATAAAAATCCAGTTTCTCTAATGCTAAAGTTAGCACTGAACACAAAATAGAGATTACATATTAATTCAATTTAAAGTGACTGGTGACTAATGACAAAGGCTGCATCTTAACCCTTCATAGCTATTATACATAGTTTTAGCCATATTCAAAAATGTAAAAATGGAAACACTGAATTAAAGCCAGTAACATTTCATTCAAAATATAACATTGCAAGTAGCACCATAACAACACAATGTCCAGTCTTCTCTCAAGGAATACTTAGTCGGATAGCATAATCAAAAGCGTTTTGAGAAATTAAAATATGTCCTTGCTGGATAAAGTAGTATGAAAAGTCTCTTACTTTCATCTCAATTGTACATTTATAGATAGAGGAATATCTGCAGCGAATTAGCTGCACCAGTCTTAAAGTTTGTAAATCACCCAGTTTACTTCATAGATGAACTGTAATTTGATAATTTTTATTCCTTAGTTGAAAGTTGATGCTCGTTAAGTGGAATAGTGCTTCAAGAGCTTTCCTTGATGTGTGCTGTATCGGTGACTCCGGGGTCCAAATACATTTAATCCATTTTGTTTTCTGAGGAAATAGATGAATCTTGTTGAACTTTTTCAAGTCTGACTTACAATGAATTCAGAGAGTTGATCTGGGTTGAAGGATATGTACTTGGTTGCAAGTAAAAGAATTATGGCATTGCAGGGATACAGCAAAGAAAATGTGCCTCTGTTTTGCTGCACCTCAGAGCGATCTTCTATGAAATGACATTTTCTTGCTTGTGTTCGGGGCTGATGTCTGGATAAATACAGACCTTAGAGTCTTTAAAGTTCATTACACGTTTTAATCTTGCCTGCCTTATAATGCATTCATGATCACATTCCAATGCAAATCGTACCAAAACTGTTGCTAATTTAACTGATGTGTAACAGGATTTGCTACAGCTACCTGGGATTTGTCAAAGTGGGAGCAAAGCCTGAACACTTTAATTAATGGTGGCATTGTTTCTTGAGTGTAACCCAGGCAAGTGGACAAAAAAGAATTTAACAATGCGCCATGTAACTTGCTCAGTTTTCTAGATTAGGGAGAGCAACAATACGTGAGTTACACTTCCTTGCACAATTTTCAAGGTTCTCAGTTTTTGGAAACAGCAATGTTGTTCCATAGAATCGGATTAACAAGTGATAATGTAAATTTCAACTTTGTTGCAGTAGCAGTATGCTCTTTTTGTGTGTGTGTGTGCGTCTCTATAGCTTTTTCACTTTTGGCAGTATGGCCTTCCACATCTGCACATCTGAGCACCAAGGCATTGAGTTTCTCATTAAATTTACTGATTACTTGCATTAGCACCTGATAACTTTTATTCACTTCTCTTTTTTTTCAGTTGAATAAACTTTATTAAGGTTTTATGAATAAAGTGTAACAATACAATAAACTAACTATGAAAACAGTACATGAAGAAAAAAAACAAAACAATAAATAACAGCAAACAAGACACACCCACCAGCCCCCACCTGCCTCCCCTCACCCCCGCTCTGGAGCAGGAAAACCACGTGTAAATCCCTTCAGAGACCTAGGGAGCATTAAGTGATCCAAAATATAGACAGGGAAGAATAGCCAACATATAAAGATATCTGCATAACAAAACATCTCACACTGACACAAGGGAAAGAACACCTGAAAGGCACCATTGATTGGACCCATCAAAAGCAGACCAAGTTGGGACAAGAGAAATTTCCTATTCACCATGCAAAAGAAGTAAGGTATATAACGGTTCCCATATGTCTTTAAACATAGACAAGCGGTCTGCCATGCTGGCAAGCATTTTCTCTGCATGCAAGACAAACAAAATTTCCTTATACCATTCCAAATATGTAGGGACGGCCCAATCACACCAGTAGCTTAAGATAATTTTCTTAGCACAAGCCGAGACCAAAACCAACTGACTGTATTGTCAACCAATTAAAGTACCTCTATAAATCCCTAACAGGCAAATGTCCAGGGAAAATGTTTGTTCCAACCCCAAAAGTATATCAAGGTGTCTGCAAATGGTGTCCCAGAAGGATGTTACTGTCTCACATTCCCACAAAATGTATAACAAGGTGCCAGTGTCTTTACCACACCATGTACACAAATCAGATGGCGCCTTGCCCATTTTAAATAGTTTAACCGGGGTATAATAAAGATTGTGTAACAACTGAAACTGCCTTGGTAGTCAACCAGTGCCCACGTTTCATTAGCAAGTAGCGATCATGTAATTAAAAATTGATTGAAAAGCTGTCGCCCACTGAATATAATGGGGCACGCCTCCGCACTCTCACTGGCATCTCGTCATCGCACTAGTGAGCGCAGGGGCAGAGCTGGGTAGCACACAAAAAAAACCGGAAAGTCTATGGGATCCGGTTTCTACAGTTTTACAGAGGATATAACTTTTTATAGGCTGCATTCTCTTGGGAAAGCTTTACATATTCAGACTCCCGTGGCAGTAAGTCACTGTTTACTCAGTGACAGGGGCAGTACAGGATATATTGGTGGATCTCTTTAAAGAGACAATGATGCCAGCTGAGACAACCACTGTCCATCCAAACTGCAGTGACAGACACACTGGAACTCTTATTGCAATGGTGGTAAAGAACAGTTACGTACTCTCTGTAACAGTAAATTTTTGCGAGAATCTCTTTCATCAGGCCACACCTATGGAACTATAGCCACCAAGCATTAGTACCATGCAGAAACTTTTTTGCAAGCAGTCCACTAGGGGCCATATAAATGTGGGTGGCCTCTTTCCTCCTCAGTTTTCTGCCAGAGATCATGCTCAGAGGAACTCCCTCAAGGGAACCAGGAGAGAAAGCAAATTATTCCAGCTACCAGGTGAGGCTGGAAACAGCAGGTAGATCATCCTGGAGAAAGAGCCCAGAGGAAGAGTCAGGAGTTATACAGCTCTATGTCTGAGAGGGACGGTAGGGTGAAGGCATTTCTTGATAAAAGAGGTTCTCTCAAAGATCTACCGTTAAAGTGAGTATGTAGTTGTTCTATCTTCTTCGAGGATATCTCTTTTATCTCGCCACACCTATGGAATGAGTACAAAGCAGTACTGACAGAGAAGTAGTCTGGGTGGATGGAGCCTAGAGGCCTAAGAAATCATACCTTGGAGTGCAGCTATGCCTAACCCAGTTCTTTTTCTTGAGGCAATGTCCAGACTGTAATGTTTAGTGAAGGTGTAGACAGTGCTCCGGGTGGCAGCTACACAAACCTCAGCATCAAATTCTTGAAACAGGCAATAGAAGTGGCCATGCCTCTAGTTGAATGACCACGAACAACTCCAGGAAGTTCCTTACTGTACTTCCTGTAACAGAAAGTAATAAAGTTAGCCAACCATTAGGACAGGCGCTGTTTAGAAACAGAAGCACCCTATTTCTCAGAGGCAAATTAAACAAAAAGCTGCAAGTATATCCTGCTTCCCCTGGATTGGCATACTCAGGAAAATAAATTGGCAGGTGGATGGTTTGATTCAAAGTAAACTCAAACACCACTTTTGGTAGAAACTTAGGATTAGTATGTAAAGACACCCTGTCTTTATGGAAAATCAAATAAGGAGGCTCACACATAAGAGCCAGAGGCTCTGAAATTCTTCAAGCAGAAGTAATAGCAACTAAAAACAATGCTTTCCAAGACTGAAAGCAAGGGCTACAAGTCACAGCTGGCTCAAAAGGAGCCAAAGTAGGCTTTTGTAATATGAAATTCAGGTCCCAAGCCAGGACTGGATTGCAGATAGGAGGCTTCAAGTGCAGAATGCCTCCAAACAACATACCAGCCACCTCCAGTTGAACAACTGTACAATCATTAATAGGCGTGTGTAAAGCTGAAATGGCAGCCAATTGTACTTTAATGGAAGAGAATAGCAATCCTACATCTGATAAGGACAGCAAATACTCTAAAAACCTGGTTTACCAGACATGTAAAAGGGACTAGTTGATAAGAAATGGCCCACAAAGCAAACTGCTTCCACTTCATGGACTAGAGGGCTCTAGTGAAAGGTATTCTGGCAGCCACCAGAATATCAGCCGCCTTTTGAGATACCCCAGACCTAGCTATGGCTATGTCCTCAGGAGCCATGCATGGAGATGGAGAGACATGAGGTCCAGATGGACCACGGCTCCCTGTTCTTGTGACAGCAAGTTCTTGCACAAGGGCAGAGGTACTGGTGGTTCAACTGCTACAACAAGGGGAACCAGATCTGATGAGGCCAACGGCGAGCAATGAGTATCAACGTTACTCCTTCCATTTGGAGCATGATTAACACCCTCTGGATTAGAGGAAGGGGAAGAAAGGCATAAAGGAACCTCCCCTTCCAAGAGAGGGACAATGCGTCTTGCCAGAAAACTCCAAGTCCTGCAACGAGTGAGCAGAAAAATGACAATTTTGCATTGTGTGGGGATGCAGAAGGTTCCAACTCTGGATGACCCCACCCTTCGAACAGGTCTTCTGCCACTGAGATCACCAGTTCCCAATCATGCATCCTGGATTTTGACCTGCTTAGTTTGTCTGCCAAGACATTTCAGACACCTGGAACACGAACTGCCATGAGTTCTAGACCGTGTTCCAGAGCCCAATACCAAACTCTCATCACTTCTCTGCATAGGGGGTAGGAGTGAGTTCCACCTTGTCAGTTTATGTAGTGCACCACACTGATGTTGTCTGTTTGCAGTACCATATGTTCCAGGCACAGGTGAGTCTGGAAGGCTTGTAGACCATACAGAACAGCCCTCATTTCTAGGATGTTTATGTGGAGGGTGCGCTCCACCATCATCCAAGTGCCCTATGACTAATGAGGCTCCAAATGAGCCACCCAGCCCATCCCTAAGGCATCTGTCATAAGGATCTGATGAGGAGAGGGGATCAGGAATGGAACCCCCTTCAGTAGATGATCAGGTTCCTACTGAAGCACCTTCCAGACAGAAGTTGTTACTAGAACCTTCTGTTCCAGATCGTCGAGTGTGTTGGTCCCACTGGACCCTTAATATCCACGGAGAGATCTGCATCTGCAGTCTGGCCAGTGGTGCAGTAACAATGGTGACTGCCATTGGACCCAATAGTCTCAGGAATCTCAGGGCTGTGACATACCTGTTGTGGTATACCATCTGGGCCTGCACAATCAGGCGTCTGGCCCTGTCCTGAGGCAGGAAGGCTAAACCTTGGACTGTGTCCAGAATTGCCCCATATACTGCAGGCACTGACAAGGGGTCAGGACTGATTTTGGCACACTGATCATGATTCCTAGGGCATCGAACAACTGTCTGGCATCCTAGAGTCAGGTAAAGTTGCTCTTTGGACTGAGCATTGAGCAGCCAATCGTCCGGATAAGGGAATACATATAGTTCCTCTCTCCTGAAAGCTGCTGCCACCACTGCTAAGCATTTGGTAAATACCCATGGCACAGAAGATGAGCAAAAGGGAAATACCCTGAACTGGTAATGTCCCCCTGGAAAAGGAACCTGAGGTACTTCCTGTAAAGGGTATAGACTTTGATATGCATGCAAGCATCCTGTATGCCTAGTGAACATATCCAGCCCCTTTGTTGCAGTAGTGGCAACAGGTTTTGTAGAGTGATCATTCTGCAATTGTACCGAAAAAAGAGGTTCAGATTTCTTAGGTCCAGTATGGGCCTCAGGCCCCTGTATATTTGGGGGCTAGGAAGTAGTGAGAACAGAACCCCTGGTTCCTTTGTTCCCAAGAAACTGGCTCTATAGCCCTCTTTCACATTAGGGTCTGTAACTCCTCTAGCAGCACCAGTATGGGTTCTAGACGATAGGCTGAAGGGACTGGTGGGTGATCTGGGAGAAGCTCCAGCAGTTCTAGAGCATGACCCTGTTCTATTATCTGCAGGACCCAAGCATCTGATGTGACCTTCCTCCACTGGTCCAGGTGGAGGGAGTTGCGACCCCCTACTATCACCTCCAAATGTATTGGAGGGTGGGGGTCTAGAAAGGAGTCATAGAGATGATTCCACCTCTGGGGGCTTTTGAATGAGCACCTGGAGTGGGTCCTGGGGCAGGCAGAGCTGATCCTCCACTGCTTTTGCTTTGATGACTGGCTCCTGAATGGTGTCTGTTACTAACCAGACAAAAGGGCACACTCTGCCTACTTCTTGGTTGTGTATGATAGAGGAAGTGTACTGATTTTAGAGTCCTGAACGAAGCCTGAAGATTTGAGAGGATATCATGAACATCTGTCCCAAACAGTTTAGATCCTCTGAATGGGGTATTTAAGATGGATTGTTATACATCATTAGCAAATCTAGCCACTCTCAGCCAAGAGTGTCTCCTTAGACACCAGAGACTGCTGCTCTAGCAGAAGCATCCGAGATGTCACAAGTAGATCTCAACAGATGCTTACCCACAGCTGGCTGGAGGGTCTTTAACAGCTTCTGCTTGGGAGCACCCTCTGGGAGGGCTTAGACAGCAGCTTTGGCCTTCCTTCAGAGGGTATTTTGGTACTTTGCTATATAGGCCGGGTAGTTTACAATTCTAAGGCCCAAGGTGGGAGAAGCAAAGGCCCTCTTCCCCAGGACAGCTAACCTCCTGGATTCCCTGTCAGGAGGGAGAGATCTGAGACGTTTAGGCACTTCAGACCTATCAAAGGCTGCATTTATCACAACAGAATCAGCCACGGGTTGGCCTGCAAAAAATGGCCTACCAAAGTGAGCCTGGTACAGCTTGTCTGCCTTCCATGCAACGGCAGGAATCATATTAGGTCTATGGCAGGCTATAGAGGGGAAATCCCGATAGGTGGGGAATCAGGTAGCTCTAAAAATTACACCAAATTCCTCTTGGTGATATCGTTATGGCAGAACTGCATTCTGCCAGTCCGATAATCCCGGTGGAGGGATGCCATTCCTATCTTCTTTTACCTACTGAAATCTGTTGCGCAACAGTATATTCCTGAACTATACATTACCTTTTTCCACCCCTGGCGTAGGTTGGTCACCTAAGTCAATCTTTTCAATCTCTCACTAAACATTTTTCCTGCCACTTTTATTTCTAGTTTCTATATTTCCATCCCTCACCAAGAACTCTCCCAAATCATGCACCAGGATAAAGCTGGAGGCAGTATAGTACAGTGGTTTAAGGCTCTGAGCTGCAAATCTGGAGACCTGGGTTTGAATCCCACAGCCCCCACTTGCATACTGTGTGACCCTGAGCAAGTCACTTAACTTCCATGTGCTCCCAGGTTGCACCTGTAAACAAGCTTTCAGCTTAGTGTGTCTCACCTGGTTAAACAATTGTGGAAAAAAAAAAGCTAGCTGATAGGAATGAAATAAGGTGCTGGTTGAATAAAATGCATAAGAATAAGTAAAGTGCACAGAGTGCATTCTGTGCCATATTATGAGTTTAAAGTGCTGCAGTGCTTAATTAAGTTAATGCTTATGCCATTTGTATGTATATGATGTAAGAATGTTTAGAAATGTTTAAAATGGCAGTTTAATACAAAATTACATCCACTTTGATAGGTGGATTATAGTTACAAATGGAGCGACAAACTGTAACTTTTACTTTTGCTGCCACTCGGTATTTATGTAAATAATTACTGATGCCCTGTATTATTAGGACTCCCGGCTGCTGGCTTTGTATAAAATATGCTGTAGAATTGTGCCAGCTAACCATGGAGGAGTCAGTGGCATGTGTTCAGCCAGTCCAGGTCGCTAGACAGGCAGGCTTTCACAAGTAATCTGTGCCCTCTGAAAAGCGAGCACTTGAAAATAAAAAGGAACTAGGCTGTCCCTGGACATAAAAGCTACAGCCCAGTATAAAAAGAAATAAAAAGAGGCTTACCAAAGCTATGCAGAGCCCCAAAACAGAGTAGCTAGGTAATGATCGTCTAGCAGTGTGCTGCTCTGCTACAACATAGAAAACAAATGATTTAAAGGGACAGAAACGTCCCTATGTATGGAAATGCTATACAGTTGAATAAGGAGAGGGCTGCAAGATAAACTAAACACAATAAAGCAATTAAACAAATTAAAGAATAAAGAGACACTGCAGGTCTCTAAAGGAGCCCCATTATGTATAGAGCCATGAGATATAAATTTAAGGGCTAGTGCCCATATACTATAACAATACAGCACATGTATAAATGCAATAAATGTTTGCACTGTTTGCATATATAGAAAATAAGGGAGTTCCCATAAGTAAAACCTCAGGAAGGAGATTTCCTACAGAGGGAATTGCCATAAACAAAACCGTATTATATTATAGAGGAACCATTTCCCTATTTAGGGACCATTCTAGAACACATTGGATGTTATGGGAGGGATTTTCCCATAAGTGGGAGGGCTATATAAGCCCTCCTCAAATATCAAGAGTCAGATTAGCTAACCAGTCTCACTTACCTGAGGTTAAGGTAAGAGGAAGGACCTGTGCCTGAGACAGGGAATTTGTTTCAAGCAGCAGAAAAGCTGAGGTTTGAATTTTGAGATACCTGATGTAAGGTGGAATTGCATTATGCTACTGTTTATTTTCTAGTTCTGTTTGAACTGTTTATTGCTATTTATTATTTTTGTATTTTTATACTTTTTCATAAAATAAAAGACACTGCAGGTGTGTTGTACCCTATTACTGTGTCTTGCGTTATCTTTGCATACCCACATACCTGCGACAGTCTTTCTCATCTGATTCAAATCCCATGGCAGACTGAAGCTGCTGCATCATGGAGATGAATGAGGGGTCTTCGGGGGACTTGGGAGTATATACAACAGACTCCTCACTCCCTGTGGAAACAGTGGATCTTGTCCTCATAGGCACACTCCACACAGTCTTCTTCCTTCTCTTCCTCTTGAATCATGAGGTCAGGGTTATATTCCTGATATTCGTCGATGGCTTCTATGGGCCTCAGAGAAGGGATAGAAAAGGCTACTGATCTGCGATAAGGCACAGGGCATGTCGACTGCTAAGGCATTGACAGTAGGGCTTACCTGGCATGCTCCGTTGATGCTGCTCCTGTAGCAGGAGGAGGAGGAGGAGGTAGCAGGCACTGTAATAGCTCTGCAAAGGACGAAAGCACAGCCGGCATGTCGGTGCCAGCCTGTACTACATGGACACTCTAGGATGTCGATGGGGAGGGTGCTGTCCCTGATACTGACACTGACAGTCCTTCACCAGCCACAGTAGGTAGGGGACACTCACAGCCTGGCCCAACTTGGAGGGGTCAGAGGTCCAGGCAGCTGGAGCCGTTGTTGCTGAGGTGGTCAGTGGTGCAGTAGCAGTCGCACTGGGTTGCAGGGGCAACTGAGAACATACCAGAGAGGATTTCTCCTTACTCCTTTCTCGCTCTTACAGTTTGTACTTATGTTGCCCAGTGCCTTTATCCCAGGACTTCAATGTTCTGAAGCTCGAGGAGTGGTTTAGTGACGTGGTGGAGCTCTTTTCCTGGAGCTCTTTCTCCATCCTGGCTACCTGCTATTTTAACATGTGAGTTTCCAGGGTGTTCTTTCTGCATCACTGGATAGCAGTGTTAAACTTAAGGCAGAGCTTGCAGGTCTTAACATTATGGGCCGCTCCGAGGCAGCACACACAAACACTGTGCGAGTCGCCCAAATAAATCTTTTTACCACACTCGCAGTATCTAAAGAGCTTAATGCGTTCTTTAGACAACATACACGTCAGCATCAATCACTTTTAAAAAGTGATAGCAAACTAGGAAGAGAAATTATGGTGGATGGCAGGAAAAGAACTGAGAAGGGAATGGGCTGCCTACGTTTATATGGGAAGTGTCGAAGTAGAACATCGTTGTGGGCAGCCCCAAGCGGACTGCTTGCAAAAACATTTCTGTGTGGTCCTAGTGCCTGACAGGTATAGTTCCACAGGTGTGGCCTGAGATATTCTCAAAGATGATAATGTGGATCAGTCCAAACTTTCCTGTCAAACAGGGTTATCCACATGGAAGTGTGTCATGCATCCTCAGCAAGGTATAAAATAAGTGGGTTTGCAGCACAATTTGTGACCAAAATACTGGAAAACGTAAATTGCAACTTGATTTTCAGCAATTGCTAATCAATCTATAGGGCTGCTGTCCATTTACAATAATCAGTGACTCCCTTTATTTCCCTGCATGCTTTGCTCCTTCTAACCACCAGCCTGCAGCAACTCCACCCATACCTGGGTGGAGGTACATACATACACTGGGGGATGATGCAACGTGAAAGAGAAGGAGAGGGTTGAGGTGCACATGGTGGAAATAAAAACAGTATAAAAAACAGCCGTAAGAGCTACAACTTAATTCAAATGGTGGTAATCCCTAAAAACCATCTGCCTGGCCACATTTATGATTCTGATTGCTACCAAATACTGCAGAATCCACTTCTGTAAATCACTCAATCAATCAAAATCTTTATTTCATCAGGTGAACATTGTTGAGCAAAGCTCATTTTCAAGATGGACCTGTACAGAATACATAGACATTGGGTACAACAGGCAACAATTCAAAGTTAAAAATGGCATAGTAATTGCAGTAAACAGATTGATAGTATAGCAAAACGTAGACATAATATTTACAGAGTAAAGGACATTTCAGTGATTTATGCATTGATTATAAAAAACAGTACTCGGGTACAAAAGCCTAGGGCTAACAAAGGAGGAGGGAGGATGAGGAAATAATAATACAGAACCGGGTCTTAGGATGATGCCTGGGGGGGAGTAGAAGCAGTAAGTGGACACTAGGGAGGAGACAAAGGAAAGAGGAAGTGGAGTAGCCTAAGGAGGACTGATAAAGTGAAGCAGATTAAGTGCAAACGCTAGGTTGGGGGTAACAGAGGAGGTCAGGGAAGGTGGTAAAATGGTCTGGAGTTTGTTTTGGTATTAAGTGCGTATGCCAAGCATGCCAAGTCATGAACAGGTGATAGTGTGGATGTATTATATGGAGCCTAAAGAGGACTGATAAGTGCAGGGGGTGCTGCTGTCTTTCTGGATTTTAAACAGAGGTGCATAAAATATGACATACTAAAGCCTCAGACAAAAGTCTGAAAAAAGAAACAGCAGTAAACAGCAGTAGACGGAGCCATTTTATTTCACAACTGCTGATTATATTGATACAGGATGATTAAACCACCAACTGGGGAGTTAGTGATTCAATTGCACTGTATTAGTGCAATTAGCAATTGTGAAATAAAGTTGCTCCTGTTTCAGCATCTATCGGTTTACCATTGTTTCTCTGTACAGATTTTTGCCTCAGGCTTTTGTGTGCACAGTTTATTGTGCCTATCTAATGATCAGTATAGCTCTGGCCTGTAGTGGTGCACCATCAATGACATGCAGTGCTGTGGCATGCAGGAGAAGTATTCAAGGTAAGAGGCATCAGCTGACTCTTCTAGATGTCTGTAAGGATAAAGCAAGTGATAGCAACACCCAGACATGCTAGCAGGTCAGGCTGAAGGCTGGGGAAGTTGTGTATTGTTCTAGGGTCCTCCGTACAAGTCAAATAATTAAGTTGAAGGGGTCAAGGCGTGTAACTGCCCCAAAACAAGCCAAGGGCAAGGGTGCTGCATGTGTCGGCAGGTCATATTTAAAGGAGGGGGTGTTTGTTTTTTTATTTTATTTGTGCCTGAACATGGCAGATTATGAATACGAATATTCGAATGTGCCAGCAGAAACAGACCACCCAGTCTATCTAAGTCTGCTCGAGTGTGCAGCTAGCATCCCTAGTTTGCAGCTGTCCCACCCTTCCCCTTTGTCATCCCACTGCTGCCCCCTACCTCCCCCACCCTCATCATCCCCTGCTCCCTGTCCTATGCCCTTTTAAAGCTGTTCACAAATTTACATGATATCACCCATGCTGGTAGTGTGTTCCATTTTGCTACCACTCTGTCCATGAAATAGTGTCTCCTCATTTCCCTCCTAAATCTTCCCCCCTCTATTCTTAGCCTGTGACCCTCCCCCGCCTTACCTTAAAGATCCCATCTGCCCCATCCATACTGATTCCCCTCCGATACTTGAATGTCTCTATCATGTCCCCCCTGTCCCTTCTATCCTCCAGGGTGTACATATTCAGATCTCCCTGCCTGCTCTCATAGTCTCTCCCTTCGATTCCGCATATCATCTTTTTGCCCTCCTCTGCACCTCCTCCAGTACCCTGATATCACGCTTTAGGTACAGATTATAACATCTTTTAGCAATTGCTAATCAAAACCTAAAGACTATAAATCCTTCTTTTTTATTATTAGTAATTCTGCTTAATCATGTTGCTGGAACTAATTTATGCCTTGTCTTTGAGCAACAGGGCAGCTTCTAAAGTAATCTTGTACTCCTCATGTCACACGGTCCTAAACACTAACAGTTACACAGCTAAACAACTAATAGTTCTCACTGTGTCTGGTGTATTTAAACCTTTTTTGTGTATTTTATTGTAAACAGTAACAGATACCTTTACAGATTATAGCTAAAGTAAGCCCTTGCCCTCCACCACTCGTAACAGGGCTTTCATCCAGACTAAACTTTTAACTCCAAAATAATATCAATAAACAGCCTCAAGACTACATAGTAAAGTTAGAATGCACACCCTTAAAGAGCTGGAGGCCGAAAGACAGTTGGGCGCAAGGTGCAGCGCAAATGTTTGCACTGTGCTTTGTACCTGCTCATGGGACCCAGGATGGCACACTCAATCAGGCGCTAACCGACTGAATACGAGCCATGTTGGGACAGCGCTAAGTCAGGTAGTGCCATCCCAACATGGCTCCCAAAGTTGGCCCCAAGAGTTGATAGTGCTGAAGCACTGTCTGCAAATTTCAAAGGTACCCATGCAAATGAGCCCACTGAGCAAGCAAGGCACTAAGGGGCCATCTGCATGCCCATTATGGGCCTATCTGCATGGGTAGTGGAGATAGGTAGTGCGGCACCACCCCCCCATCCATGATAGTGGCTGCTATCCCTGGTGCTGGTGGCTCCCCCCTCCAATCTCACCCCCAATGTGACGATAGTAATCCCTGGTGGTACTGGTTCCCCCTTCCCCCCAATCACCAGCCCCAATGTACATAAAATATGCCCTGGCACTATTTGGTGCTAGTGGCCCCCTCCAATCTCACCCCCAGCGTGACAATAATAATCCCTTGTGGTACCCCCCCCATCGCCCAGCCAAAAGCATTACATAAAATATGCCCTGGTGCTAGCGGTCCCTGCCTCCTCAATCACCAGACCCAACATCGAAAAATATGCCCTGGTGTTAGTGATCCCCCCACTTCCTCCAATCACCAGCCCCAATTGTAAAATAAAATTCCCTGGTGTTAGTGCCCCCCATCAACAGCCCTGACGGTAAAATAAAATTCCCTGGTGTTAATGGTACCATCCCCTCTGATTGCCAGCCCCAACAGCAAAATAAATTCTCTTGTGCTAGTGGTCCCCCCTCCCTCCGATCGCCAGCCCCTCTGTGACAAAAAAAATATGCCTGGTACCAGTTGTCCTCCCTCCTATCGACTGCCAGCCCAGAAGTGCAAAAAAAAAAACAACCTCCCTGGTGTCCAGTGCTACCTTCCCTCTGCGGCACCATACCCCCTCCAACACACACACTCACTGTAGCACTATCCACGGGAGCACACGGTGACTGGCACAGCCATCCTCACACCTCCTCAGCTGGCCACCGTATGTATAGGCAGGGAGTGTGTCTCTTATTTACAATAAGAGTCGTGACTGCCTGCCTGCACATACGGCAGCCAGCTGAGAAGGTGTGAGGAGGGCTGTGCCAGTCATCGTGTCCTCCCACACCATCTGCGGATAATGCTACGGTAAGTGGGGGTATGCCCGTGCGACGGGTGGGGTGGGGCCCACTGGGCACCATGGAAGTTGTTTTTTTTTTTTTTTAACTACTGAGCTGATAATTGGTGGGAGGGCAACACTGGCACTTCAGATTTTTTGTCACAAAGGGCTGGTGATCTGAGGAGGGGAGACCACCAAGCGCCAGACAATTTGTTATGTGTGGTGGCAATTGGAGAGGGACCATTAACCAACGATTTTATTTTACTATCAGGGCTGGTGATCGGAGGTGGGGGGGGCCACTAGCACCAGGGAATTTTATTTTGCCGTCGGGGCTGGCGAACAAAATGGGGTGACCAGTAGCACCAGGGAATTTTATTTTACCACCAAAGCTGGCGATCAGAATGGAGGGACCCCTAGCACTAGGGAATTTTATTTTACCATCGGGACTGGCGATCAGAATGGGGGGACCACTAGCACTAGGGAATTTTATTTTACCATCGGGACTGGCGATCAGAATGGGGGGACCACTAGAACTAGGGAATTTTATTTTACCATTGTGCTTGCAATTGGGGGGAGGGGGTGCCACTAGCACCAGGGAATTTTATTTTACTGTCAGGCTGGCGATTGGGGAGACCACTTGCACCAGAACATATGATTTAAACAGCGGAGTTGTTGATCGGGGGGTACCACGGACCACAGCACCAGGTATGTTCCCCCAGCAGACAACCAGCTGGTTGGCTGAATTACCTCTGGCAACCCCTAGGGCTGCATGGAATAAGGTTTTCATCTGCAGTATTTGTGCAGTGCAAAAGGATAGCACAAACCCTTTTGCGCCAGGCAAATCTGATGAATATCGGCTTACAGAGATATTCCTGTCATTGCCTGACTATTTTCATACCCCCTTTTGGTTTGCACAAGTGCTACCCCTGTTTTCCAGTACAACAGAGCTCAATTTGAGTGGGCAAACACTGGTTAGCACCCACGCAAATTTCTCAATATCAGGCCCTTGGTGTTTACTTCTAACAAATAGACAACTATTTTATTTATTTTATTTTGATGTGTTTGTAATTATTTTGTACTTGTATAACAAAATATTTGTTACTGCAGTGAAACAAGTGGATTCTCATCTTTGCTTTTCACACCGCTAGTAAAAAGAATTCAGTAGAATTCAGGTATTGTGCTGTCAAAAACTGCCAACTACTTAGGAGCCCAATTTATTTCAATGAGAAACTAAATATTTTTTTTCTATGTTTTCCAAAAGAAAGAGATATTTTTTCAGCAACAAACTCTGCCTTTTACATACTTGCACTACTGTGGAATGTCTGTATGATTTTACAATTTTTGCAACAGTATTTGGTTTCTCTTTTCTTCTTCCCAAGTAAAATCTGGCTATGAAGAAAATATCACCTGTTAAATTATAACAAACATTGCAGGTTAAAGGAAATTTCCGATCTGAGGGGGCTACTCACATATTGTGTAGCTGCCCTCAGCAACAGAGCAGCAGTTGTTTAATTGATAACATACTTACATATTTGCAGTACTGTTTGTAATTTTGTCTGAAGTTGGCCTCCGAATATTTTCAAGAGTTGCAGTCCTGCCGCCACGCCTGCCAGTGTCAGCCAATGAATGACGTGACCAGGAGAGCGCATACATGTTCAGTACTCATTTGTCGCTGAGCAGCTTTCAGGGTGAATAGCGATGCAGCAGACCGCTGACCAACAAGGACCTTGTTAGTCAAGCGGTGTCCTCCTTTACGTCCAACTGGCCACCCTGAAGCATAAAAACTTTAGGAAAAGAAGCCCCATTCACTATCGAAGCGCACTTGCTTGCCTCCCTGGTCACACATCATTATGTGCTTGAGCACGGGGCGCATATGGACTGCAACCTTTGAAAATATTCAGAGAGCCCAGCTACAGACAAAATTAAGAGTAGTACTGCAAATATATGAGGTACTATTATCAATTAAAACCTGGCTACAATAACTGTCGCTGAGGGCGGCTACCACAATATGTGAGTGGTACCTGCTTTCAGCTACATCGGAAAATCACTTTAACAAAAATCACATATTTCTATTATATATAATATTCTGGTAGTAGAAAGCATTATTTCTCTATAAAAATCTGAAAACAGGTTTGCAATTTCCCATTGCAATACACTGCCAGCCTTGGCAGTAACACTTCTCTGACATCATAATACAAGCATTCCATAGGTTTCTTTTAATAGTAGTTGGCAAACTACACATAACACAATAAAAATATAATTAAGAAACAAATAAAAGCAAAGTGATTATGCTAGCATCTAAAGGCCCCAAATCTTCATTTTTTAAAGACATTCATCCTTACCGAACATTTGCTCTTTAATACTGAACTATGCAAACACAGATACTGCATGGAAAATGTGTTGGAATTTATTTATTAAAATATATTTCATTAGGGTATCTAAGGTAAGGAGGATAGTTTCTTTAGAATGGGTTCCTTCCCAAGGGTAGGTTTAAAACACAATAAAGTGCAATCTGTAAAATACGGAGACAACCGACAATGAAGAATGTGTTCTTTAAGAACACGTAAGCAAGGATTTTTAACAGATATGAAAATGCAAACTCAGTCTATAGGATGCTAGACCAGCTTGTAAGCAAAGTAATCCAGTATGCACTTGCATGAACAGTGCACGTTTAGCAGTTTCAGCAGGTTTAACAAGCATTTGTCAATGCCATGTGTTGCTTGCTGTCATTAGCAGTGGAAGTGCAGGAGTTAGACAGATGCAGTATAGGAATGGCACTGAAGTATTGAACTGACGCCAACTCCACCCTGCAGAGATGGACAGGCATTGGGGTGTACCTCTGGGTCATCGCCCATAACGGTCACGACATTTCACCTCACCCTACCCTGCAGACACTTACAAGTGTCAAGGTGTGCTTTGGAGTGTTCAGGCTTTACACTCACCTCATTCCATAAGGAAATACACTGCAGTGGGTGCAGTATAGGAGAATGGGGTGAACTCTGGAGCCAAAGGGTCCAAGGAGCACCTTGATGCCTGCCACTGGCTGCAGGGTGGGGTTGGAATGGCATCAGCATTACTGCTGACAATCCCAAATCACACCCAACGCTTTTCAGTCCCTACAGGGTAGGGCGTTATGGTCAAAAACCCTAACATCCTGGGTGTTTCTTGGTATTTTTACTCCAAGTTTTCAACATAGGCTTTTTGTGACCCCACCGCATGAACAGTGACATTATCAGCTTGTTAGCCGAAAGGTGACTTTGCTCAACAACTGCGCCACTTGGCACCACAGGTGCAAAAACACATTTCAAACAGGATGTGAAAAATGACACCTGTACTGTTCATGAAGAGGTGTAAAAAATGGCAATGTTAAAAATATACTGGTGAAGTCACGAGCGTGCATAGAAACTGCGCAACGCACACCCGTAATGTAATTAGTTTGGGGATATTTTACAGCAGATTTTCAACATAGGCATTTGGGACCTCCACTCATGAACAGTGTCACTGTGATGTTCTTAATCTGTCCCGAACACTGTTTTCCCACAACGACCACGCTATTCTGCACCGGAAGTGTAAAACACATTTTGACCAGGGTGTGAAAAACTGACAGCCGTACCGTTCATAAGGAGGTGTGGAAAAATGGCAATGTTGAAAATCTGAACTGAAAATATTCTGAATTCGTGAATTTACGAGGGTGCGTGGAAACTGCACAATGCATGCTCGTAACACAGTCTTTTTATGGACGTTTGTCACCAAATTTTCAATACAGCCAGTTTAAGACATCTGATCATGAACAGTGTCACTGTGATTTTCTTAATCTGTCCCAAACATTGATTTAGCACACCAACCGCGCCACTGTGCGCTACATGTGCGAAAACACATTTCGGGCAGATGTCAAAAATAACAGCTGTACTGTTCATAAGGAGGTGTGGTAAAATGGCAATGTTGACAATCTGGAGTGAAAATATTACAAATGGTCGAAGTTATGAGCATGCGTAGGAACTGCACAACGCATGCTTGTAAAACAGTCATTTTGGGGAATTTTTTCACCAAATTTTCAACATAGGGTTTTTGGGGCCTACCTCATGAACTGTGACACTGTCGCTTTCATTAATCAGTCCTGAAAGGTGGTCTCATGTGAAGTGACCATGAAATACAGGTTACTCACCTGTAACAGGAGTTCTAGGAATGGTATATGTTGTTCATCCACACTTATTGGCAGGTTCCTTGCTGCTTTAAATCTTGCCGGAAGGTCTTCAAGCTGGCTCCTCCCACCCACCCGGGTGGGAAAACTCTCGGCTCCGCCCCATGACACCAGATCTGGCCCGCTGGAAGCTCAGGTTGTGCGTCGAAGCCGGGGAGGTCGGGTGGGTCGTGTGAATGAACAACATACCATTCCTAGAACTCCTGTTACAGGTGAGTAACCTGTATTTCTAAGGACATGGATATGTTGTTCATCCACACTTATTGGCAGACTCCTAGCAGTTCTCCAGGAGGAGGGAGCCACATTACACTCTACTTAGGGAATAAAGACTGAGAACTGAGGCTCCAAAACCAGCATCCCGCGTGACTCAAGGTCGATGTGGTAATGGGTAATAAAGGTGTGCTGACTTCAAGTAGCAGCCCTGCAGATTTCCTGGATAGGGACGTCCCTGGAAGCAGCCACCGATGCAGCAGTATGACGGGTAGAATGAGCTCTTATCCCTCTGGGAGGCTCCATGCCCGCCAACTTATAGCAGAGATCTATGCAGGAGGTGACCCACCTGCTTATCGTCCGCTTGGCTGCAGGTCTGCCAGGTGCGGCTTCAGCGTAGGTGACAAACAGCTGGCGAACCTCTCCTCGAATTTCAGCCGTGCGCTCCTTATAATAAGCGAGCGCCCTTCTAGGGTCCAAAGTATGGAGCCTGTATTCGGCCTCCGAGGTGTGATTGGGGTAGAACAACCGCAGAGTCAACACCTGGTTAAGGTGAAACTCCGACACCACCTTTGGAAGGAATTTCGGGTGGGGGCGCAGGACAACCTTGTCCCTGTGGAAGACCAGGTAAGGAGACTCAATGCAGAGCCTGGAGTTCTCCCATCCTTCTGGCTGATGTGATAGCCACCAAGAAGGCGGTCTTCCACGACAGGTGAGAGAGTTCACACATGCGCATTGGTTGAATGGCTTGCCCATGAGCTTCTGCCAGTACCAGCAGTAAATCCACGGAGGTGGAGGTTCTCGACCGAGGGGAAATGTGATCAAGGCCTTTGAAAAGCGCCAGACCACCTTCTCCTGCGCTAATCGACTGCTCCCCTCGCCCGCGCCCGTAAGCAGAGATGGCTGCCAGGTGCACCTTTAGGGTCACACCTAAGCCCTTGACTAGAAAGGACCATAAATAGTCCAAAATGCTTGCCAAGGAACAGGAGGAAGGGTCCAAGCCCTTACTCTGACACCAAATGGAAAACCTCTTCCATTTGAAGGCATAGCATTCCTGGTCGACTCTTATGGGACGCCTCCAACAACATTGAGGACCTCGGAAAGACCCAAGGCCTGGAACTCTAGCCCAGGAACCAGGCCGTCAGGTGCAGGGATGAAGGTCCGGATGGAACACCTTCCCCTGATTGACTGAGAGCAGGTCCGGGCCAGCTGGAAGCTGCCTCGGGAGCCTGTAGCTGAGGTTGAGGAGATCTGGGTACCAGAACTGGCGGGGCCAGTCTGGGGCTATCAGAATCACCTGCGCCTTGTCCCTCCTTGTCTTGAGAAGCACCTTGTGAATCAAGGAAATGGGGAAAGGCGTAAGAGCCCAGGGTCCACAGCCTCGAAGGCATCCCCTGCAGCGAGCCCTGCTGAGGCGGGCATGAAACAGCCTCAGCCGCATTCTCCCTGAGGCAAACAGGTCCACCTGAGTATGCCCCAGTGGAGAACAGATCTGTACTACCTCCGCAGAGAGACCACCGTGAGATGCAGCCCCATCCGGCTCAGGGCATCGGCCAGGGTGTTGGAGGCTCCTGCCACATGAATGGCTAGGAGATCCGCCTCCAGGCTGCGCACGAGTGACCAAATGCGGAGAGCTTCCTTGCATAGAAGCATGGAGCGCGTCCCGCCCTGGCGGTTCGGGTAGTACATGGTCGTGGTATTGTCCGTCTGGACTCGGACCACTTGACCCCGGAGAAATGGAGCAAAGGCGGTGAGAGCTAGGCGGACCACTCGGAGCTCCAGCAGGTTGATGTGGCATCAGGACTCCCGCGGGCACCAGAGGCCGTGCACTCGCTGTTCCCCCAGATGGGCACCCCAACCCATCAGAGAGGCATCGGTCGATAGAGAGACCGTCGGCTCGGGGCGGACAAACAGGATGCCCTCCTGCAGATGGGATGGAACGGTCCACCACTGGAGAGCGTTCCACATCTCCTGGGTCACTGTCACTAGCTGGTCCAATGGATCGCAGCGTTGTGACCACCGGCTGGCCAGTCCCCACTGAAGGGTGCATGTGCCAGCGTGCCCAACGGACCACGCTGGTACAGGCCGCCATGAGACCCAGGAGGCGCAGGAAGTCCCGGGCAGGGCGCGATTGCCCAACCAGAAATGATTGGGCAAAGGAGGTAAGAACCTCGGCCCTGTCCGCCGGGAGCCATGCTCTGGCTCGAAGAGAGTCGAGCTCTGCCCCGATGAACAGGATCACCTGCTTCGGCTCGAGTTCCGACTTGGCCTCGTTGATGAGAAGGCCGACTTGAGAGCAAACCTGGAGGCCAGATCTCTGGACCGCTCCACCTCCCATCTGGAGGGCTGCTATCAACCAATCGTCCCGGTAAGGTACACTGACCCTCAGCGCTCAAGAGGAATGCTGTCACCACTGCCATACATTTGGTGAAGACCCTGGGAGCTGGAGATAAGCCGAAGGGCATGGCTTGGAACTCGAAGAGGATCCTTCGCCTTAAGCGGAGGAATCTCCGGTGTGACGGACGGATAGGGACGTGAAAGAACGCGTCCTGTAGGTCCAGAGAGCAGAACCACCGTGTTCCAGAGATGGTATTATCTCGCGCCAGAGTGACCATTCTGAAGGCCAGACCTTAGAACTTGTTCAGGTCATGTAGGTCAAGAATGGGGCACCAGCCCCCCGTCCGTTTCGGAACCAGGAAATACCTGGACACGAACCCCGGATCTAAAGGGGGGTCCTCTACCTCCGTGATCACTTCCTTTTGGAGGAGGAGAGCGATGTCGGCTCGACGAGCTGCCAGTGAGGCTGTGGACCCCGAGGCCCCCCGAGGTGCGACGGCTCTGAAGGGCGGGGCCTGCTCGAATTCTAGAGGTAGGCCTTTTTCCACCACCTCCTCCAGTACCCACCTGTCCGTGGTAACAGCGGACCAGGCGGAAGGAAGTGTCTGAGCCGTCCCCCCACGGGGGGAACCAGGGGTGAGGTGACAGGGATGGGGGCGACACCCCTCAGCCCGTCACAGGGCAGGCTTGGAGGAGGGACCGGCCGAGGGACCTCCTGGGCCTTTACCTCCCTGCTTCCTGTTGGAGGAAGCCGACGGCTTGGGTTTGGGATACCAAGTCCGAGCCTGCTGGCCCTGACGTTGCTGGGCCGGGCGCGCCGCGGGCGCAGAAGGACGAAAGGGCTTAGGCTGTGGCTTGCAGCCTTTGTCCTTCTGAGCGGAAGAGACCGAGTCCAAGGTAGCATTGGACTTCTCGATCCTCTGCAGGTGACCTTCCACCCCAGGGCCGAAGAGGTCAGTCCCCAAAAAGGGAACATCCGCCAACTTGTGCTGGGTATCCGAGGTAAAGGTGGATATCCTCAGCCAAGCCCGACAACGCATGGCCACTGCAGCCGCCACAGACCTGGCACATGAGTCCCCGATGTCTAACGCAGTCTGGAGCTGCTGTTTGGCCACTGCCCTGCCCTGGTCCCGCACCTGCCTGACCGTAGTCTGCAGATCTGCAGGAAGATGAGGGACAACCTCATCCAGGGAGCCCAACAGGGCGTGAGAAAAATGTGCCATGAGGACGGCCGAACTGGCCTGACGAAGGCCGAGAGAGGACGCAGCATAGACTTTTCGCCCGCATAATCCAATTCTTGGATTCCTGTCGGAGGTTTGTCCAATACCTCGTGCTCTCGGCACTGAAAACTTGTCGGTAACCAACCCTCGGCCGAGGGGTGTTCCAAAACCGACAGGGAACCAGTAGGACCGTGCATTCCTGGCCAACCTGGCTGAAGGCGCAGGGCAGGAAGCAGGACGCTGCCAAAGTTCCAAGGCCGGACCCACTATGGCTTCGGCCACCGGAAAGGCCTCCATAGGAGAATCCCCTCGGTCCAGAATCTCCGTGAGGGGATACCTGGCCTGTTTAGAAACGGGTTCGAGCATCATCCCAGTGGATTCCGAGATGAGTCGAAGCAACCCTAAGAAGGACGAAGGGCTATCGTCCACTGACTGTCCTCCCGAGGACTCCCAAGTCCATGCACTTGGAGAAGAGGGAGGAACCATCATCGGACTCAGAAGAGTCCTCAAAGAGCGGCCTCGGGCCTGAGCCACCCTCCACCTGCCGAGGTTTATCGGGAGTGAGGGTGACAGACAGCCTATGGGGCAAACCCAAGGCCGACCGAGAATTTTTGGTCGGAGCCCCAACTAATGGCTGTGGAGGCGGAGGTTCCACCAGAATCGGTGGGGCAGCTGGAATTGGCCGAACAACCGGCCTGAGAACAGGCTCCTCGACTACAGCGAGGGGTTGTTTCGGCTGCTCCGGTGACAGCCACTTAATGGCCGGGGAAGACGACTGGGTCGACTTATTCCCGGTCAAAAGGAGCTGTTGCCACATGAGTTCCTCGTACTCCCGACGCAACTTGCGCCGAAGCCTCCCCTCGTCCGAGGAAAGGAAGAGCGGCGGCTGTCATAGCAGTTTGAGACTGAGACCGGCCTATGGGGCGCGTGAATCGCTGGACCGCTGAGGATGTCCGAGACCGAGACCGAGAGTCTCGACTAGGCCGAGGAAGGCGAGGAGAAGTGTCGGAAATCGGCACTCCCCTCGGCTCGGACGATCCCACCGAAGGCTCCGGAACCGGAGGCACAGACGAGCCGACGGGATCCTCAACTCCCACCGAGGGAACCAGGTGAGAGGAGATTCTCAGCTTCTCCAGCCGACAACCCGTCTAACGGGTCGAGAAAAATCTCGACCGCGTCGACGGGAGTCTCGGTCAACTGGCCAGTGGCCGAAGCTGAGGGGTCGAACGAAGTCAACTGTCGACAAGGGAAGGGGGATCTTTCCCGCTCCCAAGAGTGTCGATGGAGAGACTTACTTTTGCTCTTTTTGGACCTGGAAAAAGGTCCCGAAGAAGTTGGACCCTCACCTTTCGTCGAGAGGGTCAGACAAAGCTCCTTAAAGAAGCCGATGCAGGCACCCGAGAGAGTGGGACAAATGCCAGCCGAGGTAGAGCGACCAAGGCCAGCCTCTCTCGAGGGCGATTATCTGCTCGCTGATCCGCCGAGCCCACCGCCGTGGACACCGCCAATCGGGCCTCTTTAGATTTCACCGGTGGAATTCTTTTCTCGGGGCACCCCAGTTGTAATCGGGCAGCACAGTCTTCAAGGACGTAGGCCGAAAAGGAAGAGCACAAGTCGCAGGCCTGCGGGTCGTGCTCAAGGCCCAGGCAGTAGACGCACGTAGAGTGCGGATCCGTCCTAGACATCTTCTGCCCGCAAGGGCACCTCCGAAACCGAGTCGATTTTTCCATCGCGTCGCGAGGAGAAGAAGACCAAGTCTTTTAGCAAAACTTTCGATTTCGAACTTCAAGAATTAGGAACTCAGTCTTAAACGCAGCGCTGCTAAGGAGGGAACCTGAGCTTCCAAGCGGTAAGGAAGATCTGGCGTCATGGGGCGGAGCCGAGAGGTTTACCACCCGGGTGGGTGGGAGGAGCCAGCTTGAAGACCTTCCGGCAAGATTTAAAGCGGCAAGGAACCTGCCAATAAGTGTGGATGAACAACATATCCATGTCCCTAGAATCACCTTTTGGGACCGAATAACAAAATGACAGTGACTGAGTTCATGAGGTGGGGTTCCAAGAACCCCATGCTGAAAATTTGTTGAAAAAATTCCCCAAAATGGCCAAGATATGCACCAAAGTTGAAAAAACCCTATGTATGCCATTATACAGCTTACCGGCATTTCTTCAGTTTGCGGGCGGCTTTGAAGAGTACAGACGTGTTCCCGGTCAACAAAAGATCATTGCGCCAGGCTCCGGAGGTACGTATGGGGTGAGGTGGGGTGTGTGGGAGGTGGAATATGCAGAGGGTGGGCGCGGGTTGGGGTGTGGGGCAAGAGAATCAACAAGGGACCTTTTGTTTTATTTCTAGTTTTTTTTTTTTTTTTTTAAAGACGACGGACTTTTGTCATGCTGGGGTGGGCTCCCAGCATGGCACCAGAGAATTTATTTGGAGGGGGAGGCAGTGGAGCCGACAGGGGGGCAGTGGACTCCCCTGTGGACCAAGGAGACTTTTGCCACGCTGGGGTGGTCTTCCAGCATGGCACATAAAAGTTTGTTTGGGGAGGGGGGCAGTGGAGCCGATGGGGGATTGGGCACCCCGTTGGCCAAAGAGACTTTTGCCACGCTGGGGTGGGCTCCCAGAGTGGTAGATGGAAGTTTGTTTGAGGTGGGGCAGTGGAGCCGATGGGGGGATGCACACCCCGCGGCCAGCGGTGCTGGGGAGACACGATGAGCCGACGGGGATTGGGTACCCCACTGGCCATACAGTGTGCTGGGGGGGGACGCATGAGCCGAGGGGGGACTGAGCACCCTCTCGGTAAACAACAAATGGGGGGAGGTGCATTATGCCGACGGGGATTGGCCTACCCCATCAGCAAATGAACTGGGGAGGGAGTCATGCTGACAGGGGAATTGGGCACCCCATCTGCTTTTTTTTTTCATTTATTGAAATGTTTCACCAGGAAAGCACACTGAACGGTGGGTGGCGGCTCTTCGTCAGCTTCCTGGGGACTGTGAGAGGCCGACAGAGACACCATCGCCATGGGAACACCTCACAATCAGCTGTTTTGGTAACTTGTAATACACCAAAACAGCTGATTGCGTGGTGACGTGGCCGAATTTCTTTACGCATTGTGGCATGCTCCTTAACTGCTGACGCAAAGTGTTTCTTGCCCATGTGTGAGCAACACAAAGGTAAGCAAATGGGTGTCATTAAAAGTTCCCTCTCCCAGATGGCCCTAAGATGGCTACGTCACAGTGTGACAATGTCATCAGAGCAAGGCCACTTTGGCTGTAATGCACTTTTCCTATGGCACATTATATATTTTAAAACATTATTATTACTCATTTTGGCAGACTCATTTAGCTTGTGTACTGGACAGTACTATACAAGCTAATTATATCAATTTATGACGAGTCTACCAAAATTAGCAATAATCTCTTAAGACCTACAGTTTGTCATAAGAAAAGTGTATTACAGCCACAGCAGTCTTGCTTTGATTACGCTATTGGGCTCTGAAGCCAATAGTATCTTAGGGACATCCATAAATGAAAATTTAACAACTCAGACAGTTTCTTTACCTCTTTTAAACCAGACGAAGCATTGCTAAAACGCAAGTGCATACAACAGAGTTTGATCTTAATGCTATTTTAATGGCCCAGAGCCCAGTGAAAATTGCCTCGGAACAATATGACCTCCCTCCTAACTTTCCCATGTAGGTTAGTGCAACTAGTGCAATTTTAACTTCTCCATCACCCATCTCAGCCCCGCAATCCTCCCCACTCAGTCCATAAATATCCCATTTACCTAATAATTTACTGCAAGTAATTAGAATTACTAACTAGTATTCTCTCTGCCTGGACCAAATACTGGTGAACTTTCCCAGTAGTGCTTTGCACTACTGTGTTTGAGAGAGTTTGCCAGCATTCAGGCCAGTGGTGAAACTGCTGAGGATCAGTGTGCCGGGTTGGAGACTTTCTCATGTTCATTCTATTGGGGTTACATTAGTAACTAAGTGAAGGGGACATCTACAAATTGGGTGGCGCGGCTGAAATGGGTAGGGGGAGGGTTTTGCTTTTGCTTTTGCTTGTTAGTGCTTTAAGCTCTCACACTTTGACACAAAAAAAGTCTCACTCTTAAAGGGGAACTACAGCCAACATTTACAAAAAAGAAATGCATTATGCAGGGTGTTTCTTTTTGTAATTTATTTTTTCTTCTCCTTGCTCTCTGCCTCGAGCTTTCTTCAAGGCTCCCCCCTCCTGGGCAGTCTGCCACTCCCTCCTTACCTGAAGCCAAAGTGCCATCCTTCAGTGAGTCTCGGCTTGTCACTCAGGTGTGGACAGGTGCAGGCAATATACCCCTATCTGATTTTGCCAGGAGGCAACCACGGCCAGTAGGAGAGACTCAGCAGTGCTGCAGAGGCCTTTCTCCATCAGGTGCAGGGCACTGACTCTTCTGATTTGTCCCATGCCCTGCAGGTGCCACACGTGGAAGGCCTGCAAGGACTCATGAATGAATAGTGTAGTAATGACTGTAACTGGCACAGCTCCTCCCACCACTGATCGAATCGCACAGCACCATCCCCTGAATCAAGGAAGTAGTGTGCTAGAGGCCGCCGATGGGACCCTGCTCCCCAGGGAAGGAGAGCATCCCCAGGGATGCTCGAGCCTTCCCTTCCCCCAGCCAGCCCCCGGTGACTCAAGCTTATTCCCTACCTCGGGTCGCCAGCATCACAAGTGGTAGTGCGACTACTGCACCGATGGGCCGGCTCTGTGCAGGGTGTTTTGACTTGTGGGTGTAGTCCTAGTGTGTTCTTCCCTTTGTTTGCTGTTAGGCATTTTTTGTAAATTTACCTGTTTGTTTTACGTCCCCTGGGGATCTCCATATTTGAATTTTTTATTGCTCTTCTTTTCCCATAATGCCTCCTGTCCCATGTGACAGTAATGGATTTATGACCATTGATTCAGCAAATGCTGGTTTTGTTTCAAGTAACAGATAACCCACTCTGAGGTGTGGTCACACTCTGATATACACATGTCTTGGTGTGCGTTGCGTGCTTGTCGTCGACCACCCAAGACGTGCGTATATCTGAGCGCGATCACACACTCTAGAGTGTGTTATCTATTTTATAAAATGGCAAAATTGTTTTGGAGGGTGGTGAATGTGCAGGTGTGCAGTCGCACTCTGATATACACACAAGTCATGCTCTGATATACGCACAGTCATGTGATGCGTTTCAACCAATCAGCAGACATAATTTTTCCTACCCATTTTGTAAGTTTATATATAACAGCCCCATACATGTATACATGACAGCAAAGATAATCTAAGTACATTTAGGCAGCCCCCCTCCCCCGAACCTGTTACGAGCTCCATAGAGTACCTGCAGCCTCATTCGCTACTTAGCATTACCATTAAGCTGTTTTCAGGGGTGGAGCTGCAGCACTTGTTGGCCACTCAGCTCGTATAAGAAGTTACAAGCCTGGCTTTACAAGGTCAATATATAGTTATATACTTAAAAGGAAAACTACACCCTCAAATGTTATAAATTTTGTTTCCATGTCAGCAGACAATTCTTTTCCCATAGCTGTTGGGGATACATGTGTTTGCTTTTGTTTGTTTTCACTGTTTATGCCAGTTCCCTGTAACTATCCTGGGGGTCTCCATTCTCTAGTTGCTGAAATCTCATTATCCATGAAAGCTGCATTAGCATATGAGAATATGATGTCACATCATCCATTTATACCATACATCTCTATGCAGAAAGTACAAATACACTGACAAACTCTGGAAACACAAAAACTGAATGCAGTTTAAAAGGGAAAAAAACCTGCATTACAACTCAGACAGTTTGCAAAGCTAATTGAAGGTAATCAATCAATCAATGTATGGCCAAAATAACTCTTACGGAAGGCAACTCCTTGTATGGGTTGCCTGCCTGGAACGTGTTAGCAACTCTTTAAGGCATCAAAACAGTATGGCGAAAGAAAAAAACAAAACAATAGCAGTTAATGTTTTGAGCTGCACAAGGGTGCCCTTTCCAGCTCAAAACAATGTATTCATTTCTATTACATCTGTTTCCTAAAACTAGGAGGGTTACCATACATTTTGATGGGACAGTTAAAAATGTAATTTATTTTGCTTCCTTCTCTCATTCTTTTAATGTTCTGACTTTGAAAGCTTTGTTATTTAGTGCCTAATGGAGGAATGAAGTGCGGGTGGGGGGTGCCTTTCAGAAAGGGCCAGTGCAAACCTCAGGGACCTGTGCAAATTGAGTCTGAATTCCCTGCTGGACCAGTTGAACAAAAAAAATAAATAAGCCGTAACACAAAATGACGTTACTTATCATCCAGTGTAACACCTTATCGACTCTTTTTAGTTTTATTTCTGTTGAAAGTCTTGTTTAGGTTTTCCTTTAATAGCAAGGTGCAAATCATCTCTGCAGGCTACACCATGCTTGCAAAACTACAGTCTGGATTACTGTCCATAACATTGTGATGTCCTTAATATGCAGTGTTTTTAAGAGGCAGGTTGTACTGTACATTACACCAAGTGTGCCAATATAGATAAATTATGCAATGCAGTCTACAGTGCATACACTGACTACAGTCCTGTTCTCTGTGAGTTACATGGTAGTAGGATTCAATTCACTGTTTAAAGATTACCATGGTAGGTGAATCACAGATATCAGAAAGCAGAGCATTATGAACTGCCCCCTCTATACATGAAGGATGATTTTCCAAAGTTTTTTATAGGATTCGGAAAGATAAAGATTTGCTCTTGTATTTCTCTGTTATTGTGTTCATGAATTGAGTTTAAAATGACAAGGTAAACTCTAGAAATGTAATGGCTAAAACATGTCACATGACTGCGGTGATATTGCTCATCACACAGTCATCCTGGCATTTAGCCTTCACATATATCCCACTGTCAGATGAGGTTTGGAAAAAATGAATCGATAGTCATATTTTTTTCCTTCCTAAGCTCACTATATGAGCAACAATCTCCCAAGCAGTGGCGGTTTTAGGCACAAGCGAACCAAGCGGCCGCTTGGGGCGCCAGCACAGAAGGGGCGCACTGAAGTAGAACATACTGTATAAGCAGAAATCATCTTGAAATGCAAAAAAGGTTCAATCTAAAAACCATAATTCTCACCCCAGGTATTCTTCCATATTCCTTACTCTCAGCAGTCAGCCTCCTAAATAGAACTGACCAGAGATAGAACGTTATGCAAATGATAGAACCTATCATTGGCTCATGCCACTGATTCAAATTACTGCACTTATCAGCTGCAATGTTCCACCAACACATCAGATTTCTTTCTCTGCCTGACAAGTCAAGATGCCTCGCAGACTACCCTTTCAGTCGTTCCTTGTGTGGTTCTTCACTGAAAATAAGTATTTTAATTATTCCTACTGCTGCCTTTATTTCTGTTTAAATTCCTACTGTTAGTTTAGCGCTTATTTTAGTGTTTTTGGTTTAATTTTCTCGATTCCTCATGGTTCGGTATAACTGTTGGGGAACCAAGCCTTAGATCCCTTTCTAGAGCTTTTATTTCCTTATCTCCAGTTCAGTTTAGTTATTTTTAGTATTTAATTTTAAATAAATTCTTGCTTTTGTTAGCTGCCAAGCCGGTTCAGTGAATCGCTAACCCGGTTCAAGTTGTTCGATTCTCGGTTCAGTATTGTAACCTTCACCAGTTGCTGAACTGACTGCAACCAGAAAAAAAAAACAGTTTACTTTATTTTCGGTTCTGTTTTTCTTAATCAGTTTGATGATGGCAGAAAAACCTAAGAAAAAGGCTGTACCCTCAGGGTTTAAAAAGTGCCTTAAGTGTGGGGACATTGCCTAGCCCGGTGGCACTGAGGGCTGAGGCACTGGACACCACTCCTTGTGCCACACTGGTGACCCACGTTCGGGAATGAGTGTGGGCCACCAGGGGTTGGCAGGTAGGAGATGAGCTGAGTGTCTGACGGACTGCTCTTCATCTCCGGGGTGATCTGCGGTTGGTGCACATTTGACCCCTCGCAGAGGCTGGGGCTTGACGCTACGCTGCCGCAAGTAAGGGGGAACGGGAGCTCAGCAGACGCTTGTTGGGGACACGCGCAGGTGTGAGCGTATGCCCACTGCTGGTGTCACTGCATGGCGAATGCCCGTAAGGGAGAAAATATGTAGGAAAAAGACCCTGGTGGCTGGTTGTGGTGGCTTGATGGCTGTCCCCCGGCACTTCATCTCTGGAAGTAACACCCTGAACTGAATCCTGCTTGGCAGGTGAGTAGGGGGCTCACTACAGTCCTGCCATGGGGGGTAAGCGGTGGGAGTTGCAGGGGTGAGAGCCTAAAGGAGCAAAGCATGGGGATGGCAGCTGGACGAGGAGATGACCAGGGCCAGGGGGGAGAAAGATAAAAGAAAAATAAAGTGTGATGACGTTTTTGCCAAGGCAGAGAAACATGGCTTATGCATGGTCTGCCTTGGAAATGAACAGTTTTCTGCAGATTGTGAAACCTCACTGTCCAAACTGAGCACCCCTGACAAGGGTGATGTAGCTTTCAGTAAAAGGGTGGGTGAACTGGCTGACTCCCCAGTTCCTACCAAAAAGACAAAGAAAACAAAGCATGTTGAACCCCTGACTGAGAAACCAAGGGGGTTTCATCTGTGCCTCACAGCCTGCCATCCTCAGAAAGAGATTGCCCAGGCCATGAAGGCCATACAGGCTTTGTAGGGTCTTATACCTGCTCCAACTCCTCCAACACCGGTTCAAGTCCCGGTTGGATCTTCTTCTGTCCCAACTCCATCCAAGGAGCAGATGCAGTTTGAGGAGTATGATTTGCCTGAAGTAGATGAGGGCGAACCTATTGAGGCTGAGATCTCACCCGAACAGGAATTTGGGTCTCCTCCTAGAGCAGAGGATTTTTTCCTCTCATTTTCCCTTCATAAGGAAAATAGTGGAAGCCCTTGATTTGGCTACCACATAGGTTATAGAGGATGAGGAAGAGGCCAAATACATGAAAATGATGGGGTTAACACCCACAAAGAAGATATTACTCCCTATCAACAAGTTTTCAAAAAAGACTTGTTTAAGGTTTTGCAAACTCCAAATTCTGTTCCCCTTCCCCGGACAAGAAGGCAGACAAAAAGTACCAGCTGGACAGACAGGGGGCTTTGTTCCTGTTCTCTCACCCTGACCATCAAGGGATAATCCAGCAAGCAGCCTGTGAGAAGGCAAGGGTGCCACTGGCATCACACCCACCTGAGAAAGATTCATGCAAAATAGATAGTATGGCCAAGAAGGGCTACCTGGCATCCTCACTGGCAGTCAGACAGGCTAATTACCAGGCTTATTCTGCACAGTATCAAAAGTCACTGTGGCAGTCAGGATTGCCTATGGTAGATAAGGCTCCTTTGGGCCTCTCGGATGATTTGGCTAAGATAGCCAGGTTTGGTCTGGAAGCAGCAAAATACCAATTTCAGATGGCAGCAGATGTCAGTGATACTGCTTCCAGATGGATGACCCTTACCATAGCTCTTAGGAGGTTGGCGTGGTTTAGGACCACTAATCTTACACAGGATACCCAAACCAAGGCTATGGATTTTCCTGTGGAGGATCATTCAATATTTGGCTAACAGATTGAGACTTATATGAAGAAGGCGGATGAGTACAAGGCCACCTATAAGAGCAACTCGACAAACGAGAGACCCTCCTTCATCTACAGGTCATACAAAAGGGGAGGCAGAGGTGGAGCAGCCTACACCAGACCTTTTTAATCAGGCCCAGGCTGTCTCTCAATATCAGCAATAGCCACAGCAGACAAGGTAGTTCAGAGGCAGGGGTAGAAGGGGCTCCAGGAGGGGATCCCAGACTACCCAGGCCCAGCCCCAAGCAAAACAGAATCTCTGACTCACTGGTCAAGGCCACCTTCCCCGGCCATATCCCAGTAAGAGGCAGGCTGGCTCACTATTTCCAGGCTTGGGAGTCCATTACCACAGACAAGTGGGTCCTGGAAGTGGTGAGTCAGGGTCTGCCCCTAAGTTTCAAGTAATTCCCTCTCTTGAGAACAAGGGTGTTCAAAACCAGCTTCCCTCTTGGAAAAGAAACTATTGGAGAAGGAGGTTCACAGCCTCCTTCTGTTAAAAGCAGTAGAACATGTTCCACCTCAGCAGAAGGGAAGGGGTTTCTACTCAAGATACTTTCTCACCAAAAAGAAAAATGGGGAGTGGCGACCTATTCCAGACCTCAGTCTACTGATCAAGTACTCAGTAAAGCCAAAGTTCAAGATGGTCACATTGGCAGTTATTCTGCCAGTCATTCAGAAGGGAGATTGGCTAGCATCTCTGGATCTGAAAGATGCCTATTTCCACATTCCCATAAGAGAATCTCACAGAAAATACCTCAGATTCAGGCTTCCATCAGGACATTACCAATTTTCAACCTTACTCTTCAGTCTCTCCTCAGCCCCAAGGGTATTTGCAAAGCATCTGGCAGTGGTGGTGGCACACCTAAGAAGGTTAAGTGTATCAGTCTTCCCCATCTCGATAATTAGCTGGTGGTGGGAAGCTCACCCAGGAATGTGCAAGATCACCTGCAGGTAACACTAAACCTGTTACACTCACTAGAGTTCCTGGTAAATCAGGAGAAATCTGTTCTCACTCCAGTACAGGTTCTGCACTTCATAGGAGCAGAACTGAACACCTTAGAGGAAGAGCCTTCCTACCTCAGGACAGAATGCAAAGCATCTGGCAAACAGCGGCTTCTTTCAGGCTGAACGAGCCAAAGCCAGCAAGACAATTTCTGCAGCTTCTGGGACACATGGCTGCAACAACAGGCACAGTTTTGGGTGCCAGGTTCCAAATGAGAGACATACAGGTTCACCTTGTTGCACATTGGTGCCAAAGGAAAGACACTCTTTCAAAGCCAGTTCCGGTAACAAGAACATTGCTGTAAGCCCTTCATTGGTGGAAGGAAGCAGACAACCTGAGGGAGGGGGTATCCTTTCAATGGGAAACCCCATCAGCTATTCTTACAACCGACACCTCCCTGTTAGGTTGGGGTGCCCACTTAGGGGAACATACCACTCATGGAACCTGGTCCAGCACAGAGTCACTCAAGCATAAAAATCTGTTGGAGCTGAGGGCAGTGTTCCTGGCACTGAAGGCATGTGCACCACTACTACTACAAGGAAAAGTGGTGCAGGTCAGGACAGACAACACCACAACAGTGTACTACATAAACAAGCAAGGGGGAACAAGGTCAGGCCCCTCTACAATTAAGCAGTGAAGATCTGGAGTTTGGCTTACTCACTGAAGGTCTCCCTACAGGCCATTCATGTGCCAGGGAAAGACAATACCCTAGCAGATGCCCTGAGCAGAATCAATCAGGCCCACCACAAGTGGTCCATCAACAAGCAGATACTGGAGGCGGTATTCAGGAGGTGGGGCACACCAGATATAGATCTCTTTGCATCCCTCGAATCATCATCTGCCCCTTTTCTGCTGTAGACCACCAGCCAAGGGTACAATCCTGCTGGATACTTTGACAATGGACTGGTCAGGAAGAAGCCTATATGCTTTTCCTTTTCCTCTCATTTTCAGAGTTCTGATCAAACTTGGGTCACAACCTGCATCAATGATCTTGATAGCACCAGACTGGGCCAGACAGCTATGGTACCCTCTATGATTCTCCATGTCTGTAGCTAAACCAATACATCTACCCAGGAGGCACAACCTGCTGATGTCCCATCAGGGCAGGATCCTGTACCTGAACTTCAGATCTCTTCAACTCAAAGCATGACTCTTGAGGACTTAAGAGTTTGCACATTCTAAGTGTCCTGGATATCCTGAAGGGCTACAGGAAGCCTTCTACTAAGAAGACCTATGCTTCAAAATGGAAGAGGTTCTCAGTTTGGTGTGCTTCCAAAGGTACCTTCCCCTCTCACGTGGGGATACCAGCTGTCCTGGATTATCTTACCTACTTACACTCCCAGGGTCTGCAACATGCATCCCTGAAAGTGCATTTAGCCTCAATATCTGCTTACATTTCTGCTGGGAGGAGCACCTCCATGGCATCCAGTCCCATTTTCGAAAGGTTTTTTAAAGGTCTGTGCCATTTGCATCCACCTATTAGGGAAACAGGACCAGCATGGGACCTGAACATATGCATTACCCAGCTCATGAGGCCCCCATTTGAGCCTATGGCTTCAGCACACCTAAAGTATGTTACCTGGAAAACTCTTTTTCTGGCTGCTATCACCTCAGCTAGAAGAATCAGTGAGCTTCAGGTCTTGTGTGTCTAGAAGGATTATTTTTCTTTCCACAGAGACAAGGTAGTATTATGAACAAATAGAAAATTCCTCCCCATGGTGGTCTCTGACTTTCATTTGAACCAGTCCTTTACCATGCCAGTCTTCTTCACTGAACATACTACAGCAGTTCAGGTGAGCACAGACTCCATAGCCTGGATGTCAAGAGGGCATTAAGTTACTACATGACCCACACCAAAGATCATGGGCAAGACAAACAGTTGTTCCTGACTTATGGGGATGTGGGTAAAGGTAACCCAGATTCAAAGAGGTCCACTTCTCACTGGATAATCCAGTGCATTCAGATTTGCTATTCGAAAGTTGGCAAGGAGCTCCCAGCAGGGCTGAGAGCTCATTCCACAAGGGGCACAGCTGCAACCATGGCAGCAGCCAGAGATGTTTTATTAGTGGAGATCTGTAAAGCAGCTACCTGGAGGACAATACACACCTTTACTAACCACTATAGTCTAGACACTTAGTCCAGAAGTGATGCCAGGTTTGGCACAGCAATCCTGCAAAGCCTCTTTCCAAAAAAGTAGGTTCTGTGCCCACCTCCAAAGGTACTGTTTTGAAGTCTGCAGAGAGTTAGGAATATAGAAGAATACCTGGGGTGAGAAGAAAAAATTACTTACCATAGTACTCTTGTTTCTTCCAGGGTATTCTTCTATATTTCTAACTCTCCCACCCTGCCTCCCCTTCCAGAACCAAATCCTCTACATTCCTAACTGAGCTTTTAAATATGGAGTCCCAAACACTGACATACATTGTTTAAACCCTAATGGGTGGAGTGTTTCCTTCCCTTCTTTTTCCAGGTGATTCTGGCATTCAAGGGGGTTGGGTTTATGTTAATATTTGTAGTTTCTACTAGACAGTATAGTTTTGTTGTAGATAGATACTGTAGATAGTTATAATTATAGTTAAAATTGCCTTGCAGGCTCCTTAGATATCTAATACGTTAGTGGAACATTGCAGCTGATAAGGGCAAAAGTTTGAATAAGTGGCATGAGCCAATGATAGGTTTTATCATTTGCATAACGTTCTATCTCCAGGCAGTTCTACTTAGGAGACTGACTGCAGAGAGTCAGGTTTACAGACGAATACTGTGGAAGAAACAAGATTACTATGGTAAGTAATTTTTTCTTGTTGTCATCACCCTTGCATTCATAGAATTCTTATCACTTTTTGGATGTGGATTGGGGAAGAAGGGAGGATGGGGGGTGATGTGAAGCAGCGTAGGGGGCACCACAAGTATTTCTGCTTGGGGTGCCATTAGGTCTTAAACCGGTTCTGCTCCCAAGCACTCAAAATGCTATTAAATGGCAACCCCTTCCCCTTCAACAATAAGCAAACATACCTGTTAACGTGTTTTCTTCTCCTAAAAGCAAATGTATATCATGTTTTAAAAGACATGAGCAGACTTGAAATTGCGCTTTCATTTTCACTGCCATTGCTTTCACAAACCACTCACAATACCAATCACACTCCTCCCAAATGTACACATTTAAATAAAAATAGTAACTTCCTGGGCTCGATTCAGAGATGAGCAGGGCTAACGCAAGCCCCAAGTGTGCCGAACATTTGGCGTATGAGGCTTGCGGCCGTCAATCAGGATCAATCGGGATTCACAATCCCATGTGCCATTTGCAGTGAGTTAGACCAGCTTTTTGCTGGTCTAACTTTGAGGCAAACGGGGGACCTTTTTATGGGGTTTGAGCCAAATAGTTGGCGCAAGCCACCATAAAGCAGGGAAAGTGTTGCAAATGCGTGCGACCTTTCTGAACCGGGCGCAAGCTGCGACAATGTGTTTGCCGCAGCAGCGGGTTTGATGCCGGGCTTAATGCACTCCTGTGTCAAACTTTCTGAATCGAAACCCCTATCTCTCATTCTTGCTCTACACCCTTATATCTTATAGATTTTGTTTCCTTGTCAGCAGACTACTCTTTTCCAGTAGCTGATGGGGATATGTGTGTTTGTTTTGCTTTGTTTCCACTGTTCATGCTAGTCCCCTGTAACTATCCTGTGGGTTTCCATTTTATGGTTGTTGAAATCTCATTTTCCATGAGAGCTGCATTCGCATATGACAGCATGACATCAAATCACCCATTTATACCATGTATCTTTATGCTGAAAGTACAAATATCCTGAAAAAAAAAAAACCTGTGAAAACACCCAAATTGAAAGCAATTTAATGGGAAAACCTCTGTATTACAACTCAGATAATTTGCAAAGCTAACTGAAGGTAAATGTGGTATTTCACACCTTGCTGTGACCAGTTTTGTTGAAAATGAATTAAGCAGACTGGCATACTGTACAGTTGAAAAGGTGCTTTCACTTCATGTTCTCATATGCTAATAAAGCTCTCAGGGATGGTGAGATTTCAACAGCCATAAAATTGAGACCCCCCCCCCCAGGATAGTTGCTGGGACTAGTATGAACAGTGAAAATAAACTAAAGCAATCACATATGTCCATAACAGCTACAGGAAAACAGTTGTCTGCTGACATGGAGTCAAATAAAATTTACAAGATATGAGGGTGTTGTTTTCTTTAACTAAACACGGGGGAGGCCTGCACCACTGACAAAGAACTACAGGAACTACAACTATGGAAGCCTAATAGGGACAAATATCTTAAAGCAAAGCCAAAAAATTTAAAATGCAGTTCCAGTAGGTTGAAAAACTACTTAAACAATAATACATGAATATTTTATAATTTTTAGGTATTTAATCATTATTTATAAGTTTTATATACCACACTGGTGTACTGTGTATTTATGCTCAGTAGCTTGCCATGCGCCACAGTGACATTAGCCTTGCTGAAGTCCAAACTGACTGTCTACAGCCTGGCCCCTATACACCTCTCTGTTCAACCCCACAAAGAAGGTGATCAGGTTGCTCTGTTATGACAGGCCCATCGTAAATCCCTGCAGGGGTGGGTCAGGGACCTGGCCTCTACCAAATGCTCCATCATTCTCTGCTTGTAAATAGCTTCCAGGACCGTGACCAACACTGAAGTCTGACTAACCAGCCCATAGAAGAAGAGGACCACATTGGCCACTTTTCAGTCTTCAGGCACCACACAAGTCCAGATTCCTGAAAGATTTTTGCCAGTGGCAATGCCACTTGTTTTTAATTTTCTTTTTTTATTTAGTTTTTTGTTGACCGGGTAAGGGCACTAGACAAATCCTGCCTGTTTTCAGGCACAACCTGGGGAAGGGGGACACAGATGAATGCCAACTGACCTTGAACCAGATTAAGCTGTCGGTGGTATTTTTAGTGAATGGGGGGACATTTGGCCAGGACACCAGGGAAATTCACATACTCTTTTCGAGAAGTGCCATGGGATCTTTAATATCCACCTGAACTACCACCGGAACAGGCAGATGGGACCTCGGTTTAACATCTCATCCAAGAGATGGCACCTCAGGAGTGCAGCACCCTCTTCATGCTGCACTAGTGTCAGTATTGGGATTTCACCAAAGTGCCTGGTGTGAGGATAGAACCCACAGCCTTCTGATCTCCCGGCCTACAGAGCCGAGTGTGCTACCTACTGAGTCACTGACACTGTTCCCTTAGCTCCACTAGGATACTGAGGTGTATCCCATTAGCCCTTTGAAATTTACCTTGCTTGATCTTTACCAGGTAGTCAGCTAAAAGATTAAGTGGAATGTTCACAGGCTACATCATGGCTACTCTTGATGCCATGAGTTCTCCCAGTGAGCACCCTCCCTCCCCAGAGGCTCCTTGGCAAATCAAGAAGCACAGTATTCATTAAGCATTTCAGCAATCACCCATGACTCTCTTATGGGTTTCTTCCCCATCCCCCATGTTCCCTGTTTTCAGAGGCCCAGTACCCACTTTTACCTTTTAACCATTTATGTACTTGAAGAAGGTTTTGGTGTTGTCTACCGCTCCTGTTGCTGTCTTGGCTTTTAGTTCCTCCTTGGCTTTTTAAATTCTATCCTTGCAGTCCCTCGCTGCTGGCTCTGTACTCCTTTATGCCCTAGAGGCAACCTGTCGCTCTCTCCATCAGTCTTAGAATTTCTTTTGCTCAGGATTAGTTGACTTGGGTCCCTGTTGAGACATGAGGCATTCGCAATTAGACATGAGGCCATGTTTTGACCCTGCGCCTCTTGTTGCTTACAGGGATGCAGGGCTCCCTAACTGCCTCGAGTACCCTCCTCAACAAATTTCACATGTGCTCTGCATTCCCAGCTTCATGTAGCTGCTGCAGACCCTTAGTCAACAAGTACTTTATCTTGGCAAAGTCTGCCTTTATAAAGGTCCAGGTTCTGGTAGCTGAGGCAGTCATTCCTCTCTGCCACCATGGAGTGGGTTACCCGGTTATGGTCACTGCTTCCCGCTGGGTTCCTTAATTTTCACACTAGAGATGAGCCCATCTCCACTTCTGAGAACAAGGTCAAGAGTAGCCTCAGACCTAGCCTCCTGTTTGACATGCTGCCCTATGAAGCATTCTGGCATCTCAGTCATTTTCTTCCCCCCATCAGGTCTATGTGAGTGTCATTATGATCTGAAAGTCAAATACATTAGGCCCTCAAGCTCACCCAGTCTGTTCCTCTGGATGTTGAGGCTTTCTATAGTGAAGCTTCTGTAAGCATGGCTTTTCTTGGATCCAGGAACTGTTCCTGTTTTGACAGTTTTGTTACTTGCTTGCATGTTTGGAATGACTTCTGCTAAGAGTGACTGCTGCTATGCATTATGCGCCTTCTATTTAAATAAAAGAAGAGCTTGTTCTGCCACATGATTTATTTCTATGTAAAGTACATCAATCAAAACATGGATGCCCTCCATCTGAGTACTTCCATCCTCTAGTTTAAATTCCCCCTGAATGCTCAGTCCATTCTCCTGGTCAGTACTCCTACTCCCTTCCAGCACAGATGCAGCCCATTCTAGGTATACAAGCATCCTTTGCTCCAGAAGGCCCAGCAGTTGGTCAGAAAAACAAGTCCCTCCCTCTTGCACCAAACCATTAGCCAAGTGTTACCCTGCCTAATGTTCCACTACCATTCCTCACTAGTTCCCTGGTCAGGGAGGAACTCAGAAATGATCACCCTGTATACCTTTCCCTTCAGGAACATGCCTAGTTCCATGAACGAACTCCACATGTTCAAAGGGCTTTTGCTAACTATGTTGTTCACAGCACCATGGGCAATGATGACCTGTTCCACACTCGAGCTGCACACCCTACTGTTCCTGGATAGCTTGTTTGACTCCCACTCCAAGCAGGCATATCACTTCACCTGCACTAACATCCTGGTCCAGCAGTACCCCCTTCACCTCATCCACTGCCCCAGCAATCAATTCACCAATGACTACTATCTTCCTCCCCACCCCCCACCTTCTCCTTCTGCCTACATGATCGTGTCACGTGTTCTTGTGCTTGGAATGCCCCTTCAACCCCAATCACCTGCTGAACCCCCTCAACCTGGCCAGCCACAATCAGATACCTGTTGTTGGTCTCCACTGGCAATGGTGCTCCCCCAGGAAGCCTGCTGCTTTCCTTCTCCACTCCGATCCATCCCCATCCTTTCCACTAGAGACTGTGGTTCCAGCCACCCTCCAACCTACCCTACCTGTCCCTGCCAATGACCCCTGCACCACAGTGCTCAAGTCCCTTGCCATCACCCCCCCATATGCTTCTTAGCTGTCTTCTCACATCCCTGCATCCCTGTGGTGTCTTCATCTGCCACTTAAACATAGCAATGTACCACCTCAGTGTGTTGACCATTCCACAGTGGTCACAAATGTATCCACCCCTCACCTTTTCTAGGCAAGATGGTGTACACTGAATAGCACTGGCAGTGCACAAGATACAGTATGCTTCCTTCCCGATGGCCTGGACACTGATTTGCCCACCCTGCCCCTGAGTAACCCCTAGCTGCCATCCCTCTTTCCTGAGCCTCAATGCTGCAGTCAGTTGACATTCCAAACTGGTAACACAACTTTCCATAATAGCTAGCAGCTCATAGTAACAGCACATGTATTCCTTACTACCCTCTGCAGTCAGGATGGCATACATCATGCACCCCTTATAGTGCTCCAAAAGCACTGCCATCCTTCTGAGTAAAACACTGTTAGAAACAGTAGTTATTTATTTATTATTTATTTATTTGAATTTTGGTAACCGGGTGGACCCACTGAGACAAGGTCCTTTTTTCAGGGGCAACCCGGGAAGTGGTAACAAATGAAGCAACAAGGAGGTGTGCACAGACACTATACAACAGCATACACAATACACTAGTTAGACCCTTATCTCACTTCCATTTAGCCAAACAACCATGCAGCCAACTCCCAACACTGTCCAAATCATGACCATTCATCACTGGAACCGCTCACTGCTGTCTCTCTCCGTGTCTGGCAGATAAGGCAGTGAGCCCCATGCTGGAATGCACTAAGCCAGTTCAGCTCCTCCCCAAATCAGGCCCTGCTTTTTTTTCCCCAAAAAATATTTTATCAAATGGATGTTGCATCATGAAATACAGACATTCACTAATCGAATATGGTTACATATTAAATTCACTGTCAATTCATTCACTCAATAGATATTAATAATCATCTAATGCATGTTAATACTCATCGAAAGGAACCATGACAATTGCAGATTGTCCAGTAATAAGAGAGAGCTCCCATTTCCCCAATCACAGAGAACACACTTGGAGTTAATTCAAGGTAATGGATGGCATTTCCATGCCACTGACAATACAGAAGATCATTATTAGCTACCCCAGACAGAAATGTTTACTAAGTGGGGAACTGACCCCCTCAATGGCTCTCAGGAGGGGTTTCCAGGTGTCAAGGAAGTCCTGTCTCTTTCAGAGTGCTGTGAGTTGTGCCCTCTCCAGTGCCATACATTGCTTAAGGTTACCAACCCATTGTTGAATAGTGGCAGGGGTGCCATCCATGACTGAGCTACAGTTTTTCGGGCATTTACCATAGCTACAGACCACAAGGAATCGGGACGACCTTCCCTCCGATGATAAGGGTCTGCACACAGCATTAACTCCAACAGGGTATTAGATGGTCGATACCCCAATACACCACTCATCGATTATATACACTGTACCACAATGGAGTCACCCTAGGGCAAGTCAGGGTCATATGGAGGAAGTCTCCCACTCCACTTACGCACTTAGGACACGAGTTGGGTTTTTATGGGTCAATTTGGTGAAGTCTTATGGGGGTAATGTATGCTCTATACATAAAGTTAAGTTGAACTTGTCTAAGTTTATTACTTCTGGAGCAGTGCTGCAGGTGTAGGCTTGCCCACTTCCAAGTATTGGCGTCAACTGATAAACAAAGGTCAGTGTTCCAGGCCGCCTGTATCTTCCCCATTGGACAGCGTTCCACTCCCTGTATTATTTGATAATATGCTGTTAGTGCTTTCTTTCCTAGCTGATGTTTATATATTTCTTCCTCAAGGGGCGAAGGGGGGCCCAGCCATTAGCTGGATCAAGGGTGGCCCCAAGTCAATTTTTAAGCATGGGATATACAAAGAAATCCCCCTTTGGTAAGCCCCACTTTGTGCAGAGGTAAGCAAAACTTTAAATTGTTCCACCATCATACAGGTGTTGCACCATGGTTAGCCCTTTACATCTCCAGTAGAGGAGCCACTGTATCAGTGCTATCGTGCAGGCTCCCCATAATCGCATAGCAGTAGACAGGTCAGTATAGGGGAGGTTGGGGGTGCTTGATATGGGTGTGGGTATCTACCCAGGCCTTCAACATGGCAGCAGTAAAGGAGTTGATCACCTCTGGGGTCTTACCAGTCCACAGAGCTGCTGCTGGTATTTCTCCTCCGACAAATCCACTCATGGTATCTTCCTTCAGTTTCCACCAGCCCAACCCCCCTGCCCCGGATCCGGTTGGCAAGTATGCAAGTTGAGCCACCCAGTAATACCACTGAAAATTTGGTAGCCCTGCCCCACCTAGCTTTTGCGGCAACTACAGTATCGTTCTCCCAATCCTGGCTGCCAGTCCCCACCACATGAACTTAGACTCACATTTAAACATTTAAAATTGGCTTTTGGGACCTTTATGGGGAGAGACTAATATAGGTACAGATATTTTGGGAGTACTGACATTTTGACGACCCCTACTCTCACCAGCAATGAGACAGGAAGACTTTGCCATCTGTCACAATCTTCAGAGATTTTTATTAGAAGAAGTTTATAATTCAGGGAGTATAGGGAGCTAATCTGAGCCAATATTGAGATACCCAAACATTTTATTTTTGTGACTAGCTGGAGGCCCCCTAAATTGGCTATTACGGTCGATCTCTCTAATTTCCCTATGGGGAGAAGCTCACTTTTAGTCCAAATCACTTTGTGCCCTGATAATCCCCTATACTCTTTCATCAGTTGATGAACTGCTGGTAGGTCCTTTGAGGGTTGATGCAAATACAATAGTAAATCGTCAGCGTATAACACTATTTTGTGCTCACTATTTCCCCCTATGTACTCTGAGAGCAAAGGCCAGAGTGAGATCACATATAAAAGAGGAGACAGAGGGCATCCCTGTCTGGTTCCCCTTCCTAGGTCGAACAACGGAGTAATCAGACCATTCACTGCTAACTGTGCCTGTGGGTTTGTATATCGTGCTTTCACCCATGACTGAAATGACAGGCCCAGACCCAATTTCCCCAGGGTTTCAAAAAGGTACCCCCACTCCTTGCGGTTGAAGGCTTTTTCTGCATCTATAGCCAGGATTGCAGCCCCGTTCAAGTTTGCACTTTCCCCCAGTGATGGATCACATTTAACAGTTCTGTGGATGTTGTGCTTACTCTGGCGTCCCTTTACAAAGCCAGATTGGTCTGGATGTATAATATCGAGCAATACCAGCTCTAGTCAGGAGGCCAAGGTCTTAGCTTATATCTTATAATCAGCCATAAGCAAAGAAATTGGTCTATATGACGTACACCAAGTGGGACCTTTACCCAGCTTAGGCAGCACTGTGATGGTGGCAGACCGCATGGAAGGGGGTAGCTCACCCTTAGCAAGACTCTCCTCTATCATGTCACACAGGAGGCCTAATAGTGAACTGTGGAAAGTTTTAAAGAGAGCTATGGGTAGGCCATCAGGGCCAGGAGCCTTACCACCTTTCACAGTCTTAATGGCAGCACTCACTTCAGCCTTAGAAATAGGTGCATCAAGTATTGCTGCCACTTTTCCACTCAGTAGCGGTAATGGGGCCTTTGCAAAGAATTGGTCCATCTCCGATCTGGTGGGAGCCACCTCTGAGGTGTATAAAGCACCATAAAAGTCCCCAAACGCTTTACCAATTGCTGTTGGGTCCTGTACCATTTGCCCGGATGCATCATGTATCTGGCTAATCATTCTTTCCCCCTGCTTACAACGGAGTTGCCAAGCCAGGTACTTGCCCCTCCGACCCCATCAAAATAAGCTCCAGCATGGGCCAACAAGATGGCTCGCTCCACTCTTGCACTGCTCAGCATATTAAAATGCCATTTTAACTTTTGGATCACCCTATAAAAGGGCATAGTAGGTTTTAACTTATGGGCTTCTTCACTTGTCTCTATTGTGATGCGGAGGCATTTTATCTCTTGACCGTTAAACTTTTTGGAAAAAACACTATGGATTGCCCCCTAATAAAGGCCTTAAGGGCTTTCCATCTGGTACGGTGTGACGTATCCCCTCTTACTGAAGAGTAAAAATGATTTTATGCTACTTACCATTGATCCTTTAGACCTCTGATCGTTTAGTAGTAGAGGGTCCAGCCTCCATTGTCTAACCACAGGTGGTGAGTCCGAGGGAGATAAGTCAATCGACAGGAAGACATGATCAGACAGTAGTATAGGGGAATACTGAGTGGAAGTAACCCCCAACAGAAGTGATGGGCTTAGTAACATTCTGTCCAGCCGGGCATATGATTTATTTATTTATTTTTAACTTTGTTTATCTTCCTGACACCCCGGGCATCCTTCAGGAGTGCCCAAAGGGATCTCTACCCTATTCCCAACCTGAACCCCTGCATTTCCCTGACCTCTCCTCCCCCGAACGACTGCAGGCTGACCCAACCCCCGGTACCATCTCCAGGGCTGATTCCGCCTCCCCCCCAGCGGCTACCTCCTAAGTATGAGGAGACTACCTGCAAGTCGTCGGGTCCACCAGAGAGAGAGATCCTGGGTGCGTCTGGGCCGGTGTTTGGGATGTGGGAGGGTCCACTGGGGCCACCGTCATCTCCCGACGTGCAGGAGGTATCTTCTTTACTTTTTCTGTCCCCCCCCACCCCCGCGGAGCCTGGCCGGCAAGGCTATGGGATGTTGTGGCTCCATCCCCCCAGGCATTATGCTGCGCTGCTACACTGGCGACCCTCCAGCCACCACCAGAGTGCATCCTAAATGAAGCACATTCCCACCCACCCCAGGAAGAGAGAGCAGTCGGTGGCTCAATCTCTATCCCCCTGCCGACCTCAGCGGCCCCGGCTCGCTCCCGATCACGAGTCGCCGGCATGGCACGAGGTGTGGCGTCCAGCGCCTCAACTCACAGCGCCACCAGGCTGGACCAGTCGGGCATATGATTGATGGGTGTGGGAATAAAAACTATATAGTCCCTGCCTGTTGGGTTTAGATGCCTCCAAATATCCACTAGTCCAAATTCTAATTCTAGTTGCCCGAGGGCTCTGGCATTTCTTGAAAGAGGAATGGGGCTGGGTTGGAGTGCTCTAAAGTGGTGTCTCTGACGCAGTTAAAGTCTCCCCCCAGAATCTATGGACCAGGCCAACCCACCATATCCAGGGCCAACTTCTGAAAAAAGCAAGGATCCTCCACATTGGGCACATATACCAATCCCAACGAGAAATGACCCATCGCCGTTATCTCCGCCCTAACCAGAGCATATCTCCCGGACGAGTCTATGGTCTGACCTAAAATATTAGCCTGGATTCCCCATGGAAACCATATGGCAACTCCTCTGGCCTTAGACGAAAAGGTGGAAGAGATCCATGTTCCCCCCAGTCATGTATCAGTTTTAGCAGCCCCCCCCCCACCAACATGTGCGTTTCCTGGAGAAGCACCGTCTTTTGGACCTTATAACCTCTGCTTGAAAATGTTTCCTCTTAACCACTGACTTTAACCCATTGATATTCCAGGTAGCTACTTTGAATGGCTTAGCCATAATCAGAACACAGAGGTAGGCACTGATAAAGTTGCAGAATTAAAGTATGTAACACCGTCAGGTCGGCCTCCAGTTTCCCCTCTAGTAACATGCAGTGATTCTACAAGACAACCAAGTAGTTAAATGATCTAATTCCACACTGCACCATCCAAGTTTTATCTCCTTTTAGCCCTGTCCACATCTCTACCCCCCCAGTTAGCTGTGACGGAGGGTTCCACAGCACCTACCAACCAACAAATTTGTACAGCATTGAAGATGTCTATTGAAAGAGAACCCCAGGTCCCCCATCCCCCATATACCCTTCATTCCACCTATACATATACAACCATGGTAAAAGTATCTCTACTGCCCCCACCAGCATTGCTAAACATGTCCCTGTCCCCCCAGGCCTAATAGTGCCTGAGGACCTATCCCTTGCAAACAACTAGAGAACAATAAGATTACTTTCATAACTTTTAACATATCCTATCTAATGTTTGGCACATATTGAACTATTCTCTTGTAATGAGGCCCCCATATGTATCAAATTGTATAACAAACAAATCGTGGGGGGAAACTTGATTAACTTAAACATGAGCTGTGGTTACACATTCGACCCAGCATTCAATAGATCATTGCAAAATGAGCACCATGGCTCAGTGGTTATTCTAAAATTCAATAAACTGGCATATGAACTTAAGAGCAACTCAGTCCTTTCCAGGGCCTGAGGAAATTCGAGGCAGTCACCTAGTAGTGGTTAAACCAGATCAAAACTTTTCAGCTCCTACAGTATATAATGTCACTTTGTAGCCAGGGTTCCAAAGAGGTATAAAATAAGTTTTCCCCTGACACTCAGTGACTCCGGCTCGATCCTTTAGGACGTCAGAACAACAAAAGAGAGTCAAGTGCACAAAGCCCTGACCCCGTCGGTACCCATGTCCCCAGACATGGTCGGGAGTATGACATCAAACCCTGATACAGTCTTAATCGTGGCAGATTCAGCCACATGAGACAGAGTACCAAGGATTTTGCTAACCATGTTCTTCATGTTATCTACATAGAAGGTAGTATTCTGCAACTTGATGTGTTCAGGGGTCACAGCTCACTAGTCCCCACTTATCGCTCTGGTTGGAGGTGGACAAGCACACCGAGGCGGTGGGCTGACTGTGGGCCTGTGATGTTCCCGCTCATGGCGAGTAGGATTTACAGAAGATTGTTCGGGTCTGCACTTTGATTCTTCTTTGACCCATCTCTCCGCTGCTTTCGGGCAGGTGAAAAATCTAGGTGGATTTCTGGGCCTGTCTACTGGTAGTTTTGCCAGGTACATGAATGCAAACTTCCATCCCATCGAGAAGAGCTTTGATTTTACCAAGTTAAATTGTTGCCTCCTGACCTGTAATTCTCTGCTGTAATCCTGAAATATGTACACTTTGGAGTTAAGATTGATGGGACCCTTGATTATGGCACTTCTAAGAATGGCTTCTTTGTCCACATATCTCAGGTATTTAATGAGACAATGGCGCGGTCTCTCCCTTGGTTTTGGGGCTGGGCCCCCCCCATGAACCCGTTCCAATTCAAACTTCAGCATTTCATGGGGTAGGCCAAGTTGTTCAACCAGCCATTTGTGTATACCATTTTCGGGGTTCTTCCCCTCAACACCCTCTGGTAGTCCCACTATGTGGAGGTTAGAACATCAAGAGCGATTTTCTTGGTCGGCTACCTGTTCTGCTAACTCCTCCATTGCCTTCTGAAAGCTGTTCCTCTCACTGGTGACTGCGGACAGGGAGTCCTCCAAACTGCTCACCCGATGCGCCAGTTCAGAAATCTGCATCGAATGTGTAGCAGTAGTTTCAGAAAGTCCAGAGACCAGGCTTCAAAGGTGGGTAATTTGAGTTGTAATGTTGGTAAAACCAGTTTTCATGTCATGCTGCATTTGTGCTAATGTGGCTGGAACAGTAGCAAGTAAGCGTTCCAGGTCAGACATGCCGTGGGCTTCTAATTCAGCCCCCTGGGCCTGGTTTCTAGAAAGAGCCTCCTGTCAACAGCAAGATTCTTTGGGCAGATCTGCTGGTTCAAAGTGCAGCTTAGACTGTTTTTTTACCTAAGCTTGGCCATTTACCTCGCATTGCTGTTTTACTTAATTCTGCTCTTCAACTTATTCGTAGGGCGCCTCAGGAACATTTTCAATGATGTGTCATGCAGAGCTCAGGTAGACCACGTCCACCATGTTGCAGAGCTAGCCACGCCCCCCAGGCCCTGCTTAACAAGTACAATAGTAACAACTCAGCCCACACTATACTACAATATTCTAATCAGGTAATTTCCTAACACTGTTTATTACAATTTAAAAGAACTCCTCCAAAAATCACTACAAAGAACTTCCATCTGCCTACACTGTAAGTTTAAAGAGTTAATTTAAAAAACACCACCACTCACACCAGGCACATCTAAAAGGTGCTACCCCTTAACTTGGAAACCAGACTTACACATAATGAAAAAACCAAAAAAGATCACACACAACACACAGGTTAGAAGGCACATTTCATTTATTAAGAAATCTTCTCCAGCGCTCCAGACACCGCTACATATCACCAAATGGCTTCATCAAAGGGTGGTGCCAGGAGTGGGATTTGTGCAGTTAAACACCCTCATGAATATTCATAAACCTGTGCTATAAATATACCAATCCAAACAGATCATTTCAAAACCAACTTTGTGCATACATAATTAATTATGGATAGAATATTCAGAAATCAGTGCTATAAATCCACCAATCAAAACCATACCTCTCAAGTGTCCCTGATTTTCAGGGACGTCCCTAATTTTGCCTCAGAATTTTACTCTGTCCCTCCTAAAATTTGTATTTTTGTGGCTAAACAGTGGGGACTGTAAGCACAAAACAATGTCAAGCATTAAATTTACAGACTTGTTCTTCTTTAGAAAATGCATTTAGCACTAAGCCCCATATTCTACCTGCTTTCTGGGTGGATATCTCTAATTTTGAAGATGTGTCCCTGATGTTGGTCCTTGTCCCCGATTGTTTTAAGCCTTGTGATTTATGAAGCAGGGGGTTGAGAGGTATGATCCAAACAGAGCATTAACAAAATCATGTTTGTGCATGCATATGTAATTATAGACTCTATGCTTTGCCCTTTCCTGGTGTCCTTTAATTTCATTGGCATTAGTCTTTCCCCAGTCTACTGACAGAAAAAGCAATGGACCTGTAAGTATGAAAATGAAAACAGCCATGAAGGCCTTTGGGACTAAGTGGACTAGGGGATTGCAGAAGACTGAGAATATTCAGGTTTTTAAACTGTGTATGTAACTGTTTTTAGATATCATAGTATGTGATTTTAATCATTATTTGCACTGTTTTTTTTTTTGAGTCCATAATTACTTGTGCATGCACAAGGATGGTTTTGTATTGCTCTGTTTGGATAGGTATATTTATAGCAGAGATATATGAATATTCATGAGGATGTATGTTTAACTGCACGGCTCCCACTCCTGGCAGCGCCCCCTGATGAAGCCATTTGGTGATATGCAGTGGTGACTGCAGTGCTGGAGAAGATTTCTTAATAAATAAAGTTTGTCTTCTAACCTGCATGGTGTGTGTGACCTTGTTGTTCAGTAAGTTTAAAGAGCTGGTAGAACCAGAAATACCAGACAAGAAAATGTTAAAAATTACAAAGTCGTTGTAACTTTTAATTTCGAAAGTACTTTCTCTTTTTCCTTTTGCTCATGAGAAAGTTTTCTATGCAATATTATTATGCTGGATGTGTGCTATAGCACTCTGCCTGGCAGCTGACATATCTAGTTCTAGACCTCCCACTACATCATCTGCACTGTGACCTCACTGACAGTGACATCACATGTGACTAACCTGGCAGCTGAGTGGCTCCTCCTAAGCAGCCGTGATGTTACAGTCAAGGAGCTGTGATGTCACACTCAGTGAGATCACAATTCTGATGATGTAATGGGAGGAACAGAGCTAGGTATGTCAGTTGCCAGGCAGAGACCTGTTTCACATGTTATACCCACTAACATCAAGTAAAAAATCTTCTAATTAACAAAAGGGAAATTAAAAATGTCTCAGATATAGTGGCAATAGTTGACTGCTTTTAAAATATTAGTTTTAGGCATTACACTAGCTCTTTAAGTAGTCAATATCTTTCCTACGTAGTCTAGATGCTTCTATCCTGCTCTCTGTTAGTACTCCCAGCACCTGGACTGTTGAGGTGCCATTCCTCAGGTAAGACGTTAAACCAAGGTCTTTTCTGTCCATCTCTGGTGGTTGTCCATGAGGAAGTTACAGTAACAATCCTATGGCACTCATCATAAAAGTAGGGGAATGTTTATTGACATAAGAGAAAGGCAATTCAGTAACACAAAAACAAGCATGTGCATACAATAACATACCATTATATAACCCAACTCAAAATTTAAACAAGGAAACTAAAGGGGAAAAAGAGAAGAAATCGAAAGAAAAATAAGTGAGTAACAGCTGTACCATATACAAATATCAGTAGGCTAGGCATGGTTACCACAAAAGTAATCCTACTTATTTACATACATAAACCAGGAAGAGCTCCATACCACAATGTGGTCAAATGAGCAACAAAAAGGGTAGCGAATTCCTTCTGATATACTTGACTTGTTGCCTGCTGCACAGACATTTGTAAATCCAAGTTTGTAACTGTTTTCTGCTGAATTGCTGATGTGCATCTTGTTTGCCACGCCTGGTATTTAAAAGTGAGAAGGATAATACTCAACGTTCCACTCTGCAACTGAGTCCACTCCACTATGTAAGAACAAACCAATGAATAAGATTCTCATAAGACATCAGGGTAACCAGATCCCAATTCCACGTATGGGCTAAATGTTTCCAGTAACTTTTCACATAATCACACTCTTTAAAAAGGTGCTCCTGGGATTCTATTATCGGAGTACACTTTGGTCTAGGACAGTATTATTCCTCCATACTCTTATGCTTCCAAGACCCTCTTACCCCTAATCTCCCTTGTATGCTTAGCCATAGAATATCCCATAAATAAGGGGGAAGCTTTTGATTTGCTAACTATTGCAAATGACCCCTCTCTTATTTTCTGGGCATGATCAATACTCGATCACTAGCCGTCCCAGTGGTGCTGAGGGTTGAGGGGCTGGACGTCACACCTCGTGCCACGCCAGCGACCCAGGTTTGGGAGTGGACTCGGGTCGTTGGGGGAGGAGAGGATTGAGCATCTGGACTACTATCCTCTCCTGGGAGAGAGGAGGGTTGCAGATACCGGGCTTTGGTGACTCCCAGTGGTGCCTGGGGATGCAACAGCCTTTTGGGATCTCTGGCAGGGGATTGGCTGTGGCGGCATTCCTGTGTGCATGTGTAGTAATGTGTATGCACGCACTGAAATGCACTGCATGTCCAAGCCAAAGGTGGGGAGGAACAAAAAAGGAAAATGGCCTTGGCTTCCTGGTAGGTGAAGCTAGGTTCATGCGGATGGCCCCCATGCCTATTGCTGGGTCCTTCCAGCTTGCTTCCAGTTCTCCTTCTGTTCCCTGGTCGCTACACTACATTACATACAGAGCGCCAGGAGAAGTCTGCGGTCCCACCCCAGGGGGGTCAGGTGATCGGAGGAGCTGGAGTGGAGACGGATCCAAACCGGAGGTAAGGTTGGGCTGGGCTGGGGAAACTTCAGGCGGGGCAGGAGCAGGCCGAGCTGTGAGACCACAGTAGAGAGTCCCGGTGGCCAGTGTTGTTGGAGCACAAACAAAATGTAAAAAAAAAATATATATATATATATATATATATATATATATATATATACTGGATCCCCAAATAAGTGAGTTGACATAACTGCTTTGTGCAGACCATTCCTTGAGAACATTGTGGCACTGGAACAATTTTTATAGTCGAGGTGCTGAAAGCCATTGAACAAAACTGTAAACCCTGTATAGGAAGCCATAGGGAACTGTACTTCAAGCAAGGGGGTGCTACTGCACCCCCAGCACCCCTAGTTCCAGCACCAAGTCGATATGATCATGTGGACTTAGTACAAAGATGAAAAACGGATACTGTTTTGTTGCCACCCAAGGAGGAATGAGTCCAACCATTTGGCCACCAGCGGGACCCACATCCTGGAGTCACTCCGTAGGGCTTTACTAAAATTAAGGCTTAAAAAAATGTTATAAAAATAGAACAGAGTGTAGGTGTAACATCCCTACCCCCCCCCTTTCATTACTGGTAAATATGTTATACTCCTTTCAATGGGATTTAGTCTCTCTCCTCCACCCCTCCCGAAACAGAAAAGAAATACTGAGAAGTTTTGCTTCTATAGATGCAGGAGAAGGAGAAACATAACATACACAAAAACTTAGAAATCAGTTTGTTTGTAATTAGAAAAAAACACTTTTTTCTTTGATAATTTCCAATTTTTCCAAACCTTAACCTGGGTCATCGCAGACTGTACCCTAGGTTCCCAGTTCAGGAGGGTTATATCCCCCTCCCCAAAAGTAAAACACAGTATTTGCACCCTACTGCCAGCAACTGCAATTCCTGCTACCTGAGATTGTTCTCCTTTTCTTAATCCAAGTTCTGTCCCATTACTTTATGACATATTAATCCATAATGTGGAGCCTTTAGAAAGATTCTCCAATACTGAAGCCAAAACAGACATCATCAGCATAAAGTAACATTTTCAAGGGGGGGGATCATCCTTTATTTGCAATCCCTGGATCCTAGCATGACCCTGCACCACCCAAAAGTAAGGGGTCTATCCCAAAAATATACAGGATGGGACTGGGGTAGCTTGGCTCATAGCCCAAAGAACCTGGCCTCTGACCCTAGCCAACCATTAAGAAATGGAACAATACTAACCTGTGCATATAACATCTTCAACCAAGATACAAACATATCTGGAATTCCATAAATCTTTAACACGTTAAACAAATAATCATGAGCTGACCAATCAAATGCCTTTTCTTGATCAAAAGAACATACCCAGAAAGTGAACTCATGCTATTTCGTTCAGATACGTCACAGATTAGTACCAGGGTGTCATGAGCTGACCTATGAGGCAAAATACATCCTTGATAAGGTGCTATGATATCCTCTGCAATGTGCATAATGCTATTTGCCAATATTTTTGACAAGATGTATATATTTTTTTGGTTTAAATTCAATAAACAGATGGGACACCATTAGACAGCAATGACCTATCTCTCTTTTTATATAAAAAATTATCAGGGCTTTGTCATAGAAACTGGCAATACCCCTGAGGTAAGAATTTCATTGTACAGTTCCACCAAAGCTGGACCTAATGTATTGCAGAAAGTTTACAAACCTCAGTAAGCAATCCATTATTTCCAGGAGACTTATTCCCTTCTATAGGGTTGATGACTGATTCCACTTTTGCGAAGATGAAAGGGGGAATTAAAATCTGCCCCTATAGTTCCAACAACTCTGGAAGCTGTACTATACCTACAAAACAGTTACTGTCACTTCACTAAGACTGAGGGTGTTTGTCACATAACGGTCGGCAATACTTAACATCTCCTTAATACTAAAACACCTTTTTCCCTGAGGATTCACTAATGAAGTAACTGTACTGTTCTCAAACCTACTCTGGCAACCCTTAAATATATCAAAGGATTGGGGCAGCACCCTGTGTCCCACACTGTAGTTCCTTGTTCAAAGACTTTCCCTGTCATACTGGTACTCTATCATTTTCTGCTTTATTTTCTTAATCTGGGCACTATAATTCCCACTGTCCTACTAGATACTGTAAATCAATCAGTCTATGCAACTGTGCACGATGGCTAAGGTATTTTATGTACTTTATACCTGCCCTTTTGGATATAAAAGTGGAAAAGGCTAACCAGGGATCCTCTTTTATGTTCTCTCACCAAGCTGCCCAAGATTCATAAGCACACAGTACCGACATTCTAGCCATTAAACAAGTTGTTTATTTTCTAACTCTCTCTACCTCTAATACAGAGGTATTCAGTCTCCAAACACCCTTCCCTTTTTAAGGGAACCCGTCCTCAGATAATGTGCTCTGTCGTAATAAATGGTCTGATGTTTCCACACCCAATGTATTTGCGGATGCTACTGTGACATAGTAACTGGACAGCAATTGTTTCAATGGACTCAGCTAGTTGATATTCGCTGTAATAACTGGCCGGTTATTACAGCATTCATGTGCAACCTTGGTCTCCAAGTGCAAGCTCCATTCTTACAGCTGCACAGTTGTTGTCAGTTTCACTTCCCACTACAGCTGTCAGAATGGATGCACTTCAATGGAAAACAGCATCAAATCTTCAATATTTGTCAATCTTTTAGACTGTTTCTTGCACTTTTATACAAAACAAAAAAAATCTAAATATTCCATTAACTGAGGCACAAGCAGTGCACATTATGTTGTTCAAAAACACATTTTAAAAAATCGCCTGTTTTAGCCGTTTCTGAGACTGCCATTGACTCAGTCTGCATTTTTATTAATGTGTCATTTCTCTGCTACCACAAGGATTTAATGCACAGATAATCCAGTAAATTTACTTCAGGACACAAATTAATTTTTTTTAGGTATTTACTTTCAATAAGCTATTTGAAATATTTCAACTGGAATGACTGCACTCACTGCATGTAACAAACACACATGGTCACAGAAGTTAGGCAAGAAAAAACTGCTTATCAGCAATTATGCAAAACAATACACGGGATAGTGTGCATACTTGAATTTAATGTACACCTGAGGTGAGAGATGCTTTAATAAACCCCTTGAGCTTCACTTTCAGGGTTTATGTAGCATCCCACACCGCGAGTGTGCATTAAATTCTCATAATACATACTACCCAATGCATTATTCTCTATATAATGTATGGTAGAATGCTGTTAACCTTAGGAAATCATCATTTCCTAAGGTTGTTAACCTATAGATGTCATGTAGAAATGTTGTTAACCTATCAATGCTACGTCACATCGATAGGTTAACAACAGCGACTGGTCTGCGCATGTGTGTGCTTTTTTTTCAACGGGGAACCAACGGATGAAGGCAGCGGTTAGGAAAGGACTGAACGACCGCGGCGGTGACTATTTTTCAAAAAGTAAGCAGCCATTTTACTTTTTAGGTGGGACCATATACTATAAAATAATGTATGAGTCCTTCTATCGCAATCGATCGCTGTTAACTTTCTGAGGGTTGCCATGGCGACGCTACGGTCGCCTGGCAACCTCTCGACAGTTAACTGACCGGTTACCACATACAGGACCATATATTATCCTCTATATACAGTATTAAGATACAAAAATACTTCCGGTGACGTCATGCCCCGGGTTGCAGCCTGAATTAGAGGGCTCCGTCGTGATCCACCTGTAAAACCTCCTAATTACTCCTAATTCAAGTAAAAAAATCGGAGAAAAGTCTAGAGAGAGGTTCAATATAGGGAAAAAAATGATCGAGTGAAAATTAAAGCTACAGACCTGCCAGATGCGGAGCGATTACAGGAGGACGGCTTGGAGAGTGAGGGATCGCAGGCCTCATTTGGCTCCTCTCGAGACACCACGGAGGGTAGTCAAATCCCCCTCACGATATTGCAAATGCAAATGACCCAGATGTTAACCGAGTTACAGGACTTTAGGAAAGAAATCAGATTAACAACGGCAGCCCTTCACACAGATATGGGAAAGCTTGAGAAGCGACAAGAGGAGGCAGAGTCCCAGGCCCTTGAGACAGATCACCGCGTTACAGAGACGGAAAGAGCTATAGTACAAATCCATAACACAATCATGGCCCTACAGAATACAGTGGAGGATGCTGAGAGTAGGAGCAGAAGAAATAATATCCAAATCTCGGGAACACCCGAAGGGGCTGAAGGAAATGAGATGCGGAACTTCATCCAAAAAACATCAAGACAGCTGTTATCACTCCCACCCTCTGTGTCGCTTGAAATAGATAGAGCTCACCGAACCCTAGGCCCGAGGCCTCCAGCAGGCGCACGGCCCAGAACAATCTTAGTTCGTTTTCTGAGATTTCAGGATAAAGAATTAGTGCTTCATACTGCATGGAAAGCTTGAGTGGTTATGCTGTCGGGCAGCAGGCTCTACTTTGAAAATGACTATTCTCAGCCGGCCCGCCGGCACAGCGGTTGGATTTCCGCTTGCGACGCCAGCGACCCGGGTTCGGGAACGGACTCGGGTAGCTGGAGGGCCGGCTGGGGGAGGAAGACTGAGTGCCCAATGGCTGCTGTCCTTCTCCAGGGGGGTGAGTGGGAATGCAAGTCCCGCTGCAACACCACCATCTGGGTGACCACAGGTGGAGGTGCAGCGAGACTGCACATAGCAGGGAGGGAAGGACGTCTGCCGGGAGCTGGAGGCCAGGCACGCTGGCACGGCTCCACCCCAGGGCTCCCCGAGCGTGCGACGCCCTGAGGGGCAGGGAAGAAAACCAGGAAATATCCCACCAGACTTGGTAGACGGAGCTCCCTGGCTACGATCCCCAATGCCCCACCGACACCAGTACAGCATCCCCGACGAAAACTAAGTCACGCGGTGAGGTGCCCTGACCTGCATCCGCCTGGGGGCAGAACCAAGGCCCGTGGGGGGATGGACTGCACTGACGCCGCTAGTAGGAGCGGGAACAAACCAAGCCGATGGAGACTCCAGAAGAAGCAGGAGTGTGGTGGTGAGAGAGGGGGCATACAAAGAAAATATGAAAAAAAAAAGAAAATGACTATTCTCCAGAGATAATGGCCAAACGCAAAGCCTTTATCCCACTGATGAGGGCACTCAAGGCGAAGGGAATTCGTTTTAGGACCCCATACCCAGTGAAACTCGTCGTCCTCTTCGAAGATGGTCCACTGACGTTCGAGAATCCGGCCAGAGCTGCTCAAGAACTGTGAACATGAGGAATTGATGCACCCTCACAGCGACTTAACCCCGGAACATCCATCGCTTCTAAGCTATCCCAAAAAATGTGGCACAGACAACGTGAGGCCAGGCGGCGCCAAGGAGCTGAAGCAATCCGAAACATAGTGGCGGCCCTGAACAAGCAAGCTGCCTCAGGAGTGAGCGGTTCAGAACAGCGGGGACCGGAGGGATGAAAACCTCAAGTAGAACCTCATTTGCTGACTAATAATCAAACCACATATGTGGGGAGAGACACTTGGCTGCTGAATTACCTGGGCGAACTCTGGAAGCTCTCGACACAGGGAGAATTGGGGGGAGGAGGAGGGATAGATATTAAATGAATCGCATTTAATCAGTAAATTAACTGTATTCCCTAGGAAGGGGGAGGGAGGCGAGCGGGCTTTTGAAAGGGAGATAGAGGTGCGCTGGAGCACCACGCTGACTAGCCATACTAATCGGAAAGACTGGGGAAGGGGTCGATTATAATAGCAACTCCATAACAATAAGTGCTGAGCAGGTGGGAAAAGGGGTAGTGAGAACCACCAGTCATATTTACATAACTAATGCCTGAAGATCTGGCTGCACGATGGGAGGGAGGAGGAGGGTGGGTTGAGGGGAAGAGGGGAGGGCTTGGGAATGCGGAGGGAAAACCAGGGGTGTAATGGCGATGCAGATTGGGGTTCGTGTACACTGGTGGTTATCGGCTTGTCTCACTATCCGAACTCTGGGATTCGGAGAGGGCAGGGAAGGTTTGCTGGTCCAGGCAACCATGTTCTCAGAGATCAATCAAATAAAAATGGAGAGGAATTCGGGGAGGTTGCGGCTGAGAAGGAGGGGGATCTGATCAGTTGCCCTGAGTTCCAGACGCTGTGCCAGGTAGGCCAAGTATAATGCCAGAATGAATGACATGGGGAAGGATCAGGGCTCGGGGATGGCTGGAAGGCATGCGAGGTGTCGAATGAGTTCATTAGCCCCGATAGATCCTCCACAGGTTATAATTCGAAAGGGGTACCCAGGAATTGAGAGGGTGGGGGAGAGAGAATGCAACTAAGGAGGTAACCTGGAAAGAGTTGGGGGACCTTTCGTTTTCATTCCCCGCATCATGAGGCACTGAATTAAGATGAAACTGGCATGCACTGCTTGCACTGAGATAAATGAAGGGTGAAATTAGTTTGTTTTACGAAGCACGTCTGTGAATGACCCTGCTGTCTCTCTCGATTAAAGCAATGCCACTCATGGTGACTGGCTGGGCTGTTTGCTGCGGGGATTCGCTTACAAGAATTCCCGCGGTGGAGACCGGGACAGTGCAGAGGGCGGGAAGAAGGGGGAGGCGACTGACTGGTGGGAGAGTATTTGGCCGGAGAAGCCTATCTTGGATAATACCTGCCTGCACAGCGGGCTCGGAGGGCTGTACCCCCGGAGTTGGGGGCTGCCGACTGCAAGCTCACGCCAGACATAGTACACCCATCCGTGGACATTGGGTTACGCTCCTGAAGGCCTTTACCAGTTGGGGGGGTGGGCCACTTAAGGCCGGCCATTACCACCCACTGGGGGGGCCATTTCTGGATTTAGATAATAGGCAGATCAAAGGCCACATCCTGATCTCCCCCGTGGAACACTGAGAGAGGGGAAACGAGAGACATGGTGGGGACGCCAAGCATGCCCTCTAAAGGTGCAGTAAAGGCCAGTCATTGGGCCTACTTGACTGGGGGCAGGCTTACACTCATAGGAGACATCACACTCGGGGCTCGGAGAGACTGCTGACCCCAGGCTCGGCGGTAGGCACTGCTGAAATATGGAACATTAAAGGATCCTGGCCTACCGAGTGGAGGTGTGTAAAATACCAACGGCGACCTCATTACAGCATTCCCTGCAGTGCCCTAAAGTCGGGGAAGGCTTGGGAAACAGCCAAACAGAGTGATTTAGTGCCACAGTATTGGGGGGGGGGCGGTACAGTAGGACAGAGAACCAACGGACGCCAATCGGGAAAGGGGCAAATTCGGGAGAGGGGGGGTAATGATAGTGTCTCAGACACTGAGCCAGGAACAATGAACTGGGAAGTGCAAAGCAACAACACCCCTACGGGGCAACTTGGGTGAAATACAAGGAGAAATGAAAGGGCCAGGGAAAAAAGGGGGGGTAGGTGGGGATCCTAGCGTTAAACTGGAATTACTGAGGGCAATAGATGGATAAAGAGGGCGAATACCACATAATGAGTGGAGAAGGGGCCCAGCCCCAATTAAGAGTCGACTGGAGGAGCTATAAGGGTATGGGATTAAAAGATCACAGCAGCCGCGTGACCCCACGGGCCTGGCGGGGTGAGCCAGAGGCGGGGGGTTAAGACTCAGAGAGACCCCATCCTGAAACGCTGGGGTAAAGACCACACATAAGTATCTGGGAAGCCGGCTCGTTGGACTGGCCGACCTAAGGGGGTACAGAGAAGAAGTTTGGGAGTGCTGATCCTGGCCCACACCACCTCTGGGAGGATGATAGCCCACGGAGGGGGATGGGGAGGGGCGGCACTCAAATAGTGGGGTCATCCTCGGATCCCCCCTCGCTGGGCTCTGGAAGCTGAGCGGTCTGACAGAGATAGGGGGAGGGTGCTGTAGAACAGAGAGGAGGCCCGTCTACACATGGCCATAAGAGTGCAACAAATAGTATGGAAGACCTTCCCACGTACCCCCACTGAGCAGTGAGGACCTTAGAGGCTGAGCAGAATAGAAAAAGGGGGACAAGCAGGTACACCTGACAGTATAAAAACATCTCACTCATCGTTTCAGGACACTGTAAAAAGAGGCGGATCCGACACAACTATGCAGAGGAGTCGCCACCTTCCCTTTTTCCCTTTTCCTAATAGGCACTCAGTGTGTCAGGGGACATCACTTTGAGTGATGACGCCTCAAGGTAAGGACTCTTCCTTACCATGGGAACTGAAGCAGTTCCCTATAGTTGGAAGTACCAGTTATGCATGTTGTTGGTCAGTTTTAGAGTTGTTTGTATGTTTCATGTCCATATGTTTGTTGGATGGTTATGAGTTGGAAATGACAGGTACAGATTTAACTGTTGCTAACATTGTACGATTGGATGACAGAGGGGAGAACCTTCCCTGCCAGCGGGACCGCCTTTGAGTAAAAATGGCTAATTCTCCAGTTAGGCTGCTGTCCCTGAATATAAATGATATAACCTCGCCAGTTAAGAGGTCCCGGGTCCTAGCTTATCTCCGTAGGAGCAAGGCGGACCTGATATATCTTCAGAAAATGCACCTAGACCCTGAGGAACATCTCAATCTGGCTAAGCTCAGTAGGGGAACTATGTATAGTTCATCGGCTAGGTCAGGAAGACGGAGGAGGGTGGCAATAATTATTCCGGCAAGCACCCCATTTCAACATCAAAGTACTATTAGTGACTCAGAGGGTAGGTTGGTATTAGTGCAAGGCACACTAAATGGAGTACAGGTTACCCTGGCGAATGCTTACTTTCCCCCCGCAATACCTGTTCCGCAGCTGAAAATACTCCTAGACAAAATCCTGCAGAACTCGAAGGGCATGCTTCTTCTCGCAGAAGATTTTAACCTGACACAACATCCCACGTTGGACACTACCAACCTGAGAATCCATAGGCAAACCACGGCACAAAAGTTTTTTAGGAGGTTCACTAAAGAGGTAGGCTGGATTAATGTCTGGAGGCATTTACACCCTCGGGCAAGGAACTACACACATTACTCAGCGGCCCATCGGACCTACACGCGTATAGACCACACCTATACCCAGACTGAATATCTCGATCAACTGGGGGATGCACGGATAGGCAACATTTCTCTGTCGGACCACGCACCAGTGAGCTTGACGTGGGAATTAGGGATGTGTGTAAAAAACACACGATGGAGGCTTAATCCCTATTATTTACGCTCAGAGAAGTTTAGAGAATATATCTCAGATAAACTAGCTGAGATACTAGAATTCAACCCCTCCGCGGACACCACACCTGCAATACACTGGGATACTATAAAGGCGGTCCTTAGAGGACACATTATACAACACACAACAGAACTGACCCGAAAAAGAAGGGAGTATAGGAACACCTTGGAGGAGAACTTACACTTCCTCCAAATGGCACATAAGATGGGAGACATGACGGTGCTCCCCCGACTCCAGGAAGTTAAGGCGAGATTGATCGCTTGGCATTACAGCAGACCGAGATAGCATTAACATTTCTGAGACAGAAATACTGAGGTCGGGACCTCAAGCTTCGGCTGCTGGCGTACAGGTATCGGCGACAAAGGAGGTTATCAACGATCACCTCACTTAGACATCCCATGGGGGGCCAACCCCTAACTAAACTACACAAAATTACAGAGGCATTTGCAAAATACTATTCCAGCCTTTACTCCCCAGAGAGCTCACCTACCGAGCACCAGATCACGGAATACTTAAATGGGATAACAATGCCCCGACTCGCAGCGGACCAAAGTGAAGCCCTGGGTGCCAGCATAACCGAGAGGGAAATAATGGAAGCGATCTCCACAGCAAAAACCTTAAAATCCCCAGGTCCCGACGGGTATGGGAACAAATTTTATAAGGCCATGAGACAACAGTTAACAAAACAACTTTTGCCCCTGTACAACTCTATCCTTGAAGGGGAACCCCAACCCCCGTCATGGTCATTCGCAACTATTTCAGTAATCCTGAAACCTGGGAAAAATTCCCAGCTCTGTAGTTCGTACAGACCCATCTCGGTGCTTAACTGTGACTATAAGATGTTTATCCATATACTAGCACAACGTCTAGACAAGATAATGCCTCAGTTAATAGAACAAGATCAGACGGGCTTTGTCAGACAGCGCTCTACAACAGACAACATCAAGCGTACACTACATATCTCCCATAAGATGCAAGCAGGCGACACCCCATCGGTCCTCATCAGTCTTGACGCTGAAAAAGCGTTTGATAGCATATCATGGCCTTTTCTTTACAATGTCTTGGCCAAACTGGGCATCCCCAGAACCCTAATTGGGGTCCTACAAAACATCTACTCTTCCCCATAAGCATGCGTCAAGGTGGGAGGCCACCACTCAAGATACTTCCCTCTGAAACGGGGGACTAGGCAGGGTTGTCTGTTATTGCCCTACTCTTCACGGCATTCATTGAACCAGTAGCTCAATCCGTAAGAGAAGCAGGAAACATCACAGGTGTGAATATGGGGGGTACGGAGCATCGTATAGCCGTGTATGCGGACGATGTTCTATTGTATCTCACAAATCCCGAACAGTCTATACCGGCCATTGAGCTACTCCTGGACCAATTTAGTCAGGTCTCCGTCTATAAGCTGAACTTAACAAAAACGGAAATTCTCACATTCCATTACACACCTTCATCGTATATTACCTCCATCTTCCCATGTAATTGGAATCTTACAAAACTAAAATGTTTGGGTGTATATATCTCTCAAAAATATGAAGAATTCTCTAAAAATAACTATGATCCTTTCACATCACAACTTAAAACTGACTTAGGATCATGGGCCACACTACCTCTCACTCTGAGCCGCAGGATCAAATTAATAAGAATGGTCACCCTGCCCCGGGCCTTGCACCTATTCCGGAATATCCCACTGTTCATTACAAAGAGAACCTTTGGGGAATGGAACCGACTTATTTCTAACTTTATCTGGTTGGGCGGGAGACCCTGAGTCAGGATGAGGATTTTTACTCTTCCACGTAATGAAGGGGGACTTGCACTACCGGACTTGCAGCTATACTATCATGCAGCAATGATGACACACATTATGGCGAGGCAGAACGGGGTAGGTCAGCCACACTGGCTGCAGATAGAACAAGCTCTTTTACCAGGTAGGGATTATTTTCAATACATTTACTACATGGGACTGAGGATGGGACCCCCCGTCTCAGAAGATCCCTGGTTGACTGCACGCTGTAGGGTATGGCAGCAAATTACAAGAAACCAGACCCTGGACTCGTTCTTGAGTCTGCTTTGCCCAATAGCGAACCTAAGTGATTTTCTCCCTAATAGGCTAGATCATGGATTCCTGATTTGGGAGAGATATGGGCTGAGATATCTTCCTCAAATAATGACTCATGGAGAGATGTGGCCCTTTAGTGAAATACATAAGCAATTTAATATACCGAACAGGGATTTGTATCGGTTCCTGCAGCTCTGGCACTATGTTCAGGGGCTTCCGGAAGTAATCAATTATCCCGAGAGATATCCTTCGCTGCTAGAGATCCAACTCCAATTAAATAAAGGTGGGGCGGGACCACGATTGCTTTCCCTTTATTATAAGGCCCAAAACACTCAGGGAGAAACTTATACAGAGAATATCCGAGCACAGTGGCAGAGGGAACTAGGAACCCCCTTCACGCAGGAGGACTGGCGGAGGACCTGCGAGTACGCCACCCGAGTCACGTGTTCCCATCAGTGGCAGGAATTTGCATGGAAGAATCTAATTAGATTCTTCAGAACACCAGTTGTAACTAGTCACTACAGCCCGGCAGCCTCAGCAGGGTGCTGGAGACAAGGCGGTGAAACCAAAGCCACGCACACTCACATCATGTGGTCATGTGAGGCCCTCAGACCATTTAGGGACCTTTTACAGGATCATCTGAGAGAGATATTTGATCCTCAGCTCCAATTGACCAGGGAAATGTTCCTTTTTCTGGACACCCCGCAGGAGTTAAGGAACCCGAATAGTAGATATCTCCTACACCTACTGTTAACCGCAGCCAAAAATACTATTACTAAGCTGTGGCTGACAGACAAAAAACCTACAATACCTGAATGGTGGGGTATAACCAAACAGATCTATCAGTTAGAACAAATTACACATAGACTGAATGAAAAGAAGGAGAAATTTGTAGAAAGGTGGTCCCGCTGGCTAATATATTATATGCCCCAGGATGACTCTTTTGTACCATAAGAGGAGGCTACTAGTGAGCAGGGATAGCTTACAAACCATTAAGGAGTCGGGATCACTCCGCGGAGTCAGAATTGGGCTTGTCACTGAGGGGATTTGGCCTAAAACACACCCGGGACCCAATTAGGTCTAAAGTAAGTAAGACATAGTCTTTACCCTCTCGAGCCCTCGAAATCTTATAGTAACAATAATTTCACCTTGGGCCATTATCACGAGAGGAGGATTAATCACACTAAACTAGTCCCCTAAACTCAACAATAGACCGACTCAGGTCAAAAGGTCTAGCTGGACACCCCTCCCCCACTTGACACCCCTCCCCCACTTTATACTTCTGACTCGGCGGAGCCCCACATGAAAGGATGAACATATAATAAGTTAGAAATGTAAAAGCTTATAAGTATTTAACGAATAGTACTGTATTATAATGCTCGTCTACCCTGTAAGATTCCAATCAGATAATTGCACCTTTACAATCCAGTCAAAGTTCGAATGTAGATCTGTCTTTATAGCTATTGAGGGACAGTGAAAGTCCACAAGTTTCCTAATGAGTCGGGGTTGCCCCCAGGGATTAGAAAAGGGTATATTACTGGGAGAAGGGCCTAAGCTGTCATGGGAACCAATCGGGCCAAAACAACTTAGAAATTCCCCTCATCCACATGGGCTTTGAAAAACCCATGGTAACAATAATCTCCCTAGGGGCTATTATCATGAGATGAGGATTAAATGTACTAAAATTGCGCTTAATTCCAATAGCAGGCCGATGAAGGCCAAAAAATATAGCCAGACGCCCTTGGTATGCCAGGGAGACAATATCTCCGACTCAGAGGAACCCCTAAAAATAACAAAAAGTATAGAAAACTTGCACTGATGGAATATTCATAAGCTAAAAATCTCATAACGCCTAGCCACTTAATGAAATGTGTTATACTACTTTGCATGCTTACTATGTAAGATTCCAATCAAATAATTGTATCTACGCAAACCTGTCAATGTTGTATTTGTGGATGTGTACCTGTATGTTGGAAAAAATCCTTTTTCCTTTTTAATAAAATGAGATTTACAAAAAAATAAGATACAAAAATAAAATAAATTCTGGAAGTGATGGAGTCTCAAGTACGTATGCCCCGCCTTCTGCACGTATGGAAGAATCTGGTAAATCTGTTGTGGTAACCATGCCAACCAATGCATTCAGATCACAATACACTTTATCATTGTTAAGTAACTCAGCAGCACATGACAGTAAAATTAAAGTTCCCCTTAAATTACAACTCTGGCAGAAAATAAATTTCAGGGTGGATTTTCTGAAATAGATCCGTCCTTTCAGCTTTGGGCTGTGGGGCATGCACACTACATATACCAAAGGACAGCGCATCCCTGTTCAAGTCCAGCATCGATGCCCTACCTGGGTCCATTTCCATTAGATGGGATAAGTGCCACAAAAATCCAGTCAGAAGAACACCAACCCCATCGTAAAGTTCTTCTCATGGAAACCAGAAAAAACAACCTAATGTCCATAAGGACTGTGCCTGTGAGATTTCAAATTCAGTTTTCATTCTGACATCTTGTAACAATATAATGTCTCCAGGCTGCGGTTTTAATAGTGCCAAGCTTGTCACACCTTTTTTATGACATTTAATATTATTAGTATTCAAGGTGACAATCTTAAAGAGCACCTTTCTTGGTGCTGCTAACAAATAAAAGGAAGCTCCCTTACCTCCATGGGAGCTCCTCTAAGGCACTTTCAAAATTTTCTATACTGCCCCCCAAGGAAGGGAAAGAATCTTAATTCCACCCCCCCCCAGGTCAATCCTTTCAACTTCCGTATCGCCAGCTCTGCCCCCTACGCTCCAAAGTACTGTGGCATCTGTATAGGGTGAGCTCGGGGGCACAATCCATTCAAGTCTATGTAGAGTGATTTACAAACTCTTTTTCTTGCCATTTAACTGGACATTTGGTGAAACTGGAGTTTGGGTTCAACTAACAAGCTCTTGTTAGTTGAACATGGGCTCTGATTTCACCAAATGTCCAGTTAAACGGCCAGGAAACTGGTTTGTAAATCACTCTACACAGACTTGAATGGCGTGCGCCCTGCACTTTGCCTATACAGATGTAACAAACTATCAGAGCATGGAGGTGGAGCCTGTGATAAGGAAACGGAAGGGATCATCCGGTTAGCCCCTCAGGGGGCAAATTACGATTATCCTTCCTTCCTTGGGGAGCAGTATGGAAAATAATGAAAGTTTCCCAGAGGAGCTCCCATGTAGGCAAAGGAGCAACTTTGTCTTATTTAAGTTCTCATATAAAAATTGTTGAGAAAGATTCTATTTGAGAGGTCATTACACAGCATATAAAGGGAAAAAAAAAACTTAGTTTCATAGTGAATTGCCTCAGACACGCAAGGACTGACAGTGAGTGCGGTTCCTCTTTTTTTTTTTTTTGGAGGATGAGGCCTCTTCCTGACAGTTCTCAGGATCGGGAAGGGAGGCGCAGTTGCGAAAGAAGTGACGAAGCCTCAACATAAACCTGTTTGCCACATGGATAGGCATGTTTTTAACAGCCTTAGTTTTTAACTGCATCCCCTTTTCTTCCTTGGAACTACAGTCAAAGGTTCACTTCCCTTTTGACTAACTGCAGCATGTTCCGACTGCATGGGGGTGGGGGTGGGAGGAGGGGACATGGCAGCATCTTCCATCTCCTCTGAGGTATCAACCAGCATATTCTCCTGGGTCTTGTTGCCGAGGCACAGATCAGAAAGCACAGGATGACCAAGAGCAGTTGTAAAATTTGCAGTGAGTGTTTTATTATTAACAACAAAATAAAAAACATAATTTCCTCAGTATAACTATTTACAAAGGCAGTACAAACACAGAAAACAAAATCCTTCATCTGAGAATATCTCTAATTTCAAGTTTCAGTCTTGCTCTCTCTCTAGCAAAAGTATTGCTGCTCTTTTTATAAGTCTTTGCCTGGGAACTCATTAAGAGAACATTCCGGTTCTCAGAAAATGTTTTTGTCAGTTTCCTTCCATGCAGGTGCAACAAAACAGTACATGGTGTCCCAGAACTGACCTCCTGTTGACAGCTCTGCAAAAGAGCTAGAGTTGCATTCCAGGTTAACCCCCTAACTTCCAAATAGTGTTCTGCAATCATTTCAACAATATAAATATATACATTTTCAAACCAAGGGATCCCAGTCTCACATAAAGATTCACACATATTTTATAACTTCAGATACACAAGGGGGAAGAAAAGACAGAAGCAGTAAGCGAAGACAGAGAGATAGTGGGGGGGGTACAGCGAGACCATCGGAGTGGCCAGTTCCTAGGTCTCACAAGAAAATTCGACTGCATAGCAAGACAGACAAGAGACAGAACAGTACAGGATAAAACAGATCCTTGTGTTTAACTCTTTCTACATAACAAACAGATACACAGAGGCAGTTCCCATGCGTACTGTCACAGTCCCAGAAATGGCAGCAGAGCTTGCCAAAATTTTCAGCAGGGTGGGCATACCTAAAGAGATTATTACTGATCAGGGTAGTAATTTTGGTGCTACATTACCGAAGGAGCTATACAGACTATTAGGTATCACTGCCATAAGAACCTCCCCCATCACCCTCAGACAGACAGTCTTGTTGAGCGTTTTATTCAAACCTTAAAACACATGTTAAAAAGGTTCATTAAAGGGGAAGGGAAAGGTTGGGACCAATATTTACCTTACCTGCTTTTTGCTTACAGAGAAGTGCCACAAGCCTCAACAGGTTTTTCACCATTTGAAATGCTGTATTGTAGACAACTTAGAGGGCCATTAGATGTACTAACAGAAATATGGGAAGATAACCCCACTCAAAAACAATCTATTACATCTTATATGTGTGCCCTAAGAATGAAACTGGAAAAATATGTTGAAATTGCCCATAGTAATCAGGAAGAGACACAAAACCAGCAGAAGGCGTTACATGACCATGGGGTAAAAGAAAACGTTTTTGAGCCTGGTGAATAGGTCTTGCTACTGTTACCCACTACAGGAAATAAAATGTTAATGAAGTGGCAAGGGCATTATAAAGTGCTTAGACATACTGGCATAGTTAACTGTGAGATTGAGACCCCTGCTAAGAAAAATCCTACCAAGATATTCAGTGTTAATCTCCTGAAGAAATGGGTTGAAAAAACATAAAAGGCTGCTTTGCTAGTTTTACCAGAAACTGATAAAGAAGATACTGATATAGCTTATGACAGACTGGAACAAACTCTAACTGCTGATGCTGTAAAGGTGAATTTTTCCTTAATCTCTGAGCAAACAGCAGAAATTCGTAACTTACTAAAGGCATTTAACAGTACTTTTACCACAGTGCCAGACCGAGAAAAAGAGGTCGAGCATGTAACAGTGACAGGGAATACGCGCCCTATTAGACAAAAGGCATACAGATTACCAGAGCGATTATGAGCAGATGTGATTAAGGAAATACAAAACATGAAAGAGCTGGGTAGCACAGAAGAGTCAAGAAGTGTTTGGTAATCACCAATGGTGACTGTAAATAAAAAAGAAGGGGGGGGTGGGTGTAAGAATCTGCCTTGATTTTAAGAAACTTAATCAAGTGCCCAAATTGGACAGCTATCCTATGCCAAGGACAGATGATTTGGTGGACAAATTGGGAAGTGCCAAGTATATCAGTCCTCTCGCTCTCACCAAAGGTTCTTGCAGATTCCTCTAGCTAAAGAATCCAGAGGCAAAACTGCATTTGCCACTCCTGTTGGAGTCTATCAGTTCACCACCATGCTGTTTGGTTTACATGGTGCACCCGCTACATTCCAGCGGTGCATGGATGTAATTTTAGCTACTCACACTGGTTCTTGTGCTGCTTACCTGGATGATGATGTCGTGGTATAACATAGAAACACAGAAGCTGACAGCAGATAAGGACCGTAAGGCCCATCCAGACTGCCCATTTCTTTTTCTGCCTTATGAATGTGCCATCGGCCTTTGCTCTGTCAATGGCCTATCTATTCATACTCATCTGTATTGCTCCCTTATGCCTATCCCATGCCTGTTTGAAGTCCTGCACTGTATTCATATCCACCACTTCCTGAGGTAGGCCATGCCATGCATCTATCACCCTTTCTGTGAAAAAGAACTTCCTCACATTACCCCTTAATCGGCCTCCCCCTAATCTCATGCTGTGTCCTCTTGTCCTGCTATTTTTCTTATACTGAAACATGTTAGACTCTTTCACCTTGTTAATGCCCTTAAGGTGTTTGAATGTTTCGATCATATCACCTCTCTCCCTCCTTTGCTCTAGGGTATACATATTGAGCTCCGCTAGTCTGTCCTCATATGTTTTCTGATGCAGTCCCTGCACCATTCTGGTTGCCCTTCTCTGGACTTCCTCCATTTGGTTTATGTCCTTGTGAAGGTGTGGCCTCCAGTACTGCATGCAGGACTCCAGATGGGGCCTAATCAGTGTCTTGTAAAGAGGGATTATTACCTCCCTCTTCTGACTTGTGATACCCCTACTAATACACCCCAACATACCTCTAGCCTTACCTACTGCTTTAGTGGTCTGCTTGGATGATCTCAGGACATCAGTGGTGATGATGACACCCAAGTCTCTTTCTTCCCTTGTGACTGCCAGCAACTCCCCTCCCAGCTTATAGGTGGCTTCAGGGTTTTTCTTCCCTATGTGCATGATCTTGAACTTCTTTGCATTAAACTCCAGTTGCCACTCTTCCAACCATTTTGCTTATTTCTCCAGATCTCCTCTCATTCTGCCCACCCCATCTGGATCATCTACTCTGTTGCAGATTTTAGTGTCATCTGCAAACAGACAGACCTTACCCTCCAGTCCATCTGCAATGTCACTGATGAAGATACTGAAGAGGAATGGCCCCAGGACTGATCCCTGAGGTACCCCACTTGTGAGCTGCATCTCTTCTGACTGTATACCATTTACCTCCACACTCTGTTTTCTGCCCCTCAACCAGTTTGCCACCCAGTTAACAAACTTCTGACCCACCCCGAGCCTACCCAGCTTATTAATCAATCTTCTATGTGGAACAGTATCAAAAGCTTTGCTGAAGTCAACGTAGGCGACATCAGCTGCTCCCCCTTGGTCCACCACTCTGGTTACCCAGTCAAAGAACTCTATGAGATTAGTTTGACAGGACCTTCCTTTTGTAAACCCATGCTGCCTTGGATCCTGTGCTCCTATGGATTCCAGGTGTTGCACTATCCTTTCCTTAAGGAGTGCCTCCATAAGCTTGCCCACTACTGAGGTAAGACTGACTGGTTTATAGTTCCCTGCCTTCTCCCTGCTACCACTCTTGTGCAGCGGAATCACATGAGCTCTTCTCCAGTCTTCTGGGACCTCTCCTGTGCTCAGAGAATCACCAAACAGTTCTAATAATGGCTCTTCTAGCTCCACCCTTCGCTCCTTTAGTATCCTGGGATGTATGCCATCAGGTCCCATTGCCTTGTCCACCCTGAGCTTATCGAGCTCTTATACGATCCTTTCTTTTGTGAAGGGACTAGTGCACACCTCCCTCCCCCCTGTGTCCATGCTGCTGAGCTGTGGGCCCTGCCCTACCTTCTCTTCAGTAAATGCTGAGCAGAAGTATCTATTTAGGATAGATGCCTTTACATGGTCCTCCTCCTCACATACCCCCTTATCCCCTTTGATCTTGCAATACCTCTCTGGACTTTCTCCTTTCACTAATGTATCTATAAAAGTCTTGTCACCTTCTTTTACTGTTTGTGCTAGTGTTTCCTCAGTTTGGGCCTTTGCCTGCCCATTGCCTTCTCTGCTTCCCTTAGGGAAGTTTGGTATGCCTCCCATCTTCATCCTGCTGCTTCCTCTTATATTTCCTGAAGGCCAGCCTTTGGCTCTGACCTTTCTGCTACTGTTTTTGAGAACCAAAGTGGTTTCCTTCTTCTTTTGCACTTCCTTTTCGGTCTAACACAATGGGGTGTTGCTTCTAGTATTGCATCTTTAATGCTTGCCCACTTTGCCTGTACCTCCTCACCTGTTTTTCTTTTTGCCAGGGCTAGCTTAACTCTGTTGGCCATCTTATCACAGTCAGCTCTTCTGAAGTCCCATATTTTTGCCTTGGAATGGGATGATTTAGTTCTAGTGGCCAAACTGAACCATACCATGTGATGGTCACTGGCCCCCAGGTGACCTTCTACCTGGAGATCTGTGATCCTTTCCCTGTTAGTCAGTACAAGATCTAGGATAGCCCTGTCTCTTGTGAGCTGTTGTACCAGTTGTTTGAGCCCTTCCCCCTGCAGGGAACCCACCATGTGTCTAGTTCTGGCAGATTTTCCTGCTGGTATTGCCCAATCTGTATCTGGCATGTTGAAGTCTCCCATTATCTGAACATCCCCTTTAGCTGTCATATTTTGTATATCTCCTAACAGTAATGTGTCTGTGTTCTCCCCGGTCTGGAGGCCTGTACATAACCCCAATTTGTGTGGCTGTCCCATTTCCTGTTTCCAGGGTGACCCACAGTTCTTCTGGCTCCTTATGTGTATTCTGCATTTCTGTAGCTTTGATATTTTCATTGACATAAAGGGCCACTCCACCCCCCTATCTGCAACTCGGTCTCTTCTGAACAGTACACAGCCAGGTACTGAAGTCTCCCAAGTGCGGTTACTGGTAAACCATGTCTTGCTAATGGCTACTATGTCCAATTTAGACTCTGTCATTATTGCCTGCAGGTCTGGGATCGTGTTTCCCAGACTGCGAACATTTGTGTACAAGATTTTCCACTGGCCAGATTTCGGTGTGTTAGTTATTGGGCAAGGTCTGGTGTTTCCCCCGTACGTCGTATGGGGAGACAGACCTTTTTCGTTACCTGGTGATGCAAATGAACTACAAACATACTGAACTCCTGTTTGACCACTAGCTGGGGGGGAGGGGTGTTCTTCCATTTGACGATGGGGTGCTGCACCCTCCCTTATTTCCGTTAGTTTAAATATTCTGCAACATGTCAAACTTCTGCCCCCAATGCACTGACTCCCTCTTTAGTCAGATGCAGTCCATCAAATTTAAAGAACTTTCGCTCCCAAAACTGTTGCTAGTTCCCTACTAATGTGTGTCCTTTTTCCTGGCACCAGTCCTTGAACCACATGTTTAGCTCTCCTATCTCCCCTTCTCTGACCTTCTGTCCATCTGCCCCCCCCCCCCAGACTGGCAGGATCTCAGAGAAGGAGATGCTGGAAGAAATGGATGGTAGTTTGTCACCCAGCCTGGTCAGGTGTTCCTTAGTCTCCACAACTGACCAGCTGACGAGATCATTAGTCCCTATGTGTACCAGGACAATAATGTTTTCTCCCGCTTCCTGAACAATTTTAGCAATGCAGTCAGTGTCTCTCTACGCTGATGTACCTGTGAGACATCTGACCATTACCCCGGCTGGAGATACGTATCAACTCCCCGAATCATGGAGTCTCCTATGATCAGAAGTTTTTGGGATTTCCTTTTTGCTTTTTTTGTTTTGGTTCCTATTTTGGGTGAGTTTTGTTGTGCTAGCTGCAGTGTCCTGCTCTACAGTGTCCTCTGCCCCTTTGTTTGATTTTGGAGATAGAGGCAGATACTTCTTTGTAATTTTTATATGGTTTGTGGAGGTGGTATGTTTGAGAGTACCGAGCGATGGGGCACCCGACTTGCCCCTCCTAACCACCTGCCAACAACCCGGACCAACTACCCTCTGCAGTCGAGGTGCTTTTGTTGGATGTTGGAGAATTGGTGGGTGGTTCTTATAATATATTTCCTCTTGAATATGCAATTTGAGGCGCGCAATCTCTACCCATGCTGCCTGGAGCCGAGCCCTTAGATCTCCAATGGCCCAGCATGTAGGACAGTGTCCTAAACCCTGTAAAACTGCCCTTCTGAAAAGTGTTCCGCGGTACCTGCAGTTAATGATATCCATTCCAGATAAGTTGCTGGGATTGTAACCTGGTCAGAGTAATCAGAAGGAAGAAAATGAAAGCAAAAGTCTGATTTTGTGTTTTATTTGTTTGTTTTTGTATAACTTGTTATAACAAGTTAAATTACTAGTGCCCCAGAAAATGAGGTCACTGTGTGCGCAGCCCTCTGATCCGCCCCTTCCTGCTTTTCTACAGGAAATGTCACGACTGTGCTACCCTATAAAAGGAGTGTAGTGTGGAGTGGTTGGGGATAGGGGTGGATGGCTGGGCCCTTCCCCTGCTAAAAAAGAACAACCACGGACGAAAGAAACAAGGAGGCAAGAGCAGAAACAATCAGCCAGCAACAAATACAGTAGCCCTGAAAGCTTATCCTAATGATAGATAAAACTGTAAAATCTATAAAGCACCACCTGTAATAATTTCACAGAAGATATACCCTTTAAGAAACACTTTGCTACAGAGAAAAATAAAGCAGTAACAGAAGATATACCTTGCAAAAGACAATTTGAATCAGAAGATTACAGCAGTAATCTGTAAGCACACACCTGTAGGCACATCCTGTAATAATGCAGCAGAAGGTATACCCAGCAACAACAATTTGAATCAGAGAAAAGTAAAGCAATAAAATGTTAGCAACAAACAGTAACAATCCCTGTGAGTACAAAATAAAAATAACAACACACAGGAAATCTGCCTAGCCAAAAGAAGCCTTTATCCTTTTCTTTGCTCTGGTAAGGTTATTTGCTCTGTCCTTTCAAGCAACCTAGAAAAAAAGAGCTCAGGTGAAGCTAGGTGCCTTGGCCAGCAAACCTAGTCTTCCACCTCCAAGTGCAGTACAGACTGGAAAAGCCACCTGGAACACCTATGAACAGTTATCCAAGCTATCAAAAAATGCAGGTCTGACCATTAATCCTACCAAATGTGCACTGGGCATGCAGGAAACCAGATATTTGGGATATGTTTTGGGAAATGGAGAAGTAAAACCAGAGATTTCTAAGACTGAAGCTGTAGCTAACAGTCCCATCCCTAAAACAAAGAGACGTGTCAGGTCATTTTTAGGGCTGGCTGGTTACTATCGGAGATTTGTTCCCAACTTTGCCCAATTAGCTACTCCCCACACTGAACTCACGAAGAAACGGTTCCCAAATAATATGAAATGGATACCAGAGTCTGATGAAGCTTTTTGAGCCATTAAGGCTGCATTATGTTTAGCCCGTTTGAAGAAGCCCAGACTTTGAGAAACCATTTTTGTTATAGATAGATGCATAAGAGGTTGGTCTAGGTGCAATCTTGAATCAAAATATAGATGGGAAGGAACATCCCATCCTACATATCAGTAGGAAGTTGCACGACAGAGAAAAAAGGCACGCCGCCTTTGAAAAGGAAGTCTTGCAGCAAAGTGGGCCATGGGGTCCCTTAAGTTTTATTTGTTAGTAACTGACTTTGTACTTCTAACCGACCATAACCCTCTCTGTTGGCTTAACCAAATGATGTATAACAATTCTAGAATCACAAGGTGGTACCTGACACTACAGCCATTTAAATTCAAGGTGATACACAAATCCAGAAAAGGAGAATGTCAATGGTAATTTTCTGACAAGATATGGATAAGGAATTCAGAATTCCGAAGGTTTAAAAATAAAATGTGTGAGTTTAAACTTCACTGTTTGCTACACTGGTTGCTATAGAGAAAATGGTTACTGCATATGCTGAGAACTGTAAAGAGTACAAGCTAATGTTAACGAAGAATTTAAAGAAAGTTTCAGAAAACTGTTTTTTCTATGTTTTATTTTTTAACAGGTTCCCTGGTAAAGAGGCGGGTATGTGACAGGGTTGAATAAGACCCTGTCCCATTTGTTCTGTAGAAATATTTGTTAAATAGAAAGGCAAATCTATCAAGGCTAGGGGCACAAGGGGCACCTTGTCTTTTTTAGTCACTGGGGCTACCTTCTGACATTGAGCACAAGAACTGCAATGGGTAGCAATATCTTCATGAATTCCAGGCCAGTAAAATCTGTACAGCAATCTGGCAAGGGTTCGATCCCTCCTTGCGTGACCAGACACTGGACTATCATGTGCTATCTGTAACAACTCAGTTCTATATCAATTGTTCTAACTGTTCCTGTGTCTGAGGTTTAACATAAACTCGGTATAGTAACCCATTACATTTTTTAAACATTGATTCACCCTGTTTTTGTTTCACCCCCAGCTGCTTAAAATAACCTTGGAGAGAAGCATCATTAGTGTGCTCAGAAAGAAAATCACAATCAGTTATCAGTCTAGTTTCAGCATTTTCTTATTTTAACCCCTTATGACAATTGATCTTTTGTTACCACTGTTTCTTCAGGCATCTTCTTTCTTTCCTGGACTTCCGGATCTTGGAGCTGGGCTCAAACAAGTCCACATCAAAGTCACCAAAAGGAAACGTGTCTCCACCATCTGGGATTTTCTTTGCCAGTGCTCTTCTTACCACTGGTGTTGAAACTGCAGGTTTCAGTTCCTCTAAGATTAACTCAGTAAATCCTGGACAGTCATTTCCAATAATCGCAGGCACACGTAACTTGGGTACTACCCCCACTTTCATTTGGTGCAACACCCCATTAATATTCTGTGTCACTCGTATGGTGGGATAGTATCGCATGTCCCCGTAGATGCAGACAACACCAGTATCTGGTCCTTTTATGTAATGTTTTCACAGCACTTCAACATGCACTAGGGTCTGTCTGCTCCCCAAATCAGTAAGTCCCTTTACAATCTTATCTCCCACCTTGACATCTGTTAAATACTTGCCCCAATTTGCTAAAGCCAAATCTGCAGCAGTGGTACAGTCGGTGCCACTTAAACAGGACCCGCTTAAAGGGGATGGCCGCTTAAAGGGGACGATTCCTAGGGCACCGATTTAGAGCCATGATATCCTATGTATGCTCATTTCCTTTAATCGGGACCCTTGAGTCGCTTATTTGGGACGATTTTCCTCTGCGGTGCCTGATACTCTAATCATTAACTGCCATTAGCGCTCGTTAACACCTCATTACATAAACAGTGACTGATAACTGACCATTGTTCCCAGTTTTGAAAAACTGTTGTCTGTTTGTTGTACTGCAGCTCCACAACGTCATCCACTAAAAGAGTAGAACTTCCCTCTGTCGGAAAAGATTAAGGTGCTGGAATGCCTTCAGCAACCGAACTCCTCCCTTGCAAAGACTGCTAAGCTGTTTGGCATTTCCAAGAGCCAGGCTGGGAGGATTAGCCAAAACCGGGATTCTTTAATGGCTGAATGGCAACAAAACAGTAACCCCACACGCAAACGAAAAAGGGAAGGCAAGGACAGTGAGGTTGAGGACGGCTTACTGACATGGTTTAATCATGCCGTTAATAGAGGTGCTCGACTCACTGGTCCTGTGCTAAAGCAGAAGGCCAAAGAGATAGCCAGACATCTTGGTCATGGCAGCTATGAAGTGACCGGAAGGCAGATAAATTTTTAAAAATAAGTGCTTCCTTTATTCGGGACGGCCTCTTAAAGGGGACATTTTGCGGGCCACGGAGGCATCCTCATTAAGCGGCTTCAACTGTACTCTCCTTATTTTTATGGCAGTTTCTTGCAATATGGCCTGGCTTGTTATAGTTATAGCAAATTAACTCTTTGGGTGCAGATTTGTTACCCCCACCATAGTTTTTATGTGATTTGGAGTTAAGACTGGGAAAAAGTGGCTCTTACTAGTCCTTGGCTGTTACTTTGCTGCTGCATGGTCTATCTGGCCATTTGATAGTCCTCTACCAAGGAAACAGCCTTTTCCACACTTTCTGGTCAGTGTTCTTTTACCCAAAGCTGTTAAGTCTATAGGCAGGATTTTGATGAATTACTCCATTGCAAATGTGTCAATGATCTATGGCACTGTTTTGCCCTCTGGTTGGAACCATTTACTAAGGAGTTCTCTGAGTCGGGTGAAGGCTTCTCAAGGATTGTCGAATGAGGTGTACTTCAGTGACCAGAATCCTTTCCTGTAGGTCTCTCCTGAGATGTTGTATCATTTCAGGCTTTCTCTTTTCACAAGGTCACAGTTTTCCGACTATGGATTGTCCATACTGCTGTAGGCAAGTTGGGCTTTACCTGTCAGGTGAGGTACCAGCCTGATTGCCCACTGCTGCTTTGGCCACAGGCAGGCTGAGGCAACCCTTTAAAAAATTGTCAGGTATGCTTCGATATCATCCAAGGGACACATCTTTGTATGTGTAATCTTTTAAGTTGTTGGTGTTTTGTTGCTCTGCTGGACCTGTACCAGATCCTCCAGCTCTGATAGCTTGCAAGGCATCCAGCCATCAATGCTCCAGTCACTGCATCTCTTCTCTGCTGTTCCTGTCACTGCACCTCTTCTTTTCTCTACTGCTTCTTACGCTGCATCTCTTCTTTTCTCTGCTGCTCCTGTCACTGCACCGCTTCTGTTCTCTGCTTCTCTGTCTCTCTTTGTTATATAGCCCACCATCTGAAGAAGCAGACAGGCTTTCAGGTTCTGTCACTGCCTGTTCTTTTTTTCTATCACTTTTGCTGGCTGTACAGTCTCGGCTTGGACTTCTGTCTCTGCTAGTTTGGCTGCCATATTTCTGGTAATGACTCCTGGGCTTGCTGCTGCAGAATCCATACTTTTCTGCTATGATTCCCTGGTACCAGGTCTAGTGCACACACAAAACCCTGGCTAAGAGTATGCATGGTGTAAATCCCACTTCTAAAACTATCCATCGATGACAGCACAGGTCAGGAAGCATAGAATGACCAGGACCAGGAGCAGTTGTAAAATTTGCAATGAGTGTTTAATTATTATTAACAGCAAAATAAAAAATAAAAATTTGCTCAGTATAACTATTTACAAAGGCAGTTCAAACACAAAAAGACAAAGTCCTTCATCTGAGGATATCTCTAAGTTCAAGTTTCAGTCTTGCTCTCTCTCTAGCAAAAGTATTGTTTCTCTTTTTAGAAGTCTTTGCCTGGGAACTTGTTAAGAGAACATTCTGTTTTTCAAAAAATTTTCTTGTCAGTTTCCTTCTTTGCAGGTGCAACAAAACAGTGTATGGTGTCCCAGAACTGATCTTCTGTTGACAGCTCTGCAAAAGAGCTAGTGTTGCATTCCAGGCTAACCCCCTAAGTTCCAAATAGTGTTTTGCAATCATTTCAACAATATAACTATATACATTTTCAAACCAAGAGATCCCAGTTTCACATAGAGATTCACACATATTTTATAACTTCAGATACGCAAGGAGGAAGAAAAGAAAGAAACAGCAAGTGACGGCAGAGAGATGGGGGGGATAGCGACACTGTTGGAGTGGCCAGTTCTTAGGTCTCATAAGAAAATCTGACTGTGCAGTCAGACAGACAAGACATAGAACAGAAGACGTTAAAACAGATCCTTGCGTTTAACTCTTTCTATGTAACAAATTTTCTACATAACAAATGGGACCGGCTCTTATTCAACCCTGTCACATGTCTCATGTACTTCTTGTGTCTCAGGTACCTCATTCTTATAACCTTGAGGACAGGCAACACCCTGTGGTGAAGTTGCACCAGAGGTCTGTGTAGTCAGCTATTCACCTGGTTGATCCTGGTCTCCTGAGGGAGGATCAGGGCTAACAACGGATACAGTGGTCTCAATGATCTCTTTCTCTAGTTCTTCTAGGCGAGTATCAGGGATCAGAAAACTAGAGATGTGGTCTGGGAAAATTCCCTGATGGTGTGGAGGTTTGGAAAATTAGGCATTCCCAATCAGGTACTCCTGGTCATAGCCTTCTTCCCTATTACGGTAGGCAGAGGGGCAATTCCTGAAGGAGTAACCCCACTCCTCACTTAAGCTGTATTTAAAAGGGCTGTCACATCTTGAGCTATGATAACCATAAGCTCAACACAGATTACACTTCTGCTGGTCACAAGCGTTACTCAAATGTGCCACTGAGCCACACTTATAAAACATGCCGAGGCTTCCCTTGATAGAAACAGATCTCCTGTCTTCACCTATAAAAAAACTACTATGGAGGTGCATAAGACCTGATCCCCTGTACTTTAACTTCACTCAGAAATGCCACCCTCCAGTCCAAACATTTTCTTCATCCAGGACAAGAGAGGGTATGTCTAGAGCCTCAATTCTGGCTTAGCCAATATTTAATGTCTGAGATATTAACCTCCTCATTGTGAAATAATATAGTCACTATTTTCACACCTGGTTTCATCAGTGGAACTGCCACAAAGTCAGCTTTCAGTCTGCATATTCTGACCAAAATTTATCTAATGACCCCACAGTTTTAAAGCTTATATCATAAATCTCTTATGAATAAAGGCACACAGTTCCAAAACCAAGAAGGATATCGACTCTTTCAATATTTTCTGAACTACATTTGGACTCACTGCATTCCTCCTCTGGTGCTGGCTACACACTGGAAGAATCAGTCCCCCACCAAAGTTCCTGCAGTGGATCAAAGGGCCTTGATATCAAAACTGACAGGAATTGTTCAGGAGACTTGTGCATTGCTAGTACTCCTGAACTTTTCCTGATTTTTTCCCACTCCTAGTGCCCTCTTGCTGCATTATAGACTTAGAAACATGTGGTGAAGACTGAATATCCCTTCCCTGCTTAGCACCTTCTCCCTCACAGGATGCCACGGTGTCCAGGACAGTATTACTGTATGTTCCCCCAGCAACAAAAACCATACTCAGAGTTGTTGAAGCAGGTTGCTTACTGACAGTCCCTTTTCGCATTGCAATAATGTCCTTTGAACTAGAAGCTTTCCCTGACAGCCACCAACCAATGGCTGTTCATTCCCATCCTGCAGTCTTAAGTGCCTGTTGCACAGATCAGCATTCTTCGGTCACATAGCGGTGGGGTCGTCCTGATGCAAACCCAGCTGCCTGCACTTCTGTTGCCTCCTTTAATTTCCACCTGATCTTTATGCTTTGGTCTGACTGTCAGTGCAGGGCTCCTTCTTCGCCTCCAGTGCAGGGCTCCTTCTTCACCTCCCAGGACACTTGGATTTATTAGCTGCGTTCACACTCTGGGACACATTTGCAGCTACAAGCGCATCCTCCTCCCTGGCAAGAAGATGAAGCAGAAGGGACCATCTCGCGATCCCTGCTAACAGCAGCTGTTCTTCTTGGGCATTTTCAACTGAGGATTCCATCGACCAGTCATCTGTGCTAGCTACCAATGGCTCAGGTATGCCATATGTTTCAGCAACATTTTCACCAGCGGCACCAGCAGTATTTGGAGTAACCTGTAGATCAACATCCTCAGTCACAGTGGAAGAACCCAAGTTTTGCATGGTTTCTACTCCATAGGGCTGGTTTCCGCAGGACACTGCCGGAGCTCCATTCCACAACCTCCACCTCCATCGTTACCTGCGTCAGCCATCTTGTATCAGCAAGACAACTGCACAGCGCTCCCTCTGAAGAGTAGGGGATTTTCCCATGTGTCTTGGCAAACATTCTCCCTGTCAATAAAACAGGACTGCATAAACTCCCATACACCTGGAAACAAGCTGTCACAGCTTGTTATGCTTTTCCTGGTCAAAACTAAAAATAAATAAAATTATAATATGAAATTCATCTACAGACTTTTCTTTTTAAAATCTGTAATTTACATCATAACTATCAGAGCATTCGCTCCAAATGAAATCTCCATAATCAAAGTGAGGGAACATCAGTGAGTTAAAGATGTCTTCTGTGCTAGGCATGGTCTAATGTGTTTCAACAAGGTGATTTTTGGGACGGGCCTGGCCAGCAGTGACAGTGGATGCGTGACAGCCTGTCTGCTCACAAGCAAAGCAAAGCAAATCTTCATTTATATAGCGCCTTTCAATATCAAGGTGCTGTACAGAGTATAAACCATAAATATGCAAGCAAACAGCAGTACAAATTTTAAAATCAGTCTGGGAAAGCCAGTGAAAATAAATACGTTTTTAACAAGGATTTAAAACTACTAACAGTCAGGCATTCTCTTAACCGACGAGGTAGAGAATTCCACGGGGTTGGTGCTGCAAATGAAAAAGCACGTGCTACAGATGTTTTTAGACTCTGGGAATCTCTAGCAATCCCTCATCGGCAGATCGGAGGGGGTGATTGGGGGAGTAGGGAGTCAGGAGATCTTTTAGGTAGTCCGGTCCCTGATCACGTAGGACTTTGAAGGTAAGCAGGCCTACCTCATAGGTGATCCGCCATTGAACTGGCAGCCAGTGCAGTCCATACAGCACAGGCGCAATGTGACTGGACCTAGAAGTACCAGTCCACAGCCTGGCTGCAGCGTTCTGCACCAGCTGCAACTGGTGGATATCAAACCCAGACGGCCTTAGGTAGTAATAGTCAAGACGAGTAGCGATGAAGGCTTGGACCAATGTAGGAAGGTCACCCGGCGGAACCAGGTGTTTCACCCGGACGATATTCCTCAGATGGTAAAATGAGGATTTCACTACAGCTGACAGCTACGATTTCATGGTCAAGCCGTTGTCAAAAATAACGCCCAGGTTCTGCACCTGATCCGAGGTAGTGAGCTGGACACCATCAAGCCACAGGCCTGACACATGCCCAGCCCCCAAACCCGCCCCGGGCGACCCGGGTCCACAACCAACATCTCAGTCTTATCCTGGTTCAGTCTCAGCCAACTGGAGCTCATCCAGTCTTTGATCTCAGAGATGCAATTATTTAGCACAGAGACCGCATCAACCTATCCAGGCACAAAGGACATATACAGCCAAGTGTCATCTACACAGCAGTAAAAACTCAAGCTGTATCATCTGATGACATCTCCCAATGGCAGCATATACACTGCAAACAACATGGGCGCCATTATGGAGCCTTGCGGCACCCCACAGGACAGGGGAAGGGCGTCAGAGGAATAAATTCCAGTGACCACCCTCTGAACCCTGCCTACGAAGAATAATTGAAACAATTCGAGGACTGTACCCAACAGTCCACAGAGAAACTGCAGGGTCTCTAAAAGCACCCCATGGCCCACAATGTCAAAGGCTGCTGAGAGGTCAAGAAGGACCAAGATGGTGCGAGCCTTTGGATCTCTCACCATTAGGAGATCATTTAGTACCCGAACAAGGGCAGTCTCTGTGCTGTGCCTCTTCCTGAAACCAAACTGAAGAGCTTCATAGACATTGTGAGTTACAAGGTGATCGTCTAGTTACAACACAACTACCTTCTCAAAAACCTTCCCTACAAAGGGAATGTTAGAGACAGGTCGGTAGTTAGCTGGATCGTCAGGATCCAAGGAGGGTTTTTTAAGGAGTGGTCGATTGACTGCCTCCTTTAGGGGGTCTGTAAAGACCCCCCCCCCCAAGCATCTCTATACAATTTCAGCTAGGCTCGGGCAAACAACATCTACACATCCCACTAAAAGGGGGGGTAGGGCCCGGATCCAAACTACAACAGGTTGGACGCAAAGTCTGGACAACCTTCACAATGTCCATGAATTCCGGTCAGCTGAAATCCGTCCAGAGAGACTGGGTGCTCACCACCTCCCGTCGACCTCAGCAATCCCTCATAGAGAGAGCCAGGCCGATTCTGGACCTGATGCTGGCAACCTTATTTGTGAAGAACTGAGCTAGCTCATCACACTTAATTTGTGAAAAAGCTCTTCCGGACTGGAGACAGATTGGATTGCACAATTTGTCAACAGTCTGGAAAAGTTGAGCCAGTCAATTATGCGCAGCAGAAATCTCCCTGGACAGGAACTCTGCCTTCTTACAGGTGATTTCAGATTGACAGCCCTTATAATGTTCCATCAATCTAAGTCTGTCAGCATCCAGGTCAGACTTCTGCCATGCTCTCTCCAGCTTTCGATCAATCCACCTCAACTCCTTCAAGGACCCATCATACCAAGGGGACCTTAGGCGAAGAGTGAGTGGTCGAACATGAACAGGAGCAATCAAATCCAGGGCATCTCCCACTGCCTTATTATAGGCTAGTACGAGGTCCCCTGGACTTGTGCTTTCACCCAGCAATCCCAATAGGTCCAGGACCACCGACAGACCATCTGGGGTAGCTCCCCTTAAAGGGCGGTACCGGGCCATCTCTGAAGGGGTAGGTCTATTTGGGGGGGCCCCGAAACTGAAACCTATGGTGTGATGGTCAGACCAACTGACTGGCTCCACCCCCAAGTCAGAGATTTCTGTCCCCAGGAGGAACAGCAGATCCAATGAGTGACCCCCTTAATGGGTAGAGGAGGTAACCACCTATGTAAGGCCCAGCATTGTCACTAGCTGGAGGAGATGTTGACCAAATGGCGAGAGTTCATCATCGACCCATTTTGAAGTCCTCCAGAATTATCCATCTGGGAGACTCCAATACCATGTCGACGAAGTCCGCAATCTCCTGCACTATAATACTATGTAGAAACAGGTGCTTAAAGGAAAACTAAAGTCAAGGTTAACACAAAAATATGTTGTGCTGAGTGTTTTAATTTATAAATGTACTCCTACTGAATTCTTCCCTTTGTTTGCTGAAAGTAGTCTTTTCTAAATTTGCTTGCTGGTTTTTGGCCCTGGGAATACCCACATTTGCATTTTTATGGCTCCCATTATTCCTATAATGCCTCTGTCCAATGTAACAGTGATGCATCCCAGACTATTAATTCAACAAGAGCTTGTTTTGTCAAGTTTACAATAGTAGAGCTGTGATTTTAATAATAATAAATTTTATTTCTTCAGTGCAATTCAGCAGGTATCAAAGCACTGTACAATACACTCAGACTCTAAAACAATCAAATCACAGATAAATTAAAACTAAGGAAAGACCGCTAAACTATTCTAACAAATATCCATACTTAAAAATCAGGAAAAGCACATGCATATAAATAAGTTTTTAGAGCAGTTTTGAAGCTCTCCACTGTCTGGCACTGTCATACCCGATGAAGTAGAGAATTCCACAGGGAACTCTCCTTGACCAGGGTGCTCTAATGAAAGCCACATTTACAGATGGCAAACACCTGAGGGATAATTGAGTACGCTATTCTGTGAGGAAACAGAGTCTTCACTAATTATAGCATTTGTGACTTTGGGCAATTTGGGTGCTTTCCCTAATGGTTGTATGGATTTTGATGAAATGAAAAGCTTTAAAAAAAATATTCACTTCTGCTCGCTAGACCTAGACATACACCTGGAAAACATAAAGTTTGGATTAGACAGAGTTATTAAATACAGACTAAATATAGACAGAGTTATTAAACTGAAGACAGAATATCAGGCTCCTAACAGCAGACTGCTGTTGCAGCAGTTATTACTCTCTGAATCAATGGTCCTGGACACATCATTGTCACATGGGATAGGAGGCATTGTCAGAACAAGAGCAGCCATAAAAATGCGAACATTGAGATCGCCAGGGGCCATAAACCAGCAAGCGAATTTAGAAATAAATCCTTTCAGTAAACAAAAGGAAGAGATTACTAGTAGTACACCTACAAATCAAAAAAGTCTGCACAACATATTGTGTTCGTAAATTCTGACTTAGTTACCCCTTTAAAGTGCAAATTTAAAGAGAAACAGTCAGCACCAGAAACCCCAAACTCAAGTGTGGGGCTGGTCCCAATGTGCACTTTGTGTGCAAAAGCATTTTAGTTTACTTACTGTTTACTGTAGTATAGTGTATTGTATCAAACTAATTTTGCTTAGTTCTAGGCTGACATCTTCTGTTACTACAAATCCTAGAATCCCCCTGCAGCTGACATCAGAACAGTAGGCAGACGGAAGGAGATGCAATAGCATGCAATGCATGTTACAGTTTATTTAAGCTCTGATCTTTTGTTTTCTGGTCGCGCTGTACTCCTTGGGCTATGTATAGTCACAGAGGACTGTACATGGCCACTGGAGAAGAGCATCCCTGGAAAACATCTAATCAGAGATTATAAAAGCTCTAAAATTCACTGCAAACTATTGAACCTCCCTCTGCTGCCTACTGCTCTGATGTCAGCTGCAGGGGATTCTGGGATTTGTAGTAACAAAAGATGTCAGACTAAAACAAAGCAAAATTAGTGTGATAAATCTACTATACTACAGTAAAAAATACAAGTGCATATTGGGACCAGACCCACACTTGAGTCTAAGGCCCTTTGTGCTGACTGTTCCCGTTTAATGTTTACTTTGCATGTTCAGTGTCAGAATATGTGATATAGAAACATAGACTTTGACGCAGATAAGGACCGCTTGGCCCACCTAGTCTGCCCATTTCCCTACTTACTGGATAAGCTGCAGATCCTAGTTAACAAACAGCCTATTTCTTCCCACCCCCCACAAGAATTGCCTTATGCCTGTCCCATGCATTCTTGAATTCTCCCACAGTTTTAGACCCCACAGCCTCCGCAGGAAGGCGGTGCCATGCGTCCACTACCCTCTCAGTGAAAAAATATTTCCTCACACTGTCCCTGACCCATCCCCCCTCTATCTTCAAATTGTGTCCCCTTGTTCTTGCACATCTCTTTTTCTGAAAGATGCTACCCTCTTGGACTTTGTTGATTCCACTGAGGTATCAATCATGTCCTTCCTTTCCTCAAGTATACATATTAAGCTCCTTTAGTCTCTCCTCATAAAGCTTCACTTGCAGACCCTGCACCATTTTAGTTGCCCTCCTCCGGACTGCCTCCATCCTGTCTATGTCCCTGCGGAGATGAGGTCTCCAGCACTGGATGCAGTACTCCAGATGGGGTCTCACCAACTGTCTGTACAGAGGAATAACAACTTTCTGTTTTCTGCTGGTGATACCTCACTCTGTACATCTCAGTATCCTCCCTACTGCCTTCTCCCATTGCTTGCTAACCTTAAGGTCATCTGATATGATTACCCCTAGGTCCCATTCCATTTTTTTTTTGTTGTTACTACCTCCCCGCCCATTGTGTACACTTCCCTGGGTTTTGTTTCCCAGGTGCATTATTTTGTACTTCTTTGCACTGAATCCAAGCTGCCATACTTCTGACCATTCCCCCAACCTTGCCAAGGCCCTTCTCATCCTTTCCACACCCCCTTGTGTATCAACCTTGTTGCAGATCTTTGTGTCTTCTGCAAAGTGGCATACGTTTCCTTCCAGTCCCTCTGCAATGTCACTTATAAAGATATTAAACAGGACTGGACCCAGTACTGAACCCTGCAGTACCTCACTAGTAACCCCCCTTTCTTCAAAGTGGACTCCGTTTACTATTACCTTCTGTGTCCTGTTGTACAGCCAATGTTTTACCCAGGCTACCAGTCTGGGACCCACTCCCAGGCTGGCTAATTTGTTTATTCATCTTTTGTGTGGGACGGTGTCAAATGTCTTGCTAAAGTCTAGGTAGGCCAAGTCCACAGTCCCTCCCTGGTCTACTAATTTGGTCACCCAGTCAAAGAAATTAATTAGATTCATCTGACATGACCTTCCTGCTGTGAATCCATGCTGCTTGGGTCCTGTGCCCCACTGGCCTCGAGGTACTCAGCAATTCTTTTCTTCAGAAGTGATTCCATCATTTTCCCTACCACAGAGGTCAAACTGGCAGGTCTATAGTTTCCTGCCTCTGTCTTGCTCCCACTTTTGTGAAGGGTAATCACATCCACCCTCCTCCAGTCCACAGGTACCACACCATCCTCCCATGATTTGTTAAAAAGAGTAGCCAGTAGAGTCACTAGTTCTCCCCTTAATTCTTTTAGAATTCTGAGGTGAATCCCGTCAGGCCCCATTGCTCTGTCCACCTTCAGTTTTAGGAGTTCTTGCAGAACCCTTTCTTCCCTAAAAGGACTGAGATTGACCCCTCTATCAAGAGTGCTTCTGTTAATTGGATTAGGTACCTCTTCTTCCTCCTCCTCCTCCTCCTCTTTTGTGAATACTGAGCAGAAGTATTCATTCAGTATCCCTCCTTTTTCACTGTCCCTCTCTGCTCACCCACCATCCATTCTTTTCAGCCTCACTGTCCCTCCTTTTGTCTTTCTAAGCTCCCTAATGTACCTATAAAAGGTTTTATCCCTTCCTTAACCGACTTGGCTATCTTTTCCTCAGTTTGGGCCTTTGCAATTCTGACTGCCTTCCCTGCTTCCTTCTGCCTTAACTGGTACAGTTCTCTGTACTGCTGCTTCTGCGTTTCCTCATACTTTCTAAATGCTATATTTTTCTCCCTAATCTTCCCCACCACATCTTCTGAGAACCATAGTGGCTTTTTCTTTCATTTTGATTTGTTTATTTGCTTCACACAAAGGCCTGTTGCCTCTGTGATAGCAGTTCTGATGTTTCCTATTGTTGCTCCACCCCTCCTTCTTGCCTGTTTGCTAGTGATTTTCTAAGGCACTCTCCCATTTTGACAAAGTCTGTCAATGCCTCTGTGATGGCAGTTTTGATATTTCCCCATTGTTGTTCCACCCATCCTTCCTGCCTGTTTGCTAGTGCTTTTCTAAGGCATTCTCCCATTTTGGCAAAGTCAGCCCTCCTGAAGTCCAGTACCTCACTTTTGTATGGTTTGACTCTGCAGCTGAGTTTATTGTGAGCCACACTGTTTGGTGGTCACTTGTTCCCAGATGGCTACCCACCTCTAGATCGGAGATCCTTTCACTGTCCCCATTTGAGAGTATGAGGTCTAAGATTGCGCCCTGCCAAGTCGGTTACATCACTAGCTATCTGAGGCATGCCCCCTGTAGGGCATCGAGAATGGCCCTGCTCTTGGATGTGGCTGCAGCAAAGGTACTCCAGTTAACATCTGGCATATTCAGGTCCCCCATCAACAATATCTCCCCTTTCTCTGCCATCCTAAGGATGCCTTCTATCATATCCTTGTCCATTCCTTCCCCCTGAGATGGGGGGGGGGGTCGGTATACAATCCCTGTACTGATTGTGGTGCCATTTCCAATCTCTAAGGTGACCCACTGTGCCTCCTCTCCTCCCGGTTTACTCTTTTGTTCCGTTGCTTTTATCCCTTCCCTTACATAGAGAGATACTCCTCCCCCTCTTCTACCTTCCCTGTCTCTCCTGTAGGTTGTGTACCCTAGTATGTTAACATCCCAGTCATGGTTCTCTGTGTACCATGTTTCTGTGACTGCCACGATATCCAGGCATTCCTCTTCCATCAAGGCCAACAGTTCAGGGAGCTTGTTGCACAGACTACGGACAATGGTACCCATTATCCTGCATTTCTTGATGGCCTTACCCCTTTTTGCCCCATCCCTGTTTTTACTGCCTTTGTCATTTTCTCCATTTACCCCTGCCCTTCTTCCTATCGATGTCTCTGTCTTGGTGTTTACCTCACTAACTACCCTGATTTTTTTGGGGGCTATGATTTCCCTGCTCCTTTCCAGTGCTTCCCCCCTTGGCTAGTTTAAATGCTTGCCAATGAAGCATTTAAACCTATCACCTAGGATCCTGGTTCCCCTCCTGGACAGATGCAGACCACTGCACCAGTATAGGCCTGCATCACTCCAGGTGGACCCCCAGTCCCCAATGAAGCCAAACCCCTGAGCTCTGCACCAGTTTTTCAACCACTGATTGAATCCCATGATGTGGAGCACCCTAGCCTCACCCATGCCATAGACAGGCAGCACTTCCGAGAAGGTTACTGTGCGTGCTACTGGTCTAAGGCCCCTCCTCATACTCCACAAACTCCTCCTGCACTGTTCTGATCTCTTTCCCGGCCAGGTCATTTGTCCCTAGGTGGACAATGACATCCAACTCCCTCCCCGTGCATCTGCTCCTGTGATCCTGAGGATTCACTCCCTGTCCCTCCAAGCCATGGCTTGCATGCAACAATTCACCAAAAACTGTCCTAACTGAACTTTGGTGACTTGGCTACAACTTTACAGTCAGGATCACCACCAGAGGCTACAGTGACAGCCCAACATGTGGCAAGCCTGCCTAAGTTTACATAAATGGCTGAGACACCCACAAAAGCCTCTCTTGTTACACTCCTTGCCAATCTACAGTCAGAAATGAAGGTTTGCTTTGCAAACTTAACCACACAAACTACTCACTTTCAGGGAAGGCTTGAATCCATCTCTGAAACAACAGAGTCCCATGGCACAAGTAATGGAGGCAGATGATTGAGAGAGCATACTGCAGGATCAAGTATCAGACCTCCAGAGGTATTAAACTGGTCTACAAGCAGTGATGGCCAGTTTGATGGAGCAGTGATGGCCAGTTAGATGGAGAAGGTGGATGATGATGGAAACTGCAAAAGACAGTAAAATATAAGAATCATGGATCTCCCTGAAGCACAGAGGGGTAAGACCAGATTATTTTCATCCGCTGTTGGATCCCAGAGCACACTGCTCCCCAGGACAGTGGCCAAAGCTGTGAGAAAGAGCATGACATTTCCTCGTGAGGGTTCCACGTTAGGGAAATGGTCATGCAGGATGCAGGAGCATTACGGCCTATTATGGAAGGTGCTATTAAAATTCATACTGTTTCAGAATAATTGCTCACTCCAGCAGAAGCACCAGAAGTCTGGAGACTTTGCAGCCATGCTACAATGACAGGGATGGGCTTTCTCACATCTGTACCTCCTCTACTGCAAAATCACTAAACCAGGGTGATCCGCTCACTTTTTAACTGATGTTGTCGAGGCAGAAAGCTTTGACAATACAGATGACATGGCAGCAGAGGATCAACAGGGGGACCACACTATGGTGCCTACAACACAATGTATTTATTTATTGTAAAAGCTTTACTAGGCAAGATTACAGTGCTAGCAATAGCTTGTTTCCAGAGGCATCCTGGGGGAAAAGGGAGCTAAAAGTAACTATGGAGAATGCAATAATTCATCAAGACAGAGGTGCAAACAAACACAATATATGGTGAAAAGACATACAGTGGAGCCCACCAGGATACAACACAATACTGCAGCATTCTGCAGCAGGAAACAGAGCAATTTCAATGGCAGTTAACCCCTTCTGCCATGCAGAAATTTGTGACATTGAGTTGCACCCAGGCAGTATGCTCTCTCTCTCAGCGGTTACCTTTGTAATTCTGCACTCCAGAGCTATCTCCAGCAGAAGCTCTGTATATAAAACCTCCCCTTCTTGTGACACATAATAAAGCATTATATAACATGTTAATGAGTAATCTACTGGCTACTGCACAGACAGTGCAACTCTAATGGGGTCAGAACTTGGATCCTGAGATAACAGCACAGGTGTAGAAAGCTGCGATAACATTTAATATGGATTGCTCAGTGAATAATAAACTGCATCCCTTCAATATATAATAATTTTATGCATTGCACATATTATACGCCTGTGAAATTACACCGTATGAAACCTGACAAGGACCCAATGTGTCCAAAATGTGGAAGCAAGCTGGGAGGGAACCTTCATTCGTATTTTTTTTTTTTTACCAATTATTTTACCAGGTGAGGTTATTTTACCTTCATTTGTATGACCCTGACATGCCCAGAAATTGCAGTCTTTTGGCATGAGATATACAGACTCATGTAGATGGTGCTGGGGGCCCCCTCCTGAACTCTTCACTTGAATTCCTATTGGTAGTGAACCTAGATACTAAAGTGACTTAGGGTACAGAGCATTGGCATTTAGCACTCAAAAATGCAAAAAAGACCATAGTGCATCCCTGGCTTAGTTGTGACCAACCATGCATGCTGTAATGGGTTAATAATTTGATCTCATTCTTAAAATTAGAAATACTGCAACATGCGCTTTGTGTCAGATGAATAAGTATTATTACTATATGGAAGTATTTGATTGATGATAGTGAAACCAGTGTTTCCTCCATAAGAGAAGAGGCTTCATAAAAGCAGGCTGCACTCAATTACTGATTCTCTGAGACATGCAGCAGCCCCTTTCAATGTACGTTCTAAACAGGGTGTGTGGTGGATAACACTGTACTATACTGCTTTCTCAAGTGCTTGAGAACTACAGGCTTTCTTCTCCCCCCCCCAATATTTTATTGAGATTTTATGCATAGTACAGCATGATAAAATCTGAAATTGATAAAATATGTGAACATGTTCAGTTATAAGACTTAACCAAATAAGACATTGTTATAATAAAAAGATTAACTTATTGGACTTCAGAAAGAAGTCCATTTTAATAACAAATAAAAATAAATCAAAACAATGATGGATTTTGATTCTGTGTCTTTGTATTCTAATAGCAGACTTCCAGGACGGCAGGTCCTGAGGGTGGTTACTTGTAAACGCTTCAAAGGGCCCTCAGATTAGGTTATACATATAACCCTCCCTGAGGCTTTTTATACCAAACTTTCTAAATTCTTGTCGTCATTCATGGCATTAAGCCTAGCTGTTAGAGTAGGGAGGTCTATATCCTTCTACTTTAACAGCATTCCCAATTGGCCTTTGATATGGCAACCTCTGCCATTTTTTTCTGTCTTGAGAGCCATTCTTCCACATTAGACCTGTACCCTAGAATAACAATTTTGGGAGTGACGTCTACTTGTCTGACTGTGATTTCTGATAAGATTTCCCCTATACTGGACCAATACTCTGATAATCAGGGGCAGTTGTGCATCATGTGCAGTATATCAGGATTACTCTGCCCATATCTGGGACATTTCCCATTGTAATAATTGGCGAATTTGCCAAGTCCGGCAGGGGTGTAATAGGCCCATTGGGTGGTCAGAAAATGAATGAGCTTACATTTACATTGAATAGGCCGGCAATCTGTATCCAGTTCCCATTTGCTCAGACTAGGCCTCCTCTGTTATTTCTAGCCCAAGTGGTCTCTTGCCACTTAACCGATTATTGTCCCGTCTGTGATACTAAACTCACAAGATTTTCATAAAGTCTAGATACATAATTACACAATGATTTACAGCAGATAACAGTCTTATAACCCATCTAGTCTGACAGATTATATTTAATTTGTGGACTGTGCCCTATTAGACATTCACTCATTTCCCATGTTTAACTGTCCCACTCATTTTCACAACAACCATATGCCTATCCCATCTATGCTTAAATTCATATTCATATTCACATTCATATATGGTTTAGTTACCAGCCCTTCTGTATCTCTCGCACTGTCTAGCATGTAGGCAATTCAAGTTGGTTCTTGTAATTGGCAGTTTATGTATAGCCTTCCCTGCAGATAGTGCTTAATGTGCTCATATTTAAAAGGCATAAAATAAGTGGGTTCGCATCGCAAATTGCGACCCATGATCGCTAAAAAGTGAGTCAAATCTAGCAATGATTAGCAATCACTGCTAATCACTGCCAACTGGTCCTGGGTCCTGTAAAAGTGTCTTATTGGGCACTGTCACTTTAATTTTTTATTTTGTTTGTCCTGGTATCCATTTTTTGCCCTCCTCCTCCTCTGTGCAGCACACCATGAACCCCAAGCTGTTGGTCCAGTGATGTTCCTGCTCCCTCCCCACCCGGGCTCTGTGTGGGAGAAACGTGACTGAGTCCTTTTGCAGCACACCCAGAAGAGGAAGCAGACGTCGGGAGGTCGAGCAGGAGTCCGAAGGTGAGTTTTCTTTATTTTATTTAAATTTTTTTTTTATCGTCGTTGTGCCGTCATTCGGTTAACTTACATTGTGTATTTTTGTTTTGTAGGTAGTCAGAGACAAGCCAGAGCTGGGAGGAATGGTGGCCGCACCGAGGAGGAGGAGACAGAGGGAGAAGGCCTGGCCGAGACCACGAGAGGGCATGGGAGCGACCTGGACGGACCAGAGAGCAGGCAGCTGCATTGCGGGGCGAGGCACGGTTGGACGGGCAGATTCGGCGACCACAGAGGCGAGCAGGAGTACAGCAGAATCAGGAAGTAGCAAAAAACAAGTAAAACATTTTCATTTGGTCAGGGAGCCTGGAGGAGGGAAGAGGGGCACATGGCTTCAGGACACAAATTGGCAGGGGGGTGTAATGGCAAAGAACTGGCAAGGCCTAGAGCTGGACTGTGGGTGGTGGGAAAACAAGGGCATGATCACTGGGCAAGTAGAGGGTGCCCTGCTTGAACTTTAAGTTTGTGCCCTGCTTGCAGTGAATTTGAGAACAAACAGTGAACATTTGGGAACAGAATAAAGACTATGTGCACTGCTTTGCAGGGATTATGGGAGACCCAGAACTTAATGTGCCCTGCATCTCTGCAGTGAACATTTGGGACAGATAAAGACTAAGTAAGCAGCCCTGCCTGCTTTGAGATCTCAGGGTAACCAAGAAGTACTGTGCCCTGCTTTGCAGAGATTGGGGAATCCAGAACTTATTTAATGTTCCCTGCTTGTGTGCCATTCATCTGCAATGAACATTTGGGAACACATAAAGACTAAGTAATGTGCCCTGCTTTGCAGAGATCTGTATTGTGCCTTGCAGCTAGTTGTGTGCCCACATACAGTGAACAATTTGAGAACAGAAAAAGAGACTAAGTAATGTGCACTGCTTTGGTACAGATTATGGGGGGGAACCAGAACGTATTTAATGTGCCCTGCTTATGTTGTGTGCCCTGCATCTGCAGTGAACATTTGGGAAAAAGACTAAGTAATGTGCCCTGCTTTGCACAGGTGAGGGGAACCAGGCACTTAAGAATTATGTGCCCAGTGCCTATGTTGTCAATGTGTGCCCTGCTCTTGCAGTGAACAATTTGGGAACAGAGCAAACTAAGTTATGCCCTTTAGCTTTGCAGAGAATCCAACTGGAACCAGAAAATGTGCCCCGCTAAGTGTTGTGCCCTGCTCTTTGCAGTGAACTTAGGAACACACAGAATAAGACTATGAGCCCTGCTTTGCAGAGATCAACGAGGGGAACTTAAAAGACTTGTGCCCTGCTTTTGGTAGTGTTGGGGGGGGGGGACTATACTTAACTGTCTGCCCTTTTTCTAGGCAGAAAATGAAAAATTTAAGTGCTGTCACGTGCCCTGCAACTGCAGAGATTTTAACTTGAACTCACTGTATTGCCCCCTACTTTTTAGAAGAAGGAACTAACTGTGCCCTTGCACTTTGATATGGACACACTACCTGTCTTATTGTGGCAGCAAGCCCACAAAAACTTAAGTAATGTGCCCTGCTATGCAGTGACTTCACTGCCTGCAGCACAGTCACAATGGACGGGATTGCCCCGCTTAGTAACAGGGTTTGGTCTGAGAAGTGCCAGCGACTGGGCCGGGGCTGGGGGTCACACATCTGCTGCCATTTTCTTTTTTTTTTCAGGAAAAGTCTTGTGTTAATTTAAGTAGTTGCACACCCTGACACCTTGTTTTGCTAACTTCAAACTTTTAATAATTACAGTCTGACACGGCTGGAGTTAAATTAGCAAATGCAGAGGCATAGCACCAAAAATATGATCCAGAAAAAAAACTGGCTACAGATTAGCAGTGATGGAGACTATGCAGCGCGTGTTAGTCGCAAATTGTGCTGTGAGTACAGAGATGAGCTACATGGGTTGAGGAACTTCAGTGAGGCATTAATTGCAGGGATTACATGCCCCCAGCTAAAAGTTGACACCATCCAGTAAAATCTTCTAAAAGAGCAGCACAAGAAAGCTGTTAACATTTTGAAATTTGGTAGAACAAGGCATCCACTTGATATTTATCACCATACTACAATTGGTAACTTTCAAATGGGGGGGTTTAGGGCCGAGACTTAAAACTTTTAATTTATTTGTTGGGAGAGCTTTCAGTAATGCAGAGGAACAGCATAAAACAATTTTATGCAGGCTGATGAAGATCCTGTATATGATGGCCAAAGAGGACATCCCTATTAAAAAGTTTGAAGCGATAGCAGAATGAGAGAAATGCCATGGAGTTCATTTGGGCAATAAATACATTAACACTGTTAGTGGGAAAGAACTCACAATGTGTATTGGCAAGAACCTAGAAGAAAACCTGCTGGCAACTGTCAAAAGTGCAAATTATTTTTCAGTGCTTATGGACGATAGCACTGACAGTGGTGTAATTGAAAAGGAACTGGTTTACGTAATTCATGCAAATCCCATCAATGGTCACGTGGAGACTAAGTTTTTACGAATGAAAGCTGTATTAGATGGTACAAGTGACGGATTGAAAAATCTCCTTTTAGACATTTTTACAGAGTGTGACCTTAATATAAAAAACATGGTTGGGTTTGGGGCTGATGGGACATCTGTCAACAGGGGTGTAAGACGGGGTCTTGCTGCTCTTTTAAGGGAAGACATACAGCGGTTAGTTGGTGTTCACTGTATCTCACACAGATTAGAACTGGCCATAAAAAATGCTTTGGATAACACCCATTTCAATGATGTTTCAAATTTTCTGACCCAACTGTTTTATTTCTATCAGAAAAGTCCTAAGAGATTCAGAGAGTTACGGTCCCTTGCTCAGGCCATGGAGATGTCAATTGAAAAACCCAAGAAGGTACATGGCACATGTTGGGTGCAGCATAAACCTCTTGCCACCTGTGCTGTTACCAAATCATTCACCATTATTTGTGCCCATTTAGAATCTATGACCGCAGACCCAATTCATGACCAGGCCAAAGCCAAGGGAGTGTTGCAAATTATGACTAAATTCCAAATGGTGGCACACCTTTTGTATTTTGAACAGCTGCTTTAGCCACTTGCCAGGTTCTCACAAGCACTTCAAAAAGAAGTAGCTGAAATGCCAGAGCTACTTAGCTCTGTTGAAACTTTGAGAAACACTCTTGACCATGCTAAGCAGAGTGGTCCCATAGGTGGCAGTGAACTTGACATTCTCTTAAAAAATAGGTCTGGTGTTCTTTCAGGAGCATGTGCTGAAGTAACTTACAAGGGTATGAAATAAACACATTTTAGTAGCCAAGTTGTTAAAACTTTTAAACAGCAAACTAAGAAATACATTACAAACATTGAGAACTCTTGTGAACAAAGGTTCGGTTTGACTGATGAAAGTAATATCTATAACTGTGCAAAAGTATTAGATACCAGACTTTGGCCAGCAGACAGAAAGGAATTGGAGCTGTATAGTAATAGTGACATTACTGCAGTAGCTGTCCACTTTTCAGCACTTTTGCAGCCTGACTGTGACAACACTCTGCCACCTGCAGAATGGTAAGAGTTTAAGATTTTTGCTCAAACCAATTTCATCAATTTTTCTCCCTCTGCTATCTGGTCAAAACTAGCATGTGGTTTCCAAAATTCTTATCCAAATCTGTTGAAGCTTGTCAATGTGCTGAGAGTATTTCCTGTGTGTAATGCAATTGTAGAAAGGAGTTTTTCAACTATGAGCAAGGTAAAAACTGACTGGACAGCAAGTCTGGCAGAGGATACTGTAGAAATATTGATTCGCACTAAAAAGCAAGCCCCCCCTCCAGCTGAATTCAACCCAGACAGGGCTGTAGACATATTTTTTAATGCTAAACCAAGACGCCCTGGTGATTTTTTGGCAGCTACAGATGGTGGACCCCCCCAAAGCAGGCCAGAATTACTGGCTACATGCCTGGTGGAGAAGAGTAGCAACACAGTCCTTGTTGCTGAAGTTTATGCTCAATCACTGTCCCAGGTGGAGTAGTTTTACTGGGGCAATTGATATTTGTCATGACTCACAATTACACCTTCACGAATTTCACGAATTTACGGTCTGCTTTGGCAGACATCCTTCACGGCTCTTAAAATGTATTTGTGCTGCTACACAATTACTGTATTCTCTGAATGACTAAATAAAACAGTATCAGTCTCAGAAACTTGTGTACAATTATATTTTATCAATAGAGAACAAGATAAGTAGATTTCATTGGATTTTGAGCAAAAATATAAATTTTTGGTCATTGCTAATCAACTTCGGTCAATTGCTAATCATTTATTTCTTTGATTAGTGAAGGCCACTAATCAAGTCTCTGGCACTAATTTATGCTTTGAAAATTTTAAAGAGGTGACTTGGTGGTATCCTACAGGTGAGCTGCAGAGTCTCAAACAACATCAGTTTACTTCTGAATGTAGGTGACTTAATAATGAGATTCTTTTCTGTGCCCATAATTCAAATCCTTGGGTCAGTGACAAACATGGGGAGAAGTGGATTATTTCCATAATGGCGTTCGTACTGTGATTATCAGCCACTATCCCCTTACACTTACGGATCTTGTGCCAGGTCCTTAACATACAGGTAATTACTGGCTTGCTTTTGGCACACCTGATATCTTGCAATGAAGAACTATATAGTAAATCTGTAAAGTCTGACTTTAGACATCCAGGCCTTTTCAAACAATATGGCTTTAATATAGCATTCTAAATTCCCTAAGCCATGTTACCTGGCCTGCCCAATAATATGAGTATATTATTTTTAATTTTTGTTTATTAAAAGATTTTTGCAAGTTAACTCACGTAACACATGACAACAACAACAACATAGGAAACAAACAATGGGCATCAGAATACACAGAGTATAAAGGATGGGGTAGTGTGTCTGATATGAGAGTTTAATACACACCCGAGGTGTGAGAAGCTACATAAACCCTGAGAGCAAAGCTCGAGGGTTTATAAAGCATCCCACACTGACGGTGTGCATTACATTCTCATATGCACACTACCCCATCTTTTATTTTTTCATAATTGCTGGGAAGCAATTTTTTCCCCACTTGTTTTCTGTGACCATGTGTCACACACACACACACACACACACACACACACACACACACACACACACAGTGTGTCTCTGACACTCTCTCTCTCTCTCTCTCTGTCTTTGATGAATGACCATTTTATTCTTTCTTTTCTTTTTTTGTACTTACAGTTTGCGATTGCGATGAAGTCAGGCAAGGCACCATTCAGGGGTGCAGTGGGTATGTCCCGAAGTGGATGAACAGTAGAATCAATCAGATACATTTTTTAATGTAAACACAGGATGAACCAGATAGAGAGTTAAAAAAAAAAGAAGAAGGAGAAACGGAGAAGCCCGGTGGACGAGTCCTGAGGCAGCTGTTTGCTAACCGAGAGACGGAGCTGCCATGTTTGTGGAACTGTTCCTCCCACCCGCACAGAGAACATCAGCCAATGAGGGAGTGCAAGGTTTTGAGAGGCAGAGCACGTGAATGCCGTAATAACCTGCAGGTTATTATGGCCAATAATAACTCACTCAGTCCATAGAACAAAACTGCTCCCAAGTTATTATATAGAGAATAATGAAGGGGTAGGTGGTTGTAATGAGGATTTTACATACCCCCTGAGGTGTGGGATGCCACATATTAAGGCATCCCACACAGAGAGGTCTGTAAAATCCTCGTTATAACCACCTACCCATCCTTTATTTTGTATAACTGCTGGGGATCATTTTTTCACCACGGCAATTAAGCAAAATAAATGCATATCTCTATGGAGCTGAGCCTCAGACCGTTGAGGTTTCAGCACTATCTGTGGCGGCTCTGCTCCTGATGTAAGGCAGTGTTTGCTTTTTCTTTTTTTATTTCAGACCAAAAATAAACATTTGTGCCCAGTCATATTTTTGTTTTAAAAAATAATTTACCACTGACTCCTACTTCAGTGAACTGCAGAGCGCTGAGGAGCGGGACAGCAGGGGATGGCAAAGAAGAGGAAGTTCAGGGCTAGCGCATGGTAGTTCGTGAAAGTAATGTTTACATTTTCCTTTTTGGAAGCAGCCCTGTTTGAAACTGAAGAAATTATTTTTTTGAGGGCACATGCAGTCACCAAGTCACTGATGGTGAACGGTCCAGCGTGAGGAGTGGCAGCTACAGGGAGGAAGGGAAGAGCCGGAGCTGGCACATGCCCAGTACAAGGGAAACCGGGCATGTGTTTGTCGTTATAACCAGCTGGTTATAAAAGCAAAATTACAACCCAGTTTCTCTATGGGAAGAAACGAGAGACAGTTATTATAAGTTAATAATATACTGTGCCATATGTTCGATATTCACTGCACATCTTTATGGGTTCAATGACTCTAAACAGTTCAAGGTACAAAGTCCGGTCTTTGGTCCAGCATATATTGACCCAGCAAGCCCATACTGTATTGAATTTGGGGACAACATGGTTTATTTTTGCTGCCAATTTCTCCATATCATAAACTGCTAACATAGTATCATGCAAGTTCTTCACAGTAGGTTTCGTAAGCCATAATTTTGTTACAGATTTTTTTTTTTGCAACCACCAAACACATGTTTAATAACTTCTAAGTGTTTGGCCCCCTGAACCCTTCTGGAAGATCAAGAAAAAGAACAGTGCAGTCCATTAATTGGAACCCTTATCCAAAAATGGTCCTCAAGGTCACCATGAGCTGATCCCAAAAAAGCTGAAGGAGGAGACAGCTCTAAAAGATATGGCTATGCGTTGCTGGTGTGGTCCCACAGCCTCGCCAGCAGGCCACTGTCTGCTCCGGTTTAAACTGTGCCACAATTTGGGGTGTCTGAAAACAACCTCACACAAGTTTTCCTGGAGAATTCTTTCAATAAATAAGATAAAGTCATCTTCGGTACATTGGCAAGATATCTATGCCAACTCTGGGGGGTTATTTGAACTTGTAAGTCTGTTTCCCATCCGGCTCTAATATAATAAACATTTCCCCCCACCAGCTCCATTAAAGCTTGATACAGTTGTGATATGATTGAGGTGAGTATCTCTCCTCTAAGGGCCCTAGTAAGGAGCTGGAGAAGAAGTGGTATATCCTGTTCTAGGGGCCAAGCACAAAGAGAAAGCGTCAAGTAATGGACCACCTGGTGGTATCAGTAATGGTCAACTTGTCGAAGGGCATACTGTGTCTGTAGTTCAGTAAAGGAAAGTATTTCCCTCCCACAGAGAAACTGGAAGGGCATAATGAGTCCCATCCGCTCCCATCTGTGGTAGGTGTGATCCATATTCACTGGTTGGGGGGATTACCAGAAACCTTGTATGCTGTACAGCATGCACTGACAGTGTCTTATATCAAAGAGAGAGAGAGAGAGTGGTACAACTACACAGGTAATGCATGAGATGGTCTAGTGAGGGATGGGGCTGTGCAAGTACAGTGGCTGTAGGAGAAAGGATATCTTCTGCCTGGAACTCCAGTGCTTTCCAATGAGCAACATATCCTGTCATTAGCCAATACAAGGCAGTGTAGAGTTGTGCCACCATATGGCATTGTGAGAAGTTTGGTAAGGGAAGATTGCCTTGTGATTTTGGCAGTTGCAAAGCTGTAAACCCAATACAGGGGACAGGACCCATTCCAAATCTACTGGGAAAGCACTCCATCCCATTTCTGGAATATTGGGGCTAGAGGTGAGACCGGCAGGGTCTGTGCAAGATATAAGAGGCTCAGTAACAGCATTATTCGTACCTTGTCAATATGATGTATAAGAAAAAGTGGACTTGCTTTCCAGGTGTCCATGTTCTTAAAGCGCTCCTGACACCGTTGTGACAACTTTGAAAAAAATATAATATTTAGACATAATTCGTCTTATATTTAATGTTTTTCTGTAATTCTCACTCTCACTTCTTTACTACTAAGGGTATTTGCATGTTTTTTTTTTTTTTACTCTATTTATCTCCAATCCTGGAGAACTCCTTCCAGCAACCACGGATACCAGCCTCTACCTTCCCCTGTGACCAGTCCATCCCCCTCATGCCACAGAGCACCACCTCCGGGTCTGAACCCTCTGGAGGTAGGGCTGCCCTATCCGCCCAGGGCGTGCTAATCTTTCAGGGCAAAGTGCCCGGCACACGAGTGGCCCTATGGAGAGGAACTAGCCCAGTACTGGAAGTGTGGGCTAAGGCAGACAAGGTGCCTTCGTCTATCCCCAGGAGAGGGTTTTTTTTCCTTTTTTCTGCTTCCTTGACCCCTGCAGAGTGCAGCTTGTCAAGGCAGTGTAATGCCGTAACTCTGCCCCCTGCGCTCACAGCGTCGCTACATCAGCTGCCCCCGACAGCCACCAGAGGCCGCTTTTAGAGCGATCACTTCCCCAAACCCTCCCCGGGAAGAGAGAGCAGTCCTAGGATGCTCAATCTCTTCCCTTCCCCTCCCCAACCCCCAGCGGCCTGGGCTCGCTCCCGAACCAGGGTCGCTGGCGTGGCTCGAGGTGTGGTGTCCAGTGCCTCAATCCTCTGCACTGCCGGGCCGGCTAGGGTATCTGCATGTTAACAGGATCACCAACCTCTCTGTTTTGACTGCCTGCCTACATCTGACTTCACAGTTCTGTTTATGATATCACAGTCTGCTGTTGTGGAGATAATTATGATGCCATAAAAAGGGGATAATGATGCCAGGTATAGACAAGCAGGAAGGGCAACTATAATCTAAGGGACAGTAATCCTCTTTCATACAACTGTCTTCAGTAATAAAGAAAAAAAGGAAAAAAACTACATAAAATATATGAAATATAAACCGAATTATGCCTAAATCTCACATTTTTTTCTAGTTTTGCTAATAATAGCAGGAGCTCTTTATGAAACTGTTGTGTCAGGGAGTCATAATTTAAAGACTGCAGTGGGTCACTTTTAATTGTGATCATAACTCCAAGGCATTTCAAAGCCTGAAGGTCTCATTCTAACTGAAAATTCAGTCCGATACTGGGACTGGGTACATAATGCAATTGGAGGACCTCTGTTTTCAGTGTGTTTAATTTAAACCCAGAATAGGTCCCAAATTCCTCAAGTATATGTCAGAGGTGAGGAACGGAAGTTTCTGGGTCCTGAAAGTAAACAAGTCATCAGCATATAGGACTAGGTTTTGTCTCCAGTTGGCTATCGTGGCGGCATGAATATTAGGGTGCTGTCTGATGTCCTGTGCTAGAGGTTCTAAATAAATGGCAAATGATAACAGGGACAAGGAGGGGTAATCCACAGGGGAACAAGGGAACAGCGGTAAGTCCCAGGGAAGGCTGATGACGGGGCTGGGCAGAGTGGAGGGGTTGAAGGGGGCCAGTTGGTGTTGGGAAGGGGGGGAATAAAGCATACTTTAAAAAGAAGAAGCATCAACAGAGGATATATATATTTATTTACACAGGCCTTCTCTGATTAATTTATTAAAACTACCTACTGTTTATTATATTTGTATGTTTTACTGAAATTGTTTATGCAGTTTTACTGAAATTGTTTATGCAGTTTTACTGTGGTTAAGTGCTCTGAGCCTTTTGGATAGGGTGCAAAACAAATCAAATTGCCCTGCCTTGCCATTTTCAAAACATTAGATCACCCCAGCAGAGACAAGGGCAAATCATGCCATTAATTGCACAGCTCTTTAAAACAGCAGTGCAATGTAATTGGACAAAAAAATCTGACCCTACCCTGTTTCACTATAAAATAATCTAGGCACCTTCCAGTTTTATTTGGTAGCAACATTTTCTAGTTTCATCATTCTTTTCGCAGGAAAAAAAAGATGCCATCATATTTGGCTTAGAAATATCATTATAGACCTGGTAAGGGTTAGGACTTAAAAAATAAAAAAACTCAAGGTGCACAGCATAAGAGGAGCCTACAAATGTAGATATGAAAGTATGCTATTTTTTATTAACTGTACCTAAAACTAGATTTTTTGGAAAAACATTTTTGTTGCACTGCTACTTTAAAATTTTGCAGTGGGAGGATAATTTGTTGCACATAACTCCTCTGTCTCTTCCCAAATGTCAACTCCCAAGTATCTAAAACTCATCCCTGTCCGTTGAAAGGGCAGTTCTTGTTCAAATTTAGCATGCTCACAATTACACAGGTGCAACAACACCATTTTAGAAAGACTGATCTTATACTCTGACAGTGCTGCAAAGTAAGGCAGCTTATCCAATAATTTGGGCAAAGATTGTTCTGGACAGGTCACACACACACCAGGAGGTCATTCACATATACTGATACTTCAATCATGGTGTCTGCAAATGTCACTCCCTCTATCCCCTCATCATCCCTTATAGTTTGTGCTAAGGGGTCTACGGCCAAGTCAAACAGGGGTGACAGTGGACACCCCTGTCTTGTTCCCTGACTCGGGGAGAACTGCTCAGATATCCAGGTATTTATCTGTATTGCGGCAGTGTTTTTCATAAATTGTCTGGACCCAATTTATGAAGCCAGGGCCAAACCCCATGTGTCTCATCGTGCACAAGAGGTGACCCCACTCAATCCAGTCAAAGACTTTTTAGGCATCAAGCAAGACCACCATTGAGCAGTCCTCTGAGTTGCTTTGACCTCTTGCCAAAACCTGTAATAGGATACAAAGGTTCATTAGAGCCCCCGTAGTCTTCACAAAACCAGCTTGGTCCTCATTCACTTATTTGACAGTACCTTCTCAAACCTGCTTACCAAGATCATAGCATACATTTTGAAAGATAAATTTAATTAAGAAATGGGTCTGTAGGAGGAGACTAGATCCCTAGGTTTATCTGGTTTGGGGAGCACCGTGACGCTGGCTTGCACAAATTTATCTGGTAATTTGCCTGTTTTAAAGGTATTTAACAGTGTTCTTACAACAGCTGAGGCAATCCTTTTGTATAATTTGATGTAGAGACCATCCAGGCCAGGGGCCTTTCCAGAATTTAACTGCCTCACAGCCTTCAGAACCTCTTGTGTCATTAGTCTAGCTTCTAGTTCCTATTTATCCTGTTCCCCAAGCTGTTGTATGTTTTCCATAGAACTTTATCAAGCCGGGGTGTTCTAGCAGCTCAGGGTTCCCTGACCAGCCAAGAACAAGTGCAAGGAATACTGCACAAACTCCTGATTTATATCCTTCTGAATCAACTTAAGGTTCCCCATATTGTCCCCGATGTTTTCTATAAGCCTCTGGGCACTATCTTGCTTCAGTTGGTAAGCTAAACTTTGTTTTTGTTTTTTTTTTTACATTTCTTGCAGGCCTCATGGAATTTTACTCTTTGATATCCTAGAGCTCTCTCTTTATTCCTAGCCCTTGCTGTGCCGTGGACTGATATATCAGTCCAAAATTCATATATGTTCTAATTCTGTTGGCAGCCTAAGGGCTAGTATTTACTTCACTGTATTCCATTTTTAATTTGCAGAGCTCTGCATACTGCGCTAGATTTTTAGTCTTCTGAAAAATGTTTTTCACTTCCTTAATTTCCCCTTCTAGGCTAACTGAGCCTTGCTTTCTTTTTAAAGAGCATCTTTCCTAGTCCTTTTGACTTTCATGCATCAATTATCCCTTCTTGCATTGCTTCTGGAATTGTAGGTCATTGCTGTCCTCTGCAGTTGATTTTTGCATTCTGAGCTGCTAAAAACTGCAGGGTGTACTAGAGCTTCAATAGCAAACCTGGTGTTGCTGTAGACAGAGGGATGTACTGCAGAAATCATTATGGGGCAGAGGAGTGACTCATACTGTGCAGTACAGTGCAGTCACAGCAGTTTAGAAAGGGAAAACTAAGTATTTAATGTACATACTGAGTTCCCCCTTCCTCAAGACACCCTATTAGCAATGCATTATGCCAAAATCCAAATGCCTTGTCAGTACGTTTTTTGTAAAACTGACGTGTGTGAGTCACTCCTTTGCCATATAGTAATGTGAGCAGTACAGCCCTATGTCCACAGAAACACCAGGCTTGCTACAGAAGCTCTGGTACACCCTGCAGTTTTAGTAGCCCAGAATGCAAAAACTATCTTCAGAGGACAGTAATGAAATGCAGTTCCAAAATCAATGCCAGAAGGAGTAATTTATGCATGAAAGTCAAAAGGACTGGGAAAGGTGCTCTTTAGAGCTTAATCTCCATCTCTTAACAAAATATTGCTCTCTTTCATAAGATGTGTTTTCCTAGCAGTTGAAACTCTGCCTCCTGTTCTTGTAAGTTTCAAGTCCTGTCTTTCACAAAATGGAGTAATTTATGCATGAAAATCAAAAGGACCAGGAAAGGTGCTGACAACTCTATCTTCTCTCAATCCCCATGCTTTGTTACAGAGGCAGAAGAAAGTCAATTTTACAAAAAAAAATATAGTGACAAGCCATTTTGATTTTGGCATAATGCATTGCTAACAGGGTGTCTTGGGGAAGGGTTTAACACAGTATGTACACTGAGTACTGGTAGTTTTCCCTTGCAAGACTGCTATGACTGCTCTGTACTGCACAATGTCACTCCTCTGCCCTATAGTGTTGTAATCAGGAGCCAGCAGCTGAACAGCAAATGTAACTGCAGCAGAGCTAAAGCAGGGCTCAAAAACAAATCCAAATTATGGAAGGCAGAGTAAACCTTGGCCAAAAATAACAAAATGCACACACCCTTTCAAGTCTGGTACTGCATAAAATGACTACAAGATGTAACTTTTTGGACCATCATGAAAGGTGCTCTTTATGTTTCCTAGCATAGGCTACTGCCCAGCCTCAAAAAAAAGCTTCACGTGAGTCACAAACTGTTCCCACACCTTCTACCATGCCACAATTGTTACGCCAGTGTTCTCTGTCCTTGGTGCTCAACTGCTCCAGGAAATCATTTTTCTGCAAGAGCAAGGGGTCTGATCTCCAGACTCTCTCATTTGAATATTCGTGTGTACCCACCGGTCATGTGAGCTTCAGAGGTCCATGATCTGAAATAAGGATGGGTAAACAGGCATTGCTCTGCATGTCTGGTAACATCTCTTGGGAAACTAGATCTATTCATGTGTGCCACAAGTACACAGAAGAGTAAAAAGAGTTAAGCTCTTGCTTTAGGGTACTGCACCCACCACACATCCTGTACCCTTATATCCCCCATCTGACACTTCCAGATTCTGGCTGCCCTCAATAATTGGTAGCGTCAAGCAGAGGAAGATCTATCCAGCACTTCATCCAAGACAATACTAAAGTCTTTTCCCCAAATGATAATACCACATGTTTGCCCCAATTTCAAAATTAGCTACTGCATTACGTTGCTGTCATCAAAATTTGGGGCACACATATTAAGCAAAACCAGTGAACTGTTATGCAGTATACCTTGTACTAAAACCCACTTCTCAGATGTATCAAATTGCATGTCCACCCCCTTGAAAGGTAGGTGTTTATGTACTAAACAGACACCCCTCTTGCATGCGAGTTAAAGGACATGGAGAAAACCTGTCTGACCCATTCCCAACAGAGCTTGAGATGTTCTGACTCCATTAACTGAGTTTCCTGTATGTATGCTATTCCGGTTGCCTGCATTTTCAGATAACCAATACTTACTTTCTTTTAATAGGGTGGTTCATGTCCATCACATTCCACTTGACCACATTAATTACCACAGCCATCATCACACATTAATCCCTGTGTCATGCCGTATCTATTGCCAGTGACCCATTGCTCCCTGCCTACCATATCCAGGGTTTTAAATAATTGATTAGCAGTTTTTTTCTTGGGACAATGCTAACTGTACAGAAAGTATTTATATAGGGTTTCTAGAAGTGTTATGTTTGTTAAACACAGTGAAGCAAGTGCTATGCATTTTCACAATGTTTTAGCACTTTTATGAGCAAAATGCTAATCAATTTCTGGAGTTAAATAAATCCCTGCACATCCCTTTTGTCATGGCTTAAATGGAACATCTGAATAAGCTTGCACTGTGTCCGTACAATGTCTCTAACCTAGTCTCGGAGAAAGCAAATGAAGTAAAACAGTATTGCGTGATTGCTGAAAGCCAAACCAAGCAACTATAAACTAGGAATCACATCAGAATAGGTACTATAATTGCAATAGAGACAGTGTGTGTGTAGTTCATCGCAAGAGGAGAATTGGTGGAACTTCATCCCCAGTCCAATCTCTTTTTGAAATAGCTCTTCTATACTAAGTAGAGGCTATGGAAATATCAAATACAGTGTTTACCTTTACCAGCTGGTAGCACATTTTTTTCTGACCACCAAACTGGAGCCCCAATTCAGCATGTACATGGTTTAAAACCCTTTGAGAACTGAATATGTGTGAACGTATATAGATTTTGGACGTATATATACGTCCACAGTCTTCTAAGGGTTAACTGTTAACCCTCCTTGCCATCCACAGGAGTAGCTAACATGCAAATGAATTTGGAGGTAAATAAGTTAAACACAGGTGAATACTAAGTATTCCGCAAGGGTGCTGCTTTCCCTCCACAGTGGGTGAGCATTGAGGTACCCTCTGCAGCTCCCTGAAGAGAGAATCCTCCGCTTCCCCTCCCCTCCCCAGCAACAAAGGGTGATCGCAACCCCTTCTGGAGCCTTCTCACCCCTTCCCCATATCAAGTACCAAACATTAAAAAACACATTTAGTTTGTTATTGTGACTGAACTATACTATGTTTCTGCATTCCAAAAGGTTATCACATACAGACCATGGCACTCCGTTAAATGGAGAGACGGTAACCGTAACTGCGATCCTTCGTCCAGACTGCATCACCAAGTCTGATTAACAGTATACCCCTGATAATGTCGAGCACCTATTACTCCTCCCTCTGCCCATGGCTCATCCACAGAAGATTAGCAATTTAACAAAACAGTGTTCTGAGTACGTCATTGGGAGCCTATGAACTCTATAGTCTGGTGGTGCCTACTCATGGAACATGAGCTGATGGGGTTTGCCATGTATGGATCACCACAACCACACGACTGTAACAAGAAGGCACCACAATGTTTGGGCTGCAGTGCTACATTAAAAGTAGTTGAAGGTGCTGACTGCCATAACATACCTTGCCTCCTTATGAGGGAAGGGGTTAGGGGACACAAAACATGCCATCCACAGAATAAAAGGAAAACAAATTCCTCTCCAGTCACACTCCCAGAAGCAGCAAACTAACAAAATGGAACACTCGATTTGGCTGTACCAGTCACAAATACCTTACTTCAGCACATTCAAATAATTCATGGCTTTACCAGGGTCAGTGAAGAAGCTGCACATTCCATCCAAGATGCATAATTTGGCAGGCAACGAAACAGCAAAGGGAATATTTTACTGTTTCAGTCTGTCTTTCACTGCCATAAACTCCCTTCACCTAGCAAAAAGCTGGAAACGGATATCTGGATATAGCTGGAGACCCTAGGTTTTGTATTTGATGCCATCTTCTTTGCATGCCTTTCTCATTATCCATTCTTTCCCTGAAAATTTGTGGTTCTTCATAAGCATGAAACATGGGTTTTCTCCTAATGCAGGCCTGCCCTTCAGTGCCCGGTGTGCACAGTCTATTGAAAAGCATGCTTAAAAATTTTTCTGGACAATCTCCTTCCAGGCCCTCCAGCACTTCGATTAAGTTTATGTTCTCCTGTCTGCTGTGGTTTTCCAGCATGTCATCTTTTGTTTCATAAAGGTGATTGTCTGTTCCAGTTTTGTCACCAAAAGCTCCAGCAGTGCCATGCTGTCCTTCTTAACACTGACTCACTGCTCGATTTGAGTCACTCATTTGCCCAGGACAGTGATTTTGCTAGACAGCTGTATGACATTTTGCTGGATATTGCAAAGGTTTTCATTAAATCCAGAAAATCCCTCCCGCATCTTAGCCAGAAACTGGTACTTCTTGCTAGGTGCCACCTGTTTGTGCAGGGAATCCTCCGCCAGCTGCGGCTCCTCCACTCAAAGTCCCCTGCTTGTTGGGCTGGCCATGTACTGCTTTGGGCTGCATTTTATTCAGTCTTTCACAATACTGCAGATGTCCTTGCTCTCCGATTTCTTCTTTTAGGGTTGCTCCCAGAGTTGTCTTTCTTATTAGCCAGTGTGACGTTTGGTCTTGCTGGCTAGTTATGCTATATTTGCTTGCTGGCTCGGAGCTGTAATCGGCTGCTGTCTAGTTGGCTGCCATTTTGCGATCCCCTATTGTGGGTTTTTGACGATATAACCTACTCATGCATGATGTCAATTTTATTTTCCTTTATTTGATTTATTTTATTCTTTTTCTTTTTACTTAAATCTCTTAGATTCCCTTCATGGGTTGTTTTTATTTTTCATTTAATTTCTATTGTATGTGTACTGTTTTGGATCAAGTTGTTAATTTTGTATCCCTATCATAAGGTAAAATATTTGTAGCAAATGCCTTGTTCTAGTAAACTGAATATATTCTGTTCAATATCTTTTTTTTTTTAAAACCCCTACATGCCCTGAGCACACCCACTCCTTCAGACTGCTAATGGCTTCCACGCCCCTCCGTTTCTCCCTCGAGCCTCTTTACCTCATATCGCAGCCACTGGGGTAATCCAGCATATCCCTTCGCTGGACAGGTCCCTCTCTTCCGAGGGGAAAGCACCGGGGGAGAGACAAGCCAGCACATACAAATTTGGCCCCATGCTGCAGAGGCGGAAATGGCTCCACGGGAGATCGGAGGAGCAGCGGGCAGGCCAGCAGTCATCATCCGGCTGAGCTCAGTGCGGATTTTCCAGTTTTCTGGTCCCACAGGTATTGCGGTCCTCTTGCAGTGCTCCCGGTCTCCACTGGGGGCCGCTGCAAGGCGATGCATTCCCCAAACCCAGCCCCAGGAGAGAAAAGCAGTCCTCCGGGCACTCAATCCTCTCCTCCCCTGCCAGCCCCCAGCGACTGGAGTCCATTCCCGAACCAGGGTCGCCGGCATGGTTCAAGGTGTGGCATCCAGTGCCTCAACCCTCTGCACCACCGGGCCGGTTCAATATCTCTTTTAATGTGAAATGTATTTTGAAAAAATCATAAAATAAAGTTTACAAAAAATAAACAAGGCAATCTTGCATACTTGACTTTTTACATGGCCTTTAAATGGCATAGTATAGTCTGTCTGCCAAAATATTTACTTTGACTGTAGTTTTGAAGTTCTGTACCACTGACATTTAAAGGCTACCTAAACACATTTTTTATGTGGCATGCTGTTTGAAAAACTCTCCTGTGGAAGCAGAGCAGACAGGGAGAGGTTTTGAATAATAAAAGAAAGTACCTTAAAATCAGTCATTTAATACCTTTTCGGCAACTTTTTTCATAACGCCAAACCCAGGAAATATTTTTCAACCACTGCGCAAATCAGAGCCTGAGGCTGCTGGGAACCTGCAGTGTGATTATGTCATCTTAGGGAGTCATGTTGTCCTCGGTATTCAGTCCTTATGGAGCCTTATATAGTATGCGTAACACTGGCGCTATGTGTGTATCTAGTCACCTTATCGTTAGTTAACATGTACACTACTGTACTGCTGCTTTAAAATATTGTAAAAAAAATGTAAGGAACAATAAATGACAAATAGTCCCTCCGCTGATGGGCTTTGATCAGATGTGTTCTGTGTATGCATGACGTGCGGTAAAGTGTCTTTCTTGTTTTATCATCATCATCATTACTGTACTGGGGATGATATCATCTGTTTTTTGTTTACGTTGAGTTATACATTATTAGTAAGTGCCTACCCTGTTGACCTGCCTGACTATTTTCCTCCCAAGTGGTTGACTTCCTGTTCAAAAAGGCTGATTTTTTCTGTCTGCGTGAGGGAGAGCTTGCTGTCTTGCCTGTTGTAATGAGTGGCCAGAGGAGTTTGACATCTATCTACTAAAATGATGACGCGGGTAGAGAGTGGATGAGTGAGACTATGGTGTCATTCTGCGAATAACTGCAAAAAAAGTGATGGGGAAAAGCTGTTTTGATACCGTAACCAAACCCTGCTGTCGGAACTGGGTTCTAGTACTACAACTCCTACATGCACTGGTTTGCTTTTTATATTGATAGCAAGGAAGTTATAGTCTTAGAGTATAACTGAAGCACTGCTAAATGTAGATTTATTGGGGTAATTAAACAGCTTGTCATAGATTAGCAAGCATCTGTCAATGCCGAACGTTTGCTGCTAGTATGCAACTCCCATTTTTTTTTTTTTTTTTTGATTTATTTTAACCTCAACTTTTGAAGATGCTTGTTTTAGGATTTCTCTTAGAGACATGACATGTACCATTTATGGTATAATGGCCAAAATGTCATTTTGCACCACAGGTGCGAAAACAGATCTCGTCCAGGATTTAAAAAATGACACGTTATGTTTATGGGGTTTTGTGGAAAAATGACTATGTTGAAAGTTTGGAAACAATATATTCATAATTAGCAAAGTTATGAGTCAATGCTGATATAGTCCAATGTTCAGTCATAACCTGGGCATTTTACCATACTTGTACACCACATTTTCAGCATAGCCTTCTTATTACTCCACCAAATGGACCCAGCAGGTGAAGATTTTCAAATCCTTGCCAAAACGTCATTCCACACCACAGGTATGAAACATATTTTGGCCAGGATTTGAAAACTGACAGCTGCTGCATTCATGAGGTGCAGTGAAGAAATTATGTTTAAAATTTGGGGTCAAAATATTGAAAAATTACCAAAGTTACGAGCCTGTGTTAATAAATTTCAACATAGGCTCATAACTTTGTTGTTTTTATTTGTGCCCCAAATTTTCAACACTTACTCTTATTCCCCCACTTCATGAACAAGTGCAGAGAACATAATCAACTCCTGCCCAAAAGGTGATGTCACACAGCAACTGCAAAAGCACGAAAACACATCTGGGCCAGGATTTGAAAAATGACAGCTGTCACATTCATGAGGAGCTGTAAATAAATGGCTATGTTGAAAAATTTGGGTAAAAATATTGAAAATTACCAAAGTTACAAGCCTACATTTGCAAATGTCAACGTAGGTTCATAACTACACCAACATTTCAACACAGCCTTCTTATGACCTCACCTCATGAATAATGGCAGAAAATGTTCAACTCCTGCCCAAAAGGTGATTTTATGCAGTGACCACGTAATCACCTTTTGGAACATATTGGCCTAAAGTCACTGTAATTGTTCATGAGGTGGGGTCCCAAAAAGCCATGCTGAAAATCTGGGGCAAAAATATCCAGAAATGGCCAAGTTATGCTACTAAGTTCAAATCCCTATTGAAATACAATGAACCACATACCTAATTTCCTCAGTTCACGGTCCGGCTTTGAAGAGTGAAGACATGTCTGCGGTCCAGAAAAGGTTACAGTGTTGGACCCCCAGTGAGTAAGTAAGGGATTTGGGGGGTGGTGGGTGCTGATTGGGACTAGTCAGGTGGGGGAAGGGGGACTAACGGCGCAACAGACATCAATGGAATTTTTTCTTTTTCACAGGCTTAAAAAACAAATCGCTGAGGGAAGGTTTTCTTTATTTCAGAGTTTGACACTCAGGGATTGAGCACCCTCAGTGCCAGTGTTATGTTTGGGGTGAAGTGGGGTGTTGGTGCTGAGTGGGAGGGTAAGGTTGTAGGGGTAGCTAAAGCAACAGACATTGATGGACACTGAAGGTTTTTTTTATTTCAGGTTTTGACACTGGGGGATTGGGCACCCCAGTCTCTGTTATCTTTGGGGGAGTGCTGAGTGGGAGGGTCGTTGGGGAACTAAAGCAACTGACATGATGGACAGTTTTCCGTATTTACAGAATAAAAAAAAAAAAAAACAAAGCAGAGGAAGGTTTTCTTTATTCCAGGTTTAGACACGGGGCGGGGATTGGGCACTTCCAGTGTCAGTGTTATGTCTGGGGGGTGGGAGGTGCTGGAATGGGAGGGTTGGGTGGGGTGACAGTTACATTCAGCAACAGACATTGATAACCGTTTTCTTTTTTGCAGGCTATTAAAAATTAAAACATATGAGGGATGTGCGGGGGGGTCTGCAGTTATGGTGGCGGCTGCAACAGATGTCGATGGACCGTTTTCTTTTTTGCAGGCTATTAAAAAATAAACTTATGAGGGATGTACGGGGGTGCTGCAGTTACGGTGGCGGCTGCAACAGATGTCAATGGACCATTTTCTTTTTTACAGGGTATTTAAAAAAAATTAGGACGGATGTTTCTTTATTTCGCTGAACACTGGGGGATTGGGCACCCCCAGTGTCAGTGTTATATTTAGCAGCACTGGGGGTGGGCTCCCTGATGCTGCATAACTGAATGCCAGGGGGGGTGGCTGCAGTTACAGCGGCGGCTGCCACAGACATCAATGGATGACTTTTTGAGTTGCAGGCCATTTAAAAAAAAAACAAAAAAAAACTATAGGGTGGACACTGGGATTGGGCATCACCAGTGTCAGCAATACGTTGAGGGTGCTGAGAGGAGGTCGGGTGGGAGAGAGTTACAGGGCACCAGCAACAGACATCGATGTACGTTTTTTGTTGTCACAGGGCTTGAGATAGCAGCTGTACACCAGCAAGGTCTGTGGCAAACTTCCGGTGTGCAGCTGTAACTGTTTTGAAAGTTGATCAGCTGTTTACTGACCCAGCTTCATGCAAATCAAAGGACTGAAGCCCTCTCTGATTGGAGAGGCTTTGGTCATTTGAAGTACATGCAGTTTCAGCTCACTGAGCTGAGAGTTGTGTCATGACCACAATGCGCAGTCATTGGCCTAGACTGCCAAGCCCACTGAAGTTTCAACTGCAATGGGCTTGGCAGAGACACCCCCCTCCAAATTGCTGTTGTACTTGTCCCAGAACTACTGGTGCGCAAGTGCAGCAAACATAAAAAGGGTGGCAGGAAAGAAAGTCTAGTGAGACTTACATGGAGAGATGGGATTTTAATAGTTTAGTTAACAGATGTGAGGCTATTAAGCAAGTGGTCAAGTGGGCTGTGGGTTGGCAGAATATTGGGACACTACTGGAATAAAATCACACTGGAAGACACAAAAAAGCTGTAACAAAAATCTGAAAAACGTGAGAGGGAGTAAAGGATGTGGGTTCCTGGGTAGCTTATGGCTACACCTAAATGTTTCAGTTTTGTTCTGTATGTGTGGAAAAAATGGTGGTTAGAAAAAGAAAATTCCAACCTGGCATTGTAATATCTTTGGTGAAAGGGCAGGCTGGCACTGGTACATTTCCCCATTGGTTGTGCTTTGAAAAACAAGTATGGGTGCCAACCTGCCTTGGCCAATTAGCTTACATAATATTCGCTACCCATTAAAAAACTTCATAGCAGGACACAAACCATCATACAACACACTGCAACAAAACAGAGAGCTCAATGGCCTGGTGGTAGCTTGATCCACAATTAGAAATGGTTCAAGAAGGCAGTTGGATAAAGCGCCAACCTCCACCATGCACAGAAAAAGTGCACTCCGCAGGAACTACTAATCTAACAGTGTCACAACAACTGCCTGATGCTTTGCCAGAGGTGGGGTTAAGTTAGTGGCACTGGTGCATTCTTTGGGTCTGTATTTTTGTGTTCAATGCACCTTATGAATAAAATGGAGGCAATGTTTGGACTATCCCGGAGTTAAAGTGCACTGTTTGGTATAACCAGAGTGAGTGTTGCATCAGACCACCTTTCTGCACAATACGACACATAAATTTTTTTTTTTTGTATTTTAATGTTTATTAAATGTTCAATATTTCAGTGCAATACATTAGGTCAGTCCTGGCCAGAGTGCAATTCCACTCCTTTGGGTTACAGCTCTGTATCTTATTCTCTCCACAATACAGAAACATTTGATACAGTTTACGTTCTGAAAAAAAATATATTCAGGACATTTTAAGATAACTGCATCTTGTCAGGATATAGATTTGAAATATCAACCATGAATGGGAATGGTATCTGTATATTTTGCATTATTATATAATTTATTCCTTGATACAGTATTCTGCTTCCATTTGTCTGGAAATGGGATAATTTAGGAATGGTATAGCTTAGAAATGGGAAACCTGGATTGGGGCTTCAGGTAAGTCATAGGGGAAGAAAGAGAACCGTCAAGCAAGGTAACCATGTTAAGGTTAGCTGTGTCAATAATATTCCATATGTACATTTCACTCCATTGTTCTCACTGCTTGTTATGTTTGCTTGCACGCATGCGCAAGAAACATGTTGTGGCAGCTTGCTGGAGTAGTGGGTTGTGGAGGTGCGGCAGTGTTGTGGCTGGTCTCTGTGGCGCCAATGGAGGAGCACGCTGTCGATGACAGCAGTATTGTAGTGTGCCACCAACTTGAAAGAAATTTGTCGCTGCAATCAGGAAACACCCCATCATTTAACAATCAGCTGTTTTTGCTGCTGGGGCGGTCCCTGATTCCAGCAGCGAATCACAGCTTGCCTTGTCTGGTGTCCCATTTCAATAAACATGGTGGTGGATGATGTCGCTGGTCACCTCTCACAGTACCCATGGAAGTCGACGGGGGTGCCCAATCCCCCTGTCAGCATGCCCCCTCTCCAGTTCATTTGCCAACAGGGGAACCCAATCCCCACTGGCATAATGTCCCCCATGTAATAGTTTTGTATGAGCCGGCCCAGTGGCGCTGAGGGTTGAGGCGCTGAACGCCACACCTCACGCCACGCCAGTGACCCGGGTTCAGGAATGGGCCCAGGGTGCCAGGGGTTGAAGGGAAGGGAAGAAATTGAGCGTCTGGAGGACTGCTCTCTCTCTCTCTCTCTCTCTTCCTGGGGGAGGGATCAAGGGAGTGATCGCACAAGGTGCGACTTCTGGCGGCAGCTGGAGGTGCTCAACGTGGCGATGCTGCATGCTCACAGGGGGCGTAGCAGTGGCATAGTATTGGCTTGGGTAGCTGCACTCCAAGGGAGGGGAAAAAACAAGTAGAAAATCCACAATTCCAGGGATAGATGAAGGCACCTCGGCCTTCATAGTCCACACTCCATCACCGGACCCCTCCTCCTCTCCTCAGCCGACTCATGTGCCCAGATGCTCTATACTATACATAGAACGCCTTGAGCGGGTAGGGTGGCCCTTCCTCTGGGGGGGCTCAGATCCAGAAGTTGCATCAGGGTTACAAGAGGGAGGGGAGCTAGCAAGTCTCAGGTGGGAGGTAGAGACTTGGGAGTACCGTGGTTGCAAGAGAGAGTTCCCCAGGGCACAAAAAGTGGAGCACAAAAAGAGAAAACAAAAAATAGTTTTGCATGCTGAGGGGATGCCCAATCCCCCTCGGCATCATGAGCCCCACCAAACACAGACCCGTTTTCTGTGCCAACGGGGGGCCCAATCCCCACTGACTTCAAGTTCCCCTCCCCATAAAATACAGGTGGCACACTGGACGTCTACCCCAGTGTACCAAAAACAAACCTGTAAAGGAAAAATTTTCCTGAGATGTTATTTTTTTTTTTAACCTGTAAAAGAAAAAAAAGGTCCCTCTTTGTCTCTGGTGCCCCTCCCCAGCCAGACCCAACCTCCTCACATCCCCTCACCCCATACTTACCTCCGGAGCCCGGCACGATGATCTTCGGTAGAGCAGGAACACGTTTGCACTTTTCAAAGCCAACTGCGAACTGAAGAAATGCTGATAAGTTTTATAATGGCATAAATGTTTTTTTTTTTAACTTAGTGGATATTTCAGCCATTTTTGCGAATTTTGGCACCACATTTTTCAACATACAGTTCTTGGGACCCCACCTCATGAATTCAGTCATTGTCATCTGGTTATTTGGTCCGGAAAGGTGATTTCGCGGTCAGTGCATGGAATCACCTTTCGGGACTGATATGAAACAACAGTGTCGCTGTTCCAGGTGGGCTCCCAAAAGCCTATGTTGCAAATTTGGTGAAAAATTCAAAAAATGACTGTCTTAGCGTCTTGCGCAGTTTCCACGCATACTCGTAACTTCGCCGAATTTGCAATATTTTCACTCAGACTTTCAACATTGGCATTTTTCATCACCTTCTTATGAACAGTACAGCTGTCAATTTTCACATCCTGGCGAAATGTGTTTCGCATCCAGCGCACAATAGCGCGGTCGCCGTGGGAAATCAGTGTTCGGGTCAGATTAAGAAAATCACAGTGACACTGTTCATAAGCAGAGGTCCCAAAATGCCTAAGCTGAAAATCTGGTGACAAACGTCCGTAAAATGACTACATTATGAGCGTGCGTTGCGCAGTTTCCACGCAAACTCGTAACTTTGAGAATTTGTAATATTTTCATTCAAGATTTTCAACACTGCCATCTCTTCACACCTCTATATGAATGGCACAGCTGTTATCTTTCACATCCTGCCCGAACTGTGTTTTCACACATCTGGCACAGAATGGAGCGGTTGCTGTGGGAAATCAACGTTCGGGACAGATTCACAAAATCACAATGCCACTGTTCAAGAGCAGAGGTCCAAAATGCGGGTAACAAAAAGGCCATGCTGAAAATTTGTAGTGCAAATACCAACAAACGTCTATGGCATTAGGGTTTCTAAACATAACGTCCCACCCTGCACAGACTGACAGGTGTCAGAGGTGTGCCTTTGGATTGCCAGCTTTAATGCTCACGCCATTCCACCCCCATCCTGAAGCCAGCGACAGGCATCGAGGTGTGCCTTGGAATCTTCGACCCCAGAGTTCACCCCATTCTCCTATACTTCACTCATTTCAGCATATGTCCTTATGGAATGGGGTGACTGTAAAGCCGAACACCCCAAGGCACATCTCAACACTTATCGGTGTCCGGAGGAGAGGGTGAGGTGACATGGCCTGAGTGTTACGGGCAACGACTGAAAGGCACACCCCCAATGCCTGTCCATCTCTGCAGGGCGGAGGTGGGGTTGGCATGAGTTCAATACTTCACTGCCATTCCTATTCTGCATCTGTCTAACTCCTGCACTTCCAATGCTAATATCAGCAAGCAAACATTTGGCATTGACAAATTTTTAGGGAGTCTGACATAGAGAGAGTCGCAGATGTCTACTGCAAGCTTTTTATGGTAGAAATGCATTATTTACTTACATGATGTAGTGGATACATGGGGCCCAGTTTGTCAAAAATAAAGTTTGTTAATCATTGAGACCATGTGAGATTTTTTTTTTTTCCATCTTGTATACCTGATTTACCAGTACCTGCCAGGTATGTATTGTGGGAGGAAGGGGTTGGAGTCAGGCTTTCGTGATGACTTCACATGCCATGGTGATCAACATCTGAAGTATTTTAAAGTTGGAGCTTTTGAGTGATGGAGGAATACCAAGAGAACGTATATTTGGCCCTCATATGGGACAGGGATGGGAATTATACTGTATCTGTGATGGCATTATGTATTGTGGTTCAAAAGGGCTGAAGTTTTACGCAGGACCACAGTATGCATGTATAGTGTGCTGTCTGTTCTCCGCAATCTCTCCAGCATGACAATACAACACATTCTAATCACAGTCAAAGGTTCCTTAGCTTTGTACACAATATAGGATGATTTACTGTATGAAATGCCTTGTTAATCTGCAAAGACTACCCCACAGCCAAGTACCTTATTAATACTGTCAAAAGTATGATCTGTAAATTCTCCCCCAGGTCACACCTGGAAATGAGCTTCAGCTCAGCAGACTTTTCCCTGCCACAAATTCTAAATAAATACAGACATTGCAGTAATGTAGTAAAAGCATAGAAACATAGAATTTGATGGCGCATAAGGACTGCTTGGCCCACCTAGTCTGCCCATTTCCCCACCTGATGGATAAGCTGCAGATTCTAGTTAATCAACAGCCTACTTCCTCCTACCCCCCCCCACTAGAATTGCCTTATGTCTGTCCCATGCATTCTTGAATTCTCCCACTGTTCCTGACTCCACAACCTCCTCAGGAAGGCTGTTCCATGCATCCACAACCCTCTTTGTGAAAAAATGCTTTCTAACATTACCTCTGAGCCGTCCCCCCTCTATCTTCAAATTGTGCCCCCTTGTTCTTGCATCTCTTCTTCTGAAAGATACTACCCTCTTGCACTTTGTTAATTCCCTTGAGATACTTGAAAGTTTCTATCATGTCCCCCCCATCCTTTCCTCAAGGGTATACATATTAAGCTGCTTTAGTCTCTCCTCGTATGTCTTCTGGTGCAGACCCTGCACCATTTTGGTTGCCCTCCTCTGAACAGCCTCCACTCTGTCTATGTCTTTCCGGAGATGGGGTCTCCAGAATTGCACGCAGTACTCCAGATGGGGTCTCACTAACTGTCTGTACAGAGGGATAACAACTTCCTGTTTTCTACTGTTGATACCTCTCCCTATGCATCCCAGTATCCCCCAGCCCTCCTTACTGCCTTCTCACACTGCTTGCCCACCTTTAGGTCATCTGATATACTTACTCCTAGGTCTCTCTTGATTTTTGTTGTTGTTATTAACTCACTCCCCCACTGTGTACTCTTCCCCTGGGCTTTTGTTTCCCAGATGCATTACCTTGCACTTCTTTGCACTGAATCTGAGCTGAATATTCCAGACAAAACTCCAGTTGGTGAGAGTCTATTATTTAAGGTGATGTCAGGTAGTTGTACAGCTGCACATGCGCTGCTTATTCATTGAAATCACAAGGAAGAACAAATATTGGTCTGTAATTGCCATGATCAGCTGTGGAGCATTCTTTAATGAAGAGATGACTTTGGCTACCTTCCAAACTGGAGAGAAGGAACTGAATCATACAGAGAGGTTTATAAAGATTGTTAATCACAGAAGATTACTGATGCTATTTTAAGAACACATTAGGCCAACATTTCAACACTAAAATACAGTACGTTACTCATGGACATGAACAAGGTGCACAACAGCCGCGAGATGCTGACCTGGTGTGTGTTCTGGCTCCTTTGACATACAGCACCTGTGTTTGCAGATGAACATCTTAATTGCATATTCAAACTGCAGGTCGGGGGGGGAAGCATTCAAGATTGGATGGCTGGTTTAGCACTTACTGCATCCTACATGCACCACATTTACCTATAAAATCAGACACTGCTGGATATCTGCAGACATCCATACTCAAACTCTTCTGAATGCCACTCTGAACACATGCAATTGAGAATCCTGCCCTTTGACTTTAATGTGGTCCTGAAAATTCCTGCTGTTGTGCCTAAAAATACCTATGGCCTGATCTTTTTGTAATGCTGAGATTGTTCTCTGGACCTAAAGTTATGTATTCCAGGTATACCCAGTATTTTTTCCCTTACTTGTACCAATTTAAAACTGTATGTAGCTGTTGCCTTTTATGTAATAGTTATTTGAAACTCTGCAGTCACTGTGACACTTCTCCACTTGCGTGTTTATACTGTAACACATCCACTCCTTTTCTCATATTGTAATATCCCCAAGTTGTGCATGAAAATAGACAATTTCATGTCTAGTACACTGAGCTGGTCACCAAAAATTGAATTAATATATTACCAGAGTTAAGGTAATGGCGTACTGTAGCTACATTTGCATCTACCATATCAAAGTGTTCTTCATGAAGCTGGCCCGGTGGCACTGAGGGTCGAGGCGCTGGACACCACACCTCGCACTACACCGGTGACACAAGTTCGGGAACGAGCCCGGGCCATCAGGAGTTGGCAGGGATGGGAGAGGATTGAGTGTCCGATGAACAGCTATCCTCTCCTGGGAGGAAGGGGAGGTCCTTGCTCGGTGCCTGCCTGGCCTCTAGCGGAAGCTGGAGGCGCAGCAAATGCTGTAACTGACTCGAGGGGTTGGGGAGTGGCAACACAGGCGGTGATGCCATGATGTCCAGGTGCGTGCCACTCCCCCAGAAGACGGAAAACAACAGAGCCTGGTCTCCTAGATTGACAGAGACCACAGCGGAGACCATGATTGCTCGCGCCTGCCTGATGTCCTGGTGAGTCCAACACTGCAAGATTTTCAGGGCGCCGCTGCCCTGCCCCGTACCCACCTGGGAGGTACAGCCACACTGGATGGGGACTCACCAGAGTAGAATCAGGCAGGTCACGATGCGGGGAGATCGCTGTATGCATCTCCAGAAGGAGTGGAGACTGGGCATGAGAGGAGGAGGCATAAATAGAAATTTCAAAAAAAGAAAAGTTTTCTTCATTCTACTCTCTGCCAGTGCTCAGCTTTCCTGTCCCTCGAGGCTTCATTCACCAGACTACCCAGGATTCCACAGCCCATCCGTGACATCCCTGCACTGCCCCCCCCCCAAAAAAACTCACCAGCTGTGGCTGAGGTCACCTACAGCTCCATGGTGTACTTCCCCTCTCTATCTAGCCACCCACGGCAGAGATGAAGGCCAGAAGTATCCCTTAGGAGTCGGTGGTATGAGCTGAGATGGTTGTGAGGTGCAGGTAGGAGCTTCATCCTCTCAGCCAATGCCATTATTTTATCCTATTCTGTCCCACCCACAGAAGTGCACTGACATCATAATGCGTGGACACACCTGATGGGCGCACTCCAATTTCCCCAACCACGCACCGCTTCCCTGCGCCAACACCTGTGGTCACCCAGATGGGGGTATAGCAACGAGATGCAGATCCCCCTAAATGGAGGAGAGCATGCCACTGGTCGCTCAATTCCCCCCCCATCGGCCCTCTTATGGCCTTGGTTTGTTAGTAGGTGGCAATCTCCTTCGGAAGTTTTCTGCCTCTGTTTTTGAACTTGTTACAAGGCATTTTGGCCTGCCATCTAAGACTTTGCTAACTATTTTTCACCAAGGCAGTTTGGCGCATGTGCACTTTCACCAGCACAAATGAGTTCAAGCTAGCGACTGCCTTTTTGCACTGTAGTGCCTTTGACAAATCATTCAAGCGTTTCCCCATGGTTTATGACATCACTATAATACACTAAGGGAATCACAACTTTTGTTTTGTGCCTATTATTCTCTGCATTATGATAAAAAAAGTTACTTACACAAAACTATAAATAAGTGAGATAGCTTATGGATACTATAATGTATGGTAAATGCCTATTAACCACCATAATCAGCAGTCACACAGCTTTGTTATGCACTGTTTAGAATGTTAAAAGTTGTTAACCACACTTCAGAACTTCCAAACAGTGGCATAACAAAAAAGAATGCACCAGAGTTCCATAATTCTCACACACAGAATTTTGACCATACACTATAAAAGATGATGGCTGGGGATCGGGTGATAACCATGCTGAAATCACCTCTCGTGGTTGCTAGGGCTACAGTAAACCTCTCAAGCTGCGCTCTCGAGGTTTACCATGTTGCCCTAGCGACCACTCGAGGTGATTACAGTGTGGTTATCACCCAATCCCCAGCCATTATCCTCTATATTATAACCATGATAACACTGCATGCATCTTACCACTGTCATAGTAAATCCCAAGTAATGCTGCAGCTGTCAAGTAAAAGTGCAGAACAGTGTCTATGTTGTTTTAAAAAATATAAAACTTGCAAACATTAAATATTTAGAACACTCTCAAGGTCCAGTGCCAAGGGCTACTGCCAATGCTGACACATCTTCGCAATATCAGCTTTAAAAATCACTTAACACAAACTATTCCTTTTTCACAGCAGCAAGCCAAGTCCCCCTGATGGTCCTGCCTTAGTGCATCATGCTACCATGTAGGACACACGAGCTCAGAAATAAGCTAAGCACTCACTATCTGCTAGTCTGACTCCCCATAGTCAGGGGTGCTGCTAACACCTAGGTTTCCTGTCCTGGAGAGAAACAGGCTGCATTCCACCAGAGATACTGCGAAGCTCAAGCATGTATTCGTGGCACCAGATGGAGCAACGGGGTGAAAATAAGAGATAACTTCCCCTTTAGTAGCACAATAATGCCCCTCCCCCTCTGCTGATATTATCAAGCCCCAACAGGAGCTGGGGCTAGAAGGATATCTTGGGAGGGGTTACAGATTAAATCACTGGGACTTCCAGTGATGTCACGCCCACGGAAGCATCTTGAGCCAACAGCTCTGTCTCCTCCAAGACAGAAAATAATGTTATTTCAGCTCATAAAATAATCAAAGACGGGGATCTCCACTTCAGACCAGCTATATTATGTCAAGAGGAAGACCGGAAGCCGGCCCAGTGGCGCTGAGGGTTGAGGCGCTGGATGCCACAGTTCACGCCACGCCAGCGACCTGAGTTTGGGAGCGAGCTTGGGGTACTGGGGGACAGCAGGGGTGGGAGAGGATTGAGCGCCTACAGGACTGCTCTCCTCCCTAGGGGGGAGGTTGGGGATTGCTCGGCACATCAGTAGCTCCTGGTGGAGACCAGGAGTGCTGTGGTTCACTGGGCAGCACGTAGCTGGCGTGACCTGATGCAGGCAGGGGTTGCCGTGCGTCGGGATGTGCACACGCATGGTGGGGGGGGAGGTGGAAGAAACAAGGGGAAAAAAACCCTTTGGGCCTTGGATAGGCGATGGCCCGCAGGTTCACCAGCCACATGCCCAATGCTGGACCTCCGTCACCGTCCCTTCGATATCCTGCAGGGCTGAGTCCCCAGGGGCTTCGCAGGAACTGTAACATCTCTGAGGCTGATGGGGGCCACAGCGGGCGGTAGAGCAGGGGACGTATAGTGGCCTGAGAGAGTTCCAAGGATTCTCGAAGGAGATAAAGAGATTCTATAAAAAGAAAAAAAAAAAGAGGAAGACCAGGTAGGACCTGATCACCCACAGATCTTGACGGATTGGGCACAGACAGTGACAGCTCCCAGCTCTTGACCTATCGTGTCCACCATAGGGCCAAAGCCCAGGAAAACAACCGCCTCAACAAACAAATGGATCTGTGTTGCAAGAGCTCTGGGACTTCAGGAAGGAGACCCGATCAACAATCACTGCTGTGAGGACAGACATCGGGGGAAAATTGAAAAGAGACTGGACTCAATGAAAGAAGAAATCTCCCAGGTGGACTCCCACATACGTCATGGAGTGCACTATCACCCAAATGCACCAGGCGATCCGGGAGCTCCAGACACAAGCTGAGGACGCTGAAGCCCGAAATCGCCGGAATAATCTTAGAATTTCTGGCTTGCCTAAGGGATGAGGGGGCAACAACCCGATCAGATTCCTGCAGCAATTCTTCTGAACTGCACTTGATCTACCAGAGAGCTGTACACTTGAAATGGATCAGGCACATCAGACCCCTGGGCCACAACCATCCCAGGCCAATCGCCCACGCTCAGTGGTCCTCCGCTTCCTTCGATTCCAGGAGAAGGAGCTGGTATTACACAAATCATGGCTGAAAGGGGAGCTGACTTTTCAAGCGCAATGAATTTACATTGACAATTATCCCCCCTCAACTGCCGCACGCTGCAGAGCATATGCCCCACTACTAAAAAAATTGAGGAAGGCAAAGACTAAATTCCAAACTCCCTACCCTTCCAGGCTGGTGATCCATTTCCCCGATGGAACCAAAACCTACAAACTGTCCGAGGATGCTGCCCAGGAGATGAACCGCCAAGGTATGGAAGTATCACTGAAAAAGCCACCCCAACCAATGCTTGCAGCGAAGCTGGCACAGAGGGTCTGGCCCCAAGCACCACAGAAGGAGCAATGCTGGACAGAGGGAGTGACAACTACACAGCAAATCGCAGAAGGCCTTAGGAAGCAGGCAGCAGGACCACCCACCCGGGATCGAGACCTCCTGCCCCAGAAATGAATGGACCATCTTTCTTTTTTCTCCTTACAGGTAAATCCACAACTCTCCCCCTAAAGCAGTTTCCATGCAACCATTAGTTTCAAAGTCCCCCCTCAGCTGCCCAGTAATTTCTTCCTCCGCACTTGGGTTAAGCATGCTCAGATGCGGTGTCACTTTCTTCCTACTCCTGGTTTCCCTCCCTTAAGTCGGGCCTCATGCTTCTCTTGTGGTCACTCAAACTATTAGCTGAAAGACACTCTAGGAGCTGCGACTGCGGGGATGGTGATGAGGCCTCGTGGGGAGAAGGGAGGGGGAACTGCATGGGGGAGTCGAGGAAACAGGGGGAGACGGCTGGACTTAACAAACTGGCCCACGGATGCCATGACGGAGGGGGGTGGTCGGACATCAAAGCAAAACCCACAGAGACCCTCAGAATGAAGAAGGACTGTAAACATGAACTTTGAATCACTGGTCTTTTGGGATGTGGGTAGTTTTTTTTTTTGAGTGGGTACGTGAAACCCATTGCTAAAAGCAGTACTCCACTCCATAAGTATTGGGGGATCTCCCCCAACCTAACTTTTGGGGCCCCCCATCATCATTGTCAGCCACTCCACAGCTGAACTGCAAGAATTGCTGACATGCAATCAGCAAGGCGGTACTTCCACCTGTTGATGCTGCCTGAGTTGGTTGACAGCTAATTCTTTAATTGGGGAGAGGACGCATCAACTCCCAGGATGCCTCTTACTGAGTCCCTGGGGTCGGGGGTGGGGCATAGGGGCCCCACACACACACACACACTTTTCTTCCCGCCCTTTTCTGTTTTCTTTTCTCTGCTGGCCAATACAGCTCGCCCCCCATCATGTCTCGCCTCGACCCCTGAGCTGACAGGTACAGGACTGTCACACAGCATGAGGACTCAGAGGATGGGACTTCCACCCCAGACAAGCCTGGCTGGTGGCTCCGCCCCCCCAGTCTTGATATGCCCTGGAAGGGAATCCCCCTTTGCCTGCCATCTAGTTCTCACAGCTATAAGCAAAGAACTGAAAGTTTCAAACCTCCAAAACAATAGAAGCTGTCTCTGGAGGAGCCAAGGCATGACCCCCCCTCAACACACTATACCATAGACGTTTACATCTAGTGCCCTAAGCTAGGGATGTGTCAAACCAGGCATTCACCAGGGTCCCTCAGCATACCTGCCCTGGGCACCCTGGAAGCCATCCATAGTTCAGCAGATTCCACCCAGTTGGTAGACTGCTGCTCCCTAGTTTGCTCCCATCAGACTAGGTCTGCAAGGCAGTGACCTCGAAGGGTAAAGCTCAATGTCGTCGGGGGGGGGGCATCCTGACCTCAATGCATTTAGAGGTGCACAAAGTCTGCCAAGGAGTTGCTGGAGGAAAGAAAAAAAAAAGGTATCTACGATCCTTTGCTTTCATTTCATTTCTTGGAATATGCCCTGGAGACACTCTGACTTCACTGGTTGATCACAGACCTGCTGCATCCCTACTGCTGGTGGCTTAGATGCAGGTTAAAGCCAGCAACACCCCCCCCCCCCCGAGGTGGTTATTTTCCACATGAGGCCACGGCCTGGAACTTCCCTACAGGCCTAACAGTGTCTGCACAACAATTCCCACCTTTGCTTCTGTGACCCCACCTACTAAGAACTGACAATCTCGGGATCGGGAGACTCCGGACACATAAAAAGACACAGATCAATTGGTCCCTCATACTTATCAGTCCCCTGGATCCCTCGAGAATTCCTCGAGCAGCACCAATTACAGATGACATGAGACTATGCTGCAGCATGGCTGGTTAAGAGGAGGAGCAGAGAGATTAGAACTGACTGCTATAAGTGAATTCAATGGACGATTTTTTGCTTCCTGGCCTAGCCAAACTGAACTTTGAGACTGCCATGAATCTGTGCCGATTACTATCCTGTAGATCACTGCTCTCCAAGTAGTCCATGAGGTCCTCTTTGACCAGTGACTATCAGCTTCTCTACAACAGAGATTACCTGGTATTACTTGGTATGAAAGAACAGAAGAAGGCCAGAGCCCATCGAGACTGTTCCCCACACTATGTGGGACATTATTTATCTGTTATCCCTCAACCAAACATCTAATTTGATTTTAAAGACAGTGGCACTAGTTGCCTCTACCAATTCTTGTGGCAAGGTGTTCCATACAATGGATGCTCTTATTGGAAAAAAGTTTCCCGTTTTGCTGATTTTGTAAGTTTTTACTTCAAACTGTTTATTATGCAGTCTCGGAACATGTCTCCTTTTGGAGAGTGTTAGACCACATTTTTCCTTTAGATCTGGTGAATTTATTAAATTAAAAACCGTAAGCATATCACCTCTTAATCTTCTAGTTTGAAGAGAGAAGAGACCAGTAGCTTTTAATCTGTTCTGATAATCCAAGTTTGTTAATCTTGGAATCATTCTAGTTACTCTCTTTTGAACCTGTTCAGGAATTGCTATGTCTTTTTTTTGGTTTGGATTCCAGAAAGGGAAGCCATAGTCTAGATACGGTCTAATGTATGCCCTATACAATGGAATAAGGCATTTGTTCAGTGCGATTAACAAAAGTGCCTTTTATTTGCCTCAAAAGTCTGTTGGTCATGCAAGCAGTTCTAACACAGTGATCATTTGATGTAAGTTTATTATTAACATATATCCCTAAATCTTTTTCACAATTTGATGAGGGAAGTGGTAGTCCGTTTATATATCGTTTTTGGATTATTTACACCGAAATGCACTACTAAACATCTGTCTTGATTAAACTGCACATGATTTTCATTTGCCCAAAGTGTTAATTTTTCCAAATCTTTCTTCAATGCAGAAATATTTTCTTGATTATTAACCTTGCCCCCCAATTTAGTATTGTCTGCAAATTTAACCATGAAGTTATTTGGCCCTGTATGTAAATCACTGATAAAGAGATTAAACAATGTTGGTCCCAAGACTGACCCCTGTGGTATACCACTTGTCACACTACCCGAATCAGACAAGATATCATTAATTCTGACTCTCTGAGAACGATTTGTCAACCAGTTTAAAGTCCAGTTGACAATATTAGGTGACAAACCTAGATTGTGCATTTTAGTAATAAGTTTTTCATGTGAGACTTTACTGAAAGCTCTACTAAAGTCCAAAAGAATTACATCAGTAGGGATACCCACATCTAGTAGAGTACTTATATTATTGTAAAAAGATATCAGATTGGTGGTGCAGGAATACTTGGGAATAAACCCATGCTGATTTCAGGGTTTTAAATAATTGACTAGCAGTTTTTCTCTTGTGACTATAGTATCTGTACAGAAAGTATTTATATAGATTTTCTAGAAGTCCTGTGTTTGTTAAACACAGTGAGGCAAGTGCTATGCATTTTCACAAAGATTTAGCACTTTTATGAGCAAAACGCTAATCAATTTTTAGAGTTAAATAACTCCCTGGATTTGAATCATAAATTCCTAATTTTTTACAATCTTGATCTATCAGAGGCTTCATTTCTCGTTCCATTAATTTACCAGCCACTGAGGTCAGGCTAATTGGACGATAATTTTGCACAGAACCTCTATTGCCTTTTTTAAATATGGGAGTAACTATTGCTGAACGCCAATCATTTGGTACAATGCTTTCTTGTAAGGATTTGTTGAAGATAATTGACAAAGGTATAGAAATATTTATAGAGTTTTCGATCAGAAACCATGGATGAATACCGTCTGGGCCTGGACTAGTATTTCTTTTTAGTTTTCTGATAGCCTGTATAGTGTCAATTGGATAGAACCTATGATAATCTACATGGTGAACTTTAAAAGTACTAATAGGTGAATTTTGAGAGAAGACAGAACAAAAGTACTTATTAAAGAGATTCGAGGTTTCTATATCAGATAGAGAAGAGTCATTGGTTATAATGGGACCAACGGTCCTTGATACACCTTTTTTACTATTTATATAGGAGAACAGAGATTTGTGACAGTCTTTTGTGTGAGTTAGTTTATAGAGCTAGGACTGATAGGCCTGTAGTTCCCCGCTTGTTTCTTGTCTCCTCCCCTCACGCCACCTCATGGAGTGGAACTACCCTCCCTATGTGTACCAACATCCTATTGGCCCTATCAAGTGCTTTGTCACACCACTCTGCCACTTTGAGGTCATCAGATATAATAAACACAAGGTCCTTTTCCTGCTTAGTGACTGTCAGTACCCTCCCACCCCCATCCTATACTTAGTTCCTGTTTTCCTATGCACTAGGTGCATGATTTTGCACTTTTTGGCACTGAACCCCAGCTGCCAACATCTTGACCACTCCTCAAGTTTCCCCAAATCCCTACGCATTTTCTCCACCCCTCCTGAGTGTCCACCCTATTACAGATTTTGGTGTCATTTGCAAAAAGGCAACTATTTCCTTCTAGTTCTTCTGCAATGTCGCTTATGAAGACAGTGAAGAGGACTGATCCCAGTACTGAGCCCTGCAGCATTCCGCTGACCACTTTCCCATCATTAGAGTGAGTGCTGTTAACCACCAACCTCTGCCTCCTATCCATTAACCAGTTTCAAACCCAACTGATCACTTTGGGTCCCACCCCTGGGCTGCTCAGTTAATTTATCAGTCTCCGGTGCAGCACAGTGGTGAAGGCCTTGCTAAAGTACAAATAGGCTATATCCACTGCCCTTCCCTGGTCACCCAGTCGAAGAAATCAATCAGATTTGTCTGCCATGACTCCCCCCACCCCTCCCAAAATGAATCCATCCATTCTGTGGTTTTGTAGCCCACTGGATTCAAATACTCTACCAACTTGTCTTTAACAGGGTTTCCATTAATTTTTCTACCACTGAGGTGAGACTGACTAGCCTGTAGTTGTTAGCCTCCTCCCTGCTGCCATTCTTATGTACAGGGACCACGTCAGCTCTTCTTCAGTTCTCTGGAACACTTCCTATTTCTAGACATCTGCTGAATAAGACAGTCAGTGGGACAGCTAGTACCTCCCTTAGCTCCTTTGACACCTTTGGGTGTATCCCTTCCAGTCCCACGCCCTTGTCCACTTTCAGAGCTGCAAGTCCCTTCAGGACTCTTTCTTCTGAAGATGGACTTGTGACTAGTGTCCACCCCCCCCCACGCTGTTCCTGCTGCTCCTTTGTGGTCTGTTTCCCCTCTCTCCATTGTGAAGGCCAAGCTGTTATACACACTTTATAAAATGGGTCAGGAGATTTCTGCATCCTGATTGGCTAAGAAGTACCATTTGCTGTGTCCTTATCAGCACATAACTGTGCCACCTGGTGCTTTTTATACCAGCCAGGACACAGCACAGAGATTCATGCCAACAAGAAAATGTTAAAGTTATTAGCAGCCATGATAGTACTGTAAAAACAGTACTTGCCGTAACAGAAAAAAATATTTTCCCAGTTCAACAACACTCACAGTACCTGAAATATATTAATAGATCCCCAATTTCTTGTTCCACACAGTAAAAAATATTTGTTATTATTTTATTAGCTTTTGGTTACCAAAAAAGTGCATTAGGCACTAACCCTGCCTATTTTCAGGCACGACCCGGGAGAGTACAGTATACAAAATACAATGATACAATTAGGACATAGTTATCGGCAGACAAATACAGGACAGGTAGCATCAGTTATCCACGCAGGGGTGTGCAGAAGTAACAAAAATACAACTGGTTTAGTGGTACAAACAGGGCAGAGTGGCCGGGGCAAACAAGGCCGGACAGAATATTAGAGGAGAAACAGGCAGGTAGTTAACATACAAATGAAGCATGTTGCATAGACATAACAGGCTAGCAGGAAGGCAGAAAGCCGAGCCGAGAGTAAAGAGTATTCACAATTACCAAGTGCATACAGGTGAGAGAACAGTGCGTGCTTGAAGGTAAGGTGAGATGAGGAGTTCTTAATATGGAGAGGGAAGAAATTCCAGAACTTTGAGGCAAAATAGGAGAAAGCTTGCTCACTCATTTTAGTAGAGCAGGGCAGGACTGAGAGCAGGGGAGAGGTGAAGGAACTCATGGAGCAGGAGTAAGGCCCTGTCCACACTGCAGCCCGAAAACCCTTCTGTAATGTTATAGAGGGTGTAAACCACAACGGTAACGGCATGCGTTTACACTGGTAACGTTACAGGAGGCGTTCCGTAACCGTTGTGGAAACCACCTGTGAGGTGGTTTCCACATGATTATAAGCCAGTCCCGCCTGGGACGTTACCAGCAGTAGTGTGGACTGCGGTAAAGGTCCCTACGGGCACAAAGCGCCAGCGCGAGCTGTTAATGAATGTCGGGCACCACTGTAACGTTGCCCAGATCCGATGTGTGGACCGGTGCGGTCCTTGAACGGACACCGCCGAGGTGTGGACGCACTGCACCGCTCCGCGGCCATAACGGATTGCATCCATTACCGGGCGCAAGTGGTGTAGTGTGGACGGGGCCTAAAAGACAGGGATTAGCATAGCTCCCAGAGTGTCAGGGCGGGGAGGTCTGGTTAAAGAGTCAATAAAGCATCCCAGAGTATAGGAACGAAGGGCATTGGGGAACAGCCATTACAAGGCAGAGTAGAGCAAGCAGTGATGGGTTAGGTGAGGAGCCGATAAGGCAAATCTGCAGATGTTGTTATATGTAATATCCCACTTACAAAGTACATCAGCACTGGCTTGTGAGAGTACAGGGAGGGCGTATAGGAATCTTGGGAGCAGGATGCCTCTAGCTACCAAGATCCTGGCAGCAGGTGTGAAATAGTGACACATTCTATAGGCAGCACCTATTTTTAAGTTAACTGAACAACACACCTCGTTGATGTGAACAGAGAAGTGAAGGACGGGGTCCAGTGTGACTACAAAGTATTTGAAGGGAACAGTATTCAAGGCAGCCGACCTGCCACGACATAGGACCTGAAGCTTAGTATACCCAGCGTGGACTTCTCTAGAGGATACAAAGAGCATGGCCTGAGTCTTAGATAAAGTAAGGATTTGATAATTGGAGGACAGCCAGGGTTGAAGATCCTGAAACGTGGATGATAGGTGCTGATTGAAGTCATCATCGAACTTGGAGGCGGTGTAGAGTACCAGGTTATCAGCATACATAGTGGTTCTACAGGGAGAAGAAGGGTTTGGAAAATCATTAATAAAAAGGGAAAAGAGCAGGGGACCAAGTATAGAACCTTGTGGGACACCGCAGGAGAAAGGGGCCGGGGATGAAAGAACTTTGCAGAAGGAGACAGATCGTGACTGACTGGCAAGGTAGCTGCCAATCCAGGATAGTGTAGAGTCGGAGGCACCAAGAGATTGACGTTTACTCAAAAGTAGAGGGTGATTAACCAAGTCAAACACTTTGGAGAGGTCGATGAACACAGCTCCAGTAAATAAGCCTTTGTCCATGTTACTCTTCACATTGCTAGCGAATCGGGTTAGAGCTGCAGTAGTACTGTGCCCAGCGCAAAATCCATGTTGAACTGGGGACTGAAGGTTGAAGTTAAGTAAATGAGTAGAGACCTGGCGTTGGATTAGTTTTTCCAACAGCTTACTGAGCGTGGGCAGTAGCGCAACGGGTCAGTAGTTCGACAGACTTTGGGGTCACCTATCTTAAACACTGGGATAGTTCTGGCCATTTTCCAGGTCAATGGAACCGTGGTAGAGCAGAAGAACAAGTTAAAGAGACTAGTTACTGGTGTAGCAAGGGATAGTGGCTGCAAGTCTTGGGATCCCAGGTTCAAGACCATCCAGCCCAGCACTGCCATGTGTAGGAATGGTCTTCAGTAGCTTAAAGACCTCCTGACCTGTGACTGGAGCAAGCACGAGAGGGGGAGAAGCTTCAGTAGGTAATAGCGGGGGATAAAGGGGATCACCGGATGGGGGGGTGTTGGGAAGCCTGGTGAAGAGGGAGTTAAAGGCATTGGCTATGATGCAAGGGTTGTTACAGTGAATATTATTTATAAGCATATCGTTAGGAAACTGCGGCTTATTGTTCCCAAGGATTTCATTAATTTGGGACAGTATCTCTTCGAAATGGATCTGACCTTTCTTTGCATTTCTCTTTTAAAACGTTTCTTGAAGGCCGCTGATCCATGGCTCTCCAGCTCCACAGCACTGCTCCCTATTCCATTGATCTGCAGTCTGTGGTCCACGCTCCGCTCCTCTTGTGGTGACTGTGACCATGGCGCCATTTCAGCTACCTGCTAAGTTTCTTGCCCCCGCACCCACCCACCAATCATGACAGGAGACGTTTTCTTTGCTAATGGCTTCAGTTAAAACATGCGCTGTCTCAGTGACCAGTGTTCTGCTCATTAGCGGCTTCTTTTTGAAAGACACGGTGAGATGCACTAAACAGGGAAAGCAGCTCTGCTACGGTGGCTGCAGAGGAAAATGCTCTCTGCCTGTAAAACCGGGGTCTCAGTCAAGCTATAAGACAGGCTTAAAATATGAAAAAAAAAAAAAAAGACATACAGATTGGTGTGTGTGTGTGTGTGTGTGTGTGTGCTGGGAGGGGAAGGGAGTCAGTCACAACAAACCTGATAACTATGTGCCCTCTACTGGTGACCAGCACATTTCATATACTATACAGTGCATTTATATAAGAACTATTTTTAATATTTTAAGTATAAAAACTTATTTTTTTTATATTTTGAGATCTTTCTTGCAAAATATGTATTTTTTTTATTTTACTTAGGTGGCCCATTTTAATAGTGGAAGAAGACACTTCGAGGTGCGGTTTATGGCTGGATAAGAGCACTTCCCAAGTGCTAAAGGCACTCCGCGCAAGCACCTCTTTACACACCTGGGTGTGTGCTTATCAGGCCATAAACCACACCTCATGTGTCTTATTCCTTACGAATAGTTCATCACAGTTTACGTCGTTTATTCCCTTTATGAACTTGAAGGTCTCTATCATATCTCCCCCCTCTCATCTAGTCTCCAGCGAGTACATGTTCAGCGCCAAAACATGATCCTCTTAAGATCTGCCCTGCTGGCTCTCAACCATCCTGGTCACCCTACGTTGAACCTTCTCCAGCCTATCTGTATCCTTCCTTAGATCAGTACTCCAGGAGCGGCCTCACCAGTGATCTATAGAGAGGTAGCACTACCACCTTCCTTCCACTGTTAATACCCCTTTCCGATACACCCCAACATCTTGTTTGCCTTATTATAACCCTTGTTACACTACTGTCTTGATTGTTTTCGGGAGTCACTGATGATGGCTCCCAGGTATCTTTCCCCAGCCATAGTACTCAGCTGTACCCTTCCCATCCAGTAAACTGTCCTGGCGTTCTTGTTCCTTGGTTGCATCACCTTGCACTTTCTGGCTTTGAGTTTCAATTGCCAAACCTAGAACACCTCTCTAACCTTTGCAGATCCCTTACCATCTCCCTCATCATCCCTTCACTATCTACTTAGTGTCGCCTGTGAAGGAACACAGCTTGCCTTCTCCAATGTCACTTATGAGTATATTAAAAAGGACAGGACCCAGGACTGATTCTTGAGGCACTCCACTAGTGACTTCCCTCTTTTCTGATTTGGCTTCATTTCCCCAAAACATTCTGCTGCCTCCAATTCAACCAATTTCCTACCCATCTAACTATGCCCCTTGCCACACCCAGACCCAACAACATCTTCAGCAATCTTCTGTGAGGCACAGAATCAAAAGCCTTGCTAAAATTGAAGTAGGGTAAATCCATGGTGTGAACTGAATCTACTACCCTCTCGTTACCTAGTCACAGAAAATTACCAGGTTGGTCTGACAAGACCTCTCTGTCACAAACCCATGCTGTTTACTATCATGGAGACCATTACTCTCCAGATAGTTCAAGAGGTCCTCTTAGACCAGTGTCTCCACCAGTTTAAAATCAAAACAGAAGTAAGTTGCGCATAAACACACTGACATCACAGCAGCAAGTGACTTTATTGTGCAGTCGGGTAAAACGAACAGACTGACAAAGGCCTGTCACCACGAACCCCTGTGAGTTCTTTGGGAGAGGGCACTGGCATTAGTACAAGCTTGTATACAGAATAGTTAAAGCAACTGTAAAACAGAGCAAGCCTCTGTTTAAAAAATGCCAATAAAATGCACTCCCAACATAAGTATTCAGTGTATCACCACTCACAACAGTGGTAAGGCTGACAGGTCTGTAACTCCCCTGCTGCATCTTGTCCCCCCAAGAAGGTTGTAATTACAATAAACAACAGCATGCATATGAAACGTGCAGGTACATGGTTACATCAGATCTCCCATGAGTCGGCAGTTCAGTTCCAGAGATCCACAGCAACGGAGGAGTACTGAATGAAAATGGCTGAGAACTAAGTAAGGAATGAATGATGGTCTGTGACAGCAAAGAAAGAAAAAAAACTTGATGACTCTTACGCAACTGAGTCAAGAAGAATAGCGAGATACTACAGTTTACTGATCTGTGACAACCAGTATGTTTTTTTCAGCACTACATTTCTGAACTGAATGAACGAAGAGGTAAAAGCGTCATTCCAGTAAGACTACAAAAACTATTTCTGTCTTGTGACTTTCATTTCCAAAGATGATGTACACATAGACTCTTCACTAAACTTATGGTGAAGTAAACTAGTTTTACACAGAGCAGTTAAATCTACAGCACAACAGAGCAAGCCTCTGTTCAAAAAATGCCCATAAAACACAGTCCCAACAGAAATATGCAGTGTATCAGTACCCAATAGAGGTAAGGATTACAGGTCTGTAATTCCTGGTTGTTCCTTGTCCCCCTCCCTCCCAATGGAGTGGGACGTTTGCTACCATCCAGTCTTTTGGAACCGCCCCAGTCTAAACTGAGCTTTTGAAAAGCCGTACCAGGAGTTCAGTCAGTTGCGCTGCTATTTCTCTGAGCACCCTCAGACGTATCCCGTCTGGTCCAGGAGCCTTATCAAGCTTAAGGCTGCAAGCTTGACCAGCTTCTTGCACTGGTAACTATTGGCAGTCTCATCTCTGGAACAGGATGGGACAAACCAGTTAGTGAGCTGGTAGCCAGTTTGACCACCAGCATTCAAAATCTGGCAACTAGATCAATATATTTTTTTCTTTTTTTTATAGTGACCACCATTTTTAAGAGCCCATAAACCCCCGGAAACTTTCAAAATCTGGTAGCCAAACTTTTTTTAGTGTACATTGACCACCTGGCTATCTAATTTGTCCCACCCTGCTCTGAGATCCCCTTGACAGCTGCCTTGATCATGCTATCAGGCAGGGGCCCACCGTCTTCCCTTGTGAAGATGGCAGAAGTAGTTGTTTAGAATGGATGTTTTTTGCTCATTTTCCTCTATAACCTCCCTCCCTCAGATAACAGAACAATTTCACTTCCATTCTTCCTTTGTTATTTCTCAGACTCCTGCAGACCCCCTTCCACCTAGCCCCAGATTCCAGGGTTTTAAATAATCGATTAGCATTTTTTTCCTTGGGACAATGCTAACTGTACAGAAAGTACTTATATGGGTTTTCTAGAAGTGTTATGTTTGTTAAACACAGTGAGGCAAGTGCTATGCATTTTCACAATGTTTTAGCACTTTTATGAGCAAAACGCTAATCAATTTTTGGAGTTAAATCCCTTTTGCTTTTGACCAGTCTTTCTCCCTTATTCTTCCCCAGGCTCCTTAACTTCTCATTATTCATGTTGATAGCAGGCCTTGTAAGCTCTCCCTCCTTGTTCTCTTCTCTTTCCCGCGATTCAGAACTCAACATTATTTATCCCCTCACCTGTCTGCTAAAAGTCCCCAGTTCAGGTCTCCCTTCACTGTGATTCCCCTAGCCTCAGTCTCCCCCACAGTCAGTTTAGCTGTCCAATGTAGATGTCAAACGTCTGCCCCAGCACTCTGACCCCTCTATTTTCAGGTAAAGAACGTCACCCTTAAATAGCCTCTTGTCCTAGAAGTCCCCCAGTCCCCCCCCACAAAGTGGTATCCTTTCTACTGACACCATCTCTTTAACCATCCATTTATCTCCATAATCTATTCCCTGCTTACTCTATCATAACAATCCCCCCTACTCCACACATGAAGGACCACAGAAAAGACCAGGAAGGCTGAATGTGCCTGTATTCTATCACCAGCCTTTGAAAGCTGTTTCACTTTATCCACCGGCTGGGTCATCAGATCTTTGATACCAAAGTGTACCAGCACCCACAGCACACACACACACACACCTGCCGAAGGAGTCAAACAAAGTTGTGGTTTGACCCCCCCTCACATTTTAACTTATACATTAATGGTATTATTGCACTTAGTAACCAGTATTTTTACACCCATAGGAGCAATAAGACGGCATGCCTACTTTTAGGATATGCAGACGACCTGGTACTCATGGCCCTCACTCTTCGTAGTTTACAAGAGTAACTGTTTCTCACATCTGCTACATGTGCTGAACACTGGCAAAAAAAAAAAAAAAAAAAGATCATGGCCAGCCCGGTGGCACCGAGGGTTGAGGTGCTGGATGCCACACCGGCGACCCGGGTTCGAAAGCGAGCCCAGACCGCCAGGGGTCAGCAGGGGGAAGGACAGAACTGAGTGTCCAGAGGACTGCTCCCATGTCCTGGGAGGTAGGAGGGCTCCGATCCTGTGCTCCGATGGCTCCTAGAGGTGGCTGGGGGGCACAGCAAGCTCACGATCCAGCAACCAAGGGGATCAGCTGCGGTCACAATCATGTAGACATGCACGAGAGCGTGCATGCCCATGCTGGACGCATTGCACGACCGAGCCAAGGAGGGAGACAATACAAGAAAAAACCCTGACAGCTCGGAGAGGCGGCAGCGGCCAGTGACTTTGGCCACATCCCCAACACGGACTTCCCTGGCCGATCCCCCCCCAACTCTGCACCCCTGGACTGGCTGTCTAGATTTCAGATGAGGACTCCCTGAAGTGAATGGGTTGCCTCACCCCGGGGAGGGGGGGCCGGCTGTGGTCCAGGAGCTGGGTGGGGTACTCTTCAGCCAGGGGATTTCAGGTGGGGAGTTAGGTGCTGTAGTTGGGTAGGTTTACCTGAGAGATGCCTTGAGAGTTCCAGGTGATAAAACAGAATTGAAAAAAAAGAGTAAGATCATGGTTATAGGTAAAAGAAACAAGGTTATAAAGTATAAATGCTATGTCAATAACATTCGGCTGGACATGCATGATTTAGGTATAACTTTCTCGAACACTGAATTGGAAATTATAAACTGTGTGGATCTCTCTAAAAAGAAAGCAGATCAAACCTTAAAGGCTTTGGTAATGATAATAATAATATTCTTTATTTATATGGTGCCTTTCAAAAGCCAAGGTGCCTAACAAAGGTTTAAAATAACATATCCAACTTCAGTATCACAAATAATATAAAAACAGATAGTACAACTAAAAAATATTGATCAGTCACCAAATGCTTGGTACCACAAATGTGTTTTTAGGGGTGTTTAAATCCCTCCACGGTCGCGCTCTCCTGTAACTGACGGGGTAGAGAATTCCAAAGGGTAGGGACCACATGCATGAATTCCCGGGCCCCAGAGGATCTTAAACACACCCTTGGAATCTCTAGCAACCACTCATCAGCCGAGCGGAGCGATCGCCCAAGGCAGTAAGGTACCAGATGCTCTTTCAGGTAAGATTTAACAAAAGCTTAAGGGAAATGTTATCAGTGCTTCAAATAAAGTCTGTAATGCCAAGTCCGTTGCACACTGTTATTTGGTGCAGAAATATGAGGTCAAATTTTATAACATCAAAGCTCCTTTCTCTAAATTCTATTGATTAATTCAGGGTCTGTCGCCAGGCATCCCAGGCTCAGCATTAACAGCAGAGCTAGGACAACACAGTGTAATACCTCCAGCTAATATAAGCATTATAAATGATCCTTCACATGGATCATTCCTCCTTGACATTTATTTGTTATCAGAAAACATTCTACTATTAGAAAATGTAACGCAACTTGTCAATCATTTTCCAAAAAAAAAATAAAATAATTATAATACATTTCAGAAATTTATGGGACTTCCTTCTACAGGGTATCACTATTTAAAGTAAATATAAGCAATTAATCAAGACCTGCTTATTGCACGTCAAAACACAGAATGTTACTGCTCTGATTAGAAGCAAGTTGTTTTAGTTCCCAAATAAAAATGACAAAAAGATTCATATTTTTGAACATTATTAAAATTATATAAATCCTATTCAGCGAAGAATATTCGCCACTTTATAGTTCAACACATTTAATAACTGTTTACTTGAATTAAGCTACACAAAACAAAGACTTTTCTGCTCATGATCTTTGTCTAGGCAACAGTGGTACTAGAGAGATGTGTACCATATGATGTTCTGCGGCCTGTGGTATGATCTGTTAAAGCAAAAATGGCTAGAACTGTTTTTACATTTTTTTCCCCAGATATGATATGGTATTATTTTTCTAAACTCCACAAATCCAGATGTTTTAACTCTCATTGCTCACTTTTTCAAAGTGCTTTTAGAAAAAGACTTATGATGATAAAATTGTTTAAAGTAAATGTGTGATATTCTATATTGGGCTTCGTAGCCCGTTACTGTGCCCCAACGAAAGTCCCTCTACATTAAAATTATAAATTTTACTGTTGTCCTGAACAGGAGGGAAGGCACTGTAACTTTGGCTGAACTGCCGGCCAGCTGATCCTTTTCCACTTTCTGGTCCGTTCACCATGCCCTCATGCTCGGACATTCTGTGACGTCCTACCAAGGAGAGCATGGGGGTGCGCCCCACTGAATCCCACAGGGACAATTTTCAAACCAATACTATGCATCTTTAAGGTGCCTCCGATACAAATGAAAGCTACCACTCAACTAACAGGGGCTCAAATTTAATATGGCTGTGATCGTTCTGTCCGACTGGGTCCTCAATTGAGATGTTTCTGACAATGTACTGGTTGGACATTATGATTTCTGAAATTGCTTCTTCTCTGGTTGCTACCCTAACCCCATGTGTTAACGCCATCAAAATGTCCCAGTTTCTGTTCTGGAGAGTGACATAACCCATGAGTATAGTTCTAACCTGACTAAATGCCTTCGTAAAATCCTCTTCCAGTTCCTCGCCTTTGTTGTCTCCCTGGTTTGGTAGCCTATAGTGCACTCCTACTATATGTCTGCCTCCCTCCAGTCATCTGTTATTTGCAGCCATAGTGATTCAACTCCCCTGGCCACTGTAAAAAATATTACCCGAGAGACCCTTACGTCCTCCTTTACAAATACTGCCACCATCCCCCCCCAACCCCGATGGTGTCATCCATGTCCTTCCTAAACTGAGTATATCCAAGGCCATTTAGGTCCCAACTTTGTTCTGATTCGCCTATGTTTCAGTTATTGTTTCCACTGTATATCCATATCCTCTGCAGCCATTTTTGCTTTTAGTTCATTCACTTTATTACCTAAACATCTTGCATTTACATACATTACTCTCCATTTCCCATTCCTCTTGCCTGTTAACCCTGTTGAATTTAGATTTCTTGCTGTTGCCACAATGTCCTTATCTGCCTTGCCTATGTTTCTGTGTTCTGTGTGTATTAGGGAGGACCAGTTTAGCTCCCTTTGCGTGTTCTTGTCTTCCATCTGTTACAAAGCCCTCCCCTTACCAAGTTTAAAATCTTACTTATTGCTACATCCAGCTTCTGCCCTAATGCACTGGTTCCCCACTTGTTTAGATGTAGGCTATTCTTAAAGAACAGCCTGCTGTCTTCTTATGTGGAATCCCTCATCTTCACACCTACTGTTTAACCATGTGTTAAACTCTTTGACTTATTCCTTCTGTTCTGTCTTGCACATGGCACCGGTAGCCTCTTTAAGGAATCTACCATATCTGCTATCGTCCTCTACTTACTGCCTAGCTCCTTGACGCTGACCGTTACCTCATCTACATTATGGTTTGCCAGGTCATTGGTAACTAGGTGTAGCACAACACCTGGCTTGTTTCCCCTCTCTGCTAATCAGCTTTCCCAGCTGGTGAGTTACCCTTTTTTGCAGTCACCCCTAGCAGACAGAATATATCTTTTCACTTGGCTACAGTGGCATACCAGCCACTCCATCCCTCTAACTACAGAGTATCCTACTACTATAATGTGCTTCTTTGTTCCCCTAACACTGTCTTACTCCCTTTTATCTGGCATATCCTTGTCGGACAGAGCCACACACTCAGAGGTAACAACAACTGCTTCCATTGTCGAGAAGTTCTCCTGCACTGATTCTGCAAATGGCCTGCACTGATTATGAGTCTGTAACCCTATGGTCTCCTCCATGCAGGTTCCAGTCTTGCTCTTCCTCACACTACTGCATTCCATCTTTCAGTGCGGACACCTGGTGCAAACTGAGTAAATGGACTTGTAGCACCCCATAGTCTTCTTGTGAATTGCTTCTCAGGTACTACACTTCATTCCTGAGGACAACTAACTCTGCACTGAGGAACAATAATCTTCTACAAACCAGATAACCACCAGCCTCCCAGAACACCCTCTGGAACGTGACTGTGACAAAACCCCTACAACTGAGCAACTACCTCCCCCCAAAACCTCTTTCCAGTGCTGTATATATGCAGGAGAGCATCTCTGCGTGTGTTTGGATATGAAAAGTTAGTGCAAAGTCCTACAAGATTTCTGCTTCTTCAATTTTTCTTCCTCATGTATGTCTTTGTCATACGCCAAAAATCTGGTTCAATTTCAGTTGGCATTCATCTGCATCCCCCTCCTCTGGGACAAGGCTGAAAATATGCAAAAAAGTGTCTAGTCCTCCTTCCCGGTCAACAAAAACTTAAATAAATAAATATGGCCAGGCACTTACACTACTGGCACTTCAATGACTACCACAACTGATCCAACTCACACACACACACACCCCTTATATACACAGCAGTTCCCTTTTATAGTTCCTAAAGCCACATGACACAGAAGTGCTCCTCCCCTTTCCTGTGCAAATGCCCCTATAAAAAGATTTCTGTCAACTACTCCCTCTGTTTGATCCCTAGAAACCTTGCTCTGGTAAGCAGATTTTACATAAACAGAAGTTCCCCCTTGTAGGCCCAATTTAAACTGCCTCTTCGCAATTTACAAAGCACTCACTTCTCTTACAACAGGGTGAGTTACTAAAAGCTCTTCCCTGCAGAAAATCTTAAAGCAGAACTGGGACCAAGGTCCTCCCACATGATCGTCTAGCACCAATTTCTTTCCACTATAGTGTAAGTATTCAAAAAATTAAAGGGAAATGTCCATGTGCCAGCGGGGCCCGATTAGCAATACAGATTATATGTACTGCGGTAGCTTCAGATTGCTCCGGTTTTGAGTCTATTGATATTCCTACAATACCGAGACCAGGTACAGACTAACAGACACACTAGCTGTCTGTGCCTGGTCTCTGTATATCACGGAGGTGCACAGGCTTCAACCCGGAGCTGTTCAGCAATCTTAGGCTATTACAAGCCTATGGAGACACCCTGGCTGCTCCCCTCCTGGCATGTCATTACGGGAACAGCCGCGGGTGCTTTTGGGTGCGATGGGGAGGGTGTTCAGACCTAAAATGCCAGCAGGGAGAGTGCAGGATCAACCAGATGAATTAAAATAAAATAATATACTGTAAGTGCAACATTTGCTTCTATTTCTACATTTGCTAATCGGGCCCCGCTTCACACTCAGGTGGGACCCGCTGGCACATGGACGTTTCCCATTAAGTTCTTGGCTCTAACAGATTCAAAGCTAGCCCTTTCGAAACATAATTTCTTTGAAAAAGGTTAACTTTGGAACTGCAGGGTCGATACATGTCAATGCACATTTAGCCATAACACTATTTAGTTTCAAATGGGTCTGCACACCTTAAATGTTTTGAAGAGCAGTTGCCCAACTACTCCATGGAAGAAGACAACATTTGATATAATATTGGCTGTTGCAACAGAAGTTAACAGTGGTATTCTTTAAAGGAGAACTACACCCTTTTCAAATTGATTTGGCTGCAATCAATATAAAACTTTTTTTTTTCTGCAAGGAATACAGGACTCCTGTGCACGGATATTACAAGAGAGTAGCATAAGCATTTTGTTCAGTTTTAAAAATAGAATAGCAAGCCGGCCCGCTGGTGCTGAGGTGCTGGACGCCATGCCGGTGACCCGGTTTCAGGAACGAGCACGGGCCATCAGGGGTCATCGGGGGTGGAAAAGGACTGAGCATCCAGAGGACTGCTGTCCTTTCCCAGGGAAGGGGGATAGGCTAGCTGCTGTTCTTGTGACCTCTAGCATTGGCTGAGGATCACAGTAACCAGCGGCTGCAGTACAGGGGAGAGCTGCGGTGGACATCCTATGAGTGTGCATGGAAGTGCACACACTGCGTGCAGGACATCACTGCATGTCCGAGCTCTAGGGGGAAACATCACCAGTCCCTGGTAGGTGAAGGTGGGGCCAGGGACCACCCCCCACACCCAACATCGAGTGCATTGGCTGTCTCTGGCATTCCCTCCACTCCCAGATTGCCTGTCCAGATTCCAGTAAGGGCGTCGAGGAAGAGTAGCAGTCCCACCCCGGGGGGCTTAAATCTGGGGAAAAAGGCACCAGGCAAGTGGAAGCGGAGCTGACGAAACCAGATGGCAGGACTGAGCCTACTGACAGGGCGGGATGGAGGTGAGTTGAGTGCCTTCACTGGAGAGAGTCCGGGGCTCGGTGTAAAAAGAGTCTACAAAAAAAAAATACAATAGCGGTAGTCCACATGCATTTACACCATAGATTGACAACTGAGCCTTGTGCCACAAATGCTTCCTTTATAAAAATAAAAATTGTAACCAGCTTAAGCAAGCCTAAGGGAATCAGTTCATAACAAAGGGCCTTTTCTGTGAAATGCTTTAAGCCACATCAAAAAACAAGAGAGTAAACTGCAGCTAAACATGCATGAAAACAGTTGGACAAGCCATGTTACATGCTGTCAAAACAGGCGATTAACTTAATTAGCATCTCCACAAGTAAGAAACACGTATTTTATAACTGGTCAGTAAGAAGACAGTATTTAGAAAAGAAGTAACACTACAAAGCAGCACAATGTGAAATATGTTGAACACCAGCGTGAGGGAGGGGAAGGGGCACAACTCCATGAGAAATGTCCAAGGATATAAATAAAAAGAGTTAGTCAGGCGCTGAAATTCCTGCCACTGCAGGTGCTATGTAAAGTGACAAGCAACATTTTGAGTTTTCAGTTCCTTATGAGTACTATGTCTACAAGAGCCAGCTGGTCCCTGTGACATTTCACCCTAACTGCACAACATATTCCAAATACCACATTGGGTTCTGCACACAAATATGCCCCCAACTCTGTTCATTAATGCATTTCTCTTGCGGCCCTTAAGTCCCCAAATTGCTTACGTCACAGACATTAATCATGGACACTTACCATCGGCAATTGCCTAAATGCTGCATTCTCAGATCCAAGTGCAATCCTACCAAACAACTTCTTTGTTCCCACCCCTACGACCCCTGAGCCTAACAATGCCTACCCTCCTTCCACCTCAGGGTCATTACAATGAGTGAAGCTTGGCCACATCTTGCAAAAGCCCTCAAGGGTTCAAACTACTGCAAAGACACTTTTGATATGAAAATCCTCAACTTGGTAGTAGACCCTGTACTCTCCCCACTGACTGTTCTCCTTAACCTCTCTCTTTGTCTAGGGCAGTTTCCAACCAACTGGAAGATGGCTACCATCATGCCAATACTGAAGAGTGGTGACCCCACCTCACCCAATAATTACCGGCCCATCCCCATTCTTCCACTCCTCTCTAAAGCTCTGGAAAAAATCATTGCCACCCAGCTCACCGACTACCTACTTACGCACAACATACTATGCAGGAACAACCGCCCTCACAGAGTTCTCTAACTTGTTTCATGATGCCCTAGATAGGAAATACCTAGCACAAGCTGTATTTATAGACCTGTCGAAAGCGTTCCATACAGTCTCTCACTGCTTGCTCCAAAACACTCTCCGCCTAACCGGGCTGTCCCCTGGGCCCATCTTATGGTTTACAAGTTACCTCTCAGATAGATCCCAAAGTGTGAAGATAAACAACACTCTCTCATCTACTCTGCCTGTCTGCTCTGGAGTCCTCCAGGGTTCCATCCTCGGTCCTTTATTATTCAGCATCTTCCTTAACACCCTGCCAATAGCCTGCCCAAGTAATCTCCTGCTATACGCAGACGACGTGGTACTTTTCACTTCCCAACCAGATCCCACAGTGCTACAGTACTCCCTGCAACTTGCCTTTAACCATACTGAGCGGTCAATGTAAAACAGACAAAGTCCATGCTCTTTGCCCACCGGCAGAGCAAGATCTGCAATGCCCAACTAAAAATCTTCTCCAAAGCCCTCTTCCCGCTGGAACAGGTCTATACCTACAAATACTTGGGCATTACATTTGATCCCAGCCTCTCCTTCCACCCGCATATCAACAACCTTTCATCAGCCATAAATATTCGCTCAGGACTACTGTATCATCATACAGACTGCCTACCGCCAGAGGCACTTAATCTTGCTGTCACCGCCTCAGTTCTCTCTCTAGTTGATTATGGACTAAAAGTATATGCAGCAGCTGACCACACAGCTCTAAATAAAATCCACTTAGCCATCAACAAAGCCTGCAGAGTCCTTGCCGGTGTTGACAGGCGTACCCACAGCTGCACCCTGTATGCCCTAACTAACATCCTCAATTTAGACGAAAGAGTTCGGTACCCAAACAAGTCTACTCACCAAAAAAATTCAGCTAGGGCTAACCCACCTTGGTGTCTCTGCCTCAGCAAATACCTGCTCGGCAAATAAACTGATATGGGCTGTTCCTAGTGTCGCAACCTCACTTGCCCAAAGGCCCTTCTCCTACAGAGCCCCACTATGGCACAATGAACTCCCCCCGGCCATTACCTCTGTCACCACACTAGGCCCTTTCAAAATTGCCCTCAAAAATCACATACTCTCCACCCGCCGCTGCCAGTGCTCCAACTAAGCTTGGTTGCTGCTCGCACCTCCAATACCTGGCAATCTGGCACTGGCCAGCCCTGCCCGATGCAGATGCCAACAGGTGCACATAAACCATCAGTATCACCCTTACTACATGGAGCACACTTAGGCCATAGTGCTCTGTATCACACTGGTGTCTACGCTCAAAGAAAAAGATAAACTATGTTATGACAAAGTCGGTTTCCTGACTGCTTGCATTACGGCATGTACAAGCCCCTTAGCCGGGCCTGTATTGGAACTAAATGCTCAGACCTCCCTCCTTATCTCTTTGAATTGTCTGCTGTCATGTACAAACTCCTTAGATGGACTTTTACAGCTAGCCAATTGTACAAGCCCCACCCCCCTTCTTTGTATGTACTGGTACTGGTCTTGTACTGTGTTTCTTTTGACCACTTTTGTATTATTGTATACTGCATGCTTACTGATGTACTGTACTCTGACGAGGAGCCTTTATAAATGAGTCTTTGACTCATAGGTTGTAAATCCGATTGACTCAATAAATAAATAAAACCTCAGAATTCATCTGAAAAAGAACTCAAGGTAGGAAACAGAGTCATTTAAAACTGTCAATCTGACTCCATATCTGAGTTGTGTTTCTCCGCAGTAGTGAGGCAGCCACAGTTTATTTTGTACAGGAACTTTTCAGTATCCTTCGGGTCAATTTTGCAGTCTCCTTCGGGTTTCCAAAAAGGTTTCCTACCATCTCGTATAGTTTCACCAATGGCAAAAGTGTAACTGATCTGAGATCATCGTAACTAGCCCTTCACCTTATCAAATGTCTTTTTGCCATGCTATGTTGCAAAGGATAAAGAGATCCTTTGGTCATTTACCATCATCTTTTTCCATCTACCATGTGGAATACTCAATCCATGTCTCCGGGGGACAAAAGGAGATCAGCACTGCTCAAGGTTGCTCCAACTGAGAAGCTGCAAAATGAAGGATGATGCAGTAAAACCACTCAAGTAGGGTGGTTGCTGCCATTTTCAGTTCATTTTTCAGCCCTTGTTCCATATGCGTGATTGGGTTTTACCCCTCCAGGCTTTCTGGGTAGCTTTCTTGCCCAGAGCAGATCTTCTGAAGCCTTGAATCTCATTTATAGATGTATATTTTTTTTATAGCCATAACACGGGCAAACTAGATGGATCATGCGGTTCCCATCTGCCGACACAGTTCCTATGTTACTATGTACAGTTAGCAGCCATTCTGCTTGTTTGGCCATCTCTTCTGTATTAGCCTTTGTCTTCTATTTGATCTGCAATTACCAGGTGCTCAATAGCTGAGTTTCTTGCACAAAGTCCTTATGAAGGAGCAAAGATGTACCAGCATTTTAAGCAAGGCTTTCAATGCAGCCCCAGTATTATCTACTGTAGTTCCAACACATGAACCTTCAGCCTGATGAAAGTTGCATAGCTTAAAAAAAAAAGAGCAGGCCAACTGCCTCAAAGTTGTTTTTCTACTGGACCGCCCTACAAATCAGTTTAGATTTAAAGCAGCAGTACTAGTTAACAAAAATTTAAACAATCTAGTTGGCAATTAGGACAAAGCAAAACATCAGTATATCTGATTTCCTTTCTGCTTTATGTCATTTCTGAGGCAATACAGAGGATTCTGAAGTTCTTAAAAGTTATTGCTCCCTTGCCAGGTCCACCATCATGGATGTAGGCAGGTCACAGTTGTACTGTGCTGCTGGTCATCAGAAACATTTGCTGGCAACACCCTGACATACTTGCATTATAAATACAGGTGGTACAGTTAAAGTGTGACCTCCAGGAAGGAGATTTTTAAAAGATGTTGGGGGCTGCCATCTTTATTGTAAGTCCACACAAATTACAAATTTTGTAATTAAACACCGTCTTAAAAATAGCTGAATGAATTTAAAATACTCCCGTGAAGATAACAGGCTACTCACCTGTAACAGTAGTTCTAGAAGTGGTATATGATGTACATCCACACTTCTGGCAGTATTCCTTTCCGCTTTTAATACTTGCTGGATGTTTCAAGCTGGCTTCTCCCACCCACCCAGGTGGCAACTCCCTTGGCACTGTCCTGTGACGCCACCTCTTACCCACTGGAAGGAACACCAGTGTGCCAAAGCCAGGGGAGGAAGGGTGAATCAGTGTGGATGTACATCATATACCACTCCTAGAAAGTACAGTTATGTAAGACCTTACCGTAACAGTAGATCTGTGAGGAGAGTCTCTTGCAGCAGGTAATTCACTTGGGTTATCGCCACACGTTGCTGTGGTGCACGGCAGCTCTTCTAGCAGTCTTTTCTAGGGGCCACCCACACACGACATCAGCTTCCTGTTTCCTATTACAAGTGTGGGTGGTCCCTGGTATCCTTAGTTTCCCCACCAGATTCAGCTCACTAAGCAAGGACCGAGGGGAAACTGAGGTACAATAGGTATCCCAACCCATAAGTCACTGGACCAGAATTTTTTCTCCTAGAGAAGGAGGGGGATGGAGGGCGGGACCGTACCTGCTGCAAGAGACACTCCTCAAAGACCTACTGTTGCAGTAAGGTCTTACGTAACTGTACTACCTTCCACAGAGTGGTCTCTTGCAGTAAGTAATACACTTGGGATGAATCCCAAGCAGTAAACCCAAGAAGGGTGGTCATTATGACAGTAGGCCTTGTAGGACAGCTCGGCCAAAGGCCGTCCTACGGCGTGAAGCAACATCTAAGTTGTAATGCAACATGAAAGTATGAATTGTGGACCAGGTAGCTACATTGCAGATATCTGTGATAGAGGCTCCTTTAAAGCAGGCCGCTGTGGTGGCCATAGCTCTGGTAGAATGGGCTTGGACAGGTCTTGGTAATGGCTTGTTGTACTTTGTGTAACAAAATGTTATACAGTGTGCTAGCCAATTGGAAAGGGTCTGTTTAGTGACCAGGAGACCCTCCCTGCTTGAAGGACAATTTCTTTTCCATTAAATGGTTTCTGATTTCCTGCAGCCATCGTCAGTGGGTTGCCTGGTTGAAATCTTGGCAATGTATGCAGGAAATGGTGTCGTGTGTGGGTCCTAGACACCTTACACAAGTGGTATGGTTATCAAAGCAGTAGATCTTTCTACTGCAATGGCAGGAATGAAATAGTGCTATCTTGTTTGAAGATTCTTTGGACATTCGTCATTTGCTTAAATTCTCATCTATGACTACTGTTGAAGTTGCTCTAGCTGCTGTGTGTGAGCTGAAGACGGCAAGAAAATGAACTGAGGATATCATGGACAGCCCACACTTATATAGGAAACAGGACGCTGAACCTGGAAAAGACTGCTAGAAGAGCTTCTGTGCACCACAGCGACCTCTGGCAATGACCCAAGTGTATTACCTGCTGCAAGAGACCACTCCATGGAAGAGCTACTGTTACAGGTGAGTAACGTGTTTTTCTAGGGGCATGGATGTGATGAACTATCCACACTTCTGGCAGACTCCTAGTAGTTCTCTAGTAGGAGGGGGTTAAGACGCACACTGCTGTTTAGGGAATAGAGATTGGAGAACTGAGACCCTAAAACCCACATCCCAGCATGACTCAAGGTTGATGTGGTAGTGGGAAATGAAGGTGTGTGCTGACTTCCAGGTAGCAGCCTTGCAGATTTCCTGGATAGGCACATCTCTGGAAGCAGCCACTGAGGCAGCAGTATGATGGGTGGAATGAGCCCACAGCCCTACAGGAGGCTCCCTACCCGACAACCTATATCGGAGATCAATACAGGATACCATCCACCTGCCAACTGCCCACTTAGCTGCTGGTCTGCCAGGTGCGACTTCAGCGTACGTGACAAATAGGTGGTTCTCCGCAAACTCCAGTTATGTGCACCTTATAGTAGGCGAGCACTTGCCGCAGGTTCAAAGTATGGAGCTGTGTTCGGCCTCCGAGGTGTGACTGGTGAAGAACACCAGAAGATGCATCACCTGGTTAAGGTGAAACTCCGCCACAACCTTCAGTAGGAACTTCAGGTTGGGATGAAGGACAACCTTGTCCCTGTGGAAGACAAGGTAAGGAGACTCCACCAAAGCACCTGGAGTTCACTGATCCTTCTGGATGAGGTGATAGCAACCAGGATGGTGGTCTTCCATGGCAGGTGAGACATTTCACACCTGTGCAGTGGTTCAAATAGCTTGCCCATGAGCTTTGCCAATACCAGCAACAAGTCCCAAAGTGGTAGTGGTTCACGCATCGGAGAGGAAATGTGGTCAAGGCCTTCAAAAAATCACCAGACCACCTTTTCCTGTGCCACTGATGGCACACCAGCCGACGCCTGGTATGCCAAGATGGCTGCCAGGTGCACCTTAAGGGTCATTGACCAAAAGCCTGACTGAGGGAGGGACCAAAACTAGCCACTGGACAAAATAAAGAGTCAAGCCCCTTGCACTGGCACCAAATAGAGAACCTCTCCCATTTGAAGGCATAGCATTTTCAGGTCGGCTCCTTCCAAGAAGCCTTAACCATGGTGATGAAATTGTCGGAGAGACCCAAAGCTTGGAAGGCTGGCCACTCAGAAACCAGGCCGTCAGGTGCAGGGATTGAAGGTACAGTGGTGTACCTTCCCCTGATTGCAAGAGAGCAGGTCCTGGCAGAGAGGAAGATGACATGGGAACCTGCTGCTGAGGCTGAGCACAGCGGGTTACCATAACCGGTGGGGCTAGTCTGGAGCCACCAGGATCATCCATGCCTTGTCCCTCCTGGCTTTGATCAGCACTTTGCGGATCAGCAGAACAGGAGGGAAGGCACAGAAAAGGTCCCGGGTCCAGGGCCTCGAGAAGGCATCCCCCTGCAATGTTCCTTGCTAAGGGGGGAGGGAACAATACAGTCTCAGCTTGGCATTCTCCCTGGATGCAAACAAGTCCACCAGAGGGGTGCCCCAGTGGAAGAACAGGCTGTGTGCTACCTCTGGATGAAGAGACCACACATAAGACACTTCGCCCACACTACTAAGGGCATCTGCCAGCTGGTTGGAGACACCGGATACATGGATGGCCAGGAGACTGGTGTCCAGGCTGAGCATGATGGTCCAGATGCGGAGAACTTCCCTGCACAGAGGAAGGGAGCACGTACCACCCTGTTTGTTGAGGTAGTACATGGTCGTGGTGTTGTCTGTCTGGACCTGAATGTCCTGACCATGAATGTGCACAGCAAAGGTTGTCAGCACCAGCCAAACTGCCTGAAGCTCCAGCAGGTTGATATGACATCAGGACTCTTCGGGGGCCCAGAGCCTGTGGACTCTGTGTGTTCCCTCAGGTGGGCTCCCCAGCCCATCAGGGAGGCATCGGTCGTAATCACGACCATCCACTCTGGGCGGACAAATGGGATTCCTTCCTGCAGATGTTCTGGGACTAACCACCACTGGAGGGCATTAGACATCAGCTGGGTCACAGTGACCAGTTGGTCGAAGTGGCACTGGCACTAAGACCATTGGCACGCAAGCTCCCACTGCAGAGGGCTCATTCTCCACCGGCCCCAACGGACCATGCTGATGCATGCCACCAGGTATCCCAGGAGGCATAGGAAGTCAGGAGCAGGGTGTAACTGCCCAACCTGAAATGATGGAGCAAAGGAGAAGAGAGCCTCCGCCCAGTCCACCGGAAGCGGAGCCTTGGCTCTGCAAGAGTTGAGCTCCACCCCGATGAAGGGTATCACCTGTAATGGTACAACTTCTGCCTTGGCCTGGTTGACCAAGATGCCAAGGGACAAGCAGGTCTGGAGGGCCAGATCCCTGGACCGCTCCACCTCCTCTCTGGAGGGACCCACTATGAGCCAGCCATCCAGATAAGGGTACACCTGGACCCCTTGGCGCCTCAGGTAGGCTGCCACCACTGCAATGTATTTGATAAAGACCCTGAGAGATGAGGATAGGCCAAAGCGCGTGGCCTGGAACTTGTAGAGAATCCCCTCCACACGGAAGCGGAAGAACCGGCAGTGGAATGGATAGACTGGGACATGGAAGAACATGTCCTAAAGATCCAGAGAGCAAAACTACATGCTCTGCTCCAGAGATGGTATGATCTGAGACAGATTAACCAACCTGAAAATGTGTGACTGAAGAAATTTGTTCAGGCTGTGCAGATCTAAGATGGTGCACCAGCCCCCCATCTGTTTTGGCACCAGGAAGTATCTGGAGACAAATGTAAGGTTTACTGAAGGGTTCAAGACAGGAGTCACTACCTCCCTCTGAAGGAGCTGTGCAATGTCTTCCTGAAGGGCTGACAGCATGTAGGCAGACACCATGTCCTCCCGTGGGGCACAGGCTCGGCAAGGCGGGTAAACCCTGAACTCCAGAGACAGACCCTGACCAACCAACTCAAGGACCCACCTGTCCATGGTGACAGTGGACCAGGCAGAAAGAAAGTGGTGGAGTTGGCCCCCCATGAGAGGACCCAGGGGAGTCAGGACGGGCATGAGGGAGGCACCTCTATCCCATCACTGGGCAGGCTTGGAGGCGGACAAGGTACTGGCTCGAGGAACCAGTGAGGTCTTGTCCTCCTGGCTTCTGAATGACCGAAGCAACCGACTTCGGCCAAGGACACCAAGCCTCAATCTGCTGCCCGGCCGGGGGCTGGGACAGCTTGGCTGCAGGTGCAGAGAGGGGCCGAAAGGGCTTCCTCCACTGAGGCTTAGCATCCTTGGGATTCCTCTGGGTGGAGGTCACAGAGTCCAGGGTGGCACTGGACTTCTCAATGCAAGTAATGTGCCCTTCGACCCCGGCCCGAACAGGTCAGTGCCCAAGAAGGGGCCATCCACCAACTTGTGCTGGGTATCCACTGTAAAGGTTGAGATCCTCAGCCATGCCCCACGGCATATGTCGACCACGGCAGACACAGACCGGATGCAAGAGTAACCGATGTCCATGGCCATCTGGAGCCGCTGTTTAGCCACAGCTCAGCCCTGGTCCCAGACCTGCTTGATCATAGTCTGTAAGTCAGCCGGGAGCTGGGAAAGCACCTCATCGAGTGTGCCTAAAAGGGCATGAGCAAAGTGGGCCATCAAAAGTTGCCTATCAGAATTGCCTGTCAAATGCCAAGGGAGAAGGAAGTATAGACCTTTTTGGCCATATGATCTATTTTCTTGGATTCCTCGTCAGCCACCAGACCCTCGGCTGAGGGGTGTTCAATGAAACCCAACAGGGAACTGGTAGGGACCATGTACTTGCGGGCCATCCAAGACGATAGTGCAGGGAAAGAGGCAGGATGGTGCCAAAGCTCCAGAGTGGGGCCAAGAATAGCCTCAGTGACCCGGAAGGCCTCCCTAGGGGAGTCAACCTGGTCAAGAATCTTGGTCAGCAGGTACTTAGCCCATTTCTGGATGGGCTCCATTTGTAGATCCGTCGACTCCAAGATCAGCTGGTGAAAGGCCACAAAAGAAGTGGGAACATGCTCCTTCGACAATTCCTTACCCGACTTGGCTACAATGGACGGGAGTATAGGGAGGAACCCTCTGACTCTGAGAATTTATTGAAAAGTGGTCGACTGTGCCAGGGTCCCTGCTGACCCTACAGGATCTATCGGGAGTCACAATAACTGACAGCAACCGAGGAAGCCCAGAAGCGGTATGGGCATCCTTAGGGAGAAGATCCACCGGCGGCTGTTTGAGCGGCGGCTCCACCTGAATAGGTGGAGAGGCAGGAACAGGCCGAGGTGGAGTAGGTTGAGGTCTGGGTGTCGGGAACTATGGAAGGGCCAGGGTGGAGGCCGGAAGTGACTTAACCCCGGTAAACATGAGCTGATGCCACACGAGCTCCTTGTAGCACCGACACATTTTGCGATGGAGCCTCTCCTCGTCCAAGGAGAAAGAAGAGAAGGAGTAGTGGCGGCACTACTTGCCTGAGTTCTGAGAGTGGGAACGCCTATGTCAGCGTGGGCTTTGGGTCCAAGACCTTGTCCTCGATTGTTGGGGACACCGATGGCAGGACTCGGAATGAACCGGCAAAAGCCAAGGAACCTCCTGGATAATCAGATCCTCAGGGTTGGGGACCGGATAAGTGGGCTGGTCTGACCCACCCTGTGAGGTAAGAGGCAGGACTGGAGCCTTAGAAAGGGAGGTGTCGGCCTCATCTGGCGACAACACGTCGACCGGGTCGAGAAAAATCTGAACAGGTTGGTTGACGGATGTCTCAGCCAACTGGCCCAATTCAGAGACTGTGAAACCAGCAGCCTTGGCCGAAAGTGTAATTCAATTGACTACAAAGTACAGCAACTGTCTCAAACTCCTACTCTTCCTCCTCTTGATATCAGGAAGTGTCCACTCAAATCCTTGGCCCTGTCTCCTACAGTACAACAAAGCCTGCCAAAATGGAGGGGGGGCTTAAAATTGCTACCTTAAACATCTGCAGTCTCCTCCCAAAACTGGCCTCCCTTCAAATCTTTGCCAGCCAACACAACCCGGATATCCTTGCCATCATTGAAACTTGGCTGACACCTAATACTCTGGATCATGCCATCTCTATACAAGGCTACAAGATATTCAGGCTGGATAGGACCTCAAAAAGGGGTGGTGGATGTGCAATCTACATAAAGGACTACCTCACCTGTCTCCCTGGTTCTTATCCCACCACAGAAACCTCAGTGCAACCTCCCTATCAAGATACTACTTGGTGCCCAAAACAAAGTCCTCACAATTGCTGCTGTCTATATCCCACCAAAAGATCCTGATTCCGCCTACAAGCTGTCCTCGAGTTTGTAAGTACACAACCTTCTGACATCGAACTCCTTCTCCTTGGGGACTTTAATATAAATTGGCTTGCACCTGATGCAGGGTCAAACAAAGATGCCATCCTTGCAGCAAATTTAACACAAGTGGTAAACTCCCTACCAGGAAAAACTACAAATCAGGGACCAGCACCTCATTGACTGGATCCTACCAGCCACCCTACCCAGATAACCAATGTAAGTGTTCTCCCTGACTCGGTCAGTGATCACCTCCAATAATATGTACCTGACAAATAAGTTTCGTAGTCGCCTCAAAACCATCTATAGCAGAGTCCTACCTTATGGCAACCTTACTCATCTCAAGACCTGTCTTAGGCAGATAGACTGGTCCTTGATTTACAAAACTCAAGATGTTGACCTAGCCCTTGATTACTTTATTACTACTAACACTGCCTGTGACACCTATGCACCAGTAAAAAGCGCAAAATCAAAGCACTCACAAATCCCTGGCTCACGGCAAAGCTATGGGCACAACTCAAAAGTAGGGATCACCTCTGGGCCACTGCAAGAGCTACTGGCACTCTGTCGGACATTCAAAAGTATAAACAGGCTCGCAACCACTGTACTACACAGATCCGCTTGATGAAGAGCTCCTACTTCAAGAATGCCCTCTCCAACTCCTGGGGTGAAGGGAAATCCTTCTGGGACAACATAAAGAATATCATGGGTCAGCAGTCCAAATCCTCTCCTACAATAATGAATGTGGATGGAACCACTACATTAGACCCAGAGATCATTGCAAACACACTAAATGATACCTTCACGGACCTTAGTGGTGTTCTCCCATCTGATTTCTTTACTGATGCTGACCCTCCAGTTTCTACTTTTACTACTGCCTCTCCAACCAAACCACCCTTCCATTTCAAACTAGTAAAGGCACATGAAGTCTATAAATATGTAAAGAAGGCCATTTCTAAGTCCCGAGCAAGCAGCGACACTATTGACCTTAAACTTCTGTCCCTCACTCTGGAGGAAGTACTGCTCCCCTCACAAAATTTTCAATCTCCTCTGCTACAGCCAATTCTCTAGGAAATGGAAGGCTGCAGTTGTCACTCAGTGCACAAAGTGGTGATAAGTCACTGCCTGGTAACTATCGCCCGATATCAATACTACCACTCTCTCTAAGGCCCTTGAACGCTTGGTGGCGGACCAACTTTCAGACTACCTGAAAAGCACAACATCCATGCACTCAGCAGCATGGATTTAGGAAAGGGCACAGCACATCGACTGCCTTACTTGAATTCTCAGGAGCAATCCACAATGCCATGGACAAAGGAAACCTAACTGGAGCAGTCTACATTGACTTAACCAAGGCATTTGATACAGTTCACCATGGCCTACTTATCAAACAACTTCTATTCCTAGGGCTCTCGCAGGGTCCTGGTGACTGGGTAAAAAATTACCTTGCTCAGCACTCTCAATCTGTAAAAGTAGCCAGAGTTCTCCCAGACTCAAAACCGGTTCACTCAGGAGTTCCCCAGGGATCCATCCTGGGCCCTCTCCTTTTCAGCCTTTTCCTAAACTCCCTCCCCAAATCCTGCCCTGAACAATTAATCCTCTATGCCTATGATGCCGTGATTCTTGCCACTCATAAAGATCCGAACCTCTTACGCCTCAACCTTCAGCATGCTTTTACCAAAGTTGAGATGTGGTTCCTTGAACATAAGCTGGTTCTAAACCACAAAAAAACTAAATCCATGCTCTTCTCTAACCCGCAAAACAAGAAACGGCAAGTCCCACTCACCATTAATACATACCTGGGAAATACCCTTTAACAAGTGCCAATTTTCAAATATCTTGGAATCAACTTTGATCAAGGCCTAACTTTTGCAACTCACATTGATAGTACAGCAAAAACTATTAATCAGCGAATTGGGATTCTGTATCGGAACCGACAGCTTCTTACCCATTCTGCACTGAGGATTGCCATCCAATCTTCTATCATCTCAGTCGTTGACTATGGCTTAGTTATATATGGATCTGCCACTACTACAGCACTTAGTCGCATTACAACATCCCTAAATAAGGCCTGTCGGCTGCTCACTGGTGCATATCGACATACCCACACATGTGAACTCTATGCTGACTCAGGTTGGTTGCAACTCTCAAACCGGATAAAGTACCTTACCTGCCTGATGGCGAAAAAATCCACTCTGGGCCTCACTCCACCCTGTATCCAAGACCTGTTATGCCCGAGCGCTAGCACCCGTTTTACCAGAAGATCAGAACACCAGCCTCTCCAAGTCCCCCGATGCCGGACTTCTCAGGGACAAAGATCATTTGCCTATCGTGCCCCCAGCTGGCTAAATGCCCTCAGCACTCGTATTACTGCCTCCACCTCTCTAGGTATTTTCAAATCAAGGCTTTTCTCTCACCTTGCCACCTCCAGCTCCTGTGACTGCCCTGATTAAACCTCCTATTTTCTCACTACCCACCCTGTTCCGTTATCTGACAAAGACATGTTTGGGAAACCTTTTCTCCTGCTATTGTCTGCTCCCCACACCTTTCACTTAACCTTTCTGTTCTGGACTTTTTCCCTATTTGTTTCTCCTAATCTGGCATGACCTCTTTCTTGTAATAATAATGTGATTATTGATATCTCATGTCCTTTTGCACAAGTGATTTAATATGTATTTGTATATGTTTTCTTGCTCTTGACACAACACAAATTGTTGTGTTATCTATGTAACCTTTTGTACTGTACCTAATTGACGTGGAACCTTTGTAAAAGAGCTTCTGGCTCAAAGGTAGTAATTCTTAGAACAATAAACTAAACTAAACTAAAGGTCGACCACAGTTGAAACCTCCAGATAAACGCAGGAATCTGAGGTCCGAGAGCACGCGCAATCCCATGAACAATGGTAGGACTTCTTTTTAGCCTCTTTCTTTGAAGATTTTGATTCAGGACTCTTAGAAGGGCCCTGCCCAAAAGTGGGAAAGGACTAGCACAAATCGGGAAACGCCCATGAAAAGGTGGCACCAAAATTGAGCAGCACAAAGGACAAAGCCAAAGAGGCATGCTTCACAGCCAGAGCTGTGGCTTCTTCAAAAGCCACAAGTTGTTCAGTGGACCCTGCAGCCATGGAGACTGCCCGGCAGGCATCCTTTGAGTGAACAGGGACATCCCGTTCATCAGTGCACCCTAAGAGAAGCTGAGCATGATGGTTTTCCAACATTGTAGGATGCAAACGCCCGGGGATCACGTTCGGGGCCCAGGCAGTAAATGCACAAGGTGTATGGGTCCGTCCGGGACATCTTCTGCCTGCTTTCACACTTTCCGAATCCCAGTGCTGACTTAAAGTCATCCATAGCGATAGCCAGAGGATTGCCTGAAGACAAAGAAGTTTTTTGCAATATTCGCAAAGTATTGAAGCAAAGGGCCTACTCAACGTGGACAGTGGTAAGAGGGGAACCTTCTTTTTATTTATTTATTTATTTATTGCAATTGTTTCACCAGGAAAGGCACACTGAGCAACAAGATGCTCGTCTCCCGGTGCAACCGGGTTGGGGGGGGGTACACATGGATATGATAACATGCAGGTTATTAAGTGAACAGTTAACAGAAACAAATAAAAAGCAGCATAAGGATACATGATTGCATGAATATACAAGCAACGCACATTGAATGCTAAGGATATTATAGTATGAAATAACAATTTGTGTGACAAGAAACAGCAGACAAGGTAAATTAGCACAGTAGTAACAGCTGTAAACAGCAGAGAACGTATATCACAGTTATACAGTTATACACAGTATATAGGGCAAAATAGGCCCAGGACATTAGTGCAAGGTTGGGGTTATATGCCAGCTTCTGTAGCAAGGCTAAGGCTGCTGGTCAGGCATTGGGGAGGGGATAGTGGAAAGAAAGATCTGACATCACAGGGTAGTGCTGAGGGAATTACCACCTGGGTGAGTGGGAAGAGCCAGCTTGAAGACGTCCGGCAAATCTTAATGGAAAAGAAACACTGCCAGAAATGTGGCTAGTACATCACATCTACGTGCCTAATGGAAGATTATCAGGAATAAATTACTGCTAAAAAAAAGGTATGATGACATTTTTTGCTGACATACTTGTACTGCTGCTTAAAATATTTGATAGGGTAGCAACCATCGAATTATGTCATTTTTTGTAATGAAAGCTGCAGTTGGGGGGGTGGTCACATCAGCACCTACATTAGCTGTCTAAACCATTTTGCTGCCAGCCGGCTCCATGTGATCTACCTTCATCCAGTGATTATACTGCTGCAAAAGAGCCACCATTCACAAGAAAAGAGTGAGGTGAGTAATGTGGAGCAAATGGGCTGCTTTTGAAACGCCATCATCCGCACTAGAAAGGAAAACGACAGTTGAAATCTTTCCACCGACAGCACGCCTTCTGCTTTTCAAATGACAACCATGGCCCACCACACATACTGTGTACCGCCGATAAGCAGCCTCCAGTTAGAAGCCTCTGTGGAGAGCATCCAAGAGACACTGGTAGAGGCCCAGGGCAATCTCACTAGCTTCACTTGTTGTGTAACCGAGATGGAGAAATACATTGCCACCCTCCAGGAGAACGAGTCTGCCAGGGATCAGAGACTCATCCTGATGGAAAACCAAATCGCATGGCATACTAATAAACTCAAAGACCTGGAGGGTAGGGGCAGGTGGAAAAATATCCAAATTATAGCCCTGCCAGAGCGAAGTGAAGGGAAGGATGCAGTAATTTAAGAAATAATCTGTCAATCTGGCACAGTCTCAATCCAGCCAGAATATGACATTGAGATCGAGTGGGCACACAGGATTTGGAGAGCCCACTCGACCCCGGCTTCCACCAGACCCCGTCTGCTCATATTTAAGCTCTTGCAGTTTGTGGATAAGGAGTTAATCCTGAAGGCAGCTAGAGAACTGCAACATATTGAGATGGATGGACACAGGCTTTCTCTTCATCCAGACTACACTCACTCGATCTTGGGAAAGAGGCAAGTATTTGATAAAATTGAACAAGGGCTGCAAAACTGCAGCATCTCATACTCGCACCTTTATCCAGCCGTGCTGAAGGTCATTTTCCAAGGCAAGCTGCTGCAGTTTCATACACCAGGAGAGGCAGATGGATTTTATCAAGACCAGTTTGGACCACCAGCCCCCATGGACATGCAGCAAGATACCATCACACCCCCAGTAGGAACTAAAGGGTCAAGAGGGAGCAGCCATCCATCCCCAGGCAAGCACAAATGAGGAGGGTATCGTATTTGAGTAACCTTCCTTTAACACCTGCTCTGTCTCCAGCCTGGTGGTGCTTAGAGCTGAGACACGGGTTGCCACACCTCGCGCCACGCCTTGGACCCATGTTCAGGAACGAGCACAGGTTGCTGGGGGTCAGCAGGGAAGGAGCTGGATTGAGCATCCGAAGGACTGCTCTCCATCTCCGGGAAGGGGGGTGTCCTGCTGTCAGTGCGCTTCTGACCTCTGGCAAAGGCTAGGGCTCAGCACAGTGCTGCGACACTACATGGTGGTGGGAGCATGGCAGATGCCTGGTGGGGATGCACGCGGAAGCGTGCATGTGCCCATCACTGGCATCACTGCATGTCGGCTCCCGCAGGGGAGAAAATGGAAAAAGACCCTGGTGGCTGGTCATGGTGGCTTGATGGCTGTCCCCTGGTGCTCTGTTCCTGGAGATAACACCCTGAGCTATATCCTGGATGAATGGGTGAGTAGGGGGCTCCACGTTGCCCCACCATGGTGGGGTAAGCCATAGGGGGGCTACAAGGGTGAGGGCCTGAAGGGAACGGAGAATAGGGACGGCGCTCGGAGGAGAGGCCAACCAGGGCCAGGGAAAAAGAAAGCAGTAACAAAAAAAATCTGCTCTGTCGAGAGTGTCTAGACTGTGCCCATTCCTTCGTACAGCCCCTGCTCCCCCATCTAACTCTTTTGGGGCTTTAATGTTTACAAGACTGAGCTGTAGCGCTCTCATCTATGACACCATTATGTTCTTCCCACTCTCCTGGTGACCATACTGAATGGAAAATGTCATAAAGTATCAACTGCCTTAGCGTTGGTCATCTGTCCTTTAGACTGGACAAATCACAGCTGGTCACAAAGACTCAATTTCACAAAGCTGTAGTCCAAGAAGAAGGGCTTATCCTTTCACTCGCATTAACTGAGACTGCCCCACAGTCAAAACACAAGACGAAGACTGAGGCAACAGGGGACAAGGAAGTAGGACTTTGCTTGCAGGAAACAGCCCTACATTCAGCCCTCTGGCAGAGTAGTAACGTTAATGGTTGGAGCTCCAAAATATTGTATCGCTCATCTACAATTTAAGATTGCAACCTGTTACATTTTAAACTTCAATTACTGTTGAGTGGGAGGGGGCTATTATACCATGTGTTCAGGGGTATATAGTATAACTCTGCATATCTCTCTCCTATTATTATGCCTATTTTGTAAGTTGCCCAGTCTTAACCTGGCCAGCAGAGTGGTCAGTGACACAGGCTGAGAAAGATTAGAGGCCAATACCCACAATCATGAATATACATAATCTGGGGGCATCAAGTGCCAGCCTGATAGCCAGTGAGGGTACTTTTCTGTGGTGGGACAGGCGGTTATGTCCCCTCCAGATGCATTATCTTGTACCGTTTAAGTACGCTGGTAGCCTGGCATGCTCTTCTTCTCCCTACCTTTTTCTCAGCTTGCAAACCCCCGCCACCTGGACCAAGTTCAACACTGTTCGCCATTGAGAGGAAGATGAAATGGCACCAGACTGCTTACATAAGGCTGCCGACCCCACCCACATTCCTACCTTACCATACCCTTGAGGAAAGGAGGGAGAGGGGGGACATGATAGAAACGTTTAAGTACCTCAGTGGAATCAACAAAGTCCAAGAGGGTAGCATCTTTCAGAAAAAGAGATGTGCAAGAACAAGGGGACACAATTTGAAGTTAGAGGGGGGACGGCTCAGGGGCAATGTGAGGAAGTATTTCTTCACGGAGAGGGTGGTGGACGCATGGAACAGCCTTCCTGAGGAGGTTGTGGGGTCTAAAACTGTGGGAGAATTCAAGAATGCATGGGACAGACATAAGGCAATTTTTGTGGGGGGTAGGAAGAAACAGGCTATTGGTTAAATAGGATCTGCAGCTTATTGTCTAGGTAGGGAAATGGGCAGACTAGGTGGGCCAAGCGGTCCTTATCTGCCGTCAAAGTCTATGTTACCTGGAGATCATGCTTAGTGCCTCCCCCTAAAGGAAACTTCTCCATCTCCGCCTCCCCCACCCGGAGTGCTATATAATCTGAAAGGGGGACCTATTAAATTGGATTTTACAGAACCAACCATCCACCCACTGGCTCCAGCATACCAGGAAAGAGAGAAGGGGACTGGACGACCAACACTTGGTAATCTCTGGTTCAGGTTCCGAGTGGGCAAGGTCATCACTGCCACCCCAGTCACTAGTTAGTTGTGCCTGCCAGCCTGCCATGGATAGTTGGACTTGTCCATCTTGAGTGATACCTTTTCGATTTTCTAGGCATTTAATTCGCGTTAGTGTGGCAAACTGATTGTGTTTCCTGTATCCCATAGATGTAGAGACTGTGGTTTTACACTTTCACTTCTGTATTAATGTGTTTGGGGGATTGGTACTGTCTGCAGATCTACAGAGAATGGGGGTTGGGGGATATCCTCTGGCAGAGAAACAATTTCTCACTGAAGCAAATAGCTAGGAAAAACTCCAGAATGTCTCACATACTACTTTACTTGGAATATGAGAGGTCTAAACTCTCTCAAAAAGAAGAGAAAGAGGAAAGTCCTAATTAAACTCAGGGAAATGCAGTGTGACATCGCACTACTCCAAGAGACCCACCTCTCTAAACAGGAGGCACATAAACTGCAATGTAGCTGGGTGGGTAAAGTTTACCATAATGCCTATTCCTCAAAACAAAGGGGGGGGGGCGCTGTTCTCTGCCATTGGAGCCTCCAGATGGGCACTCATACACAGCACAGAGATGCAGAAAGCCAGTGTATCATATTGCAGGGAACCTATCATGGAGAGCCAATAGTTCTAGGTACTCAACATGCACCTAATACCCCTGGACCCAGCTTTCTTTGACTGTATTCTGCAGGACATTCTGGGGGGCATGGCAGGAATTATCATAGGTGGAAACATTATCCTGCATTAGACAGGAGAAGACCACGTAACAGAGGAGAGACATAAATTGCTCTTTACATACAGAAAGCATTTCATGAAGTAGGCCTCAGAGACATATGGTGCACATTTCGTCCACAGGAAAAAGACTTCACATACTACTCACAAGTACATGATACAGCAGACTCGATATCATCAGGGTCTTGGCAGACTTAGTCCATAGGACCTGGGGACCTCCAACCAATATTTAGTAAGGATGTTATCTTGAAATGTATTTTCCCAGAACTACTCGTCTTTCAAACAACCACCCAATTTATCACACCTGACTGTCAGAAGTAAACTTAAACCAAGCCAGAACAACAGAACACTAGGTAGCACAAGACCCTGTAACGGTCCTAGATACAAGACATGTGAGCACATTTCCACTTCAAATTTTATCAACACACCCGAGAACACTTAATTTCTGATACAGGGCAACTATATATGTGCATCTCAAAATGTGGTTTATGGCATCCAATGCAAGAAATGTCCACATACAGTTGGGGGGGACTGGACAACCTCTTCAAACCCGTATGAACTCACACAGACATGATATTAAAATGAAAAAGATTGAAAAACCAGTGGGACTACATTTCTCTCAGTCTGATCATTCCATCTCTGACCTCTCTGTCATGACTCTCAAAGGACATTTCAAAAATACACTACAGAGGCGAGCGCGTGAGATTAGGCTCATTTTCCTTTTGAATATAACAACCTACAAGTACCTTTTCATAGAACCAACCTGGCTAAGCGCTCCTTCTCTGTTAGATCACCAACTTGGCTAAATGAGCTCCCAACTGCTGTACTGGACTTGTCCACCCCTGGTCATTTTAAATCTGCCTTGAGAAAGTACTTTACACTGAAAATAACCTGCAACTGCACTTAAATACCTAACGTAAACCCCTTAAGGAACTATATCATCCAACTCACCCCTCCCCATCTCCTCTCCCCCTCATCCCCCTACACCTGCCCCTTATCCCCCCCCCCTTTCTATTCCCTCCTATGTTTCTGCCTACCCTGACAATGCTACCTTATAGCGGCTGTTTACCTGTTTCTATAGCGAATGAAGGTCATGCTGCTGGAATGCTTGTCCAAATCATTGTATTGCTTGTGACTCATCCAAATACTGCTCTATAATGTATGACATGGAACACCTATGTAAATTAGCCCTGGTTCAAAGGTGTATCTCTGAAATATTAATAAAGATAAATAAAAAAGAATATGGTTGACGACAGAATCAATCGAGACACAAGCTTCATGACCCATTATGCCATTTACAAACATACAAACGATAATGCCAGCAGAAACAGACCTCACAGTCTGTCGAGTCTGCTCTATTGTGTAGCTAGACCCTCACCTCGCAGCTGCCCCCTCACTCCTCCCCTCCTTAGATTTACCCTCACCCTCACCCTGTCCCATCCCCTCTTGAAACTGCCCACCATCTTACAGTCCACCACATCCTGTGGTAGTGTTTTCCACTTGCCCTCCACCCTTTCCATGAAGAACTGTCTCCTTACCTCCCATCCTGAATCTTCATCCCTCTAGTCTGAAACTGTACCCTCTCATGTCCCTTCCTCTTCTTAATTGGAAGATCCCCTCTATTCGAGTCTTGTTTATCCCTTTCAAGTACTTAAAGGTCTCAAGCATGTCCTCCTATCCCTCCTCTCCTCCAAGGAATACATATATAGCTCGCTCAGCCTTTCCTCGTAGGGCTTGCCCTCCAATCCCTAGATCATCTTTGTCAGTCTACACTGCACCCCCTCCAACAATCTGACATCCTTCCTCAGGTATGGGCGCCAGAACTGCATGCAGTACTCCAGGTGCGGACTGACCAGTGACCTGTACAGGGACAGAACTACCTCCCTACTTCTGGAGGAGATCCCCCTCACTATGCAATCCAGCATTTTGTTGGCCTTCGCTGCCGCCTTCCTACACTGAGCAGAGTTGTTCATGCTCCCCAATATAAGTACCTCTAAGTCCTTTTCCTCCACGGTGCTACCCAACTGTACCCCTCCCAGCTGATAGTCCCTCCCCTGGTTCCTTGCTCCGCAGTGCATTACCTTGCACTTTTTGGCACTAAATTCCAGCTGCCATATTTCTGACCATTTCTGCAGTTTAGTAAGGTCATCCTGTAGCCCCATCCATCCCTCAATGTCATCAACCACCACCCCCATTTTGGTGTCGTCTACAAACAGACTGATCGTACTTCGGATGCCATTTGAGATATCAGCTATGAATAACCCGAACAACACCGGCCCCACCACCGATCCCTGTGGCACCCTGCTTGTCACTGCCCACGGTATTGAGAGTTTCCCTCCCACTACCACCCTCTCCTGCCTACCCCTTAGCCAATTCATTATCCATTTCACCATTTTCACTCCCGCCCCCACAGCTTCCAGCTTTCTCCCCAGCCTCATGTGCAGCACAGAGTCAAAGGCCTTGCTGAAATCCAAACACAGGACATTCACTGCATGGCCCTTGTCTAGTTCCTCTGTCACCCAATCGTAGTACTCAATGACGGTGGTCTGACAGGATCTGCCCAAGACAAACCCGTGCTGATGCCCATCCTGGAGTTCATTGTCCTCCAAAAAGGTCACCAGCCTCTCTTGAAGATTGTCTTAATAATCTTCCCCACAACTGACGTGAGGCTCACTGGCCTGTAGTTTTCCGGGTTCATCCTCTGGGCCACCTCTGTGGATGGGCACCACATGGGCCATCCTCCAGTCCTGTGGTATGCATTCCATGTCCAGGGAAGTATTGAACAGGTCAGCAAGTGGCACTGCCAGAACCTCAGCCAACTCCTTGAGTACTCTAGGGTGAATGCCATCTGGCTCAGGTGCCTTGTCCAACCTTCGTGCCCTCAGTCCTTCCAGTACCCTGTCCTCAGTAATCATCGCATCTGTCACCCTCTCCCCCACGCCTACCTTACCCTTCCCCTGTGGTACCTGCCCCACTTTCTCTTGTGTGAATACAGAACAGAAATATTCATTTAATGCCTCTGCCTGATCTTCCCCTCTCTCCACCCACCACCCTTTTTTTTCCCTCACTATTTGGTCCTTGTTGTTCCTCCTTTCTCTTATGTATCTCAAGAAATCCTTTTCTCCATTTTTAATACCCTGTGCCAGCCTCAGCTCCCTGGAAGCCTTGGCTGCTCTGACTAGTTTGGTGGCCTCTCTGGATTTCTTCATGTACATCTCCTTGTCTCCCCCCCCCCGACTTTTTGAACCTCTGGAATGCCTCTCTCTTGGCCCTCACCCCCTCCCTGATCTCCTGAGTCATCCAACTGGGCTTCTTTGCCCTCCCTTTCTTGCTCTGTGTTCTAGTTCATGCCCCCGTAGCCTCCACTAGCCCCTTTTTTATGACATCCCATTTCTGACTTGTGTCCCAGTCTGGCTGAATCCCCTCTAAGTGCCCCGTCAGAATTTCCCCCATGTAAAAGTATTATTTCACAGAGAGGGTAGTGGATGCATGGAACAGCCTTCCTGAGGAAGTTGTGGGGTCTAAAACTGTGGAAGAATTCAAGAATGCATGGGACAGACATAAGGCAATTCTTGTGGGGGGCAGGAAGATAAAGGCTGTTGGTTAACTAGGATCTGCGGCCTATCCTGTAGGTAGGGAAATGGGCAGACTAGATGGGCCTAGTGGTCCTTATCTGCCGTCAAAGTCTATGTTTCTATGTTTTTAAAGTCTGCCCATCTAAAGTCAATCACCTTGGTACCTGTACCCCCAGTTTCCCTCCCCACATTGAGGGTGAACCACACCGAGTGGTGATCACTCCCCGCCAGTGGGTCCTCCACCCCAGGATTCCTTACCATCTGCCCACTGGACAGTACAAGGTCCAGAGTATTTCCTATCCGAGCTGGCCAGTGAACCAACTGCATCAAGAAACAGTCCTGAAATGCCTCTAACAGGGCTTTCTCCCTTGCACTTGTGATGGTTAGGGTATTCTAATCCACCCCAGGTAGGCTGAAGTCCCCCACCACCACTGTGTTACCCTTCCTGCAGACCCTTTGGATTTTCTCAGCTAACTCCCTGCCCAGGTCCTCCAGTTGAGCTGGTGGTCTATAAACTACCCCCATCCTCAGTGTCCTGCCTTTTGAGGCCAGAAAATGCATCCATAGGGCCTCTGACCTATCCTGCCCTCCTCCCCCTCATTCTTTGCACACCTTATCCCCTTATGTACATAGATCGCCACCCCTTCCCTCTCCCCTTGGTCCTAACGTTTCTGAATATCCTATACCCTGGGACCATCAACTCCCAGTCCTGGTACTGGGTGGCCCACATTTCCGTGATGGCCGCAATGTCCGCCCTCCCCTCTGCCAATAGGGCCTGAAACTTAGCTGACTTTGTTTCGAGGCTCCTCTCGCACAGTGAGACTACTTCCAACCCACCCTTCCCTCCTAACCCTTCTCCTCCTCCCCCACCTGTGTCCCTCCCTTTGCCTTCCCCATTAACTAGAGGGGTAAGCTTGTCAGGCCCCCCTCTCCGGGACCCCTGTCTACCAGCTGACCACTCGCCACCCCACCCTTCTAGTTTAAATTCATCTTTGTTTCTGTGTACTACTGTCTTCTTTGAAATTATCTTTTTTTTTTCCAAGTACTATACATGGACAGATATTTGTTTTACATGTTTCTAATATGCTTTTATAGAAAATGGTTCTACCTAATCTATATGACCATGTATAGATAGGTTGTTCTTTACTGGTAAGTAGGGATTCCATGTCTTTTTTTTCATTTACACATGCAGATCTGTTATTTAGCAGTAATAAAAAAAAATGTTTTGTTTTTTTATACAGGCATACATTGGCACAGTGACACCACTAGGGCTACCGAGTCCTATTTACTAGCAGGTCTTCCTTTAAGTTACGGTACTAATGTTCACATACAATATTTAATGTGTTCACAATTTTTTAGATTAGAGATGTTTAAACAGTGCATGCTTATATACTGTCTAACAATATTGACGTATGTACATATAGTTACAGACAGCAACAGGTTTACCCAGTGCTAGCATTTAAAATGTAATTGCAGTGTGTCTGTATTCCATCAAGGGCTTGCGTGCGCACGCACACACACACACACAAACACACACACACACCCTCACATTAGAAATCTTCAGTTTTTCCTGACTTCAGCATTGGATGATTTTATGAACCTTGTATATAGGCATACGTTGGTACAGTGACACTGTTAGGGCTACAGAGTCCTATTTACTGCTGGTCTTGCATTAGGTAACAGTTTGTATATTCACATATCATATTTTATATATACACAAAGTTCTAGAGCGAACATGTTTAAACACTGCTAGCGTGTATATTCACTTATAATATTGACATATGTACACACAGTTACAAACTGTAACAGGTTTACACAGTGCCAGCATTTGATATGTATTGCAGCATGTCTCTAGTCCCCTTCCTGGCCATTAGGCCTCCGGCACTACAACACTGGGTCATTATGACGCCAAATGCTGGATTCACTGGACCCTCCGAGGTCTGCCCCTCACGGAGTTAGTATCCTTAGAGGGGGGCAGGGGCAGTCTCTGCAAAATGAGGACAGTGACTTTCCCACTTGGAGCTGTAATGACCAGGCACACTGCCGCCAGCGCTCTGAAGTGGTGGAACCCTCTATTCCATCTAGGGCTTGCATGCGCACGCACACACAATACCTACGGTTTCTCTAGCCTTCAACATTATGCTGTATGAACCTTGTACAGCTGCATGACCTTCATACTGTTACATCTCCGATTATCTTGAGTAGTGCATCCCAGCTAATGACTTCTCTATAACTGGGGCATTCATGTGTAGAATGAAACTAAGTTTTTGGTTTTTTTTTTCCCAGGCTTGGCAATACCTTTCTCATTAATCTGTCACATTCATGTAAAAAATGTATAAGCTCTGGTATTTTTAAAGTTTGCTCTTTTTAAGTAACCTGCCATTTTCTTTCTGAAGAAGGACCTGTAGGTTTGAAAGCCTAAAGTTTTTTTTGGAAAATCTTTGTTGGTCCAATAAAAGGTATCAAATCATGTATTTTGTGAATTTTAATGTACTAGGACCAATACAGCTACAGACACATTTTTGACATATATAAAATGGGAAAGATTACATTCAGCTTGAATGAGAAATTGGATCTATTTTCTTCCAGGTGGAACTCATGGGTCTTGAATGTCATGTTTCATGATATCACCTTTATCCCTTAAAGGAACGGTGGCCCCTAAAGCAGGGTATGTCCCTCAGGGGTAGTCTGCGCACAGAAGGAACTCCAGCTAGAAATGGTCCTATTGCGCCTACAGCTCCCATAGACCTTATAAAGATACCTGTCCTTATAACCATATGATGATGATTCCCCCCATCCCCCTCATACCCCGCTACCTTATAAGGAAAGGCAGGAATAATCTACATATTATCCAGGATCTCCACTCCCACTGCTGTTCTGGGAGGTAGGAAACTTCCTTACCACTTGTAAAGCTATAATACATATCATATATCATACACTATTTATGGTGCCTCTATGTGTTATTTTATGTAATGTTTGTGCAAAAAAATTGTCATTAATAAGAAGATCACTTACAAAAAAAGAAATCAAAACGGATGCATATGAATATGTTCACACTACTGTACCTGGTTGTTTTAGTCTCTTTCTCTCCTGCCTTCTCCAGCTGAGTGGCAAGCAGTGTTGGAATGACATTTTATAAGCTTTAGGATCTACGGAGGCTCTGTCTAAAATGAGCACCCTTTCCAATCCAAATATATGTAAATGCCAGTGGTGCATGTGCTTTCCGAGCTCATTTCAGAATGGGAGGGAAGAGCCACTGTATATTCCCTTAAATAATACCAACACTGGTGGCCGATCTTTAACATTACTGACAACTCCGAAGATGGAAGTGTCTTAAGTGATCAGAATTACTACTGTTATGCACGTTTAGCAATGTTTCCACTGTTTAGACAGTTGATTTAATCCATAAAGGTAATATGCTAACACTTCTGATAATTATGGTAACCCAACACAGTCAACATTCAACATTGCTGTAGGGTAGTACACTGGTACCACCTCTACTGCTCCAATTTATATTCCATTCAACATATTGAACACTGTATCTCCAAGGGGCTTAGGCCTTGCCCAGGAATCCTTTATGTTCACTATTCAGATATGTGCTAACTTTATCTTCAATAATATATAAATAAAAAAAATACTGTATTTGTTATCCTTATCCCCCATATATTTAGGTGGCTGTCTATGTCTATCTTTCAGTCACTTGATTTTTCGGATATAGTACCATCTGAAGGGCATATTTCTGATCAGGGTCATTTGACAGAGATTTTAAATGCAATGACTTCACTAAAATTTATAGATCTTAATACTGAATTCTGTAACAAGAACAAAATTGGCTTGAAGAATTTAAATTGTGTAGTGCAGTGCAGATTCTTTTTTTTTGTTTTGCTATGTAATAAATCTGAAACTGAAAAACAGGGCTTTGTTTTGTAACTAATTAATTATTTCTACAGAGTGACAAATGTCACTCTTTAATAGCCATGAATGATTGCAAGGACACATGGAAGCACTATGGTGCCAGACTTGTTAAGAGAAGTAAACAGCCTAGCAATCAGAATCCACGTGCTTTTTGGCCAGCTGTCACCTGGCATATCCTGTCCCTTGCAAGCTGTGCTAAGTTTAGTTAATCAGAATAAATTACAATGGAATCTATAAAACCTTGTCTTTTAAAAAATACTTTTTTCTCCATATAGGTGTTTGTTCTCCTGAGCTACCCCGGCTGCCCCCCACTGACCAACCCCAACCCCATCACCTAGCTTCTCCAGACTTACCTTCCTGCTGTCATCCAAGTGGTACAGTAATCTGGGTAAGAAACTGGTTAGCGGACAGGACTCAGAGGGTAGTGGTAAACAGAGTTTGCTCCAAGGAAGGGAGTGTGACCAGTGGGGTACCTCAGGGATCAGTGTTAGGATCGGTCCTCTTCAATGTCTTTAGATGTAACATAGTGAAGGAACTGGAAGGGAAGGTCTGCCTCTTTGTGGATAACGCCAAGATCTGCAACAGAGTGGACACTTGGGGAGGGGGGAAGAAGATGGACACAGATTTGAAAAGACTGGAAGAGTGGGTCAAGGGTATGGCAGATAGGATTTAATGCAAAAACGTGTCAAATACTGTACTTGGGCCATAGAAACCCAGGAGTGGAGTACAAGTCAAGTGGGGTCTGCAGCAAAAAAAAAATGAAGGTTAAACAAAATAATGGGTAGACTGGGTAGGCCCAGCATCCCTTATTTGACATCACATTCTGTGTTTCTATTCTGTGCCATAGGACTGTGGGGTGTACCTGGTTGCTGGTGTGGGGCCTGCAACTGGTCAGTCGTCATCCTGCAGCCACATGTGTTTTCCACTGATTTTCTCTCTGGGCCCACAGGACATGCAATAGGCGCGATGTGCGAGTTCTGCCTCTGTGAAGACGCCCCCGGCACTCTGAATGTGGAATTCTTCCCTCTACGTGTGGCTCACACGCACTGCCACCTGGACACCTCCAGGTGGCAGTCAAGCAGCAAACCACAACAACCCCCATTCTCCAAGGGAGAAGAGCAGTCTTATGGCTGCTCAATCCTCCTTCCCTCCCAGGCCAGCCCCCAAGCAACTTGCATCTGTTTCCAAACCTGGGTTGCCGATGTGGCAGGAGGTGAGGCGTACAGCGCCTCAGACCTCCATGCCACTGGGCTGGCTAAAAATACTTTTTAAGGCATGCCATCTGGTCCAACAATTTGGAAAATAATTTCATATTTTGAATCATTAAAGGAATACTTTATTCAAGGAATACAATACAAAACTGACAGTACAAGCATTATTACCTATGGGGCGTTTTAGAGCTTCATTAGCTTGTTTATATGACAAGCATTGTAACTGTTCAAATGCCAACATTTTAACTACTTGCTGATGATTATCCTAATATTATTTTATATTAGTATGTGTTGTTGTATATTTGTGTAAAATTGTATGTCATGTAGTGTCATAGTTTTGTACCATGATTGGACACATTTGTAAACAAGATTATCTCAAATTGCTATCCAATAAACCTGAACTGAATCTTGACAATAGGGTTATGCACAGAGCAAGTTCTGGAATGCCAGCAGAAATGCAATCAGGAATAACCAGTTGCTCTTATGCCATATTTGAGTTACAGCAGAACAGACTTCCTGTTACATTTTCTTCCTCATGCAGAGCAAATGTTTCTGGCCACTGCCAAATCCTCCTAATTCTTGATCTCAGCAGGAGTCCCATTCAACTCTTTATGAAATCCCAACTTTTGTACTACAGACGACATACAGTTTCTCTGTAGAATGTTAAGTACTATAAAAAATTTGGATGTTCTAACCTTTGCTTACTACAAAGGTTGTCTGCATGTTGTTAACAGCCTCGAACATTACTACAAAAAGAGCCCTCCAAAGATATTTCGACATCCAACAAGTAAGGGAAAACTTTCATCTGCAATCTACAAATCTGCAATTTAAAAAAAGGATAATTTTATTATTTTCTGAGTTTCCCTAAATAATCTTGTAACATGGGAGAAATGTGAGGACTCCAGGGAAGGACGGTGATAGGTGAAATAGGGTCAGGTGGGGCAAGAGCAACACGGCATTATGGCACGATAATGCCATGCTGCTGTAGAACGTTCATTCCAATAATCCCCGATTGAGAGCGGGAGCGCGCATCGAGAAGTGTATGAGAACTAAAGGGAAATTTTCTCGAGAGTTTGACCAATAGGTGGCGGTAGGAACACGAATCAGGCACCAAAAAGGCAAAATGTACTCGATCTGTCGAAAGCGCCACCTATTGGTCGGAAAACCTGTGAGGTTGTCAGGGAAAAGCGGTCTGTGGTGTGGTCCATAGCAGAGTGCAGCACTGGAAATCATGGAGACCAGAGAAGACATGTATTGGAGGCACACAAGAAGTGATTTATAGCAAGGTAGGAAAGCCACTGATATGATAGTGGGCACATGACACTACGAAAGCAAAATTAGTAGGGTAGGAAAGAGACAAATGCAAAAATGGCAATGAAATGTAAGAAGCACCACCTATTGGTCGGAACAGTGACTGCCTTGCGACAGACTCCGCTCACACAACTGCTGTACACTAATTGAGAAACTAAGCGATGCAGCATAAAGAATCTCCCCAGAAGTCACCACGGCACAAATCTGAGCTGTAAACGGACGGGCAGCAACATAGGAGCCGATAAGAAGTACGATATTTCTAGCTGCAATCACTGTGTACTGTAGGTGCTAGAATGTAAACGGCAGTTGTAAGTCTGGACAAATCAGTACACACCACAGTACTGCATGTGGGCTGTACAATGTGCACGCGCATAACTGTAGTTAGTCAGACCATACAAAGTAAGACAGGTAAAGCAAGAAACTAGAAAGCAAGTAAGTAGTTGAGCTCGTGTGTCATTCGCACCAAAGAAGTCAGCATGTAACCAATATTTGCCTTGCACTGAAGGTGGCATCTAATGGTGAGTTAATGCATGGTTGGTCGTTGTAGGCACTCGGCCTGCAGCCCTGAGCCCCAATGGCCCCAACCATGCATTAACTCCCCATTAGATGCCACCTTCATCGTGGATTAATGCTTACATACATAGTACCACTGGTCTGACCTACTCCTGTTGCAAATGTCAACAATCAGACATCTGTTAGCAGACAAAAGTACGGTTTTAACTGACAAATGCAGTACATCTTGAAAAGACCCTATTTTCAAAAGCATTGTAGTTTAACTGCACACATGGAAGCTTAAAGGTACAAACTTACAGCAAACTCAGTTTATCAATTGTCTATGTAATTTTATATTGTCCAAGTCATATATTATTTAAGCGTTTTATGGCTGACATTGGCAGAATGTGGAATTGGAATAAGTCTTTGAGGAGGGGGATTCCAAAACCAGTAGGATATGTTCAAAAGAAACTCCTTATACAAATATTTACTGTGGCTTGAAAGAGATTACCATCATTATAAATGAAGTGTGTCCTCACAGAGTTATAATGAACGCAAAAAAGTAAGAAAAAAAAGTATCACTGGGGGATAAGGAACAGAAACAGAACAAATAGACTGTGAAAAACAAACCAATAAAAACTAAAAAAAAAACAGTTCAGACATCTTTATGACTGGGTGATATGCTGCACTTTTTTTTTTTTTAAACTCTTTACACTGCAGTTCAAGAACTGTGTACATTTTTAGATTAAGAAGTTTAAACAGATTTCTCGGTTTCCTGAAAAAAAAAATCACAACTGGTATCAGCAGAACTCCACTGCCAAAAAAAATCCTCCAAGATGTGAAATTCCACACCTTCCATTTTTTTTTCACTCCTGAAAACATCTGCATTAAGACAGGATCGTTCCCTCTAAAACTTCATCTGTTCCAAGTTGCTTATATACCTCATCTACTGTACAGTCATAATCCTCTGCTTAGAATGTCATAGCCTGTTGAAATGATTCTAATGTCACAAGCAGAAGATTAATAAGACATCAGGACAGGCATAAGCTGCAGGGGCAGACAGTCTTAGGGAAAATAATACTGTTTTCATACAAATGTGTTTAGTAATGAGCAATGCAGGGTTTTAAATAATTGATTAGCAGTTTTTTCTTGGGACAATTCTAACTGTACAGAAAATATTTATATAGGTTTTCTAGAAGTGTTTTGTTTGTTAAACACAGCGAGGCAAGTGCTATGCATTTTCACAGTGTTTTAGCACTTTTATGAGCAAAATGCTGATCAATTTTTGGAGTTAAATAAAACCCTGCAATGGAATGTCTTAAAATTCAGTTTAGAACTGAGAAAGAACTAAGTGCCCCAGCTGGGGATTTGAACCCACGTCTAGCTGGAATAGGGTCCCCCTGCCTTACCAGCTGTGCTACCAAGACAAGTGGAAATCTCGGGATCCCAAAGGCACTCATCCTCCTTCAATGCAGACCCTGGGGCCACAAAAAATAGAACACATTTTTTTATTTACAAGGAGTGAGGTGTGCATATTTAAACCCAGGCCTGCTCAGATTCCCCACTTGTCACTGGCTACAATCTGTAAATTATAATGTGATTCCCCCCTTCCAGAATCTTTACCATTTTGCCAAAATTTTGAGGAGTCATTTTTATACTCTTTCACATTGAGGCAATAGTTTGATTTAGCTGACCTTACTAGTCTGGTGCAAAGATTTCATTTTTTGACTAAATATTGCCCACTCTGGTGCAGCTTTAGTAATCCTTGTTTTGGCCCAATACAGGACTCTGTCATGTAAGGCTGACAGGAATGTGAGAACCAGGAGCAAAACCTCCTTTTTACTCTCATCTGTCTAAGAGAGACGCTCTAAATGACAAGATTAGTAGTTAAGTGGTATAATCTGTGTGCACTGAAAGCTGCCAGAACAAAACACATTTATCAAAACGCTAACTCTTTTAATGTTTGAATTTAGCAGGGTTCTAGGCATTTTTAGGTCTCTAACATAGGTGACAACATTATGATCACTAATATCATTGTCAAAGACAGCAGTATTGGCAGTTTTTGGGGGAAGGGACTCTGGTTTAACATCTCATTTTAAGGATGGCACTTCAACAGTGCATCACCCCCCTAGTGCTGCACTACAGTGTCAGTATTAGGTACAGTATTAGACCAAGTTCCTGGAGTGGGTCTAGAACCCACAACCTTCCAATGTTCCAGCCTCAGAATCAACCATACAACCTACTGAGCAACTGACACTGTTTAATATGGAGCATGTTTAGGTAGTACACATATGTCCTAAATTCCAGCATTCCATTTCTTTTTTTTAAATAATTTTATTTATTGGTTTTGTACACAGAAACTTACGGCACAAATATACATAAGAGGTTAACCAAGTACATTGTTATACATAAACATTCACTTATAAAGTATTAATGTAGGACACCCCCTCCAGTGTTACATCATGAGGGGAATTACCCAACTATTTACCTGTTAAGAAAGATAAATCCATAACACTGAGCATGTAGCCAGGAAGGCCAAAGGGGAAACATTCCAAGGATAGTATCAAACCTGTTTACCCTGTTACCATAATAGGCTATTGTCTAAGCGATTCACCCAATAATATACAGATATCTTCTACAGGAAGGTATATTTCTCCAAGCTCCCCAAAGAAAAAACAGAAATGATGTTCTAAACAAGTAACAAAAAAACTCAATCATGCATCCCAGTTCAAGTTAAAGTGAAGTAACATTACATGCAACTACTATGAAAGTGTAATAGCTGTCCACATGGTAGCAGAACTACAGTCCTTATTTTACAAATGAGAGGACTTGCCACTGTATTCACCATATTTTAACATTTAAATGCTTGCTGATCAGTCAACATGTCCCCAACAGAAATCAGTATAAAGAACTTACATTGTAATCGTAACTAGGTCCATAAAAATCTCACATTCCAGAAATGAACAGGGGATCGTGTAGCCAAGTGAACATTACCAGGGTTGCCAGCACGCTAGTCCGCATCCGAAGAGGAGCCTTCATCACCTGCTGCCGCCTCCACTTCTATACGTGCAAGCAGCTTCTCCATCTCCCGGCATCATTAAACAAATACTGTCGGCCTCCCCACACAATCCGGATCTTGGTCGGGAGCAACAACTGGTGGGGATCTTTAGCAGACGAAGCCGACCTCTGAGGCCATCAAAGGCCTTACGTCTTAGGTTCGTACTATAAGACAGATCCGGAAACATCGACAGAGAATCCTCTCCATACTTGAGGGCTCGGCGACATCTGGTGATCATCAGAGCTCCATCCCAGTCCCCAGTGCCAGTGCAGATACTCAGGAAGGTCTGAGGAGCTGTAGAATCAGCCAAGGCATGTCGAGGAGTGATACTGTAGGACTTCTCAATACATAGCAGGGGGGGGGGTTCAGTTTCTTCCAAGTCCAAGATGGCAGCAGGGATCTAGCAAAGTACAGAGGGTCATCTCCCTCAACCCCCTCCGACAGCCCAAGAATTCTTAAATTGCGTTCCCTGGCTTGGTTTTCTACTGTTTCCAAGCGCTGATGGAGGAGAGTATTTTCTTTTACCAGCTTGGCTGTCGCATCCACTGACCTGAGCGCTGAGGCTTCGGCTCTGTGTACAGTAGCCTCAAACTGTTCCATCCTTGTTTCTAGTGTGGTCAGTCTGGGGGTAAGACTGTCAAACTTTTTATTAAGATCTTGTACAGTTTTCACCAGTTGGTGTAGAGTGGACTGGATAGTAGTGAGTCCACACATGGCCGACCAGCAGAGCTTCAGATATCAGCCCTCAGAGAGCTGTCAAGCTCTGTGACCCCGGAGAATCACTGCCAGCTGTGGGTCCACACACAGCCAACCAGCAGAGCTCCAGATTTCAGCCCTCAGAGGGATCTTGTACAGTTTTCACCAGTTGGTGTAGAGTGGACTGGATAGTAGTGAGTCCACACACAGCCGACCAGCAGAGCTTCAGATTTCAGCCCTCAGAAGGCTCTCAAGCTCCATGGCCCCGGAGAATCGCTGACGGACGTGGGTCCACACACAACCAACCAGCAGAGCTTCAGATTTCATCCCTCAGACAGATCTTGTATAGTTTTCACCAGTTAGTGTAGAGTGAACTGGATAGTAGTGAGTCCATACACAGCCGACTAGCAGAGTTTCAGATTTCAACCCTCAGAGGGCTCTCAAGTTCTGTGGCCCCAGAGAATTGTTGCCGACCGTGGGTCCACACACAGCCGACCAGCAGAGCTTCAGATTTCAGCCCTCAGAGAGCTCTCAAGCTCCACGGCCCCAGAGAACTGTTGCTGACCGTGGGTCCACACACAGCCGACCAGCAGAGCTTCAGGTACGAGATATTTTCCCTTCCTAGCACTGGACCACCCACGGATTGAAAGCCGCATTTGCGATTGGGCTCTTCCCTGGCTGCTTCTCGGACCCCACTGGCTGTCTCAACTACTTCACTGGCCTAATTGGGGCTTGCTAGGAGCACAGGACTGAGCTAGCATTTTTGACTTTTTAAATCTGTTGCTCGGCAGCAACGCTAGACAAGCTGATTTTGCTGGATTTAGAAAAAAACAAAAAACCTCTTGCCATTTTCAGCTTTTCTAGCTGCTACTAATTGCAATTTTACAATAGCTTGAACTACGTAGTTGTACCTAGAATCTGTTTCATCATTAAATTGATAAGACCTACCTGTTGGGACTACTGGTAGCCTAGTGCCTGGAAATTAAAACTGTATTATGGCAAAGGAGGGCAGTGATCTGTAAGCATTTCATACTGTTAGTGCATAATATGTAGTGCTGAATGAGCTAATTTAGGAATTTATATTGTTTATTCTCCTAGCAGCAGACTTAGAAACTTTATTGTGTCCCCTGCCATCTTAAATTTGGTAGTGCATACTGTCTAATGTTTGAAAGGGCAAAATTAGGAATATTTATTGATTCTACTAGCGGCAGACCTGTATTTGCTACTGTGTCCCTGACTTAGTTGCTTCCCCGTCTACTCTCTGGCCCCTGCCACTTCCCCAGCTTCTGCCTTAATCTGCTAAGAGTCCCCCACTGAAACGTCATCAGCACCCTCCCCCACACCATCTTTAGCGCTCAGAGATCCTTTGCAACTGTCTCACTTCTCCTCCTCCTCTCCCCCCCTCCGCAGTTTGTGGATTCGGTTGGCGCCGTTCCACCAGCCTCTTCTAACCTATTATTGCTGCCTGAACTACTCTGTCTCAACCCCTCCCAAACTCCTTTGTTCTCATAGTCTGCGCCCGCCCATGCTGATACCCCTGTGTGCCTGCCCCTATTATATTAAATGGAGTCCCTCTTGCTTTCTCCTGCAGATTTCATCCCTCATAGCGCTCTCAAGCTCCACGGCCCTGGAGAATTGCTGCCGGCCGTGGGTCCACACACAGTCGACCAGCAGAGCTTCAGGCCAGAGATATTTTCCCTTCCTAGCCCTGGACCACCCACGGATTGAAAGCCGCGTTTCCGACTGGGCTTTTCCCTGGCTGCTTCCTGGACCCCACTGGCTGCCTCAACTATTTCACAGGCCTAATTGGGGTTTGCTGGGTGCACGGGACTGAGCTAGCATTTTAGACTTTTTAAATCTGTTGCTCGGCGGCAACGCTAGACAAGCTGATTTTGCCGGCTTTAGAAAAACCAAAAAACCTCTTGCCATTTTCAGCTTTTCTAGCTGCTACTAACTGCAATTTTTCGGCACCCCCACCCTCCCCTTCCTCCTACCTTAATTAAATGCTCTTACTGGGGAGCCTGCCAATCCTCCACCCCTTCCCACTGGACCACATCTCTGGGGCTACCTCCCTCCTTAAAGGGACTCTGCTGCTCTGTCCTGGTACTCATTCCTCACAGGGTTTCTGCACCACTGTCTTGGCAGCTCCTTTACAGCCTGTGCCCTTGCTCTGTGCAGTCCCCCAGTCTGATAGCTGCACTAACAGCCATTATCATTTACGGTTGTATCCAGCTTCTAAGTAACAGCTTTAAAGGAAAAATGAGTGATCCGCCTCAACAGGACCCACCTGGGCAGTATGTTTTGCCAAAGATCGTTACTGCAAAATGTTCTACCCACACAAGGAGCACTGACTCCCTCCTGCGCTCCACTCTTTCCCCAGCTCAGACCTTCTATCTACATTCGTATAGCACTCCTCCTTACAGTTAGAGTGGCGCTCTATGCCCTGTCTCTCTGCCACCACCTCACCGCCCCTAGCAACACTTCCCACAAAGCTTCAAGTACCAAACATCAAACCAAAGCCGCCTTAAAAACAATTATACACTGTCTCAGGAAGTTGCTAGTACTTCTCCTACTCTGCTCAGGGAATGTTGAACTTAACCCTGGCCCACCCCTCCTGCTTGAAGCCCCATCGGACCTATCGCAAGTTAAGGGCCTTCGTTTCCTGCACATGAATGTTTGCAGCTTACCAAAAAATCTGACTTAGTCCAGGCTTGGGTACTACATACAGTACCTGACATAGTTATGATTTCAGAGACATGGCTCTCGAGCCATATCCCTGACAAAACGGTCAATATACATGGATATAACCTGTTCAGATGTGACAGCCCAGCTAGGGGAGGTGGAGTCGCTATCTATGCCAAGATTAAATACCACGTCTCAGACATTGTTCGGACCTCCCTACCTAAGGAATTCGAAAGTCTTGCCCTTAAGTTAACCATTTCACCTGAAGTAACCCTCTTAATATCGGCCTGTTATAGGCCACCCTCTGCAACGCTGGGCATTCTAGAACACCTACACGCCATACTGGATAAGGTGAACCTAGAAAGCATAATAATGGGAGATTTCAATCTGAAATGGAATGATGCCTGCGCTAACAAGATTAAAGAATTCTGCGATGTACATGGGTTAACCCAGATGACTCCGGAGAACACCCGACCAAACAAGAAAAACCCCAGCCACAGTACCCTACTGGATCTTATGCTTGTCAGTAAGCCTCACAGCATCACCCATACAGGAGTTTTTTTTACAGTGGCTTCAGTGATCACTGTGCCATTGCCTGTATTCACCGGTCCCATAACAGGCTTTCTACTTCTACCGTCAAGCTAAAGAGAGGCCTAAAAATCTTCTGCCAGATCGCCTTCCTGACAGACCTTGGTAACATCAACTGGCAGAATTTCTATCTGGCCCCCTCTGTTACAGAGGCTTTCAATATTTTCCAAAACCTACTAGTGGGACTGATAAATAAACATGCTCCACTTAGGAGGATCAAAACAAGGAAAAGGTCCCCTGACTGGCTCACGCCTACCTTGAAGAAAGCCCTTGGGGACAAGGATGTACTGTGGAAAAGAGCCAGGAAAACAAAGTTAGAAGCCAACTGGCTTGCCTTTCGGCTGGCTAGGAATGCCTGCACTGAGTTAATAAGGGCAGACAAATCACGTTATTTCCTGACCGCCCTTGAAGAAAATAAAAATTGTTCTTCCAATTTTTGGAACATTCTTAAAGAGGTTGAAGGTCACTCGCCAGCCTCCCCCCTGCCCGCTAGAATAGTGGCAGGTAACATTTCTTGCACGACCAGAGCTGACATTCTTGAACAACTCAACAATCATTTTGCTACAGCAGGCCTTGCTTTCGATGATTCGCCCCACAGCAAGCTAAATGTCCGCTGCAATGCCACTGATGGCTTATCCTCTGACACTGCCACTAACCCGGGACACTCCTCCTTCTGCTTTCAACCAGTTACATTCAAACAGGTGGAGGACCTTCTAATATCTATTGGACACAAAAAAGTGTGGCAGTGCTGAGCTTACAGAACCATTTTTCTTGAAAACAGGCTTTTACCATCTGACTGCCCAAATCACCCACCTATTTAACAGTTCCCTGATTCAGGGTGAATTACCTCCTCTTTGGAAAACAGCACACGTCATTACCCTTTTCAAGTATGGAGATCCAGCTGACTTGAACAACTACTATCCTATTTCGCTGCTTCCTACCCTGTTAAAAATCCTGGAGAAAATTGTCAATTACCAACTTAGGGATCATCTAGAATCCGAGAACCTCCTGAACCCGGCCCAATCAGGTTTTAGGCCCAAGCACAGCACTATAACTGCCCTCACCAAAGTCTCCAATGACGGGCAAAATGCTATGGATACAAAAAAAACACATCTATGCCCTCTTTCTGGACCTTAGTAAGGCCTTTGATACCATGGATCATAGCCTTCTGCTTAACGTCCTGAACAGCTTCGGCCTAGACAATACTGCCCTAAAGTGGTTTGAATGTTATCTCTCCAACAGACTGCAACAGATTAAAGCTCAAGGGGAACTGTCTCCAATCAAAACCCTTCCTCGGGATGTGCCACAAGGCTCCATCCTGGGCCCCATCCTATTCGCTTTATACATAAACCATATCGACTCTCACATACGCTCAGGCTACATACATCTATTCGCTGATGATAGGGTTCTCTACACTATTAACTCATCCCTGGACATTGCTTACAATGAGCTACAACATGACTTTGTTACCTTCCAACACAATTTACTAAAGCACAAGCTACTGCTTAACACAAAAAAACCCAAGGCAATGATCTTATCTCCACTTGTCGCTCATACCCAGGGGCCACCATCGAACCACCTGATTTACACCCTATCAGGCGAACCTCTGGAAATAGTGGATAAGTTTAAGTACCTGGGTGTCTGGTTGGATAACCAGCTTAATTTTGTAGTACATCTGAATGAGCTATCAAAAAAGCTAAGACAACGTCTAGGCATCTTTTTTCACATAAGACACCTCCTCACATTAGAAGCCATACATACATAGATACATAGACAGTGTCGGCAGATAAGGGCCTATGGTCCACCCAGTCTGCCCATTTGAGCTTGTAAGTTCAGTTTGTTTTCCTAGAAGTCTGTTGCCCCTTACCCCTAACCTCAAGAATTCCTTTATGTCTATCCCATGCATTCTTAAATCCCGTGATTGTTTCAGCCCCCACCACTTCTCTGGCAGGGTGTTCCACTTGTCCACCACCCGTCTCTGTGAAGAAATTCTTCTTATGTTTCCTCTGAATCGCCTCCCTCCAACTTCATCCCATGCCCCTAGTCCTGGAACATCTTTTTCGCTTAAAATAGTGTTTTCCTTCACCCTGTTCCTCCCTGTAAGATACTTGTATGTCTCTATCATATCCCCTCTCCCTCCCTCTCCTCCAGGGAGTACATGTTCAGTTCCTTCAACCTGTCTTCATAGGACTTGTGATGCAATCCATGCACCATATTTGTTGCCCTCCTCTGAACCTTCTCTACCCTGTCTATGTCCTTACGTGAGGTATGGTCTCCAGAACCGCACACTGTACTCCAGGTGGGGCCTCACTAGTGTCTTGTATAGCGGAATTATGACCTCCTTTTCCTGCTGGTGATGCCCTGCCATACATCCCAGCATCCTATTTGCTTTACCTGCTGCCTTGTCACACTGTTTCCTACCTTGGAGGTCATCAGAGATGATAACCCCAAGATCCCTTTCCTGCTTGGCATGCTATATCCTCACCCCCAACTGATATATTGTGCCAGGGTTTTTGTGCCCCATATGCATTATCTTGCACTTCTTTGCATTGAATTTCAACTGCCAAACCCCTGACCATTCTTCAAGTTTCTGCAGGTCACTTCTCATTCTGTCTACACCCTCTGGTGTGTCTACTCTGTTACAGAGCTTTGTGTCATCAGCGAACAGTGAAATTCTGCCTTCTAGGTCCTGCGCCACGTCACTGATGAAGATGTTGAATAGGACCGGTCCCAGCACTGATCCCTGTGGTACCCCACTGGTCACTCTTCCCTCTGTGGAGTGACAGCCATTTACCACCACCCTCTGTGTCCTGCCACCCAGCCAGTTACCTACCCACCACACTACTGTCCTGCCCACACCCATATTCCCCAGTTTGTGTAACAGACACTGGTCCTTACAACTTTTATTCCTCTGCTCGATTATGCAGACACTCTTTACAGCCACTGTTCAAATCAGGCATTATGTAAATTAGACACCCTCTATCACCATGCCTTGCAGTTTATTCTGGATATGCCCAGTCGTACCCACCACTGGTTGCTCTACCAAAAGCTTGCCTGGCCATCTCTTACATTGAGGAGGCAAAAAAATGCCCTCCTGTGGCTCTACAGGGCCTTAACCGATAAGCTACCAGGTAATAGTGCTGCTCTCTTTGTACGCATAACAGGAGCGTATGGCCTAAGAAGCACATCCCTTGTATCCTTCAAGGTGCCAAGAATAAGGTCCCAGTATGGTAAGGCTTCTATCAATTTCTCCTTACCTTCCCTTTGGAACAACATGCAAAAGACACTAAGGTTCTGATCCCCGCTGGGTCCCCATACCTTTAAGTTGTCTATCACACGCATCCTGAAGGTCATATGTACCTGCCACAGGTGATTCTCCTACTGGCCTCCCTGCCCTGCTCTCCATTTACGTAGCACTTACTTACAACTCCAGCACTTCTCTGCACATCTCCCTCTGTATACTCTTCTCACCCCCTGGCCTTACTATATTCGTGTCATCTCTCCCTCTAGTGTTGACATCCTCCTCCTCCTCCTGAACCCCCCCCCCCAATCCTTCCCCATAAAGGGTCAACCCTCCTGGTTGGTCCGTTCATACCTTCTTGTTCTATTGTTATTATAATCTTTTTATCGCACCCTGTTATTTCTATTGCTTTGTTTAGTATTCACCCCAGATGCTGGTGTACCCTTAATTTAATTTGTTAATCTGCACACTCTGTATTATCCGAAGTTGTTGTTGCTATTTTTTTATTGTATGTACCAGCCTGCACTAAGTGTCCAATTGTATCATTCCTTGTTCTGTTCCCTTCTGCCAGGACCATCTTGAAAATGAGCTTGCTCAATGATGAATCTACCTGGTTAAATAAAGTTTTGATTGATTGAGTAATGCTGCCTCCGTTGGTTCAGGAGCAGAATCAGCAGTAGCACCTCGTTGCCCAGGCCTCTCCTTCAGAGCCAGTCTTTTGGGAGTGAAGAAGTCGCCCACAGCCACAACGGTCCCCTTATTGTTCCCCATTTTAACGTTTTTCCAGTGAGGATCAGGTCTACTATCCTTCAGAGGCTTTGCAATCAAACTTTGGACGGGGGAAAAGTATTATTTTAGTATAAATCTTAGTTTTCTCGAGGAGCTCAAGTTAAATGCTGCTTCCTATTAGGCTGGTCAGCAGCACCACCCCCCCCACACAGGATTCCATTTCTGTAAAATAAACCCCAGCCCGATGTTAGTGTCTGTTGTATTTTTTTGTGTACTGTAATGCATTCTGCATTGCATCTGTATCACGTTTTTACAAGTTGCAAGTGGAAACAGGCATACTGCTCATCTGCTAACAAGTACAAAAAATTAACTGAAATGAAAATGAAGATCAGTGCTAGACTGCTGAAGTAAGCAATTTGGTTTTACACGGTAAGCAAAGAATACATTTTGTTTATAAACACGGATCATAGTAAATAAAAAGAACAACAGTACACCTTCATAACTTCAATAGTTCAAAGGCATCTTTTGCTCTCAACCTCAAATTTGTAGAAACCAGAAACCAAATTTTGGACACTTCCATCTTTTTCTCACTGCATTCATGCAGGAAGGCAGTCTTCCCTAGAAATAAAATGGTAAAGATAGGGGACTGAGTGCTTTGTCGTATACCAAAAGAGGTCAGAGGATATGCTTCCCTAGAAAAATGTAAATTTCTTACCTTCCGGTGATTTAATTTCTCCCAGCTGTGCAGCTGTCATGCCTACCACTAAGTAACTTCATTCCATAGACGTAGCAACCGGTGGGGCGGCCGAAAGAGAGGCAGCCCCCAACTTTTATGTTTGTATGGCAAAAACTAGTTTAGAAAAGCACCCTTTGTACCCCTTATAAGTGCCTTTCTGATCCCCCAGCTTTTACTATCTCTCAGCACCCTTGCTTCATTCGCTGCTGCTGGCTGACAGGAAACAAAAATGCAATATCCTGCATGATATCCTTGGGCAGTTTCCATAGCTCCTCATTTTGAGGATTTCCACAGCAACCTAAATACAATCTAAAGCTGAACTAAATACAGTGAGCCACAACCTTTCCAGAAGAACAGAAACAAAGTACACCCCTTATGAAATCAGACAAGAGTAAGGAAAAGGGAGATAATGGAATAACAGCTGCACAGCTGGGAGAAAAATCAATTTCTGGAAAGTAAGAAATTTTTGTTTCTCCAGCACAAAGGGTGCAGCTGTCACTCCTACGAGTGGAATGTATGTAGCAGTAGTCTCAACAGGTGGGGAAAGTAGTAAGCAGATTAGATACAAACAGAAGAAACAGCAATGTGACTCGACCTGCAGGTTGATCACTCCACAACAGCTTGAAGCATTTTGTGACACAGGGCCACAATGGCAAAAGCAGCTGTGTCCAGTTTATAGTGTCTGGCAAAAGTGTACAGTGAGGACTAGGTGGCAGCCCTGCAAACCTCTGTGTAGGATGTACCCTTCCATTCAACCCAGAAAGGTGCCATCGCTCTAATAGGGTGTGCCTTCATGCCCAGCATGGGAGATTTTCCAGTAGCTCTGTAAGCCTCCATGATACAGTCCATAATCCACCTGGAATTGGACGACTTGGAGGCCTTCTGACCCTTCTTCTGGTGATGGTAGAGCACAAAAGGTTTTTAAGTCTTCTAGTGCTACTCAGTTCTCTGCAAACAGCACTTGACAGCCCTGCCAATGTCCAAAGTATGCTATTGTTTCTCAAAATCCAACAGCTGATAGGGCAGAAGGAAGAGAGCACCAGTTCCTGGTTGAGATGGAACTATGAGTTGACCTTTTTACAAATTCAATAAAGTATGTGGAACCACCTTATCCTGATGAAAAATCAGACAGGGCTTATGTGGCCAGGGCACTGAGTTTACGTATCCTCTTTGCAGATAGCCACTGGGAAGACAACTTTCAATGTTAAATACCACAAAGATAGAGATTGCTGAGGTTCAAATGGAGCATTAGTCAGGGCACTGAGAACCAGGGTAAGATCCCAGGATGGTACCCTCTTCCTGACCCGAGGGCACTGCAGTAGGATGACCTAGAAAAATTGAGCCCCATGAGTGTGCACTACTAATAGATGCACTATCATGGGAAATAAGAAAGCACTGATGGCAGCTGCATGTACTGTGGTGTTGAGTGGTATGGGAAAGTCCCAAGTCAAATCTCATTTGAAGGAAAAACAGCATGGAGACTGCCAGTGTGGGGCAGACATGAGACAATTCCTGGGACCACCTCAGATAGCATTTCCAGCTCCAATGATATGCCCTATTTGTGGACTACTTTCTGGTCTGTGGTAAGGTGTTATTACTTCCATGGATTATCTGCATTGAGCCAAAGTGCCCCTCTCAATTTCCAAACTGCAAGATTCAGGTGCCGATCAGTGGGATGATGTGTGGATCCTTGAGACAGAAAATTCTTCCTGAGAGGTAACATGAGGATTGGAACTATTGAGAGACGAAGAAGAGTGGTGAACCATGGGCATCGTGGTCAGTACGGGACCATAGGACTATAAGGAATCCCTGAGCCCTGTTCCTGATAACCTTATTGGTGACCTGACATGAGATCCAGAAAAACTTCCTGATGCTCTACCCATTCCTCTGGGAAAATGTGGTGCCTGTTGATGAGGTCTGCAGTGGTATTCAAGCTGAAATGGAGAGTAGGTTGTGTTCTGCCCATCCAAGTAAGCAGATGGCTTCTTTCTGTAATGACTTGCTCCAGGCGCCCCCCCCTCCCCATTTAGGCTACATTGAATTGTTTGTCACTGATAACCAAGATGGGTTTTTTGCAAATCAGGGACCCAAATAGAGCCAGGGTCACCCTCATTTCCAACACAGTGATGTGAGACTAACTGTCATGGGCAGACCAACCGTCCCTGCACCACACTGTCCCCAATATCGGCTGCCCAGCCCAGGTGTGGCTGGTGTCTGTAAAGATCTTCAGAGGTTCCACGAGTTGCAGTCAATGTGCTCTGTTGAGGTTCTTGCTCCTGAACCACCACAACAGAGAAGTCCTGATTTCTCTCTGGATGGCCCAGCAATGGAGTGAATCTCCTGTCTTCTGGGATCAATCACTGAGCAGGAAAGACTGAAAAGGACAACAAAGATATAGCCCAGCCCATGGTGCCATCTCTATGTAGGCTATGAGGGCCCCCAACATTTTCACAAAGTTGTGTGCCAACACCTGTGACTTCTTGAGAAAAGAGGTGACTTTCTATCTGAGCCTCTGTTTCCACTCCCCTAACAGTAAGACAACATCCTTCAGAGTGTTGAAATGAGCCTCCAGGTGTTCCAGTCATTGGGAGGGACAGAGGTAACTCATGTTGAAACTGATTATCCATCTGAATGATTGCACCATAGAAATCAACATTTGGAATACCCACTTCACCTCCTGGAAGGAGATGGTTCAGCTTATGATGTTAGAACAATAGTAAAGGAATGCATATCAATTGCCCCAAAGGTGCTTCAGTCAGATAGCAACAATATAACTTAATAAAAAGAAACTGGGCACACACCAAGGCTGGAATTTGAATTTATAAGCTGTACATTTTATAAACAATTACAGCATGTCAGATCACAGTGCTAATGCCCCTACGTAGCGACCCACCCTCATGGGTCTTCATCAGCTTATAAATTCAAATTCCAGTCTTGGTGTTTGCCCAGTTTCCTTTTATTAAGTCATCTTATGATGTTGTCGAAGGTGAGCCACCTCAATGATCAGGACTTCAAAAACACCCTGGGCACAAACGAGAGTCCAAAGGATAGGGCCACGTATGGTAAGTGGTTTCCATTTGTTACAAACCTGAAGAAATGAACCAGTGCGTGCCTGATCAGGATATGGAGGTATTCATTTCTCAGGTCTAAAGAGCACAGGTAATGCCCCAGATGAGACACACCAGTGATTCCATCTTAAAGTGCTTCACGAGAAAAAAATGGCTTAAATACATAAGACTTAAGACAGGGCAAAAGCCACCAAACTTCTTTTTACGCCACCTATGAAATAGGTAGCGTAAATGCCCAAGCAATGTTCCAGTTCTGGGTCCTCTGAATCACCCCAGTGTTAAGGAGGTGTACAAAGGTCACTGCCACCACAACTCTCTTTTCCAGTGATCTTAACAACTAAATTCCACTTCTCCAATCTTGAAGGGGGAATTTAGTGGAATTCTATTAGGTATCCTTTGTAGATGATCTCTGAAACCCCCTTGTCTAGCTGAATAGTAGCCTGTTCTTCTATGAAAAGGGATAGCCTTCCTCCTAGCAGGCATGGAAGATAGGTTGGGGCACTTTCAGGAGGAAGAATGCCTTTAGTTAGATCTACTCCTGCCCTTAATCCAACTGTTGGTTCTTAGCCTCCAGGATTTGAAGCAGAGTCTGGCCCCTGATGATCTTGGCCCATTAAAGGGCTTCCTGGAGTGGGAGTTCCTGAAGTTCTGAAAGGAATGAAAGAAAAAGAAGAAGGTCCCATGTCAGTATGGCCCTGTTCTTTGATCTTCTGGAATGTGTTACATTCTTTGACTGCCTTAAGAAAGGCTTTCCTAAACAGTAGATTGGCATCATAGGTGGTTTTGAAGCAGGAGTCTTTGACTATGTGTCTACTTTCCATCTTTTCAATAACTTATTCCAACTGGGCACTTTCCAACAATTCCCTACTTCATTTTGACAATTACTTTTTCACTCCCTCAAATACCAACCAAGATACCACGTGGATCACATGTTCCCTTCATTCAATAAACCTGCCATAATTCAATTCCATCCTAACTAATCTACTTAGTGAATTTTAAGTTATTGAATGCCCAGAGACCTTTGCTAAATAGTACACTAACATGCTTACCTCTGTTTTGAACAAGCTTACTCCTCCTTGATTACTTAAAGCCTTATCTCATCCACTTAACCCCTGGTTTAACTGCAGACTACTCTCTGAACAGAGGAAGCACAGGCAACTTATAAGTGGAAATGGCTTAAGATCGGCCTAATGGTGTTTTGTGAATCACACTATGAACACTGCAAGAAATGCAATCAACTTCTAATGAGACCAAAAAGAATCATCATGAAGAAATAACTACTTTACAAAGAGGCAATCTGAGGAAACTTTTTCCAACCATGAGCAAACACACTGAGTCTAACAGCACTAAACCGCCCCCTCACTTACCGCTCAGGATTTCCATGATTTCTTCAATGACGAGCTGAAAACTGTCCCTCCGTTTACGTCCTCCCTAACTACAGTTCTCCTGGACTTATATGACATCTGCTGTATTGCTCTTTCACCCTTCAACCATCTTACTGAAGATGATACTCTTGCCATACTGAAAAAACTCCAGTTCAATGTCATCGCCCCGGATCCTGCTCCAACTTAGTTAACTAAAGCTCATTTCTTATTGTAATTCCACTCATCACTGCCTTCATCAACTCCTCCTCATTAACTGGTGTTTATCCTTCCTTTTTCAAGACCACTTCAGTTCTGCCCATTTTAATCAAGCCTTCACTAAATCCAAACATTCTTTCTAACTACCATCCAATCGTCCAACTATTATTTATTTCTAAGGTGTTAAAGAAAACAGTAGCTCATCAGCAAAGGAATTATCTCACTTCAAATCAACTTGTACCTAAATTCCAGCCTGGCCTGCAAATGCACACCGCACAAAAACAGCCCTTTTGCAAGCATCAGCTGATATTCTATTATTGATTGATAAATATCTCCCCACTGTTCTGTTGCTGTTGGACACTGCATCTGTCTTTGACACTGTCAATCATGAGATACTGTTCACTTGCCTGAAATCCATCTTTAGCATCACCAATACTCTCCTGAGCTGGCTTCGCTCTTACCTCACTGGCAGAGCTCAAACCACCAGCTTCAACTACTTCACATCATCACCCAAACCAGTGACAGCTGGCGTTCCGCAAGGCTCCGTTCTGGGACCGCTCTCTTTTGAGCTATACTGTATGTGGCTTCACTGGCAGACATTATTTGAGCTCATGACCTGTCCTACCACAGCTACGCCGATGACACCCAGATCTGTGCTCCAGTTACCAACACTTTACAAGATCCCCCAACTCAGTTGTCCACGTGCCTCGCCAATGCCATATCTTGGATGACAGCTAATGTTCTTCATTTAAATGTTAACAAGTCTGAACTTCCTGTATGTAACATCATAGGTAAAACAAAACATCTTGACCTATCCGACCTAGATATGCATTACAGTTCCACTTCCATTTATCCATCCACAGCAATCTGAAATTTTGGAGTTCTTTTTGACCATCCTCTTCCTTTCGAATCCCATGTCAGCAGCATCATTAGTTCTGCCTTTTGCCACCTATATACCATCGCTAAGATACATTCTTACTTAAGCTCTGGGCTGCTACTTTTGTCCACTGTTTTATCTTGTCTTGATTGAACTACTGCCAGTCCCTATCTGGTCTCACAATGTGGACACTGCCCAGTTTTCAACTTGTCCAAAATGCTGCAGCTCAAATTCTCTCTGGCGTCACGAAGTTTGGTTATGCTTTTCCTCTCCTTGCCAAATTTACTGACTTCCAGTTGGACAGAGAATGGACTATAAAACACTCCTGCTTGTATTTAAATGCAGAAAAGGACTTATTCCTTTATACTTATCAGAACTGCTTCATCACCATCGTCCAACCCATCAACTTTTTTCCTACTGAAGCATATCTCTATAATGTCCCTACCACAAGAGTGACCACTTTTGGCAATCTTGTCTTTTCAGTCTGTGGCCCATGTCTGTCGAATGGTCTACCTCTGGAAATTCCAGCCCAGTGATGATCAAGAACTATTTAAAAGCAAACTTAAAACCTATTTGTTCTGACTAGCTATTAACACACTTTGATCATTATGTATATTGATTCTGTTTGACTGTACAGCGCTTGAAATTTTAAAGGTGTTATTAAAAAAAAAAAATCACATTTATTATTATTATTCTTCCTTGAGCTACAGGGTCTGCCATAATACCATATTGGTCATGATCCTTCTTGCCACTATCTTGGAAGCATCACTGTAGGCATCATAGGCAGTAGCCAACTCTGTTGTTCCAGCCTGCTTCACTATGGCCCTTCTAGATGCACTCCCTTTCCCAAGACAGGAGGCAGCTGCCATAACAGTGATGCCCTTGCATCAGTCCAGTAGACAGCGGGGCTGCATAGGCCCCTGCGATGTTGATCTGTAGAGCATATTTAAGGGATTTGTAGGCCTTCTTAAGGATGCCCTTAAAGAGTTTGTCAGTAGGGTCCTTCAGGATGGCTGCCACCTCCAACAGGAGTAGAGTATCCCTAGCAAGGGAGGAAATTGGGGTGTCCACTTTCAGTGGTTGTTTCAGGCCATCTCTCTTTATGTCTATGGAACTAAGTTGAGAGAGCAGGAGAGTATTTGTCTGTCTAATACCCGAGGAGCTCCTTTCCTTGTCAATGGCCTCCTCAGTAATGACATACAGAGGGAAGGCCACAGTCTTGTCATGTGAGTCAGAAAACATTTGATCCTTGACAACTTGGTGGCCTTGTCTGAGAGCTTGAGGCACTGCACACCTTGCTGGCCAGGTACCACGTACCCTAGATAATGAAAAATCTGGTACTTGGTTCCTCCACCCACAATCCTGAGGAGGACAAGGAGTATGACAGCTCAGCGTCCAACCTTTCTGTGGGTGTGGCAGATAGGGATCTGTGCCGGCACCCCTTGTGAGACCTGAAGCACTTGCATGCACCTGACCAGGAGGCATCCAACCTTAAGCTAGGCGAGCTGTGGGTGTGGCACTACTTGCCCTTGGATTTCCTGGATGAGTTCTTTGGCTGAGCTGGGGGTTCCCTGGAAGGCTGGGGTGAAGGGCAGAAAGGACCTTCAGTAAATCAGCCTGAAAAGTGGATGGATCCTCCCAGAATGTCCTGTTAAGAAAGAAAATGAGATCCAGTCAAACAGTGGGAGTTGGGGATCCCCTTTGTAACAGCTGCCATAGTAACCCTGGAAGAAACTGATCCTGAAGCCAAATCAGTGAAAATAGCAGTGGTGGGGGCCACCCTACAGGCTCCTTGGTGAGGAATCCACAAACGGTATGGTTGCAGCCCCCAAAATGATAAATCAGACTCACCAGTCAGTTGCAGACCGTGATTCCCATGCAAGGGCAAAATATTTTCTTCACCAATGGTGCAGGGGGAACTGCATGGTATACTCACAATTTTGGCGCCATTTGTGTCCTTGCCTCAGTTACTATCTGCTCCAGGTGGGATTCCTGCTCCCCTTCTGAGCCACTTTGAGACCTGCCGCCACTGCAGGGCAGGCATCATTGGAAAGGAGATGCATCTCCCTGGCACAGCCCCAGCAGAAGGCCCCCAACACTGACTGTACCAATCTCTGAGGGCAACTGATGCAGTATCTGCCTTTTGCCATGTTGAGGAATAGCTGGGATTTCATCATACTCACAGATTTCCTCAACACTACTGTGTGCCTCAGCTCCGAAGGGGATTTGTAGTGTCTGATCCCGCAAGTAGCAGTGAAGTGGGTGTGTTACAGAAGTGAGGTATGCTTAACCTAGGGATGGTAGGGAGCTTGGTGCGTAACAGCAACGAGGTATGATGGTCATGTCACCGACAAGGAGTCGGAACTGCTGCAGATGTCAGCTGCTCTGGTGCTTCATGTGAAACGAAGTGTGGCAGCTGTGAGATGACTGATGCTGTGAGTGGTGGGGAGCTGGCTGTGTTACAACAATGAGGCGTTCTTATCCTGGTGGTGACTTGGAGGTGGAAGTGTTGCAGTGGTACGCTAATCCCAGCTCACACTGCTCTCAAATGACTACTGTTAATAATGCCAAACTGTGTCACTGACTACAAGCATTATGTGTTATGACAATCTCTCCATATATGTATATCCCTCTCGGTATAAATAAGTAGTGATAATGTATGTGGTTTTGGTTGGAAATAATGTATCATATCAACCATGCTTCACAAGCCACCCCCCTAACCCAGACCACATAAACACACGTTCACAGCATTTACATGTTTATGAGACAGCATAACTATTATGTGCATTCAAAACTAAAACTGATGAAAGGGAACTAACAACTTCACATACTCCGAAAGCACATAGCTTTTAGGCACTGTATGTGTTTGACGGTGGAAAACTGTATCATACAGTAACATACCTACCACAGTGCTAAAACAGCACCACCACCAACAGCAAACACACTTCACAGCACTGACAGACAGGCTTAGGAGACAGCATGACTTTTCCGTGCAGCTTTATATACAGCCCAAAATAAATCTGATGACAAAGCACTAAACAATGGAACATATTTATAAAGCTCAGGGTAGTAATTTTTTTTGACTGCAGAAACCATTCTGCCACTAGCCACAACTCCCCAAAAAAACAACCAAACATTCACAAAAATAACAGTTTGATGAGAATGCATAGCTTTTCTATGGGGGGAGGGAGAATAGTAAAGGGCACATCATTTGAATGCGCACGACTGATTTCTGATGGCAACACCATGAGATGAACATCAGCAGAGACGAACTTCAGCAGACAGACTAGACAATATACAGGTTACGGAATTACAGAAACAAAACCAAAACAAAACAAAAAAAAACAAAAACAAAGTGACCTGTTAGGCAATGAACAAAAGGTTGTAAAAGGAAACAATCAGCGTGGCCTGGTAATTTTTTTAACTGACTTTTAGTTAATTTTAATTAATGAATTAATTATTTAAAAGTTTGATAACCAGGAAAGGCATACTGAGCCAAGACTCGCTACCAGGTGCAACGGGGCAGAACAGACAGGGAGGGAATAAACAAGTGCAAACATTTACAATACTATGCAGAGCAGTTTTATACATAGTTACAAATATTAGCTTTACTTCACAGGAAGGCAGACCATACTGGTTTGAGAAACATCGTATATACTAAGTAGTATACTAAGCACTGTTACAGCCGGGCTCCTGTGCAAGTTGGGGGGCATTAGGACAGGAGTACAGGCAAGAAGGGAAGAGGGTTAGTAGGGCTTGAAATCGAGAAGGGAAGTGGCTTGCCGAAAGGGATGGGGGGATATTATTCCAAAGGGAGGGGAGCCGACAGGAGAAGGCAGATGTGCCCGCAGCTGAGCGAGGGTTGGGAAGGGAAAAGGAATAGGATTCTCTGGAACGAAGAGAACAGGAGGTGGGACAGGTGGGGGTCAGGAGAGAGGAGAGATAAGATGGGAGGGAGTCAAGCCAATACTTGATGATAAAGGAGAGGGAGTGGAACTGACGTCAGTGGAGGAGAGAGGAGGGATTGACGGATAGGTATAAAGGAAGCAGTGATATGTGCGGTAGGGGGTGTTTGTGGCAAATCTACAGAAGGCATGTAGGAGTGTTTCTAATTTGCTCAGGGAGGATGTGGGAGCAGTGCCGTAGACAGTGTCTGCACAGTTGAACACAGGGAGGATGGTTTTGATTATCCAGTCACAGCGAATGGCAGGGGTGAGGCAGTCACTGTTGCGGTACATAACTCCGAGCTTAAGGCGGAGCTTGGGGAACAGGGTTTCAACATGAACAGAGAAGGTGAGTTTATCGTCGAGCCATACCCCAAGGTACTTGAACGCTGGGACGGTGTTGAGGGTAGAGCCATCCAGGGTGGTGAATACAGGAGGGGTCAGGAGGCTGGCCAGTTTTTGTCTGGTCCCAAAGGCCATGGTGACTGTTTTTTTGGTATTGACTCTCAACTGATTGGTCTGCAACCAATTTAGCACCTTGTTAAAATTGTTCTGGAGGGGTGTTTCTACACTGGGGGTTGAGAGACCTGAGGTGTGGATGACAGTATCATCAGCATACATATGGAGATTTGGGTAAGAGCAAACAGAGGAGAGGTTGTTGATAAAGAGAGAGAAATGGAAAGGGTCCAGGACGGAGAGGGAGGAGGACAGGATGGAACCGACCAGGACCGGTTGGAGCCTGTCTTGAAGGTAGAAACTGAACCAATTCACTGCCTGTGCTGCCAGACCAACACAGTGCAGTGTTTGTTTTTAAAAGGAGTGGGTGGGACACCGAATCAAAAGCCTTTGCCAGATTCATGAAGATAGCAGCAGTGATGTGCCCTTGAGCCATCCCTATGAGGATGGAGTCAGTGACTTGCAGTAAGGAGGAAGTTGTTGAGTGACCCTTCCTGAAACCAGCTTGGACTGGGGATAGGGTATCAGAGAGAGGAAATTGGCAAGACTTGTGTAAACAAGAGATTCCAAATGCTTGGCTAGAGAGGGGATGTTCCAGAAGAAGTTGGGTCTCCACCTTTATGGATGGGCAGGACCCTGGCCTTTTTCCAGGCCTGGGGAACCTTACCAGAGGAGAGGGATAGATTCAAGAGATATGTAAGGGGGAGAATAATTTCTGGGACGGACATATGGAGGAGTTTTAGATCGATGCCATCAGGGCTGTGTTTACCAAGTTTTAGGGACAAGAGTGGTCAGTAAACTTCCTGCTGGGAAATGGGAGGGAAGCGAAAAACATTTGGGGAAGAGGAGGGGAGAGGAACGAGGGGCATGAGATGAGCGGGTCAGGGAGAGCACAGGTGATAAAGAACTTACTGAAGGTGTCCGCAACAGCAGTAATAATGTCACTGATAAGATTGGCAACATTATATGGAAAAACTGGTGAACACTGTGACGTGGCACTGAGAGAGTAACAGGAACAAAACCAAAGGTCACATTTAGGAGAGGCAGCAACATTGGAGACAGACTTGTACATAGCCAGTTTTTAACTAATAAAGCAGGTATGAGTACGTGGCTGCAAACCAAACCAACTGGGTGTCATAAATGCTTTAATTGTAACATCTGTGGTTATTTCACACCAGACAAAACATTCCGAAATATAGGCAAATCAGTTACAGGTAGAGAGTCAAGACTTTATCTCCTGCAAGACCACATTTGTGGTATTTGCCATATGGTGCACCTGTGGCTTGAGCTATGTAGGCAGGATGGACTGAATGCTGAAGGAGCGCATTCAGGAACATGTCCGCTCCGTCATTAACAAAAGAACAGATATGCCCACTGGGAGGCACTTTTTTGAATACCATAATGCTAACCCCATGTTCCTGAAATCTACAGGGACTGAATGTACCAAAGCGCCCAAGAGGAGGTGGGGGGTTAGTTAAAGCTACTCCTGAGAAGAGAAAGCTTTTGGATCTTTAAATTAGACACTAAATCACCAATGTCTGAATGAAATGTGGGATTTAAAACCATTTCTGTGACCTTCGCTATATTCCAAAAGGATACTTGTATTAGGTTATATACTATTAGTTGATGCAGTGATAACTACTGATGTTTTTTTTTTTTGTATCATTTTCAGACATGGCGTACACTATACTAAGCACCTCTATCTGTCTCTTATCTCTCTCGGCTCCCCAATAAGACATGACAGTGGATCCCCAGGACCTGCGTCATAAATGTATGGGTGATCGCTAGTTATGTCTGAGTGAGAAGGGCTCTATCTCAGAAGGCATTTAGCCTTTTTTTTTTTATTTTTTTTTTTTTTTTAAATCAACTTTACTGCTTAGCTGTAACTCCATACTAAATCAAGCTGCAGACTGCACTTTTTCTACTTTGGATTTCTATGGAATATTGTATGTCTTCGTTAAAACTGTTCATGTTTGATGAATGAAATACTGTATGTGTTGCTACTGCTTGACGTCATCAGTCAGGGACTATTTAAAGGACCTGCAGTCCCTGGAACTCCACCCCCGATGAAGCATTAACTGGCGAAGTGCTGGGGGCACTACCACCCCGGGTGACTAGCCTGCTTTCAGCTTGAATTTAATTATATGTCTCTGGCAAATAAACACTGAACAGCATTTCCGAATCTAACTCATTCTGTTGTGTAAGGACTGCAGTTTCATTTTGACTTGGTATCACATACTGTAGGGGCTAACCAACCCTGAAACTGCACCCCCTGTTACCCACTTGAGCGCGGCTGCATACCTGTAGCTGTCTAGTAATATTTTTTTGACTGTAGAAATCATTCTGCCATAGCCACAACTCACAACCCCCCCCCAACCCAACCAATCATACATTCAAAAAAATTAGTTTGATGAGAATGCATAGCTTTTCTAAAAAAAAAAAAAACAAGAATAGTAATGGCCACATCATTTGAATGCACCTGCTTGACTTCTGATGACCACATAATGAGACACACTTCATCAGATAGACTAATATACAGGTTATAGAATGTCCACAAAAAATACATAAAAGCTTAATTATTCATCAATGGGCAACTGGGATTCATCATCAATGATTCACTTTCAGAACTACTGCTGTCAGTGTCTTTAGCCACCTCGGAGGTAGCGCTGGCATTAGAGATAACAGGCTCAAATGAACAAGGCTCAGCTGAGGTGCTGAAAATGGTGCTGCCTGACTTGTCAAACTTATCAAGCAAGGACATACTGAACTGGATTATCAGAACAAATCAAGCAGTAATAGAATGCAATTATACTTTTAAACTTAGTTCATGGGCTGGCAGTATAGCCTAAAGGTTAGAGTATCGAGCTGTGAACAAGCTTAGTACATCCAGCAGACCAGACCTGGGTTTGATTCTTACAACCTCCACATGCATACTGTGTGACCCTGAGCAAGTCACTTAACCACCCAGTGCTCCGAGGTCACCCCTAAAAACAGGCACGTGTGCCTAGTCGGCTTACCCGGTTACCAGAAGACTTGTTCTAACACTATGCAGCAAACTTTGACACTATGAGCACTTCATCGCCAATGTTCAAAACTCCTGCTGCTCCAAACTGATGTCCATCGCACACTGTGACGATGGGTCTGGCCAGAACAGACAGACAGCATCAATGCATGGTGAACATATATCCGAAATGGAGAAAACTATGAAAAAATAGAAATTCAATCAAAATGAGAACACCTCTTGATTCAGGACATCAGACTGAACACATGGGCCAGCAAACAATCATATTTTATTATTTTAACTGAAGTGATGTTGCCATTGATCTTTAATTTTTATGAAAAAATCTGTAAGAGTTCAGATATTTTTCTACAGTTATAACATCACTTTTTTATTTTATGTGTTTTTGCTCCCTGGCAGGACAATGAGCCCGGTGTGCGAGCTCCGCCTCAGTGGAGACTCCTCTGGTGTTCTGGACGTGGGGCCTTCCCACTTGCTGTGACCTGCTCGCACCCCCAACTGGATTCTTCCAGGTGGCAGTCGAGCAGCAGACCAGAGAACGCTCCTTTCCCAAGGGATGAGAGCTGTCCTCCGGATGCTCGATCCCCCCCCCTCCAAGCCACTTCCCAAACAATGGTTGCCAGTGAGACAGGAGGTAAGGCACCTACAATGCTTCAGCCCTCCATGCCAATGAGCCAGCATATAGCATCGTTATTTTAGGTGTCATCATCATTGTGAAGGAAAAAGTGAAACGACACATCATTCGTCATGATATTTGCTTCATTTTTCTCCACACATGCAAAAATAAATAATAAATTGCTTTCCCTTTTCCCATAGGGAAACCAGTGGCATAATGTGCCATTATAAAGGAGTGTTTATAATGGCAGACATGCACCGGGTTTCCCACTCTCTGCGCATTCATAAGCCGCAGCTCTTCTGTTCAGACCACTGGCCACCTTGTCTGGCCCCCGGAAACTGAACCACCACTTGGACTCGACAGTAAGTAATTTAAAAACAATAAAATCAACAACGGGAAAAAATTCTGCATCGACGAAATAAATAAACATTTAAATAAATAAGCGACCACAGTGCGCTGAAACCCTAACAAAGCGACGCACACAAATGTCTTTTTATATAATTGCTATGGGAAAAAGGGAAAACCACCAAACATGTAAAATAAAATATGGGGTGATGCAGAAACTCAAATTTTACACACACACCCTCGGTGTTGGATGCCTAGATAAACCCCTCAAGCTTTGCTCTCAAGGTTTATGTGGCATCCCACACCTTGAGTGTGTGTAAAATTCTTGTTACACACACCACCCCATATATTATTCTACATACTATCAACACTATGACACCCTTTGAACTCACATTTCCAATTATGTGGGAAATATTTGTATGTTTTTATTCATAAATCCATTTAAAACCCATGTCATTTTCATGGTACTTTTTTTTTTTTTTTTTAATTCTATTTATTCTCCTGAAGAGGCCAGGGATGTAACCCATTTCAGCCAGCTGATCCCTTTTAGATTCACCTCTAGGGCTCTGGGGACCTACCAGGGGAATCCGGGATACTGTGGCTTGTCCCCCATGGTGGGGCTCCACCGAAGCCCATGGGGGAGAACCGAGTTGAAAATATGGTCCTCCCAGCATCCCACAGTGCAGAGTAGAAGCGGTACTTGCAAGGGTCCCCAGCATCACTGTGCAACTGCATCAGGGGTTTTCTTCCTTATGCTGCCCCATGAAATGCAGACATGTAATGACATCACTGTGGGATGTGCATGCTCCTGCATGTGCCCTGCAGACGTCCACCAATGTCTCCTCCCCAACCACATGGTCTCCTGCTGATGCTGCACTCCCAGCCACTGCTGGGAGTCGCACTTTCACCAGGAACCACAGCCCACCCCCCCGAAGAAGGAGGAGGAGAGCAGTCCTGCAGACGCTCACCCTGTCTCTCCCTAGCCGGCCCTCCGATGACCCAGGCTCATTCCCGAACTTAGGTCGCCAGAATCCCTGGCAGTAGCCCTATCACTGCACCGGTGGGCCAGCTTCATGGAACGTTTTTGATAGATACAGGACAAGGTTATGAATAAAACAAAAGGATGAAATGCAGGGGTTGCCAGGCTGCTTTTGGTCATATCTGCTTTCAAAGTTGTAGTTTCAGAGCAAACTGACTCCAGACAAAATGAGCTAAAAACAATAATAGAGACAAAACGTGCCAGAATGCTTTCAAACAATTCAAAATAATGAGAATGAGAAGGATTTTAATACAAAAGAAACAGAAAAACCAAAAAGACAGACAGACATGGACATAAAGCGCCTTGAATAATGCCAGTGGCTGCAACTACTGGAGCTAACTTCCACACTACCATCCTGCATACGAGCAGACTTGATAGACTAAATGGCCTTCTTCTGCTGACTTCTTCGTATGTATATATTCTTAGCTGGAGATGGCATAACAGGATGAATCCTTATTTTAATTCTGATTCCATATAATTAAAAGTACTGTACATTATCACTGCTAGTTTTCTATGACTCCTCAACTTTCACCATCCTTGGTGACCAGCATAACACTCTGTCTTTTCCTGTGGCTCTCGCTTGTGTTTTGCGCCCCCCCACCGAAGCCTCCACCTCAGATCCAAATGATTTCACTTTCTCTAAGATGCTTGTAATGCCCAACAAGCACCATGATCTCACCCCTGTCCTTATCCCATATAGCTACAGCTATCATGTGGCTCATGCATATAAGAAGTGCCTATTCTGCCATTCAATCTTGCCTCCCCCTATCGTCCAGCGCAAATGTTAGTACCTTCTCCTTCTTGCTCTTATCCTTGTAGGCGATACTGAGTTAAACCCTGGCCCACCTGCTCACCTCTGATGCGAACTGGAAGGACACCAAGGGGCTTTGAGTTGTACACCTAAACATTAGAAGCCTCCTCTGTAATCTGGCTGAACTTGAGGCATGGGTTGCACTATCACCCTGATGTCATCTGCCTGTCTGAGACATGGCTTAAACCCCCTACCCCGATACTGCCTGCTCGTTACATAAGTATAACCTAATCAGATGTGACAGACGCACCTCTAAACGGGGTGGGGATGTTGCTATATTATATAAATCGCACCTAAACCTCTCTGCCCTTATATCACTTGTCCTCTCCAAATGTGAATCTATTCATGCTATCCTCCTGCTAGGCTCCAAGAAACTACACATAGTGTGTGCCTACAACCCTCCCCTAGGTGGCACCACTGGCCTGGAGGAACTCCTCTCACAGGTAGACTTGGCCGTTGGACACAATGAGGTCCTCATTCTAGGTGACCTAAACCTAAATTGGCTTGGCAAAGCCAACAAAACCCTCCACACGGTAGTCCAAGGCCATAACCTTCACTAGCTAATCGCTGACCCCACTAGGGTCATGTCTCTCCCCCAATCTAGTACCTTAATTGATTGGGCTCTGACTAATTGTATCGACAGAACAGTCTCTGCTGGAACTCTCGCTGATGCTATAAGTGACCACTCCCCAATATACTGTATTTGGCGTTCCACTGGTCAATCCTCTTCATCCCCTAAACTTATTACCTTCCGAAACTTTGCCAACCTTGATCAGTCTCTGTTCCTGAACGATCTCTCTGTGGTTAACTGGTCCTGCATCCATTCTGCCAGTGATGCTCAGGTTGCCCTTGACCACTTTATAACCATGTCTGGATCACTCCAGGACATGCATGGACCCCTAATCACTCGTCGTGTACATGGAACACAAACAAGGTGGCTCAATAAAGACTTGCTTGCTCAAATTAGGGCTAGGGACAAATGCTGGAGGCGTTTCAAGATCTCTGGTCTTCCATCTGACTACAATAACTGTAGGACATGGAAGAAAGCTTGCAAAAGAAATATCTGTTTAGCAAAGAGCTTGTTTTGTAAAGGTCTATTAATAGATGCCACAGGATACTCAAGAAAATTTTGGTCTCATATCAAGACACTCCTTGGAGCCAAACACCACCAGACTAGTAATGGCATGATACTAAATGGTGTGCACTGTAACAATCTGGCCACCACTGCAACCTCCTTTAACCTCCACTTCTCGGACTTATCTAGGTACTTGTCTTCTTTCCCTTCCGTGCAATCCACTTCCCCTCTCACTGAAACAAAATCCCTGCACACCTAGCTACCCTTCCAGTTTCTAACTATAACCAGACTTGATGTCCTAAATATGCTACTCTGACTGTATTAGCGTTGGCTCAGATGGTCTTGAGCCTAGGCTCCTGAAACTTGCTGCCCCTTTTATCGCCTCCCCCTAACAAAAATATTCAACCTGTCTCTATGCCACAGCACAGTCCCTAGAATCTGGAAGATTGCCAGGATCACTCCTATTCTTAAAAAATGTGATCCCAAAGATATTGCTAAGTACTGGCCAAAAGCCATCCTCTCTGTTCTTAGCAAAATACTAGAAAAACTAGTAGCCAAACAAACAATCTAATTTCTCCATGAACATAACCCCCTCTCGGACTCCCACCATGATTTCTGCAAAGGCCATAGCACCGCCACGGCCCTCCTCAAATTCACTAATGATATCCATACTGCCATGGACAAGGTACTTCTGACAGGCGCAGTCTTTATTGATCTAACCAAGGCGTTTGACCTTGTTGACCACTCCCTTCTCCTTACCAAGTTGCAGTCTCTTGGTTTCCTTTCAGATACTGTGGCCTGGTTCAACAGCTATCTGTCAAACAGGCTGTGAATTTCAACTCTGCCAGGTCCAATTTCAGTACCATAAATACTGGGGTTCCACAGGGATCTATTCTGGGCCCCTTCCTTTTCTCCATTTTTGTTAACAATATCTCTTCGCTCACTCCTGCTTGCTTGTCCCTGCTGTACACGGATGACCTGGTTCTTTATTTCAGCATCAGGAACATCTCAGACATCAATCACTCTCTTTCCTCTGACTTCCTCCACATTCAATCCTGGCTTTCCAACAATAAACTCTATTCTTAATGTGGGGAAAAACAAACTCTGTGCTCTTCAGTTCCCCTGTTAGACTCAGAGCAAACCGTGACCTTCTTAAATTCTCCTGTATTGATGGCTCCCCATTGGTTAGTGTTAGTTCTTTCAAGTACCTGGGCGTCCTGCTTGACGCATCCCTGGACTTTGATCAGCACATCGCTGCCACTGTAAGTCAGTTAATGCCAAAATCAGGTTTGCCTACAGAACAAGCTATGCTCTAACCCCATCAGCTAGGCTAGCCATTGCATGAGGCATTCTACTCCTGGCCCTGGCCTACAACTTGGTCACATATGAAGGTGCGTCTAAAGCAACTCTCCACAAGTGGGACACCACCTATAATAATATCTGCTGCTATGCCTCTGCATCCCCACACTGCAAGCACCACTGCCAGCTCTATGCTGACCTTAATTGGCCCTCCCCCACTGCCTACCGACTCAATTCCTTTGGCTCTCTTATAGATGGCATTGTCAGATAGAGAACCCCCCCCAATCTCTTGCCTCCATGCTATACCCACAAACATCTTCCTACGGGCTTAGATCTTTTGACCAAACTCCCCTCCACATCCCTAGATGCAAAACTGCAATGGGCATCCGTACTTTCTCTTATGCTGCCCCTCACAACTGGAACTCTCTTCCCCTAGCCATCCAACGTACTCCAAATCATGTCTGCTTCAAACGGCTACACCGTAATCACCTACTTGTCTTAGCCCCATGCATATGCTTTCACCCACCTTAGAGCCTCCATCATCTACCTCACTGGCTGCCATGCTTTCTACCCCTACTGCACTCTCTCAGCTCACAAGCAACTTTCTTTTGCCCAGGCCACCCAGGCATCCTGCCATCTTCCTTGGCTCCCCTGCCCCACATCTTTCCCTTGACCACTTCTAGACACCACCTCTTCTCCCTTCCCTCCTCTATATAGACCTAAACTTTAACTTCCTACCAACCTGGCTTTTACCTGGCTACATTTCACATCTCCCTTCTGACTGGCATTGACTACTGAATTTCTTTTATCTGCTACTCAGCTACTGCATTTTCACACCCTGTAGTCATCATTGGTTTCTCCCTAATTAAATTGCTGTATTCCTATTTGTTCCATTTAATATACTGTACTTTTCTCCATTTATTTATTTGAAATACTATCTTTTTTATGATTGTATATTTGAACTTGTGAATTTTTTGCACTTGTTATTTATGTCCCTTTATTTCACCCTGTATTTCTGTCCACTGATTAACTATATTTGACTGCACCCTCTGTCATCCATTGCTGTACTGTATACACTGTTGATATTTTGTATTCCTACTTGTATCCTCCCAGGTCTTACCTGAAAGTAGGCATTTCTATGTCTAGTGTACTTACTCGGTTACCAATAACAAACAAATAAATAAATACTTGTGTCAGTAAACAGCTTCGGAAACTGTTTCAGGTGCATCAGAAAAATGGTAATTTTAAATACCAGGGAACATCTTCAAAAAAGTTTACGTCAAACTGGAAAGTACATCATGGATGACGAAAGGGGTCAAAGACAAACAAGGCAAGAAAGAAAATCATATAACGTAGCGAGAAAGTACACACATGAACCTAAAAGTGATGAATTCAGGGAGGCACAAAAGGAATGTAAAAAGGATGCAGAAGAAAGGAAAAAGGGATTTTGAAAACAGGATAGCAAAAGACCTTGGAAAAAACAAAGGTCACTATAATCCAAAAATAAAGCATCCAAACTGGCACCAGGCCACTGCCCACAGGAGGCAGTATAGCACAGTGGGTTAAGGCTCTGAGCTGCAGATCTGGAGACCTGGGTTTGAATCCCACAGCCGCCTAGGTGCACACTGTGTGATCCTGAGCAAGTCACTTAACTTCTTTGTGCTCCCAGGTCACATCTGGAAACAAGCTTCGGCTTAGTGTGCTACTCCTGGTTAAACAATGTTCCCTTTCCCTTACAAATGCTAACTGAGTTTATATTTTTCCTGTAAAACTATCCTTTAGCACTGCTGGCTAGTACTGGAGGAGGTAACATTTCAATTTACAAAATGGTAAGAAAGAATCAAGAAATGTTACTGGCCAAAAACATATCACCTGACAGGGGTTTAATCTACACTATACACACTGCAGCCCTAATCAAAATCCGATTACCAACCACCTGTGTTACGAATCACTACAATCACACACACTAGCTTTCAAAATGCACCAACTTGCCCTTTCCTCTCTCCCTTTAGTGCAGCCCAGCTCTCTCTCACAAAGCTGAAGCTACACAGTTGGGTTTTAGCTTGTAATAATAAGGAATAGCATCAGCTATAGCCTACTACAATGCCCTTAAGTGGGCCGAAATTGACTATTTAACCCAATCTTACACTATAAAACACAAATTCATTTTTCAATATAGGTGATTTTATGCCTTTTATTAGAAAAACAAAAAATTTTCAGAACAGAAGTGTTTGGGAACTTAAGTGCAATGAACCACTTCAGAGTGTGGTTTAAAGGATCCGAGATACACTTCCCAGGGGCATATCAGCCGCAGATTTGGTGCATCACACCCCTTGGACATGCACTGCAAATTCTTTAAACCATGCACTGGTGTCAATTATTACTTTTATGTAGACCAGCTGAGTTTGTGGAATGTCTGTCTGATCACTGAATTTTCTCATCTACTAGCCCAGCTGGCAAGTGTCTGAAAAATTTAATTTACACTCCTGTTGGTAAAAGCAATACGTACTAATAATAAGGGGGAAGGAGATAGCAAATAAATGGTGAAATATGCTCAGACTTCAGTAAAGCATGAAGTTGGCTTTGAAGTTAAAATACATTTCAAATTACAGGAAATCCAGCACAACGTCAATTTCATTTTTCTTTCTTCACTGTTACTTTTTATACTTGTAACCCAATGGGCAAAAATTACCATTTTCATTAGCAACAAGTCTATATAAAACACTAAGACATCATACAAGAACAATATGAATATCGAGTACAATAATACAAGGATTATAAATCACAACATATACAAACAGTTTTAGTATTTAGCCAATCCTTAAGTAAAACTTTAAATGCATGTACAGTAGTTGAATTTGTAATCGCAACTGGTAAAGAATTGTAATACAAAGGAGCTCTGTAGAGAAGGGATCTTTGACTTTGAGACCTTTTGAAACATGGTACAGTGTATTGCCTAAAAGTAACAGATCTAGTATGTACATTTACACTGCTTTTAAACAACCACGAAACTGAGGAAGGTAACAGACCCAGAGACTTCTTATGCATTAGAACAGCCACATTGAACTTACATCTATTCTCTAAAGAAAAACAACCGGAGGAGGCATAAAGAACACAATGGTGAGTCTGGGTAAACTAGTCATAAATTTGCAGATGCCATTATAAGCCGCACGTAGTTTGGAGAGGGCACACGCAGCTGCTGAATAAACAACAATGTCCTAGTCCATTACTGAAAAAAGAAGACTGTGAGTGAGCAATTTCCTGGATTCAGGATAAGAAAGTTCTTAATTCTGAAGAGTATACCTAATCTCTAATGCATCGTGTTGATAACATATTTTATATGCTGTTCAACAGATAAAGTTGCACTATGTTAACACTGAGATACTTGAAACAATTAACCTGTTCAGTTGGTTCAACTTTTAAATCCTGGACCGACAAAATCCCTTACTGACCTAGGCCCTGAGAAGATCATAAATTTAGGTTTTTTTAGTGTTCACGCCCATCTTATTGGTTAGGAGCCAGGTTTGAAATGAACGAAAATCTGCTTAAACATCACTAACAGTTACTCTTACATCAGGATTAGTGTTAACTAGGACTGCATCATCAACATACAAAACAGCCTTGGCTTTAATACATACATCGGGAATAGAATTTAAGAACAAGGAAAAAAGAAGGGGTCCTAAGATGGAACCCTGCAGGACTCCACAACTAATGGGAAGGGGACCCAATGTACAGCCCACCACTGAAGTAACTTGAGATCTCCCAAAAAGATAATCTGAAAACCATTTTCTAATGACTAATGAAAAATGACAGCCTTTTAAAGCCTCGGCTAATAGCTTGTGGTCGACCAAGTCGAAAGCCTTTGTGAGGTCCACAAAAACAGCCGCAGCATAATGGCCCTTTTCCATGGCATGCTGAATTTTCTGCTTAAGAGTCAACTAGCTGGGACTGACTGCTATAATATGGTACAACTTCTGAACAGTAGTCAGAAGCCCTACTGCTGCGGCATCTGACTGGACTACCAGGCAAACCCTTAAGGACAATAAGAAAAAATTACTCACCTTAGTAATGTTGTTTCTTCTAATGGAGACTTGCTGTATTCTGACTATTGCAGTTAGGTCCTGCCTTTCAACTGCCCCGGAGAACAAAAAGTTAACTTTCCATGGCCAGCATGGAATGTTCAGCGCGAGCTCGGCTGAAGCCCCTGTCTGCTGTTGTTTAAACTCCAACCATCAGATCTGTACGAGCAAATACTCACTAGAAGTTCTGTGTGGAAACTGTAAAACTCACACTAGCCAACTGGCAACTAAATTTATTAAAAAAGGGTTTTTTGGTTTCAAAGCAAAGACTCAAGTCAGGAAACCCAAAATACAAAACACAACACACACCCAAAGTAAAGGAGGGTGAAAAAGGGGCACCCCCAAGGTGCCAACACTGCACCTGCCCACCCACATCCCAAAAACCAGGTTCTGAGAGGGGAGGCAGGGAGGGAGGTCAGAATACAGCAAGACTCCATTAGAAGAAACAACATTACTAAGGTGAGTAATTTTTTCTTCAAACAACATGAAGTCTTGCTGTATTCTGACTATTGCAGACTACCAAGCAGTACCTCCATGGAGGAGGGACAGAACCTACTTTGGGAATAGGCTCTGAAGTACTGCTGTTCCAAACCGGGCATCACTCCTAGCCTGGATATCCAGAGAGTAATGCTTAGTGAATGTATGGACTGTTTTCCAGATGGCTGCTTGAAAAATTTCTAAAACAGGAATATCCCTGGCAGCAGCCAGGGAAGCAGCTGTACCTCTAGTAGAGTGAGCCCTCAGGCCTGAGGGTGGGGTTCTACCCAGGTTTTCATAGCAGAATTGTATACAAGAGACAATCCACCTAGCAATAGATCCCTTAGTAGCAGGTTTGCCCTTACCGACCTCTCCATATGTGAGAAACAACTGGAGGGACTCAAACCTGTGACCCTTGGTGCGATCTATGTAGTAGCTGAGGGCCCTCTTAACATACAAGCTGTGCAGCCTCCTCTCTCCAGAGGAGGAATGGTCAGTGAAGAAAACAGGGAGAGACATAGACTGATTAAGGTAGAAATCTGAAACCACCTTAGGCAAAAACTTCCTGTTAGTTCTTAGGACCACTTTATCTCTATGGAAAGAGATGAAATCAGGCTCCACTGACAGGGCTTGCAATTCACTGATACGTCTGGCAGAGGTAATGGCTACCAAAAACACAGTTTTCCAAGTCAAGTACTTAAGCTCTGCAGAGGACAAAGGCTCAAAGGGTGGTTGCATAAGCTGAGCAATGCAAACATTAAGGTCCCAAGCAGGAGCAGGGTCCCTAAAGGGGGGATTGGTGTGCAGCAATCCTTTAAATAACTTACAAAACACAGGATGGGCTGACAGAGGAGAGGGCTTGCCTACTGACAAGAAGGCAGAAACAGCTGCCAGATGCACTTTAAGTGTGGCTGGCCTAAGTCCTAAGCCATTAAGATGGACCATATAGTCCAGAACTATAGGCAACCCAGCAGATTCTGGAGAAATATGCTTATTAGAGCACCAAATAGTGAACCTTTTCCATTTGGAGTTGTAAGTCTTTCTGGTGGAAGGCTTTCGAGAAGCCTTAAGGATATCCAGAACCCCTTGAGAAAGGTGCAGATCAGCAAACTCTAACTCTTCAAGAGCCATGCCTTGAGATTGAGAGATTTGAGGTTTGGATACCAAATCCTCCCCTGAGAGGATGTCAACAGGTTGTAATTCCTGGAAGGACAGGGGAAGGTGGACTGCTAAGGACAGCAACAGTGGGTACCAGGGCTGTCTGGCCCAGTCTGGAGCAATCAGAATCAATTGGCATGGTTGAGACCTGATCTTGACTAACACTTTGAACAGGAGAGGGAAGGGGGTGGGGAGCATACAGAAATTTCCCTTCTCAATTCAGAATCAGAGCATCCAGGGGGACTGAACCCAAGACTGGGGGTCTGCAACAAAAGAGAGGAAGTTGGTGATTGTCTGGGGCTGCAAAAAGATCTCTCTGTGGAGTGCCCCATCTCGAGAAAATCACCTTCAAAACTAGGGGATCTACGGTCCATTCGTGATGGCCCTGGGATATCCTGCTGAGAGCATCTGCTAGGACATTGTCCTTCCCTGGGAGGTGAACTGCTATCAGAGAAGTTTGCAGGGAATAAGCCATGGACTTCAACTTCATTGCCTCTGTGCACAAGGCCATAGACCGAGTGTCTCCCTGCTTGTTGATGTACCACATGGTGGTGGTGTTGTCTGTTCTGATCTGGACCACCTTGTTCTGTACAGATTTGAAAAAGGCTTGCAGTGCCAGAAACACTGCTCTGAGTTCCAAGAGACTGATGTGAAGCAGAAATTCTTGAGGTGACCACAGTCCCTGGGTGGTAAGATCCCCCAGGTGGGCTCCCCAGACGAGCAGGGAAGCATCTGTGGTGAGTATCACTGAATAAGACTGAGTGACAAAAGGAACTCCTTGTCTCAAATTGCCCTGATCCTGCCACCATTGCAAAGCTTGGATCAGGGTTCGGATCACTGGGACTAGTTTGGTAAGGGAATCCTTTCTTTGGGACCAGAAGGCTCTTAAATGGAACTGAATGTCCCTCATCTGGAAACTTGCTCCCTGGACCACTGCTGTGGAAGCTGCCATGTGGCCCAGAAGCTGAAGGAAATGCCTTGCTGGTCAAGACACCTGTAAGGTGAATGAAGAGGCCAGTTCCATAAGGGTCCTTGCCCTGTCCAGGGGAAGGAAGGCTCTTGCCCTTACTGTATCCAGTTCCGCCCCATGAAGGTGAGGAGCTGTACTGGCACGAGAACTGACTTTGGAAGGTTGAGGAGGAATCCTAAGGAAGTGAGCACTTGCTGAGCTACTTGCAGATGTGACTTGACTTGGTCTGGAGAGTGACCCACTATGAACCAGTCGTCCAGATATGGAAAGATGGAAATCTTTTTTCTCCTTAGGAAGGCAACCACTACTGCCAGGCACTTTGTGAACACCCTTGGCGCTGATGTTAGGCCAAAGAGCATTGCTCTGAATTGATAGTGGCCTGAGGGCAACTCGAACTTTAGATACTTTCTGTGGGAGCACCTGATGGGAATGTGAAAGTAGGCATCTTTGAGGTCCAGGGAGGCTAGCCAGTCCTCTGGCCTTAGAGAGGGCAGAATTATTCCCAGAGTCACCATTTTGAACTTTGGTTTTAAAAGGTGCTTGTTCAGATATCTTAGATCCAGGATGAGCCGCCATTCTCCTGTTTTTTTGGGGGGTTAGGAAGTACCTGGAATACAATCCTTTACCCTTGTGTAGGGTAGGAACCCTTTCTATGGCTCTGAGAGCCAGGAGGGAAGAAACCTCTGCCTCTAGGGCAAGGGTCTCTGATGGGTTTGCAGATGGAAAGGATCTGGTTCTCATCTTGGGAAATTGTTTGAAGCTGAGAACCAGTCCCTGGCTTACTACTTCCAGGACCCACTTGTCTGATGTCAGAGACTTCCAGTCCTGGACAAAGTAAGTCAGCCTGCCCCCTACAGGTATTGGAGAATCGGCCCTGGCAGACCCATCAAGGTGTCTGCTTGGCAGGGGCTTTAGGCTGAGGGGTGGAAGCAGGCCTGCTCATTCCCCATCTGCCTCTCCCTCTGAAGAACCCCCTCTGAGCATAAGCAGAAGAGGAGGCCTGGGCTTGGTAAAAAGGCCTTTGAAAGGGCCTGCCACTGCCCCTGGAGTGCTGCCTTCGAGGAGTGGCTTGCCTTTCTTTGGCCTGAGCACTCCTGTAGGTGATCCTGTATTCGTCCATCTTTTTCAAGTAGTTCTCTGTCTGCTCCCCAAACAGAGAATTACCAATGACAGGGAAATCCATGTAGCCATGACTCTAGATGAAACATCATTGGAGTCCACAGCAGCATGAAATTGCACCTTGGATGCCTCAATCCCATCCACAGCCACCTGCTCCAGCTCCTTGAAAAGCTGGTCAGGGGCCTGTTTAGCCAGAGCCAGCACAGTGTCCCACCTGGACTTCTGGTATCTAACTGTGTAGGCCATATAGTTAGCCTGCCTGAGTCCCAAAGATGCTGCCATGTATCGCTTCTTTGCCATGGCATCAATCCTCCTGGAGTCCTTATCTGGGGGGGGGTGCGATGCCAAGGGAATATTTGCCTTATCACATGCAGCAGCCTGCACTACCCCAACATGGCTGCATTGCTGAGTAAGGAACTCCGTGTTCGAGCCTGAAAGGGTATACCTCTTGTCCATTCGTCTGTCCACAGGAGGTATGGAGTTAGGAGTCTTTAGAATTTTAAATGTCTGTTTCCGAAAAGATTTATGGAGGGGAATAGACAGTCTCCTGGACTCTGGGATGTCCATCATTTCAACAAAATCAGGCTCCTCCTGATCCTCCACTGCTTCTTCCATTGGAAGCTGGAGGGTTTCAGCCACTTTCTTGTAAAACATAAAGTGGGAAGGGGACTCAAAAAGTCTAGGAGGAGAAACACCTGAAAGTCTGTCTGGGGAGATTCCGGGTCAATAGGCACATCCAGACTTTCATAATCACCATCATCATCATTATCCTCATACTCTCCCCCCTCCTCCTCCAGTTCATAAAATTCTTCTAAAGTATAATCCGGAACCGACCGAACCGAGCCCCTGCCAGATGGTGCCGGTTCGGCCAGAACCGATGTTAGCGACTGAACTATCCTTATCGCTTTGGCTATTTCATCAGCGGTCAGAGAAAGGATTTGTGGATCCGAACCGGATGATGTTTCTCTTCTCTTTCTTTTAGCCAGAACTGACTCCTCAGAATTGGCTCTCCTTTTGCCCGAAGAAGTTTCGCCCTGGTCAGAGGGCACTCCTTCTGGTTCGGTAGGAATCGAAATAGGCTGACCATCCGGGTCAGCGGACTTCTCGGCCTCCCTTTCCCTCAGTCTACCTACTCTCTTATCCAGGGTAGCTTTGGGAAAACTTTTACAAATTTGGCAGTCTGAATCGAGGTGGTCAAACCCCAGACAATAAACACAGGTGGTGTGGGGATCAGCCTTAGCAAAGGTTTCCCCATACACACTGCAGTGTTGAAACCCAGTGGGCGTTTTTTCTTGGGTTTCTCAGACATGGCCAATCCTATCCAAAACTTACCCTTTTTCCGGCAATCCGCCAGGCAAGACACCCCTATCGGTTCCTGACCATGTTAGAGTGTTGTCAAAAACGTAATTAAATCAGGTTTTTTTAGAACCGATACGGACCGGTTATCACACTCTAATAAATTCAAAACTTTTTAAGACCAATCTGATCGGTTCAAACCAAACCGATCCCAAACTTACAAGTTCCACACAGAAACTAAATGTAAAACCTATCTAGTACTCACGGTACCACAGACAGAGACTTAAACCGACAGATACAGTAGCAGAAATTTGGAAGAAACCAAGTGAAAAAAACAACACTTTAACCAACTTTTTTGAACCGAGCAAAGGAGAAATCTCCGGAGCGACTGTTCAGTGAGGCGGAGTAAAGAATCCGACGGTTGGAGTTTAAACAACAGCAGACAGGGGCTTCAACCAAGCTCGCGCTGAACGTTCCATGCTGGCCATGGAAAGTTAACTCTTTGTTCTCCGGGGCAGTTGAAAGGCAGGACCTAACTACAATAGTCAGAATACAGCAAGACTTCATGTTGTTTGAACAGTGTGTAAGGCAAATAAAATGTTGGACTGCATTAAAATGGGCAAAAACAAGTTGTAAAAGTGATGTGATGCTGCATTTATGCTGTATAGGTCACTAGTAAGGCATCACATGGGAATACTGTGTGTGAAATTCTTGCCGTCACAGTGTACAGATAATACATTAACAGGCAAGTGTGCAGAATGACGTGGTTGGACACCTAAGGGTTCTTGTAACATCAAAGAACCATAAGAATCACTACTACTAAATAGACCGAATGGCCTGTATCTGCTGGCAATTTTGTATGTTCGTATAAGACTGCAAGTCAAGTGGTTCCTTAATGTCACAAAAAAGGAGAAATTACTTCATACTTTTCTGTTAGCTCCAATGTTTTCAATGGAGAGTTAATATACATGGGTAAGGAATACCCTTACTGGAGATGTGGCACAGTCCAAAGCTGTCAATCAGCATAGAACCCTGGGCACATGAACATTCCAAGATTACGGATTCTCCAGTCACCGTGTTCACACAGTACTTACATACTCCCCATGTAACCAGTAATCTGCATGACACCCAGGTCAGTGAACTCTCTCCTTAGCCTAACACCATCAACTGTACATGTACAGTCACGCCATTATTAAAATGTAACTCGGTGACTTATCTCATTCTGAAGGCATGGATGGCAGTCTTGCCAACCAATTCTGCTGTCCTTCCCCTTATGCATTCTACCACTGATCCCTTGGCAGGGTTGGTATGTTGTTGCTAACATTTGTAACACGTAAACATATCTGAAGAAAACAAGTTAAGCACTAACCTGTAACAGTGAAGCACCATACAATGTTTGAAATCGCAACCTGTTAACCCGCGTGCCTGTAATCTAATAAACTGCAAATGTCTTCATTGATAGCAGATAATTCTAGATAAGCAGCTATAATTACATATAAATCATCCTTGCTAAAATCCAAAGTCCTTAGATATATCGGACAATAGTCTCTGACAGGAGTCAGGGGCTCTCTGGAGAGGCCCCACTAACAATGCTGGCGCTAAAAAAAAAGGAAATTACTATAAGTATGAAGGAATTTCTCCATTCTGTGTCGCTACACGTTGTCAATGCAGAGTCAATACATATGAGTTCTAAAAAGCAGCATCCATTTCCCAGCTGGGTGGGGGAGAATACTGTCCCACATATAACCCATATGTGTGATAAATAATAATTATCTGTTAACCACTGCCTTCAAGACTCTGTAACCGAAGGCCAGATCGGCGGAACTTTGAACATCCAATCTGTAGTGCTTAGTGAATGTATGAACGGAGGACCACATTGCCACTCTACATAAATAACACAGATGCCTCCCCTCTCTCTGCCCAGGAAGTAGCTAGAGCCCTGGTGGCGTGAACTTCGATAAGAGCAGGTGGACCTTCTCTGCTGTATATGCCTTGGCGATGAAAGCCCTCAACCACCTAGCCAAGGTGGCCTTGGAAGCTTTCTAACCCCTTTTTTGCTGCTCCAAAAGGAAAAAACAGACTTTCTGAACTCTGTTGTCCTTCTAAGGCAAGTCCCAACTGCCCTGTGCAAATCCAGCTTATGCAGCTCATACTCTTTTGGATTTGCCAGCTGAGAACAGAAGGATGGTAGGCAGATTTCCTGATTTAAAAAAAAGGCTGTAGGTATCTCAGGAACAAAAGTTGGAACCATCCTCAATACTGTACCACCTTCTCCTTATGAATGATGAGGTAAGGTTCTACCTCAGAGACTGTGACCCAGTAAACTGCAATGTCCCACAGTAAGATGACCCCAGTCCTGGGGCCCCTAGCAGTTTAGGTGGCAAATGGGGTGGTAAAAAAGTGTGTCAGGACCCCCTTACCGTAAACTACTTGCCTGCAGTTTTAAACATTTTTTTTCCTCTTTTCCAGCCTGCCTGGCAAAGTGGCAGGAGCCTGTGCCACATCTAAATGTCTAGCTCATGCTGGACAGCTGGTTGCCCCCACCCTCCCCATTATCAGGGACTCGATGTCACAAATGCTAGGGAGGGTTCTGTAAGTGGCCAGCAATGGCCAGTGTATGAAGAACCACTGGGCAAGTGAGAAGTGCAGCTGGGAGCGCTCTCAGGTGCTTCAAAGTAAAGAAACGTTTTGTGGCTGGAGGGAGAGAGGGGACACAAGGAGGTAAATAAAGGTTAAAAAGAAGTACCTGCTGTCCTCCTCATGTCCCTGTGTCAAGGGCGGCAGTCCAGAAGTGTTGCGGCAGTCCTGTAGTTTTGGTGGGTACAGCAGTCGCGGTGTGGACTCTGTTTAGCCACAATTTTTGATTTATTTTTATTTAAAAAAAAAAAAAAAAAGATTCCAGTCCCTCAGCGGCAACACCGACAAGCTGGGCCACATCAGTAGTAGAGTCAGCATCGGGAGGAGCATTAGGGCACAGCAAGGCTGCAAAGGAAGACTGCCCACAGACAACCTGCAGACATCAGACAAACCCCGCCTCCTCCTCCTCTTAATGTCTCCCCAGGTCAGGTTGTTGAGCTGGAAGCAGAGCCATAAGGCAGGTGCTGTCTGCCTGAATTCTTAATTAAATAAAAAAAAAAAAGAGTTTTCCCCCACCGAGGGCACAGCAACAGACAGCCGCAGCGTCAGTGGGGTCAGGACAAAGCCAAGGAAACAAGGACTGCCCATGGGCGGGCCTATTTAAATTAATTCAACTCACTCCAGAAAGGGAGCCTAGGGCAGACACGGCCCTACACGTATTAAAATAAGCTCCAGCAAGGGAGCAGAAGCACGATGGCGGGTTTATTTAGATTAAGTAGATCCTAGAGGTGTAGCCTAGGGCAAGGCCCTGAACTAAATTAAACTGAAAAAGGGCTTCAGCCAGGAGCAAGAGTAAAGTAAAGCCTCAGTTTAAAGCCAAGCTAGCCCAGGTGGGCTACTGAATAAGGACTAGGTAGCCCAAAAGTTATTTATTTATTTATTTATTTTTGTTAATTCAGAAATATCATAGGAGGGCAGTTAGGGCAAAGCAAGCCCCCAGGTTATAAAGGGATAGTGCCCCAGGGTGACAAGGGTGGCTAGTAGCCAAGTGGTCACCAACAGCCAAAAGTCGAGGGCTACTGTTAAAAAGGCTGATAATTTGCTAATTTAAGTGCATTAGAGTGTTGGGTCTAGTCAAGAGCAAGGGGAAGGGAGTGGACCAGCCAATTAGACACACCAGCAGCATAGCTGCTATGGCCCTAGCCAAAGGCTAGTAACCTGTACCTGTGTAGTGTGTTACTGACCCGTAGCCCCCTAAGCCAGGGAGGGACAGTTAGTGCAGGATCCCTAGCATATAGGCTACTCAAATTACCCTCAATCAACAGTGTAGTACTCGTGTTAAACTCTTTGAACCCAAACAAATGCCCGTAGGAGGGGAGGATGTAGCCCATGGTCCCCACGTAGCTAGGTATATCCAGTATTTAGTCATGTTTTCTGCTTGTTTATTGCCTTTCCTAGTGTTACTGTTATAAAAAATGATTTTGCTGAACATTTTTCAAGTGAAAATACTGAACTGAATTTAAATTGTGGAAAAGGGCAAAAACTGTGATTGATCAGAGATTGTATTTAAAGGGACAGCACCCAAAACGTGATGCATGTTCTGTGACTGTGTAAACACTCTGCTACACTAAACTGCCCTATTTGCTTTGAATTTGCCCAGTTTATTCCAAAGATCATTTGAATTATCCCAGAAATTCACCCTATATGTTACAAACTGCCCTCCATGTTACAAACTCTCCTGCATGCTGTCGAACTGCCTGCATGTTAATAGACTGCCCTGCCTACTGCTTCTCATCCTGTTTAATGGCTACTTGACCAAAGACTGCCACCAACGGTGACCACCAAGTGAAAGACAGTTCATGCAAGGACTAAATAGACTTCACCCTCTGCATGTCAGTTTTCCTTATAAGGAAAAGGGGAAACTGTTTAACCAAGAAAGGCACACTAAGCCGAAGACTGTTTCCAGGTGCGACCTGGGAGCACAAGAAAGTTATGTGACCTGCTCAGGGTCACACAGTATGCAAGTGGGGGCTGTGGGATTCAAACCCCGGTCCCCAAGTTTGCAGCTCAAAGCCCTAAACCACTGTGTTACACTACCCAGAGAATGTGTCGGTTATCTGCACCTTGACAATCTGGGGCCGGTCATCAGTGTAGGAATGGCATAGTCAGCTAAGAAACTCCCTATCACATGCTTCGTCAGATCTTCAGGCCAACCCCTCCCCAACAGTGAGCTAAGTAGTGCAGGGAACTGCACTGGTTCACAGATAGGGATCAGTCATCCAGTGGGTCGGGTTTTTGGCTGCAAGTCTTGAGCTTTCCAGAGGTTCTTCAGTGGAAGTGTTCCAGTTCTTCAGTTCACTGAATCTTCCGCCTTCAGTTCTTCAAGTTTTCCCGGGTCAGTGGTGACAACCCAGAGGTGTTACAGATCTTCAGTTCATTGAGTCTTCAGCCTCAGTTCTTCAAGTCTTTCCCAGGTCAGTGGTGACAACCCAGAGATGTTTTTGTTCTCAGTTCATCAGTCTTCAAGCTTTTCCCGGGTTAGTGGTGACAGTCCGAAAACTTTCAGTTTTTATTTATTTATTATTTTATTTATTTATTTATTAAGCATCAGTTTACAACCTTTGAGCCAGAGGCTCGTTTACAAAGGTACCTCGTCACAGAGAGGACAATACAGTGATAACAACAGTGACTGGTGCAAACTAAAGTTTGCACTAGTCCTTTGGAATTCAAGTGTGTTAGTTTATTTATATTGCTGGATTAGATCAATGCCCAATGGCTGAGTCTTTACCTCACCTGCTCTACAAGCCAACCAACATAAACACGTGTGCAAAGGTTACTTGTTCTGCATTCCTCTGCAACATCTATTTATGGTACCCAATGAATCTAAATGTACTCTGGGTTGAAAACTGTGCAAATGTTACAGTGCTAAGAGTTTTGCAATGGTTCTCGGTCCAATTCAAAGTAATATTAATCTTAGTAACTATAGTTTTAGTAGTGGTTTTACAAAGTTTATAGCAGCATTTGAAAGTGAAAGAAACTGTCCTATCACCCTCTTCTCCTGATCAGAGTTCTGTGGTCAGTTGCCCTGCCATTTTGGTGAAGTTACATCGTGTAGCTGAAAAGTCAAAAGAACCTCCTCAACACCCAGTTGGTTTAGCTCTTCTCCACCCCAGAGGGCAAGACTCTCATCTCTACCACCAAAAAGGGGCACCATCTCTTCAGTTCACTACATCTGGCATACTCAGCAGGGTATGAGTGTCGGACAGGTTGGTTCGTATCTCTCATCTATGACCAACAGCAACAAAAGACAGAAGAGAAGAGAGTAAGGCCTTGGCTCACTTCCTGAAGTCTGGCAATCCTTCTGACTGAGCAGACTGCAATTAAGAAACACACCTTGTAAGACAGGATGTCAGATGGCACTGACGAAAGAGGCTCGAAGGGTGCCCTACAAAGAGCATTCAACACCAGATTCAGGTCCCATGGAGGCACCGGAGATCAAAACAACAGGCTGTTCTGTTGACCTCTCTTACAAAATGGATACCCCTTAGACTGGTTCCCAAGGGCGAGCCCATGGAAGTTTCCAGGGCTGCTCCTAGTGCAGACACCTAGCATCCCAGGGTGCTCAATGCAAGCCCTTTGTCTACCCCCGCCTGCAAAAAATCCAGTATCTGCAGAATCATAGCTTTAGAGGGTCTGATACCTTTCTCTCTGTCCCACATCAAGAAGGTATTCCACACACTATTGTAAGCAGCAGACACTTTCCTGGCAGCCATTAGCATATCCACCACTTTCCTGGAGATAGTGGCAGATCCACCATTAGTAAAGATCCTGCAACAGAAGGACCAGTCTTTGACCACTGCATGGAACAGAACCACTCCAACATATTATATTTCCAACACATGAAAAAATGAATTGCATTATGGCCCATTACCAACAGTTATCATGTTCAGTACAAGATAACAGAAACAGAAGTTTTCTGCCTGCTTGCTGACAGTCAGTCCCCTTTTAGTTTATCCCCATTCATTATTAATGCAGAACCCTTTTTATAATCCTGGATCTGACACTGCCTAGAGAAGCCCTGTCTTAACAATCTCCTCCTCTCATGAGCCAGGCCACAAGCTGAACTGCCTCTGGGTATGGATGCAGAATGGGCCCTTGGAACAGAAGGTCCCCCTAGAGGGGGAGATGGAATGGGACCTGCTGAGCTAGATTCACAAGGTCTAAGACCCATGGCCTTCTTGGCTATTCTGGGGATATCAGAAGGAAGCTTCCTCTTGAATGCCTTGTCTTGTGAATTACCTTTGGAAGAAGTGGTAGGGTAAGGAAGGGAACAAATACGCTCTGAAAAAAATCCTATGTCTGGGACACAGCAATCCACTGCCTCCGCCTGAGAACACCGGTACCGGCGGAAGAACCTCAATACCTGAGCATTTTCCTTTGACACGAAGAGATTGATCTGGGGTCGACAACCTTCTGCACAGGAGTGCGAAAACCTCTGGGTTCAACATCCATTCCCCTGGATGGACTGTCTCTCGACTCAGCCAATCGGCCTGGACATTCAGTTCTCCTGCCAGATGAACAGCCAACAGAGTCAGAAGGTTTTCTTCTGCCTAAAGCAGCACCTCAGTTGCTTCTGCCAGCAACGCTTTGCTTCTTGTGCCTCCTCGGTTGTTTAGGTATGCCACTGTGGCAGCATTGCCTGACCTTAATTTCACGACCATGGACTGTACTTAATTGTGACTATGAAGAAGGGCAAGTAACACCGCCCTCATCTCCAATATGTTTATCTGTAGCCACTGCTCCTGGGGAGTCCAAACCCCCTGGATCATGACTTGATCCAGGACCACATCGCAGTCCAATAGACTGGTACTGGTCGCCAAAATCAATTCTGGTGAGACTTTCAAGAGAGACCCATTGCTGAGGTTCAAGACTCTTCCACCAACCTAGCGACTGCCGAACTGACTGTGGGAGCGCAATTAGGGCTTGACAGTCTTCCGACATTGGATTCCAGGCCTCCAGCATCCAGTTCTGGAGGGGCCGTGTATGTAAGCGGGCCCACAGAACTAGCACTACTGTTTCAATCCTCAGCCACAAAATCCAGAGAAGCCTGTGAGCAGAAACCAACGACTGGCTTCTCAGCCACTGAACCTCCCAGCTCAGCGTCTCCTTCTTGGATGAATAGAGGAAGACTTTACCCTCATCTGTCTGGAACAGCACGCCCAAGTGTTTCAACCTCTGAGACAGGATTAGAGAGCTCTTCTCCTGACTGATGACCCAACCATGTGTCTCCAGCACCTCCAGGGTCCTTGACACCAATCTTTTCATCATCTGAGCCAATTCCTGTCTCAGCTGCGCCACTAGTACTATCAGGACCTTTGAAAATACCCTGGGCGTTGTCACCAGCCCAAAGGAAAGTAACCAATACTGGAAATGCTGCCCCTGAATTGCGAACCTCAGAAACTTCTGGTGTGACTGGCGAATGGGAATGTGGAGACAGGCATCCTTCAAATCTATGGCCACTCAACAGTCTTCTAGTTGGACAGCCTAGATGTCTGACTGTAAGGACTCCATGTTGAAGGTCGTGTGGTGCACACATTTGTTTAGGTGCTTCAGGTCCAAAGTCGATCAGAACCATCCCCCCCCCTCCCGACTTCTGGGGGACCAGAAAGTAAACTGAGTAGAATCCCGGTACCAGCAGGACGTCCGCTCGTGATGCTGATGACCCAGGTTCAGGAACGGACCTAGAAGTTGGAGGGTTGACTGGGGCAGAGAAGGACTAAGTGCCATCTGACAACTCTCCTTCTCGGGGGGGGGGCAAGCATTCGGTATGATAGCTGCCCCTGGCTGAGGCTGGGGAGCTGCAGGTACCAAGGCCACACATAATGGGAGACGGGACCGACGTTGGGTGCACCCCTTGATGTCACTGCACATCCCCCCTCTGGGGAACACCAGCATTCCAAAACATCTGGCCCATGGGTGAAGCTCCCACCTCTGCCTCCACTCCTGTTACGATGAAGGTCCACCGGGGGATCCGCTTCCATGACCCTGTCCTGGGGGATAAGCTAGGGCTAGAGACCAAGTGTCCTGGGAGGGGCGACAGGGCAGCAGTGGTGGGGGTACCGGCGCAAAAAAAAAATAAAAAAATTGAGTAGAATCTCAGACCCTTCATGCTGGGGGGCACCAGAAGAACCACCCCAATCTGTATCAAGTGATCCAAGATCTGAGCCACCTTCTTCCTTTTCATTGGGTTTTGGTGCACAGGCGATTCCAGGAAACAACCTGTCATGGGTACTGTTGCAAACTCTACTGTGTATCCTAGAACCAGAATTTCCAGTACCCACACATCTAATGTTACTTGGGCCTATCTCTGGTAAAATTGCTGCAGTGTTCCTCAAAAGGAAGGGGGGGCTGAGATGGGCCTGCATACCTTCACTAGAAGTTACCTTCTCTTCATCCTGCACCTCCTTTACATCTTCAGGCAAAGGATCCTCTGTTACTGTTGTCCTTAAATCCAGAATAGGCTCTCCTATGCCACTAGTTTCCGAAACTCCACAAGAGACAGCAACCACCTCAACACTGCCGCTGCTATGCACGTCTTTGCCATCATGTCATCAAGTTTGCTTTCTGTGGCCGGCCCGGTGGCGCTGAGAGTTAGGGTGCTGGATGCCATACCTCGCACCACACTGTCGACCCGGGTTCAGGAATGAGCTCGGGCCACCAGGAGTCGGTCAGGGAGGGTTGAGGATGAGTGCCCTTGTGGAGCTCTCCTCCCCGGGTAGAACAGGGTGGGTTGTCCTGGCGTTCTGGTGACCCCCGGTGGAGGCCGGAGGTACTACAGCAAGTCAAGGCAAGCAAGTATCTAGTGTGGACGATGCCGGCAGGGTTGCCGTGTGCCACAGCGTCGAAGTGCACCACACGGGGGGGGGGGTAGCGTACAGAACAGGGAAAACCAACGGCGCCCTGGGCAGGTGATGGCACCTGTCCCCCATGCCCCATGCCGGGCCAACCCTGACTGACCTTCCAGGCCCTCCATCCCCAGCCCTACTCTGTAGCCAGTCTGACTAGTAAGCGTGCCCAAGAGGAGAGGACGACCTACCCTGGGCAGGTCAAACCGGGGGTGCTGGCTGCGGGAAGGGGGAGGAGAGAGGAGGTTCAGATCGGGAGGACTTTAGGCAGGGCAGGAAAAAGGACTAGGTTGCCTGAGAGAGGTTCCATGGTGCCGCGACCAGAGGGAAAGAAATTCAAAAAAAAGGAAAGTTTGCTTTCTGTTGCGGTCCCCCCCCCTCAAAGTTCTTTTTCCCTCTCATCACTGCTTGTGGGGACTCTCTCAGTCATCCTGGCCTGATCCTGCCTGCCTGAGATCCCACCAACCCAAGCCTCCCCTGCGGCCATTCTACCTTTGCACCTACCTTGCAGCTGGACCCCCTGGCTTGTACCCCCCAGGGTGGGGCCACCACTCCATCTATGGCACTCCTTGAAGGCAGTATCAGCTGCAGGCAGGGCTTGGGGAGGAGGGAATTGAGAGACCGAGTGGGCGGGATCTGGCGGTGGGCATGGGGGTCAGGTGCCGTCACCTACCCCACAGAGCAGGGTTGTTCCTTGTTCGAGATTACTCCCCGAGGCACAGATGTGCAATGACGTCCAGCACAGTCGTGCGCGCTCCCACATACATCTGCAGGTCGTCCGCCGACACCTCTCCCCTTCTTACAAGCAATCCCTACTCAGCCTCTGCTGGGTGTCGCCAGCACCGGGAAATGCTCCATACCCCCCCGCCCCAGGAGAGGAGAGCAGTCGTTAGACGCTCAATCCTCACCTCCCTGGTCAACCTCCGGTGACTCGAGCTCGCTCCTGAACCCAGGTCGCTGGTGTGGCGTCCAGCGCCTCAACCCTCAGCGTCACCGGGCCGGCCTCTGTTGCGGTTTTGACACCAGAGGTTGTCCCTTCTTATCCTGGACATCCTTCAAGATGTGGTCCAAGCCAGATCTGAATGACAGTCCACCTTCAAAGGACAGGTTAAGCAGCCTTGCCTTCGATGCCTGATCTGCAACTCAGTGCCTGAGCCAGACACCCCACATCGCTGCCACAATTTGATAAGCAGAGTGTGCGGACATCTGTAAATTGTCCACTCTGGCATCCCCGAGAAAAAAAGATGCCATGGATATCAGCTGCAAAATGTTCGCCCCTTCTGAGTCAAGGGGAATGAAACTAACCAGGGTGATGACTCATGAGTTCAAGACTTTGGAAACAATAAAAGATGCTTATGAGGTGCAAAGATTTTCTCCATTTGAGGCAAAAGCTCCTCTGATAGAGGCATCCACCTGCATATAATGTGTATCAGTTAGGGCCAACGAACCTTCAATAGGTATGGTTGTGTGCTTGACAGAATCATGCACGGCCTTATCTACCAAAGGGTAGACCTCCCACATCTGGAAGCCCTCCTACAGAAAAGGATAACAACTCACCCTTGGCCTAAAAAGATGCTTGGGCTTATCTATGCTGGCCCATTCCTGCTCAATAATCTGGTCACAGTGCACAAAGTTTGGAAAACACTTCGGTGACGAGGAGGAAGTGGACAGGATTGTATGCATACCCAGAGATTCCATGACTTGCACCTCCTTCAGCTGCAATGTCCAACAACCTTCCGTTACAAGACAGGACAGATAATTTGTATCAAACAAGGGAGGTATCAGAATCTTTTTTCTTAAGCTCTGTCCACACCCCCTTCCTCCTCCCCCTCCTCCTCAGAGGGGTCCTCCTCCTCACCAAATAGCACAGTCATGTCAAGATTTCCTCTTGGCCCCCTGTATACTCATCTTGAACTGCCATACTGTCAAGGTCAAGGGTTGCCTGTAGATCTGGGCGAGCCATATCCTTCTGCTCTGGTGCACCTGAATGTGCCTGTATGGGGGCCCCTCCTGACGTGAGGGGCCCGCCTTGGGTTCAAGTGTGTTTGGGGGACGTCCTGCAGAACATCAGCACTTAGCAGCTCATTTAAGAGCAGCAAAAAAGGATCTGCACTATGCAGCTTTGCCACTATCAGTCAGTATGCCAGGTGCACCCCCAGCTCAGGGGTTCGGCTGAAGGGACCGAAATAGACATGTTAGATTGCATTACATAAAGAGGGCAATAAGACCCTAAAGGGAAGGGCCTCATCATCATCCTGCAGGTCTCACACTGTTTAAACATGATAGGTCTCCTATATGCCATGCTGCCACATCGTCGACATCCATCGACATCACCAACCATATAAAGGTGTGAGCAGCCCCGCTCCCTCCTCAGTTCTTTCCCCCAGAGACAAAGGGAGCATAGCCCTAGCCATGGGGGACCGAGGAGAAAGAGAGAGAGAGAGGTGCCCAGACCTATGTGAAAAGCTGGATACACCAGACAGCCAGTTCCTAGGCAGGAGCCCCAATAAGAGGAGTAGCAGGAGGGGAAAGCAAACCTGATGACTGAGATTCCCTCGAAGATCTACTGTCACGGTACGTTCTCACATAACTGTTTATTTATTTATTTTATTTATTTATTAAGGTCTAGGATTACAATTACCTTTGAGCCAAGGCTCTTTTACAAAGGTTCCATGTCAGAAGATACAAATGAGGAGGTAACATTTCAAAGAACAACAACAATGTGGGGTTATCTCAACAGGTCATCAGGTCACACCATAGGAATGAGTCCCAAGCAGTTACAGGTGCAAACAGACAGTCTGGGAGGAGGGCTCTCCATAAACTTAAGACAGGAGGCCCTGCAGCACAGCCCTGCCAAAACCTGCATGGGCTCTTGAGGCAATGTCCAAACTGTAGTGCTTGGTAAAAGTTTGGACAGTACTCCAGGTGGCAACCGCACACATGTCAATGGCTGAGACCCCTCGAAAACAAGCCACAGAGGAAGCCATGCCTCTGGTGGAATGAGCTTTGACAGCACCAGGCAATTTTTTGCCGTACTTGTTATAGCAAAACACAATGCAGTTTGCCAACTATTTGGATAAACATTGCTTAGAAACTAAAACGCCCTATCTACCCCTATCTACCAGGGACAAAAGAAACAAACTGCTTCGACTTTTGACTTTCCTTGGTCCAAAGCAAGTAGTACTTCAAGGCTCTGCACACATCTAACGGATGAACCAGTGCTTCCCCTGGAGTGGCACACTCAGGAAAGTAAACAGGAACGTAAACAAGCTGGTTGAGTGTAACCTCTGAGATCACCTTGGGGAGAAACCTGCAATTTGTGTGCAAAGACACCCTGTCTTTGTGAAAAAATAAATAAGGCTCCTTGCACCAGAGGGCATGAGGCTCTGACATTTGAGCAGAAGTAATGGCAAGTAAAAATAACACTTTCCAAGAGAGACAGTGCAAATCGCAGGTTGCAATGGGCTCAAAAGGAGACAGGGTCAACTTTTCCAAAATAAAATTCAAATCCCAAGCCCAGACAGGAGAACACATTGGGGGTTTCAGAGGCAGGATGCCCCTAAGGAAGGTACAAGAGACATCCAGCTGAGCAATCGTGCAGTCCTCCACGGGCTCATGAAATGCAGAAATAGCCAAAAGGTGCACCTTGAGGGAGAAGTACTGAAGATTTGAGTCAGACAAAGAGATCAGATAGTCCAGTATGTGGTTCACCGGGCAGGTGAATGGGTCCAGATTAAGTTTGGCAGTGCAGATGGCAAACCACTTCCACTTCATAGCATATGTGGCACAAGTGAAAGGCTTCCAGGCAACCACGAGGACGTCCGCCACTCTGTTCAAGACCCCGAACCTGGCAATGGCTATGTACTCAGGAGCCAAGCATGCAGATGGGGAACCTGAAGTTGGGATGGACCAGGGTCCCCTGAGCCTGGGCCAGCAGGTTCCTGCAGAGGGGGAGAGGAACTGAAGGTTCCTCCGCCAGCTGCTGAATCAGGGGAAACCATATTTGCCGAGGCCAGAATGAAGCTACCAAAATCATGCTGGCCCCCTCCATCTGCATCTCGATTAGCACCCTCTGAATTAGAGGAAGTAGAGGGAAGGCATAAAGGAACCTCCCGCTCCAGGAGAGGGACAACGCATCTTGCCAGAAAACTGTAGGCCCTGGATCTAGCGAGCAGAAATTGGGCAGTTTTGCACTGAGTGGGGATGCAAAAAGGTTCAACTCTGGGTGACTCCATCTGTAGAACAAGTCTTCTGCGACACATGACAGGAGCTCCCATTTGTGCATGCTGGACTGAGTCCGGCTGAGACTGCCACCAGGGTGTTTAACAAGCTTGGTATGTGGACTGCCCAGAGAGTCAGGATGTGATCCAGTGCCCAGTACCACACTCTCATGGCCTGCCTGCATAAGGGGTATGAATGAGTCACCCCCTGCTTGTTGATGTAGTCGACTACATTCAAATTGTCTGACTGCACCAGCAGCCAACCTAGGGCAAGGTGTTCCTGAAAGGCCTGCAAGGTGTAGAGCACTGCCCTCATTTCCAGGACACTAATATGAAGGGAGGCTTCCAGCTGGGACCAAGAACCCTGGGTCTGAAAGGGACCAGGTGTGCTCCTCAGCTCAGACCTGAGGCATCCATAGTGAGGATCTGCTGTAGGCAGGAGATCTGAAATGGGACGCTTTGAAGCAGATTCAAGGGGTCCATCCACCACTGCAGTACCTTGCAGACTGGGGAAGAGACCAAGACTGGGCGATCCAACTTGTCCGTGCGCTGGTACCACTGTACCCGGAGGGTTCACTGGAGAATGCGCATATGGAGTCTGGCCAGTGGAACATAGAATTTGATGGCAGATAAGGACTGCTTGGCCCACCTAGTCTGCCCATTTCCCTACCTAACGGATAAGCTACAGATCCTAGTTAACCAACAGCCTACTTCCTCCTACCCCCCACTAGAATTGCCTTATGTCTGTCCCATGCATTCTTGAATTCCCCCACTGTTTTTGACTCTACGACCTCCTCAGGAAGGCCGTTCCATGCATCTACAACCCTCTCTGTGAATAAATACTTCCTCACATTACCTCTGAGCCGTCACCCCTCTGTCTTCAAATTGTGCCCCCTTGTTCTTGCACATCTCTTTTTCTGAAAGATGCTACCCTCTTTGACTTTGTTGATTCCCTTGAGGTATTTGAAAGTTTCTATCATGTCCCCCCTATCCCTCCTTTCCTCGAGGCTATACATCTTTTTTTTTTTTTTTTTACATTCTATTTTATTCAATCCAGAGGGCTGAGCATCCTTCCGGGGTACTTACTGGGCTAGGGCCTCTGACTCCCTGCTTGAACCCCCATGTCGTCGAACTTCTCCACTCACACTGCAAAGACCAGACCCCAGCCCCTGCACTAGCTAGGGTCCGCGCAGCCTATGGGTTGGCAACCGGGAAGATCCCGCCAAGCTGGGCCAGTGGTGGGATGTGAGCTGTGCCTCGGAAGTCTCCATCATCTCCACAGTCCCTCCGGAGGGGATTTTTCTGTTTGTGGTTTTTCCTGTGCTGTCCTCTGTCGCCCGGCCCCTTGCAAGGTGCACGTCCGACGATCTGGCACATGGCAACCCTGCCAACGCCGGCCCCGCTACTACGTGTGTGCCTATCCTGCTGCAGTGCCCCTGGTCTCTACCGGGGGCCACTAACAGGCCGGGACATCCCACTCCTGCTTCCCAGGGGAGGAGAGCACCACAAATGCACTCATCCTCAACCCTTCCAGACGACCCCCCGCACCCGAGCTCGCTCCCGAACCCGGGTCATCGGCGTGGCACGAGGTGTGGCATCCAGTGCCTCAACCCTCAGCACCACTAGGCCAAGCTTAGGCTATACATCTTAAGCTCCTTTAGTCTTTCTTCATATGTCTTCTGATGCACGTCCTGCACCATTTTGGTTGCCCTCCTCTGGACAGCCTCCACCCTGTCTATGTCTTTGTAGAGATGGGGTCTCCAGAACTGTACACAGTACTCCAGATTTGGTCTTACCAACTGTCTGTACAGAGGGCCAAAAACTTCCTGTTTTCTACTGGTGATGCCTCTCCCTATGCATCCCAGTATCACACCAGCCCTACTTACTGCCTTCTCACATTGCTTGCCCACCTTTAGGTCATCTGACATAATTACCCCCAGGTCCCTTTCCAATTTTACTGTTGTCAGTATCTCACCCCCCATTGTGTACTCTTCCCTTGGGTTTTTGTTTCCCAGGTGCATTACCTTGCACTTCTTTGCACTGAATCTAAGCTGCCGTACATTTGACCATTCCTCCAACCTTGCCAAGTCCCTTCTCAACCCTTCCACTCCATCTTGTGTATCAACCCTGTTGCAGATCTTTGTCTCATCTACAAAGAGGCATACTTTCCCTTCCAGTCCCTCTGCAATGTCACTTATAAAGACATTAAAAAGGACCAGACCCAGTATTGAACCCTGCGATACCCCACTAGTAACCCCCTTTCTTCACTGTGGACTCCATTTACTATTACAATGGGTATGGCCATCTGCCTCACCCTCTGCCAACCATCTGTATTCCCTTTATATTCCTCTTTCCCCCTTCCTCCTCCAATAAAGCTCTCTCCTAACACCTAAGTCTCTCCCCCACTACTGCCTCTCTGTACAGATCCCTAACATTCCTTTTCTTCTCTAGCTCTCTCCACTTTTAACTATTCCTTTCTCTCCTTCAGTACCTGTCTCTCCCTTCCCTTCCACCCCCCTCTGTCTCTCTCTCTCCCCTTCTACCTTTCTGTCTCCTTTTCACAGCCTCTCTGTCTACCTCCCCCACCCTTCGGACCCTCTCTCCCCCTTTTAGTCCCTTGCTCTTCCTTTCCATCCCTCTGTCTCCCCCCTTCTGTTCCTATGTTTCTCTCCTTCCATCTCTGTGTCTTTCCCCTGCTGTTCCTCTCTCTCTTTTCCATACTTTCTCTGTCTGCCTCTCTCTCCACCCTCTGTTTCTCCCTTTCCATCACCTCTTTCCCTCCCTCCCTCTCTTTATTTCCATTTGCCCCCCCCTCCACACTCTCTCTTCCACTTCCCTCTTGTTCAGTCAAACAATTTTTTAGCTTCCCCTTTATTTCATTTAAAGTGCATCGGAGGATCACTGGCAGTGGGGGTGAACAGTAGTACAGCAGCAGCGAAGGCGCAAAAAGATGTATGGACCTAAGGGGGTTCTGTGACAAGATGAGGACCGTGGTGCGAGCTGAAAGAGAACCCAGAGTTCAAGCCCTAGGACTCATCACAAATGCCATATAAGTGCAAACTTTGCCAGAATCAAACAACTCGTGCTAATAAATGTGCCCTTCTCCCATAAATCCCCCAACATGGACCTGGTAAATATTTAAAAAAAAAATTTTTTTAAATAAGCATAAAACTAAGTCTCTTTTCAAAGAAGGCTGAATCCAAAGCAAGCAAGAAAATATCTAACTATAAAAAGGTAATAATGAATGCTTGCCTAATGTGCCATCAATACTGACGCAAATCTGAGCACAGCAGTTTATGGGAATGGAACTCCTGAAATGTTAACGGGACCTTTGAAAATCCCTACAACCATTCTAGACTTGTCTGAAGTAACCTCTGCATTTGTAAAGAACTTAGTGAAACTCCTTGACATTACATGTACGTGGACATTGTCAACCTCTTCTGGTGTACCACTTTGTTTTCTGTCCAGTGTTTATCCACCTAGCCTGGTCGCCCACCATCTGGCCTAGTCAGTCACCTCCCAACCCCGATAGCTGCCTACTTACCATAATGATCTAGGCATCCAGAGGGAGTGCCAGTCCGAAAGTATTGGTGACTTCATCGCTATTTTACTTCCTTATGCTTCCCTTGTTCTCCCACCATCCAGCTTACACCATGCACTCATGCTCCTGTGGGAGTGCAAGCTTGCAGAAAAACCACAGGGGTTGCTGTGGTGGCAGACCACGGTACCAACCCCTCCCCAGGCTGAGATGCACTGCTATGGGCAGTGTTTCATACGTCCACCTGAAAAAGTGAACTCTTGAACCTAAGTCACCAGCATGGCAGCACAAGCCATCAGGTGGCCTTTTTAAGTCCAAATGGAGAATTGTATTCACTGTTTAAAGGGGACAGGAAATTTGTGTTAATTGTCAGCAGTTAGTAATGTTACTAGTATGAGAAGTGATATACTTGCTTCCAAATGCGCTATATTTAACTTTACCGTAATAAACATAGATGTGAAAATTTGTTTTCAATTGTTTTCTTTTTATGGACAACACATTCTGCACAGTTCCTTTCATGGAACCAGTAATTTGGAGTGTTTACAATGTCACCGTTTGAGTACAGAATGCTAAACATGAGCTACTGTCCTATCAGAACCATGCTTAGAGTCCTTTGCTCAAACCATTACATAGTTAAAACTCCAGATCACTGGTTCCATGAAGAGAACTGTAAAAGAATGCTGCCCATAAAATCAAAATAATATAATACACAATTGTTCACATCACTTTTTATTCAGGTACAGTTACCTATGGATCATTTACTGTAGGCTTATGGATATCATTTCTGTTAATGAGAACATTATAAACAGCTGCTTATTAGAAATCATTTCCTGTCCTCTTTAATTTAAAGAATACCTGATGACAAAGCAAAACTATATTTAGACACAATTCAGCTCATATTCCTTATGTTTTCTATATTTATCTCCTCTCTGCCATCATCCCACAAGAACAGCCTTTATGGCTTAATTAAAAATGAAGACAACTGAGTAACTGTGGTCTCCTTCCCAGGGACATCACAAAACCGAAACTGTAGGGGGAAAAAAGCACACAGCTGAGACTTCTCCCATGATGATACAGCTGTGCATTACCTTCTGTAAGTGAAGATAAATTCACGGGTTCATTGAAAATGTTAATTAAGCATGCTTATTAAAGAGCACTAAGTTTTCCCAGTGTGTTTTTCATTTTAGGGTTCCTTGTGACCTTCTCCTGGCCTACAGTTTTAATATGATACTTATAACTGAGCAAGGGAACTATTATAACTAAAGCTTTGTTAGCTTAGCTGTGTGATATCTGGGGTACAGGATACACAATACCACTCCACAGGGTGCTTTATCACCTTCATGGCCATTCGCTGAATAGTAATTCATTAAAAATTCATACTGAGTTTTGAGTTAAGAAAACTCAACCTGTGTTTGTTTTGTAATGTTCTTCATACTTGAATGCTACTTTGAAAGTAACATTTCACATCCCATTGAAAAGATGGACTATTAGAAGACAGTAGCAGGTGTTCCCACACATCACATGCCCTTTGATGCAAGGACTAAAACAAGCTCTGTTTTGTTATGTTGTGCATGCAACCAGAGTACGTCATTTGATCCCTGTGGAAACGATCATTCATAAAGTTCCCAGCTTCCGCCGAGAGCCAGTTTAAACTATCAGATGTGTAATTTCTCACCCCAAACAACTAATGAATGGAAGAGGAAAGAATATCAGACAGATTTATTTTTCAGTCTTGAATAAAACTTGACACGCTTCACCGCGCATTCAACCTGGTATCTTAAGTGAACTCCTATTTTTCCACTTCTAGCACTCACCTTAAACCTTCTTTTTAGGCTTTAGGTAGGGAATGCAAGGAACTGGAAAATACAATGCCACAAAACAGGGAGTGAAAGGCTTTAGCTTAGCTCTGAGCTGCCCCCCAACACACACAAGCAACAACTAGGGCTGTGGCATGTAGGACCTACCCAACCAGTACTAATTCTCGTTTAAGTCTGTAGCCCAACACGTGATACCTGTTAAGAAGGGCAGGTATAGAAGAATGGCAGGTGGCAATGTGGAAGGTGGAATACAGTTAAACAAGGCATAAATTGAGCAGTATCGCTGCACATCACAATCTGCAATGCAGAAGTAGGTCTAATGAGACTCAAAATTATTTTGATTCACTAGTACAGTGAATCACTGTTCCAGGGCCAGAGACCAACTCAGAGGCACTTAGGAGGGCAGGCCAGCATGTCAGGTTGCCAATGCTGACGAACCCGGAAGCGCAGGGTTAGTACTGCTGTGCTGCACAGAGCTAGAGACAGATTCACTAGAGAAGGAGAACGAGCTGCAGCTGACACAGAGCAGCTGTAATGGCAACAAAGAAATAAAAAAAATAAAAAAACGTTAGAGAGACAGACATACCCAACAAAAGGAGAGATGGACTGCTTGAGAAACATGGAAAACCTGAAAGAAAGTTAACTTACAGTGAGACAACCATGGAAAAAGAAACAGAGACAACAGCCAAAAGTAAAAACCACCTTACAAAAGAACATACAGAGACCTCAGAGGAAGCAAGGAGTCTGGAGGAGAGACGGACAATAGACTTAACGGACAAAGTTGGACAGGACCACAAGGAGAGAAGAAAAATGTAAAAAAAATCTGAAAATAGTAAGATTTAAAGTGGGGAAAAAACAAAATGGTTATGAAATTACTAATCAAGATTAAGGGATTGCTAATCAAAAAAAATTCTGATCGGCAGCTTTGCTAGTCATTTCTCAAAACTTAGTTTATGCCTTGTTGAACTAAATCAGTTCAGAAAAGATTTAGCTTCGCCAGCCCGGTGGCGCTGAGGGCTGAGGCGCTGGATGCCTTACCTCGCAGCACACTGGTGACCCGGGTTCGAGAACGGACTCAGGCCACTGGGGGTTGGACGAGGGGAAAAGGACCAAGCACCTAATGGCTTGCTCTCTATCTCCGGAGAGGGTTGGGGAATTAGTCTCGCCACCTACTGCCATCTCCTGGGGATCTCGGAAGGTGCTGGCACGGCTGTGGACAACATAGGGAGGTTGACGCTGGCAGAGGACCGGAGTGGATGCACGTCTCAGCGTACGTTGGGCTCGTTGGTCCTCACTGCACGCTGACGTCAAGGGGACCAAACAATGGAAAAACTCACTGCCCAGTTCTAGGTGACGATTCCGCGGCTCGGCATTCCAGAAGGGAACCGGGGGGCAGACCTCATTGTGCAAGCATGCCTCGCTGAGGACCTAGGAAGGAGGGAACATGGGAGATCGCTTCCTTCGCCCTGTCCAGAGGGCAATCCAGATGCCCTGATGTGTATAGGGGAACATGTGTGGTACTCTAGAGGCAGACTTCCTGGTCCTGTATGGACGCAACAGAGCCACTGGGGTTTTCTGATTGAGGGAACTGCAGCAGTAGGTAGGAAGATAAAGAGACAGTTAAAAAAAGAAAAGATTTAGCTGGCACCTAAACTGATCTTGTTGCTGACACTCATTTATTTTAGTATTTGTACAGGGGAATCAACTGAAACACCATGTAACTTTCACTGACATACCCTATTATAAGTGGCAGGCCAAAATGGCAAACCGCTAAATTTCAAAACAAGTCTCCATTACATAACAGAGATCAAAATAATGCAAATGGCCATATTCCAGTCTAGGTTTTGTTTTTTGTTTTTTTGTAGACAACATGCTTAGTCATCATTTTAACATTATTCAGAAACAAGAGCAGTTCCATAAATAAGAGCAGGTTAACAAAGTACAGTTACATAAGAACCTACCGTAACAGTAGATCTTCAAGAGAGGCTCTTTCAGTAGGCATTTACATATAGGACTGACCCAGCAGGAGTCAGGACCCCATGGAAAAATTTCTAGCTAGCAGTCAGGTGACCGACGTCAGTATAAAGGGGTGGTCCCCCACACCTGCCTTTCAGTTCTTTCCCACCAAAGGCCAAAAGAGGCAAGACGAGAGAGAAGCGGATATTTCCTTCCTGGAAAAGGAGCTGAAAAGCTAAGGATGGAGGGCGGAAGAGTTACCATTGGTAAAGCCTCTCTTGAAGATCTACTGTTACGTAAGTTCACGCACTGTGCCTATTCACTTTTCGAGAGGCTCTTTGCAGGTATTTACATATAGGACTGACCCCAAGCAGTCTGGAACAAGGAAAAGCACTAGGGAGGAGGAAAACGATCCATAGAATGGAACCTCTGGCTGGACAGGTCTTATGAAAGAAGACCTTGAGGCACAGCCAGCCCGAAGCCTGCTCTACAGCGAGAGGCAATGTCCAAACTGTAGTGTTTCATAAAGGTATGGACAGAAGTCCAAGATGCAGCTGCGCAGATGTCTGCCGCTGACACCATTCTTGAAACAAGCCACAGAGGCAGCTACTCCTCTGGTGGAGTGACCTCTGACTTGACCCGGCAGGGTCTTGTTGTACTTGTCGTAACAGAAAGTGATACAATAAGCCAACCATTTAGACAGGCATTGCCCTCTCTTTTGTGAGCAAAAGAGACAAAAAGCTGATCAGATTTCCTGAGATCCTTAGTCCTAGTGGTGTAGTATCTCAGTATTCTATGAACCTCCAAAGTATGCAAGAGGTACTCCCCTTGATTGGAGTATTGCGTAAAGAAAGCAGGTAGCTCAATGGACTGATTCAGCGTAGATTCAGCCACCACCTTAGGGAGAAACTTAAGCTTGGTGCACAGAGCCATACGCTCCTTGTGAAAAATCAAATACGGGATTTTGCACATGAAGGCCTGAAGCTCAGAAATCCGTCAAGCTGAAGTAATGGCCACTAGGAAGAGAGTCTTTCAAGAGAGGAACTTCAAATCTGCTGAGGCTGCCGTCTCAAAGGGGGCAGAGTAAGCTTCTCGAGAACAAAATTCAAGTCCCAAGGAGGAGCAGGAATGCGGATGGGGGTCTCAAATGAAGAACCCCTCTGAGGAATGTCTTAGAGACTTCCAATTCAGCGATAGTCCTGTCTCCGAAGGGGACATGGTACGCTGAAATCGCTGCAATGTGAACCTTTAAAGAGGAATGACTAAGACCCAGATCGAAGAGATGACGCATGTAGTCCAGGACTCTGTCAACTGGGCAAGAGAAAGGCTCGAAGTCCTTTGACGAGGCCCAAATAGAGAATCGTTTCCACTTCATGGCATAGGTGGACCTGGTGGAAGGCTTTCTGGCCTCCACCAAAATATCTGCTATGAGCGGAGAAACCCCGAACTGGGCTTGAGCTACGTCTGCAGGAGCCACACATGCAAATGAAGGGATTTGAGACCTGGATGGACAAGGGCCCCTGATCGTGGGTCAACAAGTGTTGCGACAGAGGAGGAGGAAGCGGAGGTTCCTCTGAAAATTGTTGTAGAAGAGAGAATCAGACCAGCCTGGGCCAGAATGGAGCAATGAGGATCATTCGTGCTCCCTCTGTTCTGAGCTTGCGCAGGACTCTTGGAATTAAGGGAACTGGAGGGAAGGCATAGATGAATCTGTCCCTCCAAACAAGAGACAGAGTGTCCCGCCAGAAACTGTCTCACCCTGGAGCGAGTGAGCAGAAGGCGGGAAGTTTTGCATTTTGAGAAGATGCGAACAGATCTACCTGAGGGGTTCCCCAAAGCCAGAAGATGTAGTCTACTACCTCCTGATCCAGTTCCCATTCGTGGGCCCTGGCTGAGGACCAACTGAGGTGGTCTGCCAGCGTGTTTTATACTCCCGGCAAGTGAACGGCCTTCAGGTGAAGGTTGTGCTGGGTAGCCCAGCTCCAAATTCTCATTGCGTCCCTGCACAAAGGGTAGGAATGAGTTCCTCCCTGCTTGTTGATGTACCAGACCACACACATGTTGTCTGTCTGAATAGTTAGATGACCGGGAAGAATGGAGGAGTGCAGGGCCTGGAGGGCATACAGGACTGCTCTGAGTTCGAGCACACTTATGTGCAGATTCTGCTCGAGCCTGGACCAGCTGCCCTGAGTCTTGTGAGACCCAAGGTGGGCTCCCCAGCCCTCTCCTGAGGCATCCATTGTCAATGTCTGGGAAGGGGGTCCGATACTGAAGTGAACCCCCCCTCGACAAAGGTTCTCCGCTACCATCCACCATTGCAAGTCCCTGACCATGGGATCAGAAACTAGAACCTCCTGGTCTAGGTCTTCCAGTGTTTTGTCCCATTGAGACCGAAGTGTCCATTGAGAAATCCTCATATGGAGCCGAGCGCGTGGGACTGTCGGAATAGCAGCCACCATTAGCCTGAGGAGGCGAAGGACTGACCTGGCTCCAACCCTTCTGTGACTGGACAGAAGACGTGCCTAAGTCTGTAGGGTGTCAACCCTGTCCGGAGGCAAAAAGGCCTTGCCGATGGTCATGTCCAGGAACGCCCCTATGAATTGGAGTCTTTGGCAAGGGACCAAATGGCACTTTGCCTGGTTGATGGTGATACCCAAGCTGGTGAAAACCTGCAGGGTGAGGGAAAGGGAGTGTAGAAGTTCCTCCCTGGATGGGGCCACCAAGGGCCAGTCATCTATGTACGGGAATACCTGCACTCCCTGGGTACGCAGGTGGGCCGCTACCACACACAGACATTTAGTAAACACTGGGGCCACCCAGGAAAGACCAAATGGGAGGGCCTTGAATTGGTAGTGGACCCCCTGAAAACAAAATCGAAGGAATTTGCAGTGGGAAGGGCGTATGGGAATGTGCAAGTAAGCATCATGCATATCCAAAGCGCAGAACCACAATCCCTGCCGAAGACGAGGAAAAAGGCCCTGCAGGGAGAGCATTCTGAAGCGTTTATACTCCACGAACATGTTCAGGGAACTGAGGTCTAAGACAGGCCTCACATCTCCTGTTTTCTTTGGAACTAGAAAGAAATGGGAATAGTAACCCGTCCCCCAAAGGTGGTTGGGAACTGGTTCTATCGCCACCTTCGAGAGAAGGGAGGTGATTTCTTCTAGGACCAGAGGAAGATGTTTCTGGGAGTAAGACGACAGGGGGTGGTCTTCCGGGCGGTTTCTGAAGGAACTCTATTGAGTGACCTGCTGCAATCAGCTGGAGCACCCAAGCATCCGATGTTATCCTCTCCCCCCGGTAGATGGAAGGAGAACCTCCCTCCCTCCTACTGGTTTCTCTGGTGAGTTCAGAGGCTGTGGGAGAGGCGAGGAGTCAGAAGGTCTGGTACAGCGCAGCAGCCAAGGCTCCCACGGCTTTTTTGGGAGGGGAAGTCTTGGTTTCTGGAGGGGCCCGACGCTTGTTGGCCCGCTTGCCCTGTGGTTTAGGTTTTTGTCAGTTACATCAACGAAAAGGGCACCGCTGTCCCTGAGGGGGGTCTGTACAAAGAGTCCACGGACTTGAGTGCAGTACCCTTTTCTTGCAGATCAGTTATGATGTCCTTGACATCACCGCTGAACAGCCCTGAACCCCTGAAGGGCGCATCCTGAATAGCGAATTGCACTTCAGGGACCAAACCTGACACTCGGAGCCAGGCATGACACTGAAGACCTACAGCGAACGCCAAACTCCATCTAGCTGCGTCCACTGCGGCATAAGTGGCACGAAGCATGTGCCGACTGTCCGAATGAGCAGAACAGATGAAATCTGCCACTTTCTGTTTCGTCTGAGACTCAGGAAGGGAGTCCAATTTTGATTCCACCTGACTCAGGATGGTCTTCTGGTAGTCCCCCACATGAGTAACATAATTCAGGGCCCTAATACCCAGGGTAGAAGACACATAAACCTTCTTCCCATATTGGTCCAGAAGCTGAGACTCCTTGTCAGGTGGAGACGGGCTGAGATGTTTGGGGTTAGCAGAGTGGCCATAAACGGCACTAATCACGACCGAGTCCGCTTTGGGGTGTATGTTCAAAGAATCTACTCCCTCAGGAGCCTGATATAGCCGATCTGCCTTCCTCGGAAGGGGGGCTAACGTGGATGGTTGTTTCCAAATAGTGGAAACAAGATCTGCATGAGGCTCTGTCCAGGGTGGAATCAATGTAGGAGCGGTCTCGGGCAGATCCAAGTGGGCAGTGAGCTTTTTACACTGTGGATCTGGTTCCAGAGATTGCCACTGATGAACTTCCTGGATCTTTCTCAGTAACTCCAGAAAAGAAGAATCCTCTGGAGGAGACTTCGGCGGGATCCTTGGCTTGGGTCGGTCTGGAGTACGGGGCTCATCATCTCGGTCAGAGCATCCCCATGAGTCCGAGTCAGAGGTCTACGACATAGAAGAGGAAGACTCCTCCTGACACAGGGGAGGAATGGTCCCTTTGGGAAGCCCTCTAGGAAGTGTGTCTTCCCCACCCCTGGCGCCCGAGGGTTCACCTCTGGTGTTGGGTAAGGAGGAGGGAGTCTCCGGTCTCCAGTGTAGGGGATCCGGCACAGGGTCCGGCACTGGTAGATGACTCTCAACCTCCCTGGTGAGCTGAGCCTTGGCCTCAGCCCACCAGACAGCCAGAGTCTCCTTCAAGTCCGCCGACGGCTGGGATGCGGGCGGCGAAGGAGGAGGGAGATACAGATACTGGGGATATCCATATAATGAGTATCCATAACTCGACGGCGGGAAACCGGGCATTGGGTATTGAGGCCCTGGGTTCTGCGGCTTTGGATAGAGCAGCGTCGGGTACTGTGGCATCGGATAGTATGGTGCCGGGTAAGGCGGTGTCGGATACCCAGGTACCAGGGGCTCTGATGGAGCAGAGGGACCTGGCAAAGGCCCAGCAGACGGGACAGGGAAAGGTGGCCCCGCGGGTGTCGGGTCCGACATAGGAGCATCATCCAGAAAAGGAACGTCGGCTGGCATTGTGTAAGCCGGCATCGGAGCCGGCTTCTGAGGGTCCGGCGTCAGGGTGTCTAGCCCAGTAGGAGGGGGCCCCGATGGCAACGTATCCAGGTCCTCCATGATGACCTGGGAGGGAGGGTTGGAATCCCCAGGGTCCAACAGAAGAGACGCAGGAACCTCAAATGGCAACATCAAGTGTTGCAGGGATCAGTCAGATCCGGGCAGGCAGCGGAGGAGCCAGCATCCGACTTACCAGATCCCTTGCTCGAAGGCCACGCTGCAGAAGCGGCCTTGTCGGGCGAACGAACGACAGTGCGTCCCCCTGAAGGAGGAAGCGTTTTACCAGTCCTGTCCGGTCAGACGGTGGCACCGGGCGTCCGGATGAAGGACCCACTCGACTCCCTGAAGGGCGATGGTCACCTTCCCCGGAGCGTGGAGGCCTCCCTTTACCCCAGAGGAACCCGAGGGGCCCGAGCACGAGCCCGACGGAAGGGGCAACACCTTCTTGGACACTGCCAAGATGGTCGTCGAGGAGCGGTCCCCTGAAGGGGACGTTACCTTTAGAACCGCGACTCCAGCTGGAGTCGCAGAGCCCGTGGAAGTTGAGTCCCGGTCCTGGTGCTTCTCCTTCTTCTTTTTCTGGCCTTCGGGGGAAGTGGAAGCCTGCCTCAACTTTTTCAACTCCTTCTCCATGGATGCCATCTTTTTCTTCAAAATATGGTCTACCAGTGACTGCTGCCTCCATTTTCGGGTAGCTGAATTAAATTTCTGGCAGTGCAGGCACTTCTCCACAGGATGATCCGGGCCTAGGCATAAGAGGCACAGGGAGTGGCTGTCCTTATGCGGCAGTTGTGAACTGCATGAGTCGCACTTATTTTTATTCAATTCTGAAGGCGTAGGGGCAACATACATGATATAACAATAGAGAAAATATCGAAAAAAAATCAAATAGTTCGAAAACTGAACCGATTTAAAGATCTGGCGAAAGATGAACTACCGAGGAACTTTCACAAGTCGACGGCGGAAAGAACTGGAAGGCAGGCGGGGGACCGCCTTTATACTGACGCACCTGACGCCGGGTCACCTGATCGGAGCAGTCCCCGCCAGAGACTGCTAGCTAGAAATTTTTCCGTGGGGTCCTGACACCGGCCGGGTCAGTCCTATATGTAAATACCTACTTCAAGAGCCCTCTCAAATTAAGATCTGGTGTTCTGACACCTAACAGGTATGACTATTATTCTTTTGTCCTAAGGAATCCTGTAACCTTAAAGTAACCACCCTATTGTCGTGCTGTATTACACATGGAATAACAGCTTGGGAACCATCATCACAATACTATAATTCCATTGTGGGATTCTGCTGAGATGATAACCATGAGATCAAAGCTCGAGTGATTCTAGTGATGTCACCAGACTCCCGAGATAGAATCATAGCCTTCACACTGATGGTTAGCCAGTTGTTATTTTTTGTAATGTGATAATGATGACTTTAGCCCACAAATTCATATCCCCCTCCAAAATACACACACTTTGCCTGCCTCACTCCAGATTCTATGCACTGCCTTGAACCACACACGCACACTCTTACTTCATGATATTTTCCTCTGAGGCTGTTCAATTTTTTTTTTTTTTTTTTACTTTTTTGGTTCCTCTCACTCCTGTCGTGGATTAAATTTTTCTATACAAGAGATTCACAATAGAATTTACACTCATTTACAAGGGTTGGCAGTATAGCCTAGATGTTAGGGTAACAAGCTGTGAAGGAGCTTGGTACATCTAGCAGACCTGATCTGATTCCCACAACTTCCAGTTGCAAACTGTGTGACCCTGAGCAAGTCATTTAACCTTCAAAGTGCTCCCAGGTCACCCCTAAAAAAGGCCTTATGCCTTAGTGGCCCGTACACAGTTACTTACTGAATAAAAAAAAAAGTCACCCTGACCCTTCCACCCTACAGAAGTAAATTTTTGATAATGACTTTCTCCCGTCTCCATTTAAGCAGCCCAAGCTGACAGGGGAGGACAACCCATACCAATCAGCCTGTCTATAGGAGCAGTTACACAACACTGTCTTTTGGTTCTAACCTTAAAAATAATAAAATAATACTGTTTTGAAATTTGCTGTAGTAAAAAAATCAAGTTTATCATTCTAACATTCAAAGACGAAAATTAAAGAGACCCTGCTAACCCACCTACAAAATAATTTTTTAACCACAACAGGGATGTGAATCCCCTTGAAACACAATATTTTTCCAGGTGTGTTCTGTTACAAAACAGAAATCAACACTTCACCATTTTGGGATGCTTCATCAAAAACTTGCCACTAGCATACAAGCTACAGCCAAGTCACAGTTCCCAAAAAAAGAAAAAAAGAAAATGGCTTCTCTTGAAAACAGTTTTCCTAAACAGAAGGACACTCTGAAGCACTACCCAGCAACATTTTCTAATGTTGTACACATATCCCTATCAACGTACTTCATATGGGGAAATGGATGTCAAAAACACCAAAGCATTTCTAAGACTCTCAAATGTTCACTGGTTGTTCACTTTTCTAGTTAGCAAAGGCCTTTTCAGGCCTGAAATGGTTGGCAGTGTCCCTTTAAGATCATCGCCATGAGGTAGGGATCATGACTGAACAGCATCCTTTCTTTTCTCAGACTTGCTGTGGTGTGTAATTCAGAAACTGCTGACGGTGCTGAGGGTAAAGTGGACATTTCTTTTTCACCAACAAAAGTATAACATATCTAACAGCACTGCTTGTGATTATGGCTACCACTTGTTTGATTTTTATATTCGTTCTGCTACAGCTACTCAGTGGAAGGCTGGGTTCTTGGCACTAAATACTATATGCTGGTTGACCGAGCCAAAAAAGCACCGAACATCACAGGCGCTTAAGTGTTATATAGTTCTGTGTTAATATTTAAGTCAGTTGCTGAGGTAACCACAATTTTCTCAGTGTCTGATTTTTGAGGAACTTTCCCTTTTTACATATGGAAAAAGTACTGAAGTTACAAGGGGTTGCCTGGGAAAGGCATCTGCAGACAGAAACGATACTCCGTTAATTGTTTATTTTTGAGGGATTCAAGTCACAGTTCATTTATTCTTCAGAACTGACTCTGGAATTTTTGTGTAGGAATTACACATGAACTTCCAGAGCTGGGAATCTATTTTTTTTCCCTTAAAGAATATGTTTATTAGTTTACAATTCATATATTAGAATTTCAGTGCAAACACAATCTTACCCAGGTAGAAGACTGAAAAACATCTACATAAGCCCACTTTAGTACACTACTGGAATCAAGAGCAGGAACTGTTAAATTATTACATTAACATAAGCCAATGAAACCATTATTCATTACACAACAAATGGTTAATGCTATCCCAGTGGCATGGTGGACTGAGGCACTGGTTGCCACACCACCTACCACTCTGGTGACCCAGGTTTGGGGACGGATGTGGGTCACTTGGGGCTGGCTGGGAAGGGAGGAAGAAGCATCTCCAGACAGCTCACCTCCCTCACGAAGGTGAGGACACATGTCCCACTAGGCAGCTGTCATCTGGAGGAATCTGAGTGGCAGCACACTGGAATGCAAGGGGAAAGAATGCCACCTGCAGCACACTGGGGGGGGGCATCTCCATGGAGGTGGTGTATGCACAATCAGTCACTGCACACACTGTGTGCCCCGGGGAGAAAATGGCAGAAAAAAAATCCCAACCATGACTGGATGATGGCCTGTTCCCCCCACAGGCCCACGGCCAGTGACTGAGCACCTCCGGCTCCTGTGGCAGAGGACAACTGGAGCATGAGGAAAGTCCCTATCCCCAACTCCTCACTATCCTAAGTAAACGCATTATAAAAATGAGTAAAATCAATCAGGACCCCACTGGAAAGGGGATATTGCATCTCAGCTGGGCTATTCTTAGTAAATAAACTATAAACAAACAAAAAAAGCAAAACATGGCTGGCAGCCACGGCCTTATCACTATCCCCCAAAGGCAGTAAGGTTTACTTTGTGGCTGAAGCATTGTTTGGAACCAGAAGATTACAGGTTTAAACCATGCCAAAGCCAAATGTTTCAGGATACTGAGCAAGTTACTGAAGATGAGATGTGGCATCTCAGCTATACTAACCTGGGTACATGCGCTGTAAAAATGAATAAGTGCAGGACCTCACTGAAATCAGAATGTTATGTCTTTGCTGATCTCTCCTTAGTAAACCAGTTTTAAAAAAGAAAAAATATATGTATTGCAGAGAGTTACCTTCCCTCACTTACTGAACTGAACAATTTCTCACACAACATAACTGCAGTGAGGAAGAAATGTGACCTACTGGAAATCTAACACAGCAGGGTTTTAAATAATCAATTAGCATTTTTTTCCTTGGGACAATGCTAACTGTACAGAACGTACTTATATGGGTTTTCTAGAAGTGTTATGTTTGTTAAATACAGTGAGGCAAGTGCTATGCATTTTCACAATGTTTTAGCACTTTTATGAGCAAAACGCTAATCAATTTTTGGAGTTAAATAAAACCCTGCACAGGCCCCAGGAACACGGTCCTGCTATTCAACCACTGAGCAATAAGCTCACATGGTTGGACACAGGGTTTCCAGACAGTCCTTTCTACAGTACTGCACAGCCTGCAACTAGAAACAACCAATAAGACAATTAAGCCCCATTTACACTTGCAAACCAGCTCAAAACTGGTGTAGCTCAAACTAGTGTGGGCTTACACCTGACCGTTTATGCGGACACTAGTGTACACCACTTTTGAGAGGCAGCTTCCACACAGATGTGACACCAGTGTTCTAGTGCACCTGTAAATGTCTGTCCTCCAGCAGTGCCAGTAAGTTAAGCCCACCCTTCACATGATGTCACCATTCATAACTTGCTGTTACCTGTTGGGGAAGTAAAATGTTCAGCGCATGTAAAAAAGTGCAGGGCTTCCATCTGTTTGGATCACAGAGTGTTCTAGGGAGTGGGGGGTGGGGGTTGTACCCCAAACAGGACCGCAAGCTTGTAACACTCTGGACCACACAGCAGTCAAGAGAGGGAACATATACTCAGAACTGGACCGTAGATTAGTCTAGGGAGGGAGCACAGAGAATACACACTGAACTGGACTCTAGGCTTGTGCTTGGTCACTAGCATGGTCAATGGAGGGAGGAGGAAGCAGAGCAAAGCGTGTAGACCGAGCAGACCTAAACAGCTGAACTGAAAAGTGGTAACATAAGTGTTGATTCTGGTAGGTGAGTTTACCAGTTCTCTTGGTTACCATGATTTGCTTGGGGAAGGGGTTGTGTGAGATGGGGAGGGTTCCTTTGCAGGTGTGCGGGAGGTGCTGTTGCATTTTGCTTGGAGGAGTGTGGGCGTAGGTTACTGGGTAGGGTGGGGGCATTACTGTGACCTGTTTTGGGAGGGAGCTATGTGGAGTGGGGAGGATTACTGTGCAGATGCGGAGGGCTACTGAAACCTGGTTGGGGGAAGGGGCTTAGTTGTGTCACAGTGTAGTTACGGTTGGGATGTTACTGTGCAGATGTGGAGGCGTTATTGCAACCTGCTTGGGGAAGGGGCAGTGTGTTATACAAGTATAGTTAAAGTGTGCTACTGTGACCAGCATGGGAGGGCGATGTGGAGTGGGGGGGGGTTGTTACTGTGCAGGTGTGTTTGGGGGGGGGGGGTTGTTTTGCAACCTGCTTGGAGTTATGCTGAAATTTAGATGGCTGTCTGTTCTATTGTTTTTTTTTTTTTAAACATTGAAACATAAATGTTGTCGGCAGATAATGACCCATTTGGCCCATTCAGTCTGCCCATTTTCCCTGCCTACTGTGCCACCGCAGCCCTTGTACAATCTCCAGTCGTCCCCACCCCTTGTGTTCCTTCCAAGGTCCCCTTGTATCTGTCCTACGCATGCTTGAATCCTGCAACTGTTCCAACACCTACCACCTCCGCTGGGAGGCCATTAGAGGCTTCTGCCACCCTCTCGGTGAACAAATATTTCTCTGATCCTCCTCCCCCCCCACCAGCAGCTTCACAGTGTGACCTCTCATCCTCAAGTCTGTCTTTCTGCAGAAAATGCTACCTTCCTGTACCTTATTAATAGCTGTTTTGTATCCAAATGTTTCCATCATATTCCCCCTTTCCCTTCTTTCCTCCAGCGAGTACATACTCAGTTCTCTTAGTCTCTCTTCACAGGGCTTTTGATGCAGTCCCTGCACCATTTTGGTTGCCTGCCTCTGTAGTGACTCCACCCTATCCCTGTCCTTCTGAAGGTGAGGCCTCCAGTACTGGGCACAGTACTTGAGATGTGGTCTTACCAGTGACCTGTACAGGAGCAACACTATCTCCTTCCTCCTACTGGTGATACCCCTCCCTATGCACCCCAGCATTCTACTAGCCTTTCCCACTGCCTTTTCACTCTGCTTGGCTACCCTCAGGTCATCAAAAATGATTACCCAGAGGTCCCTTTACTGTTTGGGGGTTGCCAGTACCTCCCCTGCCAACTGGTGCGTAACCCCTGGTTTTCTGTGCCCCAAGTGCATGATTTTGCACTTTGTATCACTGAAACTCAGCTGCCAAACACTTGACCATTCTTCTAACTTCTGCAAATCATTCCTCATCCCCCCATGTGTCCACCCTGTTGCAGATTTTTGTGTCATTCACAAACAGGCAGACTCTTCCTTCTAGCCCTTCTGCAATGTCGCTGATAAAGACACAGAAGAGGTCCAGGCCTAGTACTACTACTACTACTACTGGCCCCTGAGGCGCCCCACTTGTCACCCTGCCTTCTCCTGAGTGGACTCCATTTACCACCACCATCTCACTCTTGCCACTCAACCAACTTCTTACCCAGTTGACTATTTTCTCTCCCACTCCTAGACAGGCCAGCTTGTCTATTGTTTGTTTGTTTTTCAACTGTTCATTTGTAAATATTTTACCTGAGGGGACTGTGAGACATAATACATCATTTCTAGACCGATTTCCTTATTTGTGGCGAACTGGGGTGCTTTAAGAAAGTCCACCATGAACATCTACTTGCATTAAGTCCTTGCACTTGATTCCATCCACCTTAAGTTCATCCATTTCCCTCTATCTCTCACCTATACTTTATCTTACTCTACCCTCACCCTTCCTCTACATACTTTTACCTACCTCTCCCTTTTCTGTCCCGCCCCCCCAATTCTTCTATGTTCATTGGCCTTGTTAATGGCACTTACTGTATACTGTCCAAAACACCCAACTAGTGTCACTTCGGCACTTGTGTTTCACTTGTTTATATTTTGAATATCCCTAAACTGTATGTTTTCATATTATTGACTTTGTTCAACCCTGTATTTCACTGTCTCGCAAACTGTTTGTATTTCTGACCACCCTTGCATTGTATGACCTATTCTATGTGCTGCGTCACATTGTTGTTGTTTATGTATTTGACTTGTATCCTCCCAGGTCGTGCCTGAAAATAGGCATCCCTATGCCTAGTGCACCCACCCGGTTACCGAAAGCAAATAAATAAATAAATACAGTACCTTCAGAAAGTGATGTCTGAAGTAGCCACCATTTATACTACACTTTTAAACACCCACAACAGTTTAGCTCCTCTGTCTAGGAGAGAAGCACACTAGCTACACCAGATGATGGCTACACAGTTTAAACTCGCAAATGTACAACAGTGTGGTTCTCCAAACCACCTACGACGGTGTAGAAAGACTAAGTACAAATGGGGCACGAGATGTCTGATGCATTATTAGCCACTCCTTAACAACTGAATCACAAACTTTAATGAGAAAGAACAAGGATATAATGTAAAACATGCAAGCAAACAAACCATTCACCAGTGCTTGTCTTTGTTGTGTATCAGTCTGCATATGAACTCTAACTTAGGGCAGATGCTACCCCCCCACACACACACATACACACATCTGCAGTTGGAATGTTTCCTACTCAAGGTGCAGTTAAACACCTCAAACAAGCCTCAGCCAGAACTAATTAAATAGACTGCAACATAGAACCAATAGTTCCATGATCTGCAAACCTACTCCAAGCTACTCCACTGAATCACTCAGAGTGAATGTAACCCTAATCAGAAAAAATGAAATATTTTGTGATCGACATTCAGTAATGGTTTAATGATCAGGGTTACATACCCTCTGAGTGATTTGTTTCTGATGTCAGTGGTCGGGTTAGCATGGAGTAGGTTTGCAAATATGTTTGCTAAAAGACAAGAAAATGTAAATGGTAAGTTGGTAACTATAGATTAGACATGTTTCATTAAGGGTAGATGCCTGGAACATCAAGTAAGAAGGTTGGCTAACATTACTGAGTAGGCTAAGGGACAGGATACAATACAATATTATCATCACTGGGTGACAAAAGGGTCCCTGATCGTGTGTGATGGGGCTTGCTTTTTTTTTTTTTAAACTCACGTGGAAAAATAAGAACAAATATACATAACATAGTTTCTTCAATTTTGCTACAAATTACATTCTTGTTGGGTAAGGAAAAGACAGCAAAAACAGACAAGCCCCAGAGTTCTGTCGGCTCTGTAGTATTAGAGTATCAGTTTATATTGCCTTATCCGTAGTAGCCAGTTTTTAAAGAAGTGAGCAGTCTTTTCATGGGTTCCGCCTTCCCTCTCCCTCATATTAGTTTTACCAATGTAGAACCGCCAACTGTGGCACAGAAGAAACATAGAAGCAGTCATCAACAACCTTATACCGAATAACAAAATAAACATTTTGAACAAAGCGCTGGTGTCCGTTTCTTTCACTCTTTTTTTGTTTTGTTTTGTTGTGTGTTTTTATCTTTATTTGTACCAATCCAACAATGACTCCCCTTCCTGGACCCTGACACTTTGACTCGGACCCCAGCTTACCATCCTTGAGCCCCTGTGGACTGTGGGTGACAATCCTGCCTTTCTGTGTCTGACTCCTGTCCGCTCTGCAGTCTCTCCTGGCCCTTACTAGTTAACTATCTAGACTATATTTCTCTATGCTTGTCCGTTTGTAGTCTAAGCTTCACTGTTCGGTTCTCCATTCTTTCTATGTTTTCTACCCTATGGGTCCATGATTCAAAAGACAGTGGATTATCTTTTAGCCAATCCACTGTAATTTATTTTAGGGCTGCCAGGCAGAGAATCCTGAGGAGTCCTTGAGACAGGGACCCTCCCAACTCCTTAACCTCCAGGCCCAGGACTAAATACTGAAATGTTTTGGGAACCTAAACCTCGGACGACCTAGAGACCTCTGCTTGTATTGTGCCCCAGAAGACTGTCAGTTTTGGGCAGGGCCAGAATATGTGGTGGTGTGAGCCCATTTGGCCACAACCCCTCTAGTACAGGGCTGAGTTTCCCACTGCGAAGTATCTAGTAATTGAGTGGTGGAACTTTCTAGATGGCGCATCACAAGTTTGCGTTTGGATCCAAATGCAGACAATAGATAAAGTTGGTCTATGATACCCCATAAACTCAAGTTAGAACCAGTAAGACTGTATCAGCCCCTCTGAATTACCTTGAAGAACCAGGCAGATGTGCCTTCTCTCGCCTTTACTTTCTGCCTTGGGCAAAGAGCCTCTGGCTCATGCTATTCAAGAAAACAAGGAGATAACAATGGTATAAGTACAAGCTCAGGTCCACAAGACATAACAATGGTGGAAGTACGAGAGCAGATTCACAAAACATAACAAAGGTGGAAGTATGAGATCAGGTCCACAAGATTTCTCTTTTTGTGGATGACATGTTGATTTAAAAAAAAAAAAGAAGTTACACTCCCTCCTGTCACAGATCTAACTGATAGATATTGCAAGCTACAAAAGTAACTGTAGCAAGACAAAGGTTTAGGAGATCACCATCAAAATCAACATGGGAAATTCAAGTCATACATTTTCATCTACTAGCTATCTGGACATTCAGATCATTAACGATTTTAATAAACGTTATGAGAACTTTAAACTGCTTAAAGAAAGGTATTTGAAGACTTTCAGAAATAGAAATCTTTACCTAAAACTACCATCAGTCCCTCTTTTCCCAGGACAGTCCCTATTTTAGGTAGCATGTCCCGGTGTCCCCACAAGTTTTGCAAAATGTCACTTTTGTCCTGGTTTTTGCTTATTTGTCCCAGTTTGTCCCTTTTTTTTTTGCTGACTGCTAATCTGTGAGTGACAGTTATTTCAGCACCACTGTGGTGCTGCTCGAGCTGGACAACAGTTTGCAACATCAACCCCTGTGCCTATGTTGCACCACAAGCATGTCAGCGGGACCATGGTAAAGCATGTTCCTTCCTGTTAGGTTAGACTGGGTAGTAGTGCAAACAATTGCATGTGGCCGTCTGCCTGCCAGCAGCTGAGATGGACTCCAGACAGAAGAGACCAGCAGCAGTGAACTAAGGTACTCAAACCTGATCAGCTGCAGGGAAGTGTGTGAAAACAATCTGGTGTGGTGGTGGAAGTCACTGAAGTGAAGTTTGTACAGCAAATGAGATGAGTTTAAGTGGGTTGGGATGGGACTGTCAGGAGGAGCAATACATGCAGCTCAAATGTCTGAATACAATTTAATGCAGGTTTGCTTCTAATGAACTTCATGATTTGGAACTTGCTGCAGCAGAATGATGTATTGTTTTAATCTGGATGTTTGCTACTGGTGTTACTGTGGGGCGGCATGGCCAGTGCAAGCAGCAAAATTTAATTGATTGTGTGCAGTGTTGTCTGCGGCAGTGCCCGTAGTAGTGATACGGTTGGAGAGGAAGGGGGGCATGGTCAGGATGGACCCTGTCCCTGTTTTGGGCCTCGGAAAGTTGGTAGCTTTATCTTTACCACTCTCTCTTGTTGGAAGGGTAAATGTTATTAACAAGGAAACACAAAACTTTAGCGGCACAGAAATATCTTGGAACAAATTTTTGCCCAGCTCAGCTTTTTTTTTTTTTTTTCTGTAAGCACTTTATCCACCAGAGCCCTGGAAGGTGGCTTCCACCCTCTGAATGGAGGGACTCTCTCTCCGGTCCCTGCCACGCCTGTGCTAGCCGTTCCCTGGTAGTTCCCCCACGGACTGCCCCTCGCGGCAGGGCCAGGAGGAGGTTGCCGACTTCTCCCCCCCCCGGAGACCCAATCCAGAATCCACTCCCGGAAGCAGCAGCCCATCATCGAGCCTGCCAAGCCTTTTTTTTTCACCCGCCCCCAACATAAGGACGCCAGCTCAACCCTCCCGACCCGTACTGCCCTCCAGCCACCACCAGAGGGTAGTCAGCAAGCAGGAGGACTAGTTCCCCCTCCCCCAAGAGAGGAGAGCAGTCCTCTGGACACTCAATCCTCTCTTCCCCCTTCCGACCCCTGGCGCCCCATGCTCATGCCCAAACCTGGGTCGCCAGTGTGGTGTCCAGCGCCTCAACCCTCAGCATCACTAAGCCAGCATCCAGCTCAGCTTTTTTAGTTTTTTCCCCACCAGAAAGGCTTAAACACATTATTCCCCTCAGCACTATAGTTATGCCCACCTTGATTACTTCGTTAAACCATGTGAACATTTCTCCATGGTTTAAGAGCTTGTCTATTCCTTCCAGATTCTGTTGCATCATAGCTCTTCTCCTCAAACTGGATTTAGGTAAAAAAAGAAAATCCCCTTCTTGGAGGTTCAGCACTTCACTGCTTAAAGACAGACTCTTCTATACCTGATGCAGGATCAAATCCAACAAACAGTCTCTGAAAATACTTCAGAGGCAGTCTCCACTCCTGTTATCTGGGACACCTTGAAAATGGTTCTGAGGGGGAGACATCTCTTAAGCCTCTGCAAAAAGCTGCAAACAGATGGAGAGGTATCATTCACTCCGGGACCCGCTGCATATTTTACAACTCCAATATTCTCAAGGGGCAAAGTAATAGCTGATTGAATAATAGTGAAGCAGGAGTTGGAAGCCAAGCTGCATGAACAAGTAAAACAAGCACTGTATCATCTCAAATACTCCCATTATGAGGGAGGTACCATAGACACTTGACTCCTGGTGCGTAGGTTGCATGCTTGCAGACAGCCTGTCCTTAGTCCCTGGGACCCTGTTACAGGCAAATGTACTCATAAATCTCATAGGATTCAGTCCATACAGTACTTCGGGACTACTACCAGGAGCTTTCTACGGAGACCTCCCCTCCTGATCCGATTGAAATTTCCACTTTCTTTACCATCACTCTCCGATACTCAGAAAGCTTATTTTGTAGCCCCTTTGAGCAGAAGAGCTTTGTATGGTTTTGTATACTGTAAAGACACAGAAAAGCTCCAGACCAAATGGCTACTCCGTTGAATGGCATAAGGCCTTTGCTGAGCATTTGCTGCCCAATATCCATATTAAAAGTGGATCCATTTTTTATGGCATATGAGCACATTGGTTGGACTGAATTCTCCCTGCATTAACACACCAGATCAAGTTGACTTTGTTCGCAAATGCCAAGTGATGTACAATATCTTGAGAACCCTTATACTGATGGAAAATGTAACAAAGAGATCCATCCCCACAGCCCTGCTTAGTCTTGATGCTGAAAAGACTTTTGATAGGGTGTCCTGGAGATTCATCTGAAGCACCCTGTCTGTCTTTGGATTTCCTGATACCTTTCTGCCCTGGTTTAAAAATATTTATAGTGGCCCCCAGGCATACTGTATGTCCAGGTGACTGCTTCACATGCCTCCTCTATACACCTTCACCATGGCAACAGGAAGGGGTGCCTGTTATCCCCCCCCTTGTGTTTGCCTTGTGTGCTGATCCTCTGATGATGGCTCTTCGTTTACAGGCTGAGGTTGAGGGTATTCCATTGGGTGGTTCCGAATACATACTAGCACTGTATGTAGATAATATCCTTCTAGCCCTGAAAAAAGAAAATGTCCCCACCAGCAGCACTGGTTATTCTTGATGTCTACGGCACCTTAGCCAGATTATCTTTGAATACTCACAAAACTGAAGTCCTGCTTTGAAATTATTTTCCTTTAAAAGGCAGTTAGTTAGTTAGTTAGTTAGTGAAAACTTAGAATACTACCTTTGAGCACAAGTGCTTATTTACAAAGGTTCCACGTCAAATACATAGTCACAAAAAAATTACAAGTATAATAAGCAAGTCCAGAGGAAATGCAGGCCAGTAAGGCTCAAAATGTCTAAGACAGAATAATTACATACAGTTTTGAAAAAATTCATACAGATCGTTGTATAAAAAGTCGCAAGATATGTACAGAGGGAAAGCGAATAAAACAGTTTAAAGGTTACAATTCCACTAAATTGCAAGGGCACACCACAATGATCTTTTAAACTGATTAATCTTGGGGAGATTCGGCAGTGTATCAGGCAATCTGTTTAACCAATTAGCAGCCTTGACAGCAAATGACAGTTTGCCCACCTGAGTAAACTGGAAAAACGGCTTAAGAGCATTCCTGGCCATATTCCTGGTGTTGTATTAGTTGCAGACGGTGTGGACGCAATTTTTTAAGGAAGGGGTGTTAGGCCCAGGACAGCCTTTTTGGTTAGCAAACAGGTCTGGAGCTTCATTCTGCTGGGTAAAGGTAGCCAGTTAGTGAGTGTGTAAAAGGTACAACTGTGAGTGTGGTTATCTGCACCAAGTACAAAGTGGCACGCCTTACTGCAGATCAGCTTTATTTGGTTTAGCACCATGTCACAGGCAGCTGCGCAGACAGGGACACCAGGGACGCCATAGTCTACAAGTGACAGAATGGACCTGGCCACAATAAGGCATCTAGCATCCCCAGTGAGAGTGTTTGGTTTACGACCTAGCAGTCTTCTGTTAACTATGGCCACCAGACTGTCAATATGGGCAGAAAAGTTAAGGTGTTATTCAGAGTTATTCCAAGATATCTGAAGGTCTCCACCTGTTCAAGGGTGATAACTTCTGGAACATGACAAAGATTAGATGCTTATGGACATAGAACATAGAAACATAGATTCTGTCAGCCCCATCCACTCTGCCCCTTGTCCCTGCCTATTCCATCACCACTGATCCTAGCTGGTCACAGATGTCACTTCCTCCCCCAATCTATCTAACATGCCCTTGTGCCCATCCCATGCATGCTTGAAGCTTTCCACAGTCTCTCCTACCTCCTCTAGCAGCTGTTCCAGTCAACTACCACCCTTTCTGTGAAGAAATATTTCTGCACATTTTCCATGCAACCCCCTCACCATCTTGGTTGTCCTCCTCTGTACCACTTCTACTCCTTCAATGTCCTTGCAGAGCTGCTGCCCCCAGACCTGGAAAGAGTACTCCCAGGTGGGGTCTCCCCAGTCAGCAACACAATGGTAGGAACCACCTCCCTCCTCCTGCTAGAAATTCCTCTCCTAATGTACCACAGCATCCTGCTAGCCTTTGCCACTGCTTTGTCACACTGCCCAGCTACCCTGAGGTCATCAGATTTGATTACCCCTAGGGTCTCTTTCTTGCTTAGTCACTGTAAGCTCCAATCCCACCATCTTATACACAGTCCCTGGCTTCTGCAGCCCTAAGTGCATATTCTTGCACTTCTTGGCACTGAATCCCAGCTGCCACCCCCTAGAACACTCCTCTAGTTTCCTCCAATCCCTTTGCATTCTCTCCACCCCTTCCTGAGTGTCAACCTTGTTCCAGATTTTTGTTATCATCTGCAAGGAGACTCCCCTTACCCTCAAGCTCCTCCGCAATGTCACTTATGAAGACACTGAACAGGACCAGTCTCAGCAATAAACCCCATGGCACCCCACTAGTCACTCTCCTATCACCTGAAAGACTACCATTTACTACCACTCTTTGCCTCCTATCCCTAAACCAGTTTGACACCAAGTTTGTTAGTTTCTCCCCATCCCCAGCTGCTTAATTTTTTAACTGGCCTCCTTTGCGGCACAGTGTTGAAAGCCTTACTAAAGTTGAGATAGGCCATGTCCACTGCTCTTGCTTGATCCACCTCCCTGGTAACCCAAAGAAATCTATGAGATTAGTTTGACATGACCGCCTTCCTGTGAAACCATGCTGCCGGTGGTCCTGCAGGTTGCAGCCCTTTTGCCTTCAGGCATTCCACGAGCCTCTCTTTCAGTAGTGTCTCCATTAACTTCCCCACCACTGATGGGAGACTCACTGGCATGCCCCCCCCCCCCGTGAAGACTGGACAGAAGTAATTGTTCACTATTTTTGCTGATTCTCACTATCCCTCCCCTTGTCTTCCTCTTCCCCCCTATATATACCTGAAAAAGATCTTGTCTCCTTTTTGACCTCCTTAGCTATCCTCTCTTCTATTAGTGCTTTAGCTGCCCTCACCCTCCTTCCTGCCTCCCTCTGCTTTGCCAGATATACCTCCCAGTCTACATCCTTCTGGGTCTCTTTGTACTTTCTAAATGCTGCTTTCTTCTCCATCACTGCCTTTATCACCTTTTTAGGAAACCATAGTAGTCTCTTCCTTGCTCACCGCCTTCTAACAGCATGCTGTTGCCTGGGCTATATCTTCCTTAATTTTTTCTCCATTGAGTCTCCACTCTCACTCTGCCTCCCATCCCTCTTCGAGGCATTCTTTGAGGCAGTTTCCCATTTTTTGAAATCTGCCCTCCTGAAGTCCAGGACCATTTTCTTAGTGTCTTTTCCCCCCTTCCTAGCCATATGCCAAACCACAATGTATGGTTATCACTCGTACCCAGGAGACTACCCACAGTGATGTCAGCAATGCTGTCTCTGTTTGTAAGTATTAGGGCCAGCATTGTCCCATCTGTAGTGGGTTTCAAAACCAGCTGTCTGAGAAATGGAGTCAAGGATGGCCCTGCCTCTTGATGTAGCTGCTGCGAGAATGCCCCAATCTACAACCGGCAGACTAAAATCCCCAATTTTCAAAACTTCCCCCTTGCTGGCCATTTTGGTAATGGCTTCCCCCTGGGCTCTGTCAATATCCTCCCCCTGTGCTGGAGGCAGTAAGTTGGATAGTTTCCATCCAGCAGAATTGCTGATCAGGTTTGAAGATTTGGAATTATCTTGGTGTGCTGCAGCGGAGGTCCATTCGTTATTTCGGTGCTGATAGTGAGAAGGACTTTGTTTATAAGGACAGCCCAGGCTTTTCATGGTCATTGAATTTAACTTTATTTTACTTTGAATTTGGATTGAAGAAACTGGTTTATTAATTTTTATCATTTGGACGACCGGGTGGTGAGAGGACCCTGTGTCCATGTATTTTATTTATTTTATTGTTTATGTTATTATTGTTTGGCATTGAGAGTGCTGCCCTCTCTCCCCAGTGGTGAGAGGACTGGGTGGGGAGGGAATTAATTATTTTAGTGTATATTGTTTTTCACCTCTCTTCCCAGTGGTGAGAGGACTGGGTGGGGAGGGGGAATTAATTAATTTGTTGTATTTTGTTTGGGTTTGGGAGGTGAGAGCCCTTAAATCAAAATTTTGAGATTTATTTTGTGTTTTAATCCAGATTTTTGTTTAGCTGTTAAATCATCATATAGGGTTTTGTATTTACTTAGTTTTGCGGAGTGGGTTAATTTTGTATTTTGGGATTGTTTATTTGTTGTTACTTGCTTAAGGTTCTAAATATGTATTGGGATAGCACAAGGACAGTCGGATATTATTACCCTCCAGGCTCAGAGACCTCTGTCCTTTCTCCTGTCCCCCGCTCCATCGCCAGAAGTGTATAGACGTGTAGGGCTTTGGGATTATTAGAAAAAGGAGGAGGACGAGGGCTGGGCCTGGAGAGGGAATGGAAAGGAGTGGGCAGATAGGGATAGTGGGGACAAGGAGATGCCCTGGGGCAAAATGGGTCCAGGAAAGGGGTCCTCCCTATCTGGTTCCCATACCCAAGGGTTCTGCTTATAGTCAGCAGGTAGCATGGTCATCCTCGGATGCTCATCCTATTCGGGCGGTGTTGTGCAATGCCAGGTCTATCAAAAACAAGACCGCTATTATAGCTGATTTTGTTGGGACATCAGACCTGGCATGCATCACTGAGACCTGGCTGGATGAGAATGCTGGCCCAGTTTTGGCGACAGCAATTCCAGCCGGATTCTCAGTGATACACCGTCCGAGGATGGATCATAGGGGCAGGGGTGTTGCTATCTGTTTTAGATCGGAACTGGGCCTAGTGGAGGTACCAGTGGGAACTACCAAATACTTTGAATGTATCATGGGTGAGGGTGTGGGGTGCAGGATACTTCTCATTTACCGTCCGCCAGGTGACGGGAATGCTTTCCTGTGGGAAGTCGCAGACTTCATTGTCGACCTGACATTGGGATCACCCAGATGGTTGGTTCTAGGGGATTTCAATGCCTGGTTCGACGATGAACTCCCGCAGTTTGGTCAAGACTTCCGCCAGTTAATGACTTCACTGGGCTTCACACAGGTTATTTCCTCCTCGACCCATACTGGTGGACATTCATTGGATTTGGTATTCCTACTGGGGATGGAGATATCTGATTTGGTGGTGGAACCAGTCGGATGGTCTGATCATCACTCCATTGGGTTCAGTTTTGAGGCCACCCCTAGTAGGCCAGCCCCTATGTAGATGGTCCGCTACCGCCCTTTAAGGGGTGTTTCTCCAGATGGTCTGATGGCGGTGCTGGACCTATCGGACTTACCGAGAGACTGCATGGATCCAGGAGACTTGGTACTTGCCTATAACAAGGCGGTGGCAGGGACCCTGGATTCCACTGCTCCTGTTCGTGCCCTCACTCTTCACCCCAGGTCTCCTTGGTTTGATGAGACTTTGAGGTAGTTGAGAAGAGTCGGATGAAGGTTAGAGAGGTGCTGGCAGAGGTCGGGCCTGGACTGTGACAAACTTAGTTTGATGGACCACTACGTGGCCTATCAATCCACAATCTCTGGTAAGAAGGCAGAATTCCTGTCCCGAGAGATTGCTGCTGCACAGAACAGACCTGCTCAGCTTTTCCGGACTGTGGACAGACTGTGCAATCCAATCTGTCTTCAGCCCGGAAGAGCCTCTTCTCAAGAATGGTGTGAGGAGTTTGCTCTATTTTTTTCAGATATGGTTGCCACAATCAGATCTGACATCCGTTTGACCCTTCCTAATGGGAGTTGTGATGGTCGGCAGGAGATGTTGGACACCCAGTTTGTGTGGTCTGACTTCAGCCTTCCCACAATCAACGACATTGTGATGATCATTCAATTATTGCGTCCGACCAACTGTGGTTTGGATCCGGGCCCCACACGTCTCCTAGTGGGCTGTGTGGATAAAATTGGTCCAGTCCTTGCTGAGATAGTCTGGAGGTCTTTGGAGAGGAGGATTTTTCCAAATCCTCTGAAGGAAGTTGTGGTTCAGCCCCTTCTAAAGAAGTCTTCCTTGGACTCGGATTGTCTGGCTAACTACAGGCCTGTCTCGAACTTGCTCTTTGAGGGTAAAGTTATCGAGAAGGTGGTTGCGTCGCAGCTGGATGATCATTTGACCAGCCACAATGTCTATGATTCTCTCCAGTTCGGATTTAGGAAAAGACATAGTACCGAGACAGCTCTTGTCCGGGTACTAAATGACCTCCTAATAGCGAGAGATCGAAGGACTCGTTCCATCTTGGTCCTTCTTGATCTCTCTGCAGCAATTGACACTGTGGACCATGGTGTGCTATTGGAGCACTTGCGGTTTACCTGTGGGCTGTCTGGTACAGTCCTCAGTTGGTTTTGATCTTTCCTCGAGGGTAGGACTCAGAGGGTGGTGTCTGGAATTTTTTCCTCTGCATCATTTCCCCTATCCTGTGGGGTGCCGAAGGGCTCCATTTTGGCGCCCATGTTGTTTGCGGTGTACATGCTGCTGTTAGGAGCGATTATTATGCAGTACGGTCTGAGTTTTCACTGCTATGCAGATGATACTCAGCTGTACATGTCCTTTGTGCCCAGCCAAGATGCTGTTTTTTCAGTCTTTAACAACTGTCTTGCCAAAATCCAGGACTGGATGAATGTGAGCTGGCTGCGGTTGAACCCAGAAAAAAATGAGGTGTTGGTTGTGGACCAGGGTCACCAGGAGGTGGGCTTGTTGGCTGGATCACCCTCGGGTTTATGGCTTGGGGGTGTCCAGCTAACTACCTCAGACCGGGTGCAGAACCTGGGCATTGTGTTTGATGACTATTTGACACTTAAATCTCAGGTGTCAGCAGTTGTCAAAACCTCTTTTTACCATCTGAGGAACATCGCCTGGGCGAAGCACCTTGTTCCTCCAGACGATCTTCCTACTTTGGTCCACGCTTTCATTACCTCCCACCTCGACTACTGCAATTCCCTTTACCTTGGGCTACCGGGGGTTGAGATCCACTGTTTGCAGCTAGTGCAGAATGCAGCAGCCAGGCTACTGACTGGTTCTTCTAGGTCCAGTCATATAACGCCTGTGCTCCGCGGACTGCACTGGCTGCCAATTTGCTGGCGAATCACCTTCAAGGTCGGTTTGCTGACCTATAAGGCCCTACACGATCAGGGACCTGGCTACCTGAAAGATCTCCTTTGTCCCTACTGTCCCTCCCGCTCTCTCCGATCCACTGACGAGGGATTGCTAGAGATTCCCAGGGTTCGCTTAAAAACTTCAGGGGCCAGATATAGTTTTATGGCCCCAACCCTGTGGAATTCTCTACCTCATCAGGTGCAAGATTGCCTGACCATCCAAAGCTTTAAGGAGGCTTTAAAAACATATTTATTTATTTTATTTAAAATTTTTACCAGGAAAGACATACTGAGCAGACTACCGCTCGATTCCAGATGCGTCCTGGCGGTAGAGGGAACGGGATAGTACATACAAGTAAACATACAGAAGTTTTAGAACAGCAACATTTACATAGGTTACATACAATATGTACAAGGTTTAATAATTTCAGTGATAAATGATCTCGAAGTAGTATGTACAAGAGGCAAGAAACAGAGAGAGAACCGCATGATAGTAGGCAGAATAAGTAGAAAAGGTAGTGGCAATCAAAATTTGATAGTTAAGCATTTGGGTGGACAACATAGATCGAATTGGGTGGTTGGCCATAACATTGTGCATCTCTTTAGCCTAGCGTATAATGAGTTTTGAATGCTGTTGTCAAGTCTAATTTTAATATTGTCTTAATTATTTATTGTTTTTATCATGTAATGTACAGGCACCTTGGTTTTGGAAAGGTGCCTTTTATAAATAAAGATTGATTGATTGACTGATTGAGTATACCACCCCCATGTGAATAATGGCCCCCGACCCCATCTCTAGGCTGACCCATAGCACCTCTAGCCCGTCTTTGTCCTCACGTTACCTCTGTATCTCAGGAGTTCTTACATCCTCCTCCACATATAAAACAACCCCTCTGCCTTTCCTCCCTGACCTGTCCTTCCGGAACATGATGTAGCCTGGGACAGCCACTTCCCAGCTGTGGTTGTCTATGCACCATGGTTCTGTTTAGGCCACCAGATCCAGGTCTGCATCTGCAATGATTGCCTCAAGATCAGGAATTTTGTTTCCCAGACTCCTTGCACTGGCACACATGGCACTTCATCCTCTTTGTCCCTCTCTTCCTCTAACCTGCCTCCCCTTCCTGCTTCCCCACTTGCCTCCTCTGTTACCCCAGTCTTGCATTCCGCTGTTACATTGTCTTCCTGCCTTGCCTCCTTCCCCGCTTTTCCAAATGAAGTTCTTCCTCCAGACTTGCCTGCCCTGCCCTCCTCTTTACTTCCATCAGCCTCCTGGGAATTTCTTCTTACTGGGTTACCCTTCCTGTTGCACTAGTTCTGCGAGCAAACTCTGCCTCCTTCAGTCTTTCTGCCTTCCCCCCTGGCTAGTTTAAATGCTCATCAAAGTAGCATTTACACCTTCCACCCAGGACTGCCGTTCCCTTCCTGGATGGATGGAGGCCATCTCCCTTTTACAGTCCTCCATCCCTCCAGGTGTGACCTCAGTTTTCCTATGCAGCCAAAGCCCTCCTCCCTGCACCATGCCTTCAACCACTCACTGAATGACCCAATGCAGAGTTCCCTAGCCCTCCTCCAATGTGCGCAGGTAGTACTTCAGTGCAGGCCACTGTACAAACTATGTGCTTCAGGCCCTTCCCCAGCTCCCTAATCCTATTCTGCACTACGCCTACAGCTTCCCTTTCCAGATCATTCATCCCCAGGTAGATGACAACATCCAGCTCACTCCCCAGCCCCTCTTCCTTGGGGAGCTCCAAAATCCTCCCTCCAGTTCTCTACCCCCCCAAGCACCTAGAATGCACTGTACTACCCTGTCCCTCCCCTCTCCTGACCCCAAACTCAGTCCCCCGGAATATGGAGTCTCCCACCAGCAAATGCCTCCTCCTTGGCCGAGGGACTCTTCCACACTCTATGGGGTCTGTTCCCTTGAGGACCCCCATCTCCTCTCTTTGGTTTTTTATACTTATTTCATTACTTGTGTTATGTGCATTTTCACAGGAATCATTTATACAATGTTCTACAATGACAACATCATGACAGGGGTGAAGGGGAGAGAAGCACTGCTGGTGGGGTGGATGACAGGGGCAGAGTAGAGGAGAGGGGGGCCAGGGTGGAGGGGAGGGATGTGAGGGATAGGGAGGGAGTTAGTGAGCTGACATGCTCTAAGATTGGATACCCTGGGAAAAGGGTCGGGGCAGGGACAAGGAACAAGGAAGAGGTGTACTAATGCTGGGTGATTCCATACGTAAAGAGATCAGATGGGGCGGCAGGGGGGAGAGGCATAGTAGAATATGGGTGGAGGCTATACTAGGACTAACGGTGGACAGGGCAGGGCAGGCAGTTCTTAAGTGCACAAGGAGGGGCAGGAAGAAACCGCAAGTAGTGGTGCATGTGGGCACTAATGACCTGGTGGGGTAGACAGTGGAAGTAGTGAGGAGGAGGTTTGAGAAATCAGGAGGGCTATGTGAGGAAGTGGGGAATCAGTGGCCTTTTCAGAGGTGCTCCCAGTACCCTGCACAAGTACGGGAAGGAAAGGGCAGATCGGGGACTTCAACAAATGGCTGGGGGAATGGTGTCAGTCTAAGGGCTACGGGGTAGTAGGCAACTGGGGCAATACCTGGGAAAATAAGGATCTATATGCAGAGGATAGGCTGCACCTAAGCGGGGAGGGGAAAGGGGTATTTAAAGCAGAGGTTTGAGGGGTACATAACATTATGGATAGATTTAAACTAGGTGGGGGGGTGGTGGGAGGACAGTTAGTAAGCAGGGATCCCAGACGGGGGGAGCCAGGCGTGCCTACCCCCCCCCAAGCTATGAGAGAGGTAACCGAGGTGGGGACACAAGGAGGGATTAGGAAGGGGGGAACTATGGTAGGAGGGAGAAAGACACAGGTTGGAGGGTGGTCTCACTGAATGCGAGAAGTTTAGGTAACAAATCAGCAAACTACAGACTCACTTGGCTGTGTGGAGGGTGGACATTGTGGCCATCACGGAGACATGGGCCACCCAGAATCAGGACTGGAATATGATGATCCCAAGGCACAGGATATTCCGGAAGGACAGGACTTAGGGGAAGGGGGGGCATGGTGATCTAAGTGAGGAAGGGGATAAGATGCATGAGAGAGGAGGGGTGGAAGGCAGGAGAAAGGCCCTGTGGATGCAGTTTCAAGACTCTAAAAGAAAGACACTGAGGGTGGAGGTAGTGTACAGGCCACCAGCTCAGGGGGATGGCCTGAATAGGGAGTTGGCCAAGCAGATTAAAAGAGTCTGTAGGAAGGGGGACATCGTAGTGGTGGGGGACGTCAACCTCTCTAGGGTGGACTGGAACACCCCAACCACCACATGTGCAAAGGAGCAGAGATTACTAGATGCATTTCAGGACTGCTTCCTGGTGTAATTGGTCCGCAAGCCGACTAGGGAGGGTAGAACTCTGGACCTGGTATTAACAAACGGGAAGGCTGTAAGGGATCTGGGAGTGGAGGACCCTCTGGCTGGGAGCAACCATCATACGAAGCGGTTCACACTTAATATGGGAAGGGTAACAGGAGGAACAGGTACCAGGGAGATCGATTTTAAGGGAGCGGAATTTAAAAGGATGGGGGGAATTTTAGTTGAGCATCTGGTGGGAATTCAGACATGCATTAGTGTCAGCTAAAAATGGAATATCATAACGAAAGGACTCGCAGAGGCTACTGAGACCTGCACCAGGACACAGAGCAAGAATGGGGAGAGCAAAGATGATGAGCTGGCTGACTCGGGTGGTAATGTAAGGGATGAGGGCCAAGAGAAGAGCATTCCGGAGGCCTAGGAAATCAGGAAGGCAAGGGAGAAAAAGACAAGTACACGAAGAAGTCCAGGGAGGTTACCTGGCTAGTCAGAGTGGCCAAGGCTTCCAGAGAGCTGAGACTGGCACAGGGAATCAAGGAAGGAAAAAAGGAATTCTTCAGATACATTGGCGAGAGAAGAAGAAACAAAGACCAGATTGTGAAGATTAAGAAAGATGGGGGTGGGTGGAGAAGGGGAAGGACCAGGTAGAGGCACTGAATGAGTACTTCTGCTCTGTGTTCATGAAGGAAAGAGGGGGGCAGATACCCCATGGGAAGGGTGGAGTGGGCAGAAGGGGCAACTGATATCAGAATTACAGAGGACAGGGTGCTGGAGGGACTAAGGGCACTGAGGGTGGACAAGGTGCCGGGGCCAGATGGCATTCACCCTAGGGTACTTAGCGAGCTAGCGGAGATCCTGGTGGGACCACTGCCAGATCTGTGCAGTACATCACTAGACATAGAATGTGTGCCACAGGACTGGAGGATGGCCCATGTGGTGCCCATTCATAAAAGTGGCCCGAAGGATGATCCAGGCAACTACAGACCCTGAGTCTCACTTCAATTGTGGGGAAACTCATGGAGAAAATCCTAAACGAGAGGCTGGTGACCTTTCTGGAAGACAATGGGCTCCAAGACAGCTATCAGCACAGTTTTGTATAGGGCAGATCCTGCCAGACGAACCTAGTCAAGTACTACAACTGGGTTACCAGGGAACTGGACAGGGGCCATGCAGTGGATGTCCTATATTTGGACATCAGCAAGGCCTTTGACTCGATGCCACATGGGAGGCTGGGAGGGAAACTAGACTACATTGGGGTGGGGACAAAAATGGTCAACTGGATCGCCAACTTGCTGAGGGGTAGGCAGCAAAGGGTGGTGGTGGTGGTGGGGGAACTCTCATCATCAAGGGACGTTATGAGTGGGGTGCCCCAGGGTTCAGTACTGGGACCGGTGCTGTTCGGGATATTCACAGCTGATATCTGAAATGGGATCCAGAGTAGGATCAGTCTGTTCGCAGACGATACTAAGATCAGTGTAGTGGTAGATGACATAGAGGAGTGGAGGGGACTGCAGGAAGACCTTACCAAACTACAGGAATGGTCGGAGACATGGCAGTTGGGGTCCAATGCCAAGAAGTGCAAGGTACTGCACTTTGGAGCAAGGAAACAGGGGAAGAGATGTCAGTTGGGAGGGGTACAGTTGGAAAGCACAGTGGAGAAAAAGGATCTAGAGGTAATAATAACAGGGAGTATGAACCACTCAGCTCAGTGCAGGAAGGCGGCTGCAAAGGAAAACGACATGCTAGAGTGCATAGTGAGGGGAATCTCCTCCAGGCACAGAGAAGCGATCCTACTCCTGTATATGTCACTGGTAAGGCTGCAGCTGGAATACTGAGTGCAGTACTGGCGTCCATTCCTGAAGAGGGACATTAAATTGCTAACGGGGGTGTAGCGTAGGGCAATGAAGATGATACAGGGAACTGCGGGAAAATCCTGCAAGGAGAGGCTGGGAAAGCTGCAAATGTATTTCCTGGAAGAGAGGAGGGATGGGGGATATAATCAAAACATTTAAGTACCTAAAGGGTATTAATAGGATTAATGCAGAAGGGATTCTTCAGATCAGAAGGGGGAGGGACATGAGAGGGCATCGGCTGAGACTGAAGAGGGGAGATTCAGGAGAGAAATCAGGAGACACTTCTTCATGGAAAGGGCGGTAGATAAGTGGAATACTCTGCCTGAGGAGGTAGTATTGTGTAGAACAGTGGGAGGATTTAAGAGAGGGTGGGACAGAGTGAGGAGGGGGTGGTTATGAGGAGGAAAGGGTGGGGCGGCTGCTAGCTGCACAATCGAGCAGACTCGACAGACCATGAGGCCTGTCTCTGCTGGCATTTCGTATGTTCATATGTATCATTTGTACATTGAAATCCATTAATTTAGAGCAAATGGTCTGATAACTCTTCTACAAACACTATAAATACAAATAATATAATTACCTTAAGAATGAGAAAAAAATGTATAACTTGGGGCGTGTATAACCTAAAAACACAGCTTTATGGCTCTAAAAACTGAACCTCAGGTGGGGGAGTGGGCAGTTAATTCATATCCCAGTAGTATACTTATTCATTAATACCTTACTGTATCTATGCCTGATACAGCCTAAGTTTGTGCAACTGTTGGTACATGGCACTTCAATTTTACCTCTAATCAGCTCCTAGCAGTGCCCATCTGGACCATCTTTCTACAGATTTCTCCGTCCTGTCCTGTATTTGATACGTCATCTTTTCCATTTTCTGAATTTCATTTATAATTTCTTGCCATTCAAAAACTGTTGGTGGGTCTGGTTTTAACCAGTTTCATGTGAAAGCTTTATTCATGGCAGCCACACATATATACCAAAAATATCTGGTGTTAGCTCCCTTAACCCCCCCGGGGATCCAATATCAGATTATGGAATTGAATGGGGCTCATAATGTGAAATAGGGTGTCCAAGGCACTCAATACCTCTCTTTTAAATGGGATTAGAACTGGGCAGGAATAGAATATATGAAAATGTATTGCCCTTCCCGCCCTACACCCTCTCCAGCACTGTGTGGTAACAGAAGGGTCCCATTTAGCCTGAAAAATGGGGGTGAGAAAATATCTGGACTTCAGCTTCCACATTTATTTCTGCCATTGGGGCGATGAGGTGACCTTAGTTGTGTCTGCCCATATTCCAAGTCACTCTCCATGGGTAATGTGGAATTCTGATTCAGCTTCCCATCTATCTACAATATGCTTTGCGGCATCTGCTCTGTGGCCATTGAGAAATTGATAGATTCACGTTATAGCCCCTCTGGGTGTAGTGATATTTAATAATGTTTTAAGCTGTGGTTGCCACGATACCAGCAAGCATAGATTATGGTGCTGTCTCAGCTGAGTTTGAATATAAGCTTTTATTTGTAAATACCTAAACAAGTCTGTTTGTAGCCATCCAAAGGTGGCACAGCATTCCAGGAAGGAATAAACAGAATCCCACCTCACAATTTACGCTGGATACTGGAGGGCCCCCCCATGCCTGTTGTATGTACCAGTTATCCATGGAGCTCAGAGGGAATTCCCCATTCCAGGCCAACCACCTATACCACTATAATTCTGTCTTCACACCAGAATATTTCCGAAATCGATCGCACACAGGGGGAAACCCAGACAGCCGTATAAGAGTTTATAACATTCGGGCGGTTGTGTGGAGGATGAAACAAAAAAGAATGAATTGGTCACTCATGTACTGGAGCTTCTTCCATATTTTGCCAGTTTCCACATCAACACCTACTTAATCTGCATGGCTATCCAATATTCCTGCAAATCAGGTACCGCCCATCCTCCTCATTGTTTCTTTGCGAAAAGGAGAGTACTCCACACTCTCGATCTCTTATTTGCCCATATAAATTTAGCTAGTCTCCTCTGGATCTCCACAAACCACTGCTTGCCTAACTGTACTGGTGAGCATTGGAAAACATATAAAAATCCAGGTAAGAGATTTATTTTTACTGTCTGAATGCGGGCATATAAAGGTAAGGGTATTAGTGACTATTGTTTGATGTCCTCCCCCAGTTGTTTAAGTAACGGGGCATAGTTATCCACATATACCTGTAGATACTTGGTGGTAGTTTGAAGTGTGATGCCTAAATATTGGAAACTTGATAGGGTCCAACGCATAGGAAATTGTCTCTTTTTTTGTGTTGATATATAATGAAATGTAAGTATTTCAGTTTTGTCTGTATTAAAGGTATAGCCCAATAGTACTGAAAAATCCTTTATTATATTCATTAATTTAGGAAGGGATTGGTTGGGGTCCATCATGTATAGCAGAACATCATCAGCATACAACGCTATTTTATGCTCCTGTCCAGCTATCTGTACGCCTTTCACTTTGGGTTCTTGCCTTATCCATTGAGCGGGGGGTTCAATGTACAGGACAAAAAGCAGTGGCAACAGCGGACACCCCTGCCGAATGTCTCTGCCCATTGTAAACCCTTTGGAAATCGTACCATTCTTACAAATGCCTGCAGCGCTCATGTACAGTCTCTGCATTGTTCCCAGGAAAACCTCCAAAACCTAACCCCCAGGACCGTATATAAAAATTCCCAATCAACCTGATCGAAAGCCCTCTCGGCATCTAAACCGATAAACAGTGCAGATGTATGCTTTTTACTGAGATAGTCTATAATGTGCAAGATGTGACGAACACTATCGACCGCCTGGCGCCCAGACATAAAACCCATTTGGTCGATACAAACTATACTGGGGTTTATAGCCTCTAATCTCTTGGCAGAATGGCCGACAATTTATGGTTCACATTGAGGATTGAAATGGGGCGATATGAGGAGCACATGGAGAAGTGCTTACCGGGCTTGGGTAAAACTGAGATCACTGCTTGTCTCCATGAAGGTGGAAGGACACCACCCTCCTCCAACACTTTCTGGTAGGCTTGCTCTAATAATGGAACAATCTGTTCTTAAATTTTTTATAAAATTCGGCCGGAAAACCATCTGTGCTGGGACATTTCCCAGTTTTGCTATTCCCAACAGCTGAGCAGATTCCAGCTGCTGTAATTGGGCAGCTGAGGGCCTTATTTTGCATATCCATGATTTGGGGTAATTTTAAGCGGTCAAGAAATGCCTGTACGTGATTGAGGTGTGGTCTTACTTTCTGGGCATATAAGTTTTTACAGTATAAAGTAAATGCCTCCAAGATATCTTCAATGATTTGGGCTCGGGCTCACCTTGCTCAGAGCCAGAGGACCAACAATTTTAGAGCTCTTGGTCCCCCCACGTAACACTTCTGCTTTAGAAATTGTAAGTTCCGTTCTACCCTGTGATCCAGTAAGGTATTTAGTTCCTTTCTAAGCTTTACAAATTATTTTTCTCTATGTCTGTCCAGTTTAATCTGCTGTAGTTTCTCTAATGTTTAAATTTGGGTTTCCAGGTTTTGTTGCTTTTCTTGTCATTGGTTTTTCCTAGCTGCTGCTATTGCTATAAGTTTGCCCCAGACAATTACCTTAATTGTATCCCATATTATTCTTTTACTTACATCCGGGGTAGTAGTATCCTGTATGTACTGAGTAGTTAGTTTCAGGATTTGTTCTAGTACCTCTTTATCATTCAGAAGGGAAAGATTTAATCTCCAAAATGTAGCTTTTTGGGCCATCTGGAGATCTATTTTAATTGAAAGAGGGGAGTGATCCAACATGCCTATAGGGCCAATTTTACATCTTGTTAATTAACTGCCTCTCTTGATAAGACAAAATAATCTAATCTGGAATACATGTGATGGGTTGCTGAATAGTAGGTATAGCCCGGGATAGAGCCTTCTGAATGTCTCCACATATCCTGGAAACCCAGCTCATCTAGGTGGCCTCTAACCTGTTGAGCCAGTTTGTGAGACTTTTCTTGGGATCTGTGATGTAGTATCCATTTTTGGATCTAAAGTAATGTTCTAGTCTCCTTCGCAAATTAATAGCCCCTTTGCTTTCTCTGAGAGTAACATCAATAATTTATGATAAAAAGCATACAGGCAGTCCAGTGTTGCATAAAGTGAAATCAGTGTAATCATTTGCCCATTTAGGCATCCCTTAAGAATGGCATATCTGCCCTCCCGATCCCTTATCCGTTCTACTATTACAAATGGTACCGAGTATGGTACAAGAATAGCGATGCCCATTCCTCGGTGTCTGGTTAGATCCATGCCTAGGTTGGGATATTTATATATACTCCCTCATAAAAAATGCAAATAGAAAGTTGGGCGCCCTATATAAATATAAAAAGTTCATGACTAGAGAGGTCCGATTGAATGTGGTTAACTCTCTTCTACTCCCAGTGATTGATTATGGTGACTTGCTTTATGGAGGGACGACTGAAAAATATATAGGTAGAGTGGATTCAGTTTTCTGTAGATTAGCTCGTTTTGTATTGGATGCCCCCCATAGAACTCATAGGTGCATACTCTTTAGGGAATTAAATTGGCTTAGACCTGTAGTGAGAAGAGATTTACACTTGTTACAATTTATGATTAAGGTTTGGAATGGGGAAGTACCCAATTATATTATTGACCTTTTTGATGTTAGAAAAATGAAGGAAAGTTTGAGGGCCTCTGCTGGAACCCAATTTGTCCCAATTAAACGTAATCTGAACATTGGAAGATCATCTGTACTTGCTAGAGGAATTAGCTTATGGAATAAATCTCCTTCAGACTTGAGAAGAAATAGAACTAGATATAATAAAAGGGAATTAAGGAAATGGTATACACCTGTTTTAAACAATACCACAACATGTAATAATTGTTAGCACTTTAAAGTATGCATTGTGTAATGAGATTGACTTTTTATTTCAATGTTTTTTTTCCTTTTCCTTTTTTTTATTATTGTATTGTTAATTGTCCTAATTATATGTGGTGTACTAGTGATTGATATTATGTTATTTGATGTGGAACCTTATTTTACTGCAATATGGAACTTCATTGAAAATGAGCTCCGCTCAATTGAATGTATCCATTTATTCATACAGGAATAAAAAATGATTTACTACTTACTACTACTACTTTACTACATGCGGAGGAGAAAACCTCCCCATGCCCGAATTCCGCCAACTTCTGATGTTGAAGTTCAGAAATTAAGTTTCTTGTAACAAGACGAAGTCCACTGTTGCCTGCTTTATGTAAGCCATTACTTTTTTCCATTTTACCAAATTAGTCAGGGTGTTTACATTACAGGTTAATACTCTGGATCCCTGTGAAGGTTAGTGGGTGAGACAGATGCACAGACTCAGGTAAAAGGTGTAGAACGCACTTTGTAGTATTTATTTTCCAAAATAAAATAATAAACATACAGAAAGGAAATATGTGATTAGTCCTCCAGTTCTGCTAAAACAGTGCACAACTCCCTCAGTGCACAACTTACAGGCTTCATTCCAGCCTAATAGATTCCTAGTACCTGAAAACTTGCATGTACTATGAGAAACAGTGCACAGTTCCCTCCGTGCACAACTTCCAGGCTTTATTCCATCCAAATAGATTCCTAGCACATGAAAACAGGCGTGTACTATGAGAAATAGTGCACAACTTCCAGGCTTCATTCCAGCCAAATAGATTCCCAGCACATGAAAACTTGCGTGTACTATTAGCGGCTTCCTCCACAAGTCAGGTCTCTACTGACTTAATCATCTGTTTTGCATCTCAGGAGGCAGGCTTTTATCCCTGCCTACTGAAGATGTCAGCACCATGTGAGCTGTCTGACTCGCAAATCTCTAAGTAAACACATGCAGGCTGACTCATCCTAAATAAACACAGCTAGGCTGACTCATCTGACCTTTGCACACCTCTGCTTCACCTAGGAAAGAATGTTTTGTTTTTGGTTTCTTGCAAGCCCAAAGCAGTTTACACAGAATAAAAGACAGAGTGCGAGGTTCTGTGTTTCAATTCTTTTTCATTACTTACATTCCCTCTGTGTCTGCCCGCAGTACAGCACAGCACAGGAGAAGGCAAGCAACTTATTGCCTCTTGTCCTACTTATATGTTCCTTATACAGTACTTGGGGAGACTACAAGACTGAAAGTGGCCAGATTTCAGCCTGTGGCTAGAACAGTAAACTTACAAGAACAGGACAGTGTAAAAGAAAATGAAGCACAAATTCAGACAGGGGCTCTGGCCCAGTCACAATCCCATAATAAGCACAGTAGATAGCTCAACAGAAAGACACAGACCCTACAGTCACACTGTGGGGCAACCATTCCTCCACCACCCCTCCAACCGGGAGTCAATGAGCCATAGTAAACATTGCCCCTATCAATATTATAACGAAAGTACAAACATGTAACATATATAACCAATTCAAACAAGAATAAACTTCCAAGGCTGGGGAATAATATCCTATGTTCCCTGTCTCTGACTGTGGAGTAAAATTACCCCATCCAGTTCAGAGTTGTAGTGTTACCACTGCCCCTAACTATCGGGGCCACTACAAGGGCTATATCCCGCAGGGGTGTACAAAAATATGTACCAGACCTCCACCCATAGCCAAAAAGAAAGAATGTCCACCACAGCTGAATCACTCACCTCATTATATTCCCCGCTCCTCCCCCCACCAGGGAACATTGTTAAATGAAAAACCCTTAAGAAGATCCAGAAACAGAAGGAAAAAAATGCTTAATGAGCAACACACATCACATTGTGATGAAAATATTTCTCAGTACTAGTATTGGAACCATATAATCTGGACTGTTCTACTATGTCCAGAGCGGGAAAGATGATATGATCCCTGATGTTATTACATCTTGGGAAGAATCTGTATCTCCGCTCACATTTCAATCCCCTCCTCCCTCTTGCTCCATCTCTAGAACTTTTAAATGAAGGGCGCATTTCCCTTGTGCAGTTACGCCCACATGGTTGTGTGCTCGGGGAATCCAGCAAATCTTCCTTTTTTTTCTGAGCACGTAAACCCCTCTCATTCCCACCCAGCACTAGTGAGTGCCTGTTGTACAGGTCTCAAGGGGAAGAGCCAGTTCCAAAGGTTCAGCTCCATCCCCCCCCATACAATCAAGGTTCTTTATGTTTAGGCAAGCATAAATCAGGTTGTCCCCTAGGGGGAGGAGGAGAAAACATACACAGAGGCTTTTCTATACTCTCCCCTTCCCCACCTAGCTACAACCAAATGTGTTCTCCTCATAAGAGGCAGGAGGGTCTATTATATTCTACTAGCTATTCATCTCTGTAATTTCCTCTGTATAACAACAACAGTGTGACATGGTATATGGCTACATGTTTAAGATGTAATAAGGGGGACACAGTCAAAGTCACACTATTTACTATAGCCCCATTTTATAGGAATGCCTTTGTGCCAGTGTAGAGGGGTTTCAAACCAAGTTTACATTGGCAATGTTATACCTTGTAATTATATCTCCAGAGCTCTCCATCACTGGAGCAACGCCAGTAACATTTATTTTTTGGGGGGGGGGGGTTCAAAAAAGGGGAGGTCATCAAATAGCAAGCTGGCAAAGTTTTATTCGGCAGACGGTCGGTCAGACTCCCAGGAGCCACAAATGTGATGCACAATTTACCTCCCCAAGTCCATTGGTGTCTCCCCACCCGGTTAGTACGCCATGAAAGTAGGAAGGCAAACACATACGGTATGTTACCAACCTGGTGACCAGCAACAGTTCAGTGGGTTCTTTCAGTCAGGAATTAAAAAGTAATCCTCTCTTCAATAGTCCCCTCTCAGGTAATAGCATTAGTTGATGCCTGGGTCTCCGCCGACCAGGTCTGACATTGGAGCAGCCCCCAGATGTCCGCCATTGTTTTCTGAGCTGTGGCTCGTCTCACCACTTTAGTGAACCCCCTGGAAATCTGCTGCCACTCTGCATCTGCATTCCAATTTGTGGGGTGAGAAGTCGTTTGCAGACTTTTCTCCACGCAGCTCCATGGGACTTCAAAGCCGCCTCCGCTACTTCTAGTGTTGAGAACAGCTGAGCCCCATCATCCCAGAAAATCTGAATTTTAGTGGGGTAAGGTGTTTTGAATTTTATCTGCTTACTCTTCAGGGCTTTCATGATGGGGTGATATTGTAATCTGAGGTACTGTATTTTGGGGTGGGGGTCTTGATCAAAGTACAACTTAGCACCATTATAGGATACCTCCCCCTTCCTCCAGGTTTGCCTCAGGATCTCTTCCTTTATTTGATAGCTGGAAAACTTCACTATGATGGCCCGAGGGCAGGTAGAGGGGTCCCATGGTTTTGGCTGTAGTGTGTGGTGGGCTCACTCAATTCGGATCTCCATTGTTCGGGGAAGTGCAAGAATGTCCTGGAGCAAATCCTGGATAAAATGTGCCATATTCCCTATCTCAGCCCCCTCCAGAAGGACCGACAGTCTCAGATTGTCTCACCTAGATCTAGTGTCCAGATCTAAGCACTTGTCTTGGAGAGCTTCTGTGTACTGAAAGATGACGTTCATTGCTGTGGTCATTGTCCCAGCACCAGGTTCAAGACTGTGAACTCTGCCCTGGACTTCTTGAATTCTGTTGTCCAGTCCGGACAATGTGACATGTATTTTTTTTTTTAATTCCATCCTGCTCTTTTTTCTGGATGCTTTAATCTCATTCAAGAGGGTTTCAAATTGGTTTCTAGTAAGCTTTTCATTCTCCCTATCCACATCGTAGGCCCGGCCGCATGAATCCACTAGGGATAGGCTACGGCGCCTGTCCGAGTTGAGAACATTACATCTGGAGCCATCCATCGGTGTTTGTGCCTTTTCTGCCCTGGATCTAGTCATTTTGTTCTCCCCTCTCACTTCTGTTGCCATATTTAGCTGTTTTGGTGATGTAAAAATACTGAGAGGGGATATTTTATTCCCTGTCAGGGAGGAGCTCACTCGTTAAGCTGCTGATCCAGCCATGGCGCCACCGAAGTCCCCTCACCTCCTCTCTTACTCCTGCCTTGGGCACCTACCTCCTCTTGGTTTCCCTGTCCTACCAGAATGGCAAAGGACTTGTGCAGCAGTAAGGTCCAAGGGGTGCTCGCCCTCCTTCCTCCCCCCAACCCTCGCGGAGCCCACAGATCCAGCTGTTCAGCTTCCTTGCTGGCATCCCTTGTGGAAGTGACGGCAAACTAGGTGGCTCCTGGGTGAGGCAGATGGTGCCTTGTACTCGTCCCAATTTGGCCTGCAGTCCAGCAACCTCTGCTCTTAGCCCAGAGAGGTACATGCATATGGGGCAACACCTCAGTCTCCAGAACGTGTCTCTGAAGATTGCAGCCCCACACCCATTACACTACACCACTCCCACACCTGATGATTTATTTATCCTTCTGACTTTCTGTTTCCCTGCCTTTCCCTTGCCTGTAGGCTTCTATTATCACTAACCCACATCTTGGTTTCCCCTTTATTTATTTTTTTATTTTAGTCTTTGGCAACTGGGTAAGGCCCGCTAGGCACAAGTGCCTGCTTTCAGGGGCGACCTGGGAGCACTGGGCGGTTAAGTGACCTGCTCAGAGTCACACAGTATGCAAGTGGAGGTTGTGAGAATCAAACTCAGGTCTTGTCTGTTGGATGAATCAAGCTTGTTCACACCTCATTCCTCTAACCTCTAGGCTATACTGCCAGTCCTACCTTTCTCCTTCCAAGTTTGCGTTCGACCCCTTATCCAAGACAGGGTTTTCCTTCAATTCCCTTTTTTTTGGTCCCTTGGAATTCAGGATAGTTGGCTTCCTATACTTACTTTCTCCCCATCCCCTAGATAGGGTGCTGCCTCTATTCCCACCTTACTGTGAGTTTCAGTTGCCCTTAGCTTGACCTTTGTAGGTATCACCCTCCCTCCCTACCCTACACCACTGTTTAGCCCTGCCCCACTGACAGTACATTCTTTTAAATAGGCAGCAACCAGTACACTGGTAGTCTACCTTACCTCACTGGACTGGCAGAGTTCCCTGCATTCCTGCTGCTGTCTGCGGACACCTACCAACGCCTATGATGCCAATCTTACTCCTGTTCCACTCACTTGCTGGACATGAACATTGTGGACACGTTAGGAGAGAGTCCATTTATAGTGCATGTGTAAGAAGACTAGAGAAATCTAAATGCAGACACCTGTGTCACTTCTTTCTAAGCCACCCCCCAATTCACAGCTATCCTCCTGAGCCAGCTAACTGCAACGATGATTATCAGTTGCCTCCCCCGACTCAGACTAGCACACTAACTCTTGTGTGTGTTTTTTTTACCCTAATTAAAGGTTCGATTTTATCCAGCAGACGCTACACTTCTAATAAAGTACCTGTCTACTTAACCCCTAGTCAGAAATATTCTAGCAGAAAAGTTCTAGCTGCCTTGGTCAGCTGCCTCCTTGCTCTGACAGCAAGACTGCTCTCTGAGCAAAAGCTAACTACAGGGAAGATAAAAATGTTACATTATTTGGTCTGAAAATGAACCACTATAAGTTGTAGAAAATGTTAAGTATTTAGGTATTGTTCTTGATCAAAGTTTATCTACGCAGGATCATGTAAATAAAGTACGAACATATAAAAAAGCCAGCAGGAGAAGACCACCTGGTCTATTGCATCTATATCAGGAAAAGTTAACAGAAAGGTAGGTTATCTGTATAAAAATCAGGACAATTTAACAAATGAAGCTAAAGAAGTAATTGCGAAACAGGTGCTATTTCCTGCTTTAGAGTATAATTCAATCTTGCTGTATCAAACCCCAGAAAGTATCTTGTCTAAATATGCTATTACATTTTATAACATGGGCATCTAGCTTCCTCAAACGTGACTGGAGTAAATGGGTCAGGTGACCGTTCATTAATTACTCATAATCTTAGAGTAAGTGGATGTGGTGAGAAGTTGCGGAGGACAAATACTGTACAAGTGACCAAACTAAATGTTGTTTCGTTTCAAGAGTCTGAAATGCAGCCATGTTTTTTCCCTGCTAAGCGACTGTGCACACCCACCCACCCATTGGAACGTGAAGATCCTAGCATATCATCATTGACAGCAAGAAAGAGAAATGTTAGTTCTCACAACAAAATGTTCTTCACAATCTAAGTAGATACACATAGCGAAGCATGTTAGCGATAGTACAAGAGTAAAACAGATGCAGAAATACACAGAAAAGGAAGCGGATATTCCGATTCCCATGCCTCCAGCAATGCGTACTGGCACAGTAACCCAGAACAGCTCAGAGGCAACATCCACGTACCCGTTTGTGAAACACGACCTGCTGTACACCGAAAACTCTCAGTTTGGCTCCTGTGCTGTCCGTGCTTGTGTAGCCTACAGCAATCCGTTCAACACAGCAATACACACATCCTGAGATGAGACATGCACGTCACGCCGCATGCAAGCTACTTTCATCTATGTTCTGTACAAAGAGATATCGCTGTGGAGGTGATCACACGTGTGACGGACCCGCTGAACCGCATAGTATGTTTAATAAGTAGCAACCCGACACCTACGAGTCCATGTCACAGCACCTTCTTACGGACCTTTCCGTGTGTTCATTACCTCTGCAGGCGACCACATAATGAGAGGGAAAGATGGAATACCGCAAGACAGAAACCTCTGTCTCTCTTTGCAGAATGACAATGTTGTGTGAGTGATGTGCGATCTTCGGGAGTTCAGCCGCATCGGGCAAACACTACATAGCTGAAATCCATCCTAAACTCTAATCACACCGCAGTATGTGTTCCTCCTATGTCAGAATGGCACAGAACCTCATCAAAGAATATAACATTTAACAAAAATAAGTACCTGCAAGCACCAAGAAAGTACTAAAACCAGCAGCATGTGGAACAGTATATCGACAAAACAGACAGTGCATAGTACACCTGTATATGTCTGTCTCTGTAACCCTCCCTGTGTAGTAGTAAGAGGTGTATGTGCAGGGTGTGCGTTTATTGGGGATTAATCAACACCCCGAGCACTGTGAGGACACTCGGCCTGTGGCCTCATGCCTCTCAACGCACCCGGGGTGTTGACTAATCCCCAATAAATACACACCCTGTCATGGGTTATTGCTTACTAACAACATATATCATTCTGTAACAAAATCTCTAATACAGACTCACTACTGTGAATTATATTCATGTGCAAAGGTCTTGGCATGTCACTGATGAGAATTTATCAGAAAGTTATACGTTTTGTACAGAAAGTAGTTATAACAAATATACTGGAAATCTTAAGCGAGAAAATAATTCCAGTTACTAAAACTATGTCTTTACGAAATGTGTCAACTAAAAGGTTTAAAGAAAAACATATAAAAACAAAGCTAGCCAAAAGGCCTGAAGTGTTAAACCTAGTCCAACAGAATACTGATTTGCTTTTAAAAGATTCAGTACGTAAATGAAACCTAAACAAGAAAATGTGGTCATCTTATGTATGTAATTGCAAAACAGATATTTAAATTCTGTTTAGCTCTCTCTTTTAAGTACTTCCTATTTTATTGTATTTTATGTAATGTCTTGTGATATTTGTTATTAGAATGTTTGCACCTCACCCCAGGTGTGGCTAAAAAAAAAACAGTCTTTTTGATCCGGAAGGCTGCTTACTACTGTTTTATTCATGTGCTTGCTGTGTGTGGTTGTATAATTCCTTGAAAGTGGAAGTACGAGTTGTGCAGTGTTGCTACTCACACTATAGAAAGCTTGTTCTTTGGGGTTTGAGGGAGGACAGGAAGTATAGGGTGAGCATAATTTGGGAATAGGTGAAACACCTTATCTAGAGTAGGGGTTAAGTAGGGTTCAAAGCAGGCAGGATAGAAAATAGTATGCTGGGAGTGGTGCAGTGCAGTGGCTGTGGAGTGGCAGTTTTCAGGGAAACTTTCTAGAGAATGTGGTGCTGCCCCATATGCGTGCACCTCTCTTGGTTGAGGGAAGAGGTTACCCAATTCCAGGCTGAGTTGGCTGGAATTCGGGCGGCCTTTTCTCTCACCCAGGGACTGCAAAGTCCACTGCCACTGCCTCAAAGGTTTCCAAGGAGGAGGGGGTGGATGGACTACAGTGGGCTAGGGAAGGGTGGTGGATCAGAGACACATCCCCCATATGGTACCAGTGCACAGTTCTTATGCTGCTCTGGCGAGGCAGGACTGTCCCATGGAGGCACCAGCAGTGGTGACAATGGAGGATGTGGTGGTCCTCTGTAGTGGACAACCCAAGGAGGGTGGCAGACGACCCCAGAGGAACAGCAAGCAACTCCTGGTGGGGGACTCCATTGTTTGGGGGATAGATTTGGGGACAGGAAAGGAGGGGAATAGGGAGGTTAGGAGTCTACCCAGAGCTATGGCTCAGAGAGAATGGAAGCAGATCCTGGGGATCGCTAGGGCAGCAGGAAGGGGGGGGGAGCTAGGTATCATTGTCCACCTAGGGATTAATGATCTGGCTAAGGACAAGGATAGGGTAGTTCAGGAGGAGTTCAGGGAGCTGGGGAGGGGTCTAAGGCAGGTAGCATGCTCAGTGGCCTATTCTGAAGTACTGCCTGTCTAGAACAAGGGGGATGAAAGGTTACTTTGTACCAGGAGCTTCAATACATGGTTCAGGGATTTATTTAATTCCAAAAATTGATTAGTGTTTCGCTCATAAAAGTGCTAAAACATTGTGAAAGTGCATAGCACTTGCCTCACTGTGTTTAACAAACATAACACTTCTAGAAAACCTATATAAATACTTTCTGTACAGTTAGCATTGTCCCAAGAAAAAAAACTGCTAATCAATTATTTAAAACCCTGTGGTTGAAGGAGTGGTGTAGAGAGGAGGGTTTCAGTTACATTGGGGGTAGGTGTCACACCTGGAGGGATAAAGGCCTTTACAAGGGAGATGGGCTACATCTGTCCAGGAGGGGAACCGCAGTCCTCAGTGAACAGTTTAAATGCTGCACTGAAAAGCATTTAAACAAGCCAAGGGGGCTTTGGCAGAAGGAAGCATGGTGACATAAGCTGTGCCCCCAACAAGCTGTAGTAGTTAACGGGGAGAACCCTAGGGGAAGGAAATTCCCATGGATACCTCATAACAAGAAAAACAAAATGTTAGAAATGAACAAGGCTAGGAATGAAGGTAGAGGGGGGTAAGGACAGTAGGCAAAGGAGAAAAAGGGGGAGGTGGCAACAATATTTGGAAGGCTATGTGTGCAAATGCTAGGAGTCTGGGCAATAAGATCCTGGACCTAGTTACCATGATGGTAGAAGCTGACCTGGACATTGTTGCCATTACTGAGTCATGGTGCAATGAGAACCATGACTGCGATACAGCCACATTAGGCTTTAATCTGTTCAGGAACGACAGGGTGAGTAAAAAAGGTGGACGAGTGGCTCTTTACGTGAGGGATAGCGTTAAAGCAACATAAGAACATACGAAACTGTCAGCAAAAAAATGGCCATTTGGTCTATTGAGTCTGCTTGATTTTGCAGCTAACACACCTAACTCTGCAGCTGCCCCTCCCACCCTACCCCTCCCATGACCCTTCCTTTGCCCTATCCCAGCCCCTTTTGAAGCATCCCACTGTTTTACAGGCCACCACCTATGCCGGTAGTGGGCTCCACTCTGCTACCACCCTTTTGGTAAAAAATGCTTCCTCCTCTCCCTCTTAAACCTTCCACCCTCCAATCTCATGTCATGACCCTGAGTGTCTCTCCCCACCCTCCCCTTAAACAGTCCCTCCATGCCTGTCCTGTTTATTCCTCTCCTGTACCTAAAGGCCTCAATCATATCTCCCCTATCCCTCCTTTCCTCCAGAGAGTACATGTTCAACTCCCTCAGTCTAACCTCATATGGTAACTTCCCCAAACCCATGATCATCTTTGTTGCTCTGCATTGCACCCCTTCCAGCAATCTAATGTCCCTCTTTAGGTAAGGGCGCCAAAACTGAATGCAGTATTCCAGGTGGTGAGGTCTGACCAGCAATCTGTATAACAGCAGAATCACCTCCCTCCTCCTAGAGGTTATACCCCTTGCAATACAACCCAGCATCTTGCTGGCCAATGCTGCTGCTTTCCTACACTGTGCTGAGTTGTTCATTGCTCCTGTAATTAGCACCCCCAGACATTTCTCCTCCTCAGTCACAGCTAGCTGCACCCCCCAGATGGTAGCTCCTCTTTGAATTCTTTGCACCGAAATGTAGCACCATGCATTTTTAGGCGTTGAAACCAAATTACCAGATGTCAGACCATGTCTCCAGCCTTGTTAGAACTTCCTACAATCCCTGCCACACCCCTTGGTCATCTACCACTGCTCCCATCTTGGTGTTGTCCGCAAATAGACCGATTTTGTTATTTATGCCTACCGAGATGTCTGCAATAAATACCCCAAATAACACCAGCCCCAGCACTGACCTCTGTGGGACCCCACTTGTCACTGCCCTTGGGGATGTTAATTCACCTCCCACCGCCACCCTCTGCTGCCGTCCCTGCAGCCAGTTCTCCACCCACCCCACCCGAGATACAGGGAATTCCACCCAACAGAGATACAGGGAATTCAGGGAGGGGTGGAGGTACTGTGGGTCTCACCACAGCTGGAGCATGGTGCAGCTATTCGCACTGGTGTGATCTACAGACCTCCAGCACAGCGGAGGGAGGTGGATAAAGTTCTGATGGAGGACATCCAAAAGATGGCAAATAAGGGGGAGGTGCTGCTGGTGAGGGACTTCAATCTGCCGGATACAGAATGGAGCATCCCAGCTGCACCTTCAGCTAGGAGCAGGGACATTCTGGACTCACTGCAGGGGGCGTTCCTCAAACAACTAGTAGGAGAACACACTCATCAGGGAGCAATACTGGACCTTACACTCAACAACAGGACAATGTTGCAGACATCACAGTTGGTGGCCACCTGGGGCCCAGTGGTCACCGTATGGTGTGATTCAATAGAAGAACTGTGTTGGAATCAAGCAGCACTAAGGCAGGGGTCCTGGACTTCAGGAAGGCCGACTTCAAAAAGATGGTGGAATGCATCAGAGCTCAGAGATGCCCTGGCGGGGGGTGGGGGATTGGACGGAGTAGAGGAACAGTGGGTGAAACAAAAGGGGGCCATAGTGAGGGCAACAAACCTCTGCATCAGGCAAGTTAACAAAAGTAAGTGGAAAAGGAGACCACTATGGTTCTCAAAAGAGGTGGATGGAAAGGTAAGGGCAAAAAAGTTAGCATTCAGGAGGTATAAAGAGACACAGAGGGGAGAGGATAGGGAGGTGTATCAGGAGAACCAGAGGGAGGCAGGGAAAGCAGTCAGGAGCACAAAGGCACAAACAGAAGAGAAAATAGCCTAGGCAGTAAAAGAGGGGATAAAACATTTTTGAAGTATTGTGTATTACCAAAAGGAGAAAGAACAGGAGTGGGATTGTAAGATTAAGGAGGGAAGAGGGACAGTGTGTGGAAGGGGACCAAGAAAAAACAGACATCCTGAACAAATACTTCTTTTTGGTGTTCACACAGGAAGGGGAAGGTAAAGGACCAAAGATAAGGGACAGGAGTACTGAAGGAAGGGAAGTGAACACAAGTACATTTACAGTAGGACAGTCCTGAAGGAGCTCGCAAATCTGAAAGTGGACAAGGCAATGGGGCCAGACGGGATACATCCCAGGATATTGAAGGAGCTCAGAGACGTGCTAACTGCACCTCTGACTATTCTGTTCACTCAATCAAAATCTTTATTTTGCCATGTGGAGCACAATTGAGACCACCTCATTTACAAGATGGACCTGGGGGCAAAACAATTGCCAACAGGGTTAAGACATCACAGGTTGAGTGAACGTACATAACAATTACATAGTAATAATAACAACATAATAATATATAACCATCGCATACTTGCACCAGAACATAGCAATAGGTTCAACAGGAGGTAGTGCCATTTAAATACAATTGCATGGATACAGACATATGGACGTAAAGTAATGAGCTAAAGTTTATACAGTAAACATCATTAGAGGAGTCATAGTGAGCAGGAGTGGCAGTTCCTCTGGTGTCGAAGTGCGAAGAAGACTGAGATGTAAGAGTTCTTTGATAAGTACTGTAGGCATGGCCTGGCAAGTGGGGTGGGAAGGGGAGGAGGGTACAAGGAGTGGGGAGGGAAGGTCAGCCGAGATAGGAGAGGGCTGGACATAATGGCCTAGGGCGGAAGGACTGTTCGAAGGGAGAACACGACAGATGCCACAGGCAATGGTTGGGGTTTAAGTCCAATATTTGAAGCAAAGACAGATCGTGATGTTGGGACCTTGATTTGGACAATGACAGAAGGGAGGACTCAAATGACGCCTCAGGCAATGGTTGAGGTTTATGTCCAGAATTTAAAGCAGTAACAAATCGTGATGTTAAGGTCTTGACTTGAAACAATGACAGACCTCGGAGAAGGTCCTCAGGAACAAGGATTTGAAGAGGGAGAATGTGACAGAGGTAGAGAGCCTTAAGGTTTTGTGGATCTTATTTCAGAGCGTAGGAAGAGTGAAGCTCTACCAAAGCACATTTTAACTCTAGTGATAGCCAGAGATAAGATGGTAAGACTTCTGAGAGAATAGGTACTAGGGATGCAAGGAGTTAGGCAGCTTGTGAGGTACTGAGGTAATTTATAAGTGATTTCCTTATATGTCCATAGAATAGCATTCTTTTGCCTCCTGAAGCTAAGGGAGGTCCAGCCTATGGAAGAATAGAGGATGCAATGGTGCGTGTCGTAAGGGCATCTGAAATGAACCCAAGGGCTCTGTGGTATAGGGTATCAAGCTTGGAGAGAGCTATGCTAGTACTATGGCCATATAGGAAGTCCGCATAGTCTAGGAGAGGAAAGAAGGTAGCTTGGACTAGGAGTTTTCTAGCCTCCTGAGTTAGTGCGTGATTGATCCTGAAGAAAATACTGAGCTTTTGATGCATTTTCTTAGTGAGTTCATCAATGTGATCAACGAAGGACAATTTGTAGTCAATCCAGACCCCCAGGTATTTTAATTTTTCGAAGAACTCGTGGGCTTCTCCCAAAAGGGTGCTTATGTAAGGAACCTTATCTGTTTTTTTTGTTTTGTTTTTTTTTAGATGAGGGGCCAGTGGAGAGAAAATCATGGCCTTAGTTTTTTTGGCATTGAGCAGGAGTTTCAAGTCAAGTAGATTTTTTGAGAGGATGTCAAAATCATTCCGGAGGTCCAAAATGGCTTGAACCGGAGTTGATCTGTCAATGTATAGCACTGTATCATCAGCGAAGAGATGAATACTAGATGACTTTAGGCCAGTGTCAATTTGATTAATATAAATGGCAAAGAGAAGTGGACCAAGTATGGATCCTTGGGAGACACCTCTAAGGAGTATTTATTTTGTCATTAGGTCTCCTTCAGCCTTGACCTGCTGCTCTCTGTCCACAAGATAGTTTGCGAACCAACTTAAGGCCAGGTTGTCCACCCAAACTTTCTTTCAGAGTCACCACTCAATGGAGTCGGGAGTGGTTCCAGAGGACTGGAAGAGCGCAGAAGTTGTAACACTTCACAAAAGTGATAGCAGGAAGAAGGCAGGAAATTACAGGCCAGTCAATCTGACTTCAGCGGTGGTGAAATTAATGGAATCACTACTGAAGAAAAGTACTCTAAGCTATCTTGAAACCAGGGACTTACATAATCCAAGGCAGAATGGATTCACAACAGAGAGGTCGTGTCAAACAAATCTGACAGACTTCTTTGACTGGGTGACCAGGGAATTAAAACAAGGTGGAGCCATGGATGTGACCTACCTAGATTGCAGTAAGTGAAGTACTGGAAGCCACACCTTCACAAGGACATTAACCAAAATGAGGCAGTCCAGAGAAGGGCAACCAAAATGGTACAGGGACTGCATCAGAAAACATATGAAGACAGATTAATGGAGCTCAATATGTATACCCCTAGAGCAAAGGAGGGAGAGAGGTGATATGATCGAAACATTCAAACACCTTAAGGGCATTAACAAGGTGAAAGAGTCTAACATGTTTCAATATAAGAAAAACAGCAGTACAAGAAGACAGCATGAGATTAGAGGGAGGCCGATTAAGGGGTAATGTGAGGAAGTTATTTTTCACAGAAAGGGTGGTAGATGCACGGAATGGCCTACCTCAGGAAGTGGTGGATATGAATACAGTGCAGGGCTTCAAACAGGCATGGGATAGGCATATAAGGGAGCAATACAAATGAGTATGAATAGATAGGCCATTAACAGAGCAAAGGCCAATGGCATATTTATAAGATAGAAAAAGAAATGGGCAGACTGGATGGGCCTTGCGGTCCTTATCTGCCATCAACTCTATGTTTTTAAGGCCTTCAACATCATTCCACATAGGAGACTCAAACAAACTGGGCAGCCTGGGGTGGGTCCAAAGGTGGTAAACTAGGTAAGAAATTGTTTTGAGGATAGAAGACAGAGGGTGGTGGTTAACAGCATTTATTCCCGAGGATGGGAGGATGACCAGCGGGGTGCCACAAGGCTCAGTACTGGGACTGGTCCTCTTTAATAGCAATATTGCAGAGGGGCTAGAAGGGAAGGCATGTCTTTTTGCAGATGATACAAAGATCTGCAATAGTGTAGACCCTCTGGAGAGGTGGAAAAAATGAAAAGAGATCTAAGAAAGCTTGAGGAGTGGTCAAAAGTGTGGAAACTAAGATTTAATACAAAGAAGTGCAAAGCCATGCACTCAGGGCACATAAACCCAGGAGTGGAGTACAAGATGGGCGGAGTGGTACTGATGACCACCAAGCTGGAAATAAACCTGGGGTAATCACAGCTGATGACCTAAAGGTGGCCAAACTGTTTGGCAAAGTGGGGAGAGCTAGCAGAATGCTACGGTGCACGGGAAGGGGTATCACCAGCAGAAAGAGGGAGGTACTTATTCCACTGTATAAAACATTGGTGAGACCTTACCTAGAGTACTGTTTTCAGTGCTTGAGACCATATCTCTGAAAGGACATAGAATAGAGGCAGTCCAAAGGAGACCAACTAAAATGGTGCAGGGCCAGCCGGCTCAGTGGCATGGAGGGCTGACGCACTGGGTGCCTTACCTCTTGCCACACTGGTGACCCGAGGTCAGGAACAGACTCGGGTTGCTCGGAAGCTGTCAGGGAGAGGAAGGATCAAGCCATCCTCAGACTGCTCTCCTTCCTCGGAGTGGCGCATTGCTTTCCTACCACCCAGCGGTGGCTGGGTGGCTGCACATGCATGCCACCATGTAGGGAAGGAACCCCACATTCAGGGTGCTGGGGCCATCTACACAAAGATGGAGCTCAAACATTGTGCCCATTACATGTCCGTGGACCCAGGGAGGAAAACTGGAGGAAAAATGCCCCAAGCGGCACGACGACAACTGACCTGCTGCAAGCCTTGCACCGGTGGCCGTGCACAACCACAAGTCCTGTGGTAGAGGATGATGGTGAAGGTAAGTCCCGGAGGAGCCAGGTGACACAGTTGAGGTGTCGGGCACACGGAGCCACAGGGAAAATTGGGGACATAAATAGATGATGAAAAAAAAATAGTCCAGGGTGTGAGTCTCAAGCCCTATGAAGAAGCCTTATGGGGAGAGGCTAAAGGACCTCAATATGTACACCCCGGAGGAAAGAAGGGAGAGAGGGGGATATAATAGAGACTTTCAAATACCTCACAGGTATAAGTAGAGTACAAGAGGAAAGTATTTTTCAGAAAAAAAAATGCTCAATTACAATGGGTCATTTTATGGAGCTGGAGAGGGGTACATTCAGGGGAAACAGGAAGAAGTACTTCTTCACAGAAAGAGTGGTAGATGCCTGGAACAGCCTACCAATAAAGGTGGTTGAAGCAAATACTGTAACAGGATTCAAGAATGCATGGGATAGGTAGTAAGAGAATCTTATTGTTTTGGAATGGGTGGGTGAAGCCGGAGACCGAGTAGGGTCAGTGATATTACAGAAGGTAGGGAAAATGGGCAGACAAGGTGAGCCAAGTTGTCCTTATCTGCCATCAGTTTCTATGATTCTATGATTCAGTCCATTTTCCTGGTTAAATGGAAATAAATATAAAAATAAAAACTCCTGGATGACAATAGGTAGAATTTTCCTCTTCTGTGGGAGGCTAGAGAACAGCACAGTCTTTGTCTTTTTGTAACTGGAGAACCAGCTTTCTAGTGTCCTGAAGTTACTTTGAAGAGCAGCAATGAGGCAGCTGAGGTCAGGGTTTTTGGAATAGATGACAGCATCATCAGCATAGAGGAGTACACTGGCTGTCTGACAGGCATTGGGCAGCTGATTTATGAAGAAGCCAAACAGGAATGGGCCAAGATGGAGCCCTGGAGGACACCAATAGATAATCCACTACCGTCGGACAAGGATTTAACAATCTTCATACATTGGGAGTGACTGGTTAAGATAGCTGTGGAACCAGTCAGTTGTGTTCGGTGACAAACCTAGGCCAAGGAGTTTGATAAATATGATCTTATGGTTGACCAGGTCGAGGGCTTTAGTAAGGTCGAGATACATATAGCTCCAACGAGGTCACCACTGTCAAGGGTGTCATTAACATAGCTGGTATATTCCAACAGTGGCGCGTTGGTGCTGTGGAGCTTCTGGAAGTCATGCTGCTGTATACACTGGATACTGTATTTTCCGAGGTATGGGACAAGCTGGTCAAAGACTGTTTTCTAGAGGGCCTTAGATGGGGGAAAGAATAGAAATGGGTCTGTAACAAGGTTAGTGTGGCCTCAGCTTTTGAAAACTGTTGTAACCAGTGCAGATTTTCACGTCTCTGGGAACTGCGAGTAACATAGGGAAAAATAAATTCTGAGATGGGGTGGGAAAGTTCCTCTACCGCCAGGGCAACAAGTTTCTTATCAACTGAATCTTTATACGTTACAACTGCCTGCCTACCAAGAAGTTAATCAACTGAATCTCCTCAATTATGCTAAGGCCTGTCACCTACATATGGTTTACTTACGGCTTCATCCACAGATTAATCCCCCTTGGAATAAGACTGAATTCATATTTAAATTGATTTACGAAGATCCTGTGGTTATTTACAGATGTTGAGGTTCACAGCAGCGAAAGTCTTAAGGTGAAATCCTAATTTTTCTGCAAGTCTGTATGGAAGTTGAAGGGAACATAGTTTGGCCCCGACACAGTAGTTGGATGATCTCTTCACTTCCCAACTGAGACAATCCACCCCTGCACTCAGGCGCATAATGACATGTGCCCAGAGAGAGCGCGGGGTTTTGCCCCATTAAACTCAATGGTGTCAAATTTGCATCCGTTTTGTATATAAGAATGGTCAGATTAAATGCGGAATGCTTTTCACAGTGCTACGTATAAGACCAGACACAGATTAGCCTAAGACTATGCCTTTTACCTAAATCTGTGAGGTGGCAGGGCCCTTGTAACTCACTCATGATATGGTGAGCTTGTCACCTAAATGGTGCTCCTAGTCTTCAATTATGCTGATTAAATCTATGGTACTGGCCCCTATGTTCCCCTAACTAGACTGGACACCTTCTGCAATGCATTTTGTCATTCTGCTACAAATTCCACTCCTCTCATGCACCACTGCTCCCTCTATTCTTCCCTTTCCATTCTCCCGCTACCTTCATGTCACTAGTCATATTAGTCCTCCTTCATTTCCATATTCTGCTTTTGTTCCCTTCCTTTCTGCCTCTCCTCCCTCCTGTTTTGGTCTTCCCTGCTCCATGCTCCCTATAGTCCAGAGAACCTTCTCCACTCGGCACCCCCATTCTTCTGCTGAACAATCTGCTTTTTCCTAACGTCTTCAAACACTCTGGAATAAGCTTCTTTCTTCCCTCCACCATTCCTGATGCCTTGAGGTGCTTGCAGAAACTCCATCCCCCCTACCTGCACCTGTTTCTCATAGAAGGCCCCCACTGAGCTCCTCAATGGTCAGGGTTTCACCTCTCCACAAATTAATCTATTACCTACTGCACTATTTAGCTTGCCAGTGTACCTTTTCTAAAACATTTCTTTCAATTTTCCTTTTGCACCTATTTAATTACACTACTTATGAAGCTATGCTTGTGAGTGTAAAGCATTAATAATTTACTGTGTCTGCGCTCCACGTATTCACCTTTCAAATGCTCTGTATTTATGTTTCGCTTTTATCTTCCTGTAACCGTTTCCCCGGGGTCAGACCTGGAAACAGGCCTAAGCTTTGTGTGCCTTTCCCGGTTACCAATTTTCAAATAAAATAAATAAATGGTCCTGCCCCCTCACTCATAAGGATGAATGGCATATTGTATGTCAGGCCATTCCATAGCCCCTATTACATAATTATAGTAGATGTCACAATATAATACATCTGCCAGTTATTACAGAATACAAAGAAAGTATTTGGTTTTCATTTCAGAATGGTTACCTATACTGGAGGCAGTACAGCACAGCAGGTTAAGGCTTCGAGCTGCAGATCTGGAGACCTGGGTTTGAATCCCACAGCCGCCTAGGTGCATACTGTGTGATTCTGAGCAAGTCACTTAACTTCCTTGTGCTCCCAGGTCACATCTGGAAACAAGCTTTGGCTTAGTGTGCTACTCCTGGTTAAACAACTTTCCCTTCCCCTATACTGAGAATTTGGTTCGGTAAAATGCTAGTTGCAGGTTTTGCCATACATTTTTAGAATTCATGACTAACACAATTTACAAGTTTTCTATACTGGTAGATCGGATTATTTTGAGTCATGGTATAAAAATATATATATATATATATATATTAGGTGAGTAAAATATTCTTTTTTCCTTTTTTACTTACTCTTTTGGCCCCTTTTCTTACTCTGCCACTGGTCCCTCTCTCAGAGCCCCATGCACTGCTCAGCTACACCTGCTTTCTTGAGAGAGGCCTGAGGTGTCTGCTCCTTAGAGTGCTTCACTTCAGTCTTCCAGAGCCCCTGGATAACCCACCAGGTGGGGCAAAGGAGATTCCCCCCTTACCTACCCTGAACATCAGGGAAGCGCACACAGGTGGAGTCTGCCCCCGGAGCCCTCTCTCTCTCTGCAGGCGTGGCACTGGAGGCTAGTCACCTGGATCACTGACAGGGCACATTTTCCTTGTTCTCTCCTCCCCCCAGAAAACTGCACGCAAAGAGGGCCAATGAACGAAAGGGGTGTGGTGACGCTCCTATGCTCCGGCCCTCGGCAGACGTCTATCCCTCCCATGTCTTCAGTCTCCTCTGCTGCACCGTCAGCACTCCTGGTCACCCAGGTGGTGGCAGTATTGCGGTGAGGAGTGCTGCCCACCCCACCCGGAAAAGGAGGCCCGCTGCATGCTCAATCCTTCTCCCCCTAGCCGACCCGTGCTCGCTACCGAACCCGGGTCGCCGGCGATGTGAGTGATAGCACTACTGCTGTGCCAATGGACCAGCAGTAAAATATCATATTGATGCGTAAAAGTGCTTCAAAGTTGGAAAAACTACTCCTTTTAAAGCACATACGGAGCAAAGGGCTGGAATCAATAAACATTTTAAAGACTATTTCTGAAAAATATGGGAGTAAAATAAGACAATACTCACCGTATCTGAAGAGCTGAGTGTATGTCATTATGATTCCCTTTAAGAGGTCTTGGAGGCTTTTCCAGGGCTTAATGGACCTGCTTTATTTATTTATTTTTTTATACTTGCTTTATTGAAGGATTTGGTTTCATACATCCATTCTTCATATGTTTACATTCTTAGAATGTTATCTTACATATTTTCTTTTCTTTTTTTTTGTTAAGATAAAACTATTACAGCTTATAATTTCACTTGATTACAAAATGAAGTTGATTTTCAAACTTAATACAAACTTTGAGCGGGATAAAAATAAAAGTTGGAACATAAGGTACTACCATTGTTCTGTATTTACATTTCATTCTTTATCTCTAGGGTGGAGTTGTTGACATCAACTAAAAGCAGAGATTCTACAGGAGAGAAGAGAGTGAAGGAAAAAATTCTTATGCTAAAGCTATGCTTTCTTTTCCTCGAGGATTAGGCCATACTTGTTCAATCACCATACCCCGTGCTTCCGTCTTAACCATTTTTGTGGACAAATATAGGATTTACACCCTGTCTACCTCTAGAGCTGTCCTTGATATAATTCCCACCTTGACCAGCATGTTATGTAGTTTTTCATCTTATCTTGGAGTTTAAATGAGATCTGTTCATTATGTTGGATACTTAGTTTGTTTGCTTTCCAATCAGAAATTACTGGGGGAGTCCTGAGAAGCCACTTCTGAGTTATAGCTTTATAGGCTGAACCTAGAAATATGGCCCATAGGTATAAGCTAGCCTTGTCCCTGGTCTCCTCCAGTGGTATCCCCAAGATTAGATTAGCACCCCCTAGTTCATTCTGTATGCTCAGAATTGACTTTACACGCATCTTTACCTGGTGCCAGAAGGCTGATAAGCCCGGACAGTCCAGGAAAATATGTTTATGTGATGCTTTTACTTCTCCACATTCCCTCCAGTATCTGGAATGGACCCCGGGTTTCTAAGAGCTACCACTGAGGGGACCAGAAAAAACCTTGCCCTGACCTTCCATGTAAATTCCCTCCAAATTGGGGAGGAGGTGGTTTTCCATGCATTTCCCCAGATCTTAAGCCACTGTTTCTAGATATGGGATGCATAAATTCCTGTTCCCATTTAGACTGAACCGCCAACATGGTAGGTGCCGATTGTTATATAAGAGATTTATATATTATAGATATTGCCCTTTCCCCAGGCAAGAAACCCAAATCTGACGGAAATGGGTACCATCCTCTCCAAAAAGAGGGTCCCTCCCTGACTTCCAAATTTGTGTTAGAACATAATCTCTAATTTGGTAGTAGTATAATTTATCCTTTTCTGTCCAGGAATAAAGCCTCGCAGCCTCCACAAAATCCACTAACTCACTGCCCTTTAATAATTGCCAAGGAGCTTTCAATCCCTTAGAGCACTGGATTCTACACCATTTATTATGCATTGGTGTATCAAAAGGGGGGGGGGTTATTATAAAGCACTTATACTTCCAGGAATAATGTTGGAAGGTTTTGTGTTTCATACCCAATTGCCAGCCCTTTAGTATGGTGGCAGTCGCCAATGGTGTTTCTTGGCTAATTTTACTGAGATGAGATGGGGAGAAGAGGCAGGCTGGAAGGGAGGCTGAGACTGGTCTGGATAGATCAATCAACTTCCAAACTGCTTGGTATGCCTTAGTATCCCACAACAGAGCCAATCTCATCTAGGCTGAGATCCAGTAGTTTAAGAGGGAGGGTAGGGCTACTCCACCTAAATTCTTAGGCAGGTGCAACTTAGACAGGCTTATTCTTGGCTTCCTTTGGTTCCATTGGTAAGCATTTAGGGTTTTTTGCCAGGAAAGAAGCTCTTTTGGGGAAATTGCACATGGTACACATTGAAATAAATACAGAAATCTTAGTAAGGCGTTGATCTTTAACGATAATGTTCTTGTATAAAAGGAGGATGGCAACAGGTCCCATCTTCTCAAGTCCTGTTTGATTGTACTCACTAGGGGTTGGTAGTTTAAATTGAAAAGCGGGTTCAGGTTTTTTGGGATTTGTATTCCCAGGCATTTAATAGATGTTTTATCCCATTTAATAGAGTATTGTTTTTTAAGGCTAGGTGGGGGGTTATAGTCAAAAGTCAAGGCCTCATATTTATTTACATTTAGGGTGAAACCAGACATATTTGAAAATTTACCGATATGCTGAAAGAGGGCCTGTAAGAAGGTATCTGGATTAGACAAATATAATAGAATATCGTCAGCAAAGAGAGCCAGTCTCTGTTCAAGGCCTGCTATTTCAACACCTTTTATATCCTGAGCCTGACGCAGGCACTGAGCCAAAGGTTCAATATAAAAAGCAAATAGGAGTGGGGATAGAGGGCATCCTTGCCTGGTTCCTCTGAACAGGGAGAATTTCTCTGATATATGACCATTTGCCCTGATGTATCCTATAGGATTTGTATAAAATTTGAAGATGGTATCTACAAATTGGCGTGGAAAATCAAACCTAGTCAGTATTCCTCTCAAAAAGTCCCATGACACCATATCGAATGCTTTTTCTGCGTCTAATCCCAATATAACTACCAGGATTTTTTGGGCACATATATGTTCTATAATATAAACCGTGCGTCTGACATTATCTTGAGCTTGCCACCCAGGAATAAAACCACACTGGTCTGTGTGTACTGAAGGTGGTGCAAGTTGCTTAATTCTCAATGCATATATTGAAGCAAAGATTTTGTAATCTGTGTTCAATATGGATATAGGTCTAAAAGAAGAACAATCTGTGAGGTCTTTACCTTGTTTTGGTATAAAAGAGACTACAGCCTCATTCCAAGATGGAGGGATTATTCCTCCTTCTGTATTCACATAGGCAAATAACCTACTCAATATCGGGGCAAGGATCTTGGAGAAGGTTTAAACTCCCACGGGAGTCCGTCAGAGCCCGGACATTTGCCCGTTTTTTAGTTGCCCGATTGTTGCAGTAATTTCATTTAGGGATATGGGAGCTACCAAGCTGAGAGATTGTGGTCAGTTTATAGTGGGAAGATTTAGGGATAACAGGAATTCATTTATACTTTCCTTTGAAGGAGACTTTTTTTAGAACATAATTTTGAATAAAATTGGTGAAAAGCCTCAGAGATGTCATGCATATTATTTTTAAGGTCACCACTAATGGCGTGTTTAATTTTTAGAACTGAGGATTTAACTCTCATGGCCCGTAATTGGCTTGCCACCAGTCTCACCGACCTGGGTCCCCCATCGTAAAATTTATGTCTTAAAAACAGGAGTTTCTGCTCAATAGCATAATCAAGGATCTCATTTAAATCATTTTTAAGGGCGGTGATCTCCCGAGATCTTGCCTTACAATGTTTCTCACTTTGTAGATTTTCTAGTACCTCTATCTGGGTTTCTAGGGCGAGCCTACGTGATTCCTTTTTTTTTTTTGTGGGATGAAATCCCTATTAGTTTTCCCCCTCACAACTGCCTTAACGGTATCCCAGATGATACCCACTGAGATGTCCTGAGTATCATTGTCTTGTAAGGCCTGGGTTATCATTTCTGTAATCGATTCCCGCACCTCAGGGTTTCTTAGGAGAGACAGGTTTAATTGCCAGAAGGTCTTCCTTCAAACAACCTGCATTTGAAGTTTACAAAAAACAGGAGCATGATCTGAAAGATTAAAGGTCCCCTGCCATATGCTTTGCACTGTATTCAGTTGCTCTTTTGGGGCTAAAAGGAAATCTAAACATGAATAGGAATCATGAGCCTGTGACTAAAAAGTGCGCCTCCTAGTGGGTCCATTTATATACTGCCATATATCGTCATAGCCCATTTCCTGTATCAGCTTTCTAACACTTCTGGTTGTTTTATTTATTCGCCCCTGGGCCATTTGATCTCTTCCTTCCCTATTAATATTTATATTTAGGTCTCCTCCACAGATCACCCTACCCTCTGCCCATTCCGATAATTTACTAAAAAAGGTTCTGTAGAGTGAGAGGTCTGATGCTGGTGGCATATAAACTAAAGCCAGTGTTACCATCTGCCCATCTAGCTGGCCTTTTAGTAGTACAAAACACCCCTCCTTATCTATAATTCGGTCCCTCAGTTCAAAGTGTACCCCCGGCCTTATCATAATGGCGGTCCCTCGCCTTCTCCTGCCTCGATATGAAGAGGTCACCACCTGGGAAAATCCCAGACGCTCACATTTTTTATGCTCACTTTGGGAAAGGTGAGTTTCTTGTAACAGTAAAATATTAGCTCCCTCCTTGCTCATATATTGTAGTATTTTACTCCTTTTAACTGGGTTTGTAATACCATGCACATTATAAGTGCATATTACATAAGGTTGTGCCATTTTACATGAAGTCCATCACTCCCATTAAGTACATATACATAATTAGTGCGTCTGGTCTCCCCGAGGATAACCTCCTCCATTCTGCATTATATCTGTACCAATGATAGCATTCCTTCATTAAAAGTTCCAACTGTCCTGCTGCAATTAACAAAAACTGTAAAGCCAACATGGCTGTCTGAAGATTTATACAGACATACAGTGTGTACTTCCAAGGTTGGGGGCTAGATACGCTCCTAGCCCCTGTGTTCTCCTATCTAAGGAAGACAAGGAGGAAAGCGTGTGTCTCCGTTACCGGAGGACCTCTTCTAGAGCCTTGATATCAGTGGGCTCCCTATTTATTGTGTGAAGGTCACAGGCTGATCTCCAATACATCCCGTTCCCAGCCAACTACTAAAAAAAGAAAACTAGGCTTAGTATAGAGACGTCTATAACATATGTCCTACAACATGGCAGACTAACTGAACTTTGGCCTAGTGTTAACCCTCTTTGCAACTCAATCAAACTGCCCATAATTTACTTGAGAGGATGAGAGAGAACTGCCTTAGATAATATTTAGGATCACCCGAACCTCTCCTGGATCCTCATGTTAGGCAGTAATTTCTAAGGGTAAGAAAGAAGAAAAGTCCTAGTTAACTATCATTTTGCTTCAGCATATAAAATCCTAGTGGTAATACAAGTTAACATGCAGTTCACTGCACAGAAATTATGCTGATGTACTAGAATCAAGTCCCGTTTTGGTTTTTCCTTTCCCTTATTCAGCAGGTTCGTTTATATGCCTTCTTAGTGCAGACCTTCCCCCCTTTTAGTATATCTCTCAGTCCCTTTGTTGAGGTACTCTGAGCTTAATTATGTGATCAATACTTATCCATAGGGACGCATTGCCACGTGGGTGAATTTCAGTCGCTACTTGACTGTCCTTTAAGTTGAATCAGCAAACTAAATTGCTTACGTTCACTTTTTCTTTCAGGTATCAGGTCTGTTCTGTTCAGTACTTTTGCTCAGGATGTTTTGAATTCTGCGCATTGCTTCTATATGCACCATAGGTTTGTTTCCCTCTGTCTTCCTGTACATGGTGCATTGTATGAACGGCCCTCTCTTCTCTGTCTCTTGGTTCCTATTCTCCTCTCTTTAAGTGCCTCCTCGTATGTTAAATAAAATTTCACTCCATCTTCCCAAAATACTCTCAATCGAGAGGGGTAGGGGGTATGAAAGCGAATGGTCTTCTCTCGTAATGCTCTTAGAATGGGGAGATATTTAATTCTCTGGGATTGCACTTCTTGTGGGTAATCGTGGTCTAGAAACAGACGATTTGTAAGATATTTCACTTCCTTTTTACCCCAGGCTCGCCTTAATGTTTCTTCTTTTGCACTAAATGAGTTCAACTTGAATACTAAGGATCGTGACCTTGCCATAGGGTCCATGGGTTTTTTCTGCAGTGATCTGTGCGCTCTCTCTCCACGTGGAAATTAAGGGTAGGTGGAAGCTCTAACACATCTCGTAGCAAGTTCTCTATGAACGGCGCCATTGGAGTTGTCTCCATATTCTCTGGGAGACCATACAGTCGAAGGTTTTCATGCCGCAATCATCCCTCTAGGTCTAAACATTTTGCCTGTAGTGTTTCAGTCTGATATAGTAGGGTTTGAATGATCTCCGAAAGCTGGGCTGTCGTATCCTCAGTTACTGAGATCCGCTCCTCGACTGCTCCCATTCTGTTTTCAAAATTAGATAACTGAGTTTGCATTGCACAAAATTCTTGTTTGTTCTCTTTCCTTGACTCTTATTTCTTGCAATAGAGTTTCAAATCTAGAGCGCAACAACTGCTCACGTTCTCCATCCGTATCTGTATAATGTTTGCCATTATTTGTTGTTGTTTCTACCCATTGTATTTTTGTAGCACTGCTGTACTGTTCCTCTATTTGTATTATTGTACCCAAGTTGCTGTTGTTCAACTGTTCTCCTTTTGTTGTACTCTCCCGGGTCGTTCCTGAAAATAGTCATTTTATGGCTAGTGCACCTACCCGGTTAACAAAAACTAAATAAAATAAATAAATAAATAAATAAAGAATCATAATCATTTGCCTGTGAGTTAGTTGGCGAGGATGGTCTGCCAGATAGGCCCATTTTTAGTCTGCTGGCATCCTTCTCCTTATTTTCATGATCTGGACGATTTTTGCCTCTATTGCTGACAAGAGATGTTCCTCCAGTATTTTTAGACATTTTAATTGCAGAATAAGTGGATTTTCCAGGTTTTTGGAGGTTTTGTTAGTTAGCTGGGACGGGAGCTCTGTGGGTTAAGCTTGCTTCAGCTCCATGATGTCACCTGAAGTCATCAATGGACCTACTTTAAATGACTAAGCATACACTGTTGTTTCCTGAAGCACTTCTATGAAGACATCTGACTGAACCTAAACACCCACATCGGAGCAGTTAGTACTGTATGTGGAATAAAATATCCGTGGATTTTTGAGAAACACAGAATTTGTTGGCAGATAAGGGCCACCTAGCCTACCTAGTCTGCCCATTTTTCCCTTCCTACAGTGTCACTGAGACCCTACTTGATCTCCGGCTCTCTCCCCCCCTTACTTCCCACTAAGAGTCCCTTATGCCTATCCCATGCATTCTTGAATCCCACCACTGTTTCGCCCCAACAACCTCCGCTGGAAGACTGCTACAGGCATCCACTACTCCTTCTGTGAAGAAGCACTTTCTCAAACCTCTCCTGAATTTACCCCACTTAAGCTTCACTGCATGTCCCCTTGTTCTAAAGCATCTTTTTTTCTGAAAAATACTCCCCTCCTGTACCTTATTAACTTCTGTGAAGTATTTAAATGTCTCTATCATATCCCCCCTCTACCTCCTCTCTTCCAGGGTGTACATATTGAGGCCCTTAAGTCTCTTCTCATAGGGCTTCTGATGCAGGCCCTGAGCACTAGCAGAAGGATCTCAGACAGGGAGAGTTAGGACAGCTACTAGAGATGCCTTGATTTGGCACTGAAAGTGATAATTTTATGACATTTTCATTCATGGAACAAAGACTCACTTTTGTGTATACTGTAAATATGATATGTATCTGTGAACTAGGAAAGGCAGATGATTTGCAGCATGTTAATTTGTTAGTTATAAGTCAACAAAAGGGGACGCTTATAGGGAATACTTGGAATAAACTGCATTTATCCTCAGGTGACCTAGCAGCAACATTATGCAGTGATGAGCTCACCGACAATAGCTCAGCTTTCAATATTTTTAGATATGCAACAATAAATGAAGAAAAATTAGAAATGATTTTTAAACACACTTGTGATTTTTGTACCTAATGTATTAAATAGTACTGTAAGGACTTTAAAGTGTAATTTTTAATAATTGTAATGAACTGCAATGTCTTAAATATGGTCAGATAAAATGAACTGATTGATAAGTGATATCATAGTTTTCTTATGTTTATAAGTTCATACAAGTTTCTAATCTTATTAGTAAACTAAGTCCAGATTTAAATAGCCACTAGGGGAAAAGGAACTTTTAAAACATAACATTTAGAGACAATTCTGCTTATATTGCATATATTGTCCCTATTTCTCTCACCTACTTTTCTGATCTCAGTCTAGGAGTCACCTGTTCCTGCCATTCAATTCAATATGCAGCTGTGCTCTCTATCACTTTCCACCCTTGGTATATATGCCAAAGAGAAAAGGTTCTCAAGGCTAAAGGAAATAAGTGATAAATACTGAGGGCCAAAGGAGAATAAAGAGAGCTCTGGAGGAGAAGGGTTGGGCATTGGAGTTAATCACCTATGGTAGAGAAGTATGGGATGAGGGGTATAAATAGAAGGAGTGGGAAGAGTTTAGTCAGCTGACCATCAAACCCCAGGTAAAGCCTTTCAGTTCAATATACAGCTGACAAAAGATGTACATGTGTAACAGAACTTTAGCTTTGCTCTCTCTTTTTTAATTTCCACCCTCGGTAGAGGTGCCAGGCGAACAGGTTCTCAAGGCTAAAGGTAATGAGTGACAAATAATGAGGGCCAGAATCCCAAAGGTGTAGAATAAACACTCCAACTCATGGAATGGCACCAAAAGCATAGAGGAGAGGAAAGGAATGCCCCACCCTTCTCATTGGGGGCAAACCTCTGGGGATCCAATGCAATGGGGCAGCCATTCCTTCGGTTAACTTATCAGGCAAACTGTAGATAATTTTGGCAGAATTCAGAAACTGGCTCTTTGATATACAACACAAAATAATTTACTTACTTGTTATTTATGAATTAGTATCCTGTAGAGGTACACTGAGAGAGACAAGACCTGTTTTCAGGTGCAGTGCAGGGAGGTAGGTAAAAAGCAGGAATGACTGTACAAAAACAGCACAGTGTAACACAACAGTAGCATGGCATCTACATAACTGAGAAATATAAAAAAAAATTAACAAAACAAAGTGGAATATCATTGAAGAAGAAGCAGCTGCAGCTGTGAGGAACCAAGACTTGAAGACACACTGAAAAGATGGCGACCATCTTACTATACCCAATTATGAAAGCTGGGATGTTTTCTTGTAGCAATGGCAGGTGCACAATTCCTGAATGAATATCAAAAGTATGAATAGTGGTTTAGTCCTAGGTGGGCAAGTAGGATTCAAAGATGACTGATGAATGTGATGTGGTCATCATGATGTTTTCTCATAGTAAACAAGAGATGCACTATTAAGAAACCAGGGTTGACCTGAACTGATCCCATATGAAAATAGGACACCAAATTACTTGGTGGGAACGTTAGTAATATTTATTCCTTGATGAAGCTAGGCTATTTCAGAAGTTCTGAGAATGAGTTATTGAATCAGCAGGTGTCCTTCTCAAGCTTGATAATGTTAGATGACTTTCCGGGGTAATCTAGAAGTTGAGGTAGTAAATACTCCTGGGTTTAGGAAGCCAAACAAATAGGATTATTGCTGCTTACAGACGTCGGTCTGATTTAAAATCAAATGCTCCATTTCATAACAGGTCTATGAACCAGCATTCCAAACTGAAGTCTATAGGGAAACAAACTTGAGGCTGTTTAGGCGGCAACTGTTTATGACCTTGGATGAATACTGTCCGAATGATGACGTGGGTGAATTCGGAAGAGGTAGTAGGATGATAATAGTGAAGCTCAGCCAGGTAGACAATGAGCATGATAAGGTGGGTAAATGTCTGGGTAAGCAGCATGATGAGGGGGAAGTCCATGTAAACAGTATGGCCAATGGACAGATGGATGAGCAAGGCCAGCTAGGAGGCCATGGAAGGTGATGTCATGGGTGGCAGCAAAATTGAAAACAGATGTAGACTCAGTAAATACTTCTAAATCAAGTCCATGGAAAAGTTCTTTGTAAAACAGCTAAACCCTGTTCCTTCTTGGTAAGAAGGGGGGTCCTCATAGTCAAGCTAGAGCTTGATACCTTCATAACACCAACAAGTTGGTCTGGAGACAAAAAAGTAAACTACATCAAGAAGACAGGAACTGAATGATCACCATGGAGAATTATGAGTGAAGCAGGAAGCTGGTAAAATTAGGGATTCAAAGATGAAATGTTGGATTGCCAGATAGTCAGAGGGAAAACATGGAAGGCTAGAGTCACTGCTACTTGCAGGATTAGGTCCACATGAGGAGTAATTACCCTAGCTCTTAGAAATCACATAACTTAACAGGGTTTAAAGGTAACAGGTTGGTGACAGATTCATAGTAATAATTTCCTGGGGCTTGAAAGAATATTTGGATGAATCAATAGGAATGAGAAATATGGTGGCATAATGATGGAGAATGGTATGAGCACTCCATACAACTACTGCTTGATGGAAATTACAAAAACTCTCTTGTATTGAGAGCAGTATGAGGCTAAGGAGAGGATGTGTGTTATTGGTGAGACAAAAGGATTGCGATCTGCTAAATATGGCCAAACGTAGAGTATTGGTTCCCTTCAGAATGGTATGCTTCTTTAAAGAAGTGTGAGTGTGCCTGGATTTACAGCTTAAGGATAGAACTTTAAACCACTAGGAGGTCATGGCAAGGTGGTGAATCAGTCACTTAATTTTCACTTGCAGAATAATGCATTTGAAGGTCTGTAATTCTAATTGTGTTGTCTGTATATCCATGGCACCTCCAATCAATTACCTTAGGGCTATGTATGCCTGATAGGCTGCTGATGCACATGTGACCTAAGTTTCGGATGTCAGTTCCCCACCAAGCCCCTTCCCCTCTTGTGTGTCTTCAGTTTTAACTTGTGCATCTGATAGAGGCTGCATCACTGTCCCAAGCTCCAGTTCACAAGGAAAAGGTAATGACCAAATTTTAACTTATGGCACAGACAGTAGAAAAATAGTTGGTAAACTAGCTAACAATATAGAAATGCCTATATACAGTATATATATAGATATATATATAAAACCACTATGTATTAAGTATAGCACAGCCAGAACGGCAGCAGAGTATACTGTTTTTTGACTTGCATTGCATCTATAAACGTCGCGTTAATCAACTATGGTCAGGAACATAGGTAGTGATACTGTTAGACATGCATGAGCCAGCTACTTTAAACTGACCTCCTTTAGAACTCCTCCCTCATGAGCGAGGACTTTCTGAGATTCTCACTGCAGTTCCTGATAAGTGGCTGCAGGAGAGCGAGAGAGGCACAACCCTATCCAGGGCTCATAGATCATGTTGGTGGTTACAGCACATTCCCCCTTAGTGGTAGACTGAAGGGGACCCGCCCAGCTTCTCCCTCACAAGCGAGGCGTTGGTGCTCTTGCCTCTATCCTGTCTGGCCCAAATGTTAAGAGGGTTCCCAACAATGGGAAAGCGGAAATAAAGGAGAAAAACAGCTTCCCCTATGTCCATTCCTCCCCCGTCAACCGTTTTGCTAGCACTGGCTCACGCTCCTAAAGGGGTAGAAAGAATACAGACTGACCGTCCCATTGGACACGATGTTTTGACCGCAGCCCACGCGGCCTCCTAGGTCAATCATGGCTTCCTCTTGTTGTTTGGTCCCTTCCTCCGTCTCCTTCGCCTCCATCCATCTTCCCGAAGCCACGCATGCTCCATATGCTCTTCAGGCATGCGCGGTATGTACTGGCCCCTCTGCGCATGCGCGCTGCCCCACAGTGCCATTTTGCAGAGGGGCAAATAATGAAGCCGCGATGCTCCTTACGACCTTCACGCTTGCACGGCAGGGAGACGGTATTTTACCTACGCGCTATGCCCCTCAGAGACATATAGCCAACAGCAACACAATGGTAGTGTTTACGCTTGCGCGGTAGCGATTTCATTGCAACCAAGCATTCTGGGCAAAGGAAAAACTAGCACAACAGAGCTCTGCCCTCATCCCTACAGGGAGGGATAGTACAAAAAACACTGAAAATACAGTACATGATATATTTTGTAATCAGACAGCCACAGCACTGAAAATCAGCTGAATTTCAAAGTAAAGATCATTTAAAGGGCCAGCCCCCAATAACAGCATAGCAGAAATCCTCCCTATCAGGATCAGAGTTCTCTTCTCCTCAGGGGTACAGGCTTTGAAACAAGAATACATATAGCCCTCTATACTCTAAATTGAAGGAACATAACATTAAATAATACAAGACCACTCCCAGGGACATCCTCCACATCAACACAACCAAATACCTCAGGGAGATCTAGGACCAGTCAGCCAAGGGACATATCCCCTGCAAGGGACACAGAGGAAACTAATGACAATCCAATGAATGGACTGGACGAGGATGGGGTTGATGATTCTCATTCTCACCATGACAGCGGCTTGGAATCAGAGCATGACTCAGATTCAGAAAACCCTGCAGGACCACCGATACAGGAAGCACCATCAACTGCCCCAAGGCTCTTCGCTTCAGAGAACGTCACAGACCTGGTGCTTGCAATACGCAGCACGCTAGGGTTCAAATAACCACCACCATTACCGGATAGCGAACTGAACCCAATGCTCCGGCCTCCTCCCAAAACTGAACATTTCTTTCCCGTATGCGCTACAATACAAGATATAGTCACAAAAGAATGGGAGGCTTCAGATCCGGCGAGACTACCGGAGAAGAGATTCCTAGACAAGCTGTACCCCTTACAGGAGGACAAACTGAAGGCATGGTGCACAGAGCCAAGGATCGACCCCAAGATAGCGGAACTCAACAGGAGGACGGTTCTCCCAGCAGAGGGTACAGCCGCATTGAAGGACCCAGTGGACAAAAGAGTGTAGGATCTTCTAAAGAAAATGCATGAGATGACCGGTCAATCGGTCAGAACAGCCACGACTGCAATATATGCAGCAAGAGCACAAATTAGGTGGTTGGACGAGGTCACCAAGTCCCTCACACCAAAGTCACAAGAGGTGGTCCTACTTGAACAGGCCCTACAAGTGGCCAGATATATCGGTGACATGTCAATGGACGCACTCAAAATGAACACCAGAACAGCAGCAGTGGCAAATAAGGCACAAAGGAATTTGTGGCTAAAACTGTGGAACGTAGACAATTAATCAAAGACCAGACTGCTTAAATTACCATTTAAATGTGAGAGAGTCTTCAGCGATGGCCTTCAGGAATTCCTGCGGCGCAGAAACAGAGGGTCAGACATAGAGGGTGACAAGGATGCAGGGTATCTACCATCCAACAGAGGAAGAACCCAGTCCTTTCAGCCTCACTCAGACAGAAGGCATTGCAACTCCTTTTGTGACAAGAGAAGCACAACCCAGAACAGGTACAATTACCAAACCAAAGGGAGCACCCCCTACAGGGGGAGAGGGTCCTCCTTTAGAGGAAGATTTTCTAGCCAAAGAGGCAGATCTACCAGAAGATACAATTAATGACTACAACTTGGCACAACAACCTCAAGTTACCAAAATCCAACTACCTAAAAGACACACCCCACCAATAGGGAGGGGAAGACTTCAACAATTCAATCAAACATGGAGAGAAACAACTTCGGACAGATGGGTAAATGAAGTGGTAGAACGGGGGTATGCAATATAATTCTGGTGCACACCACTCGAACACAGATTGGTAGTTTCACCAGTCTCAAAGAAAAGATGCCGAACAAGCCACATCCAGGACACCCTGCAAACACTGCTCACCTCAAATGCCATACAAAAAAGTACCACAGGATGAGATCGGCACAGGACTATACTCAATATTCTTCCTGGTCCCAAAGAAAACAGGACACTTTCAACCAGTTCTAGATCTCAAATATGTAAACAGGTTCGTAACCACGAAAAGATTCAAAATGGAGACCTTGAAATCAACAATCAAGTCAATTGGGGGGGGAGACTTCCTGACTTCCATAGACCTCAAGGACGCGTACCTACACATTCCCATGCGACCCGCACACAGAAGTACATCAGATTCCAAATTCTAGGCCAACATTACCAGTACAAGACACTCCCATTCAGACTAGCATCAGCCCCAAGGGTATTCACAAAGGTATCAGTGGTACTAGCAGCAAAATTATGAGAGGAGGGAATACACACATCATTCCTTATCTAGACGATTGGCTCATCAGGACAAGATCCTACAAAGATTCGCAGAGAGCAACCTCAAGACCGGTACAGGTTCTCGAGGAACACAGTTGGGTGATAAATACAGAAAAGAGCTGCCAAACCCCATCTCAGTGCATAGAGCACTTAGGGGCAAGGATAAACACACAAACAGGAATGGTGCAACCAACACAAATGCGAATGGACAACATCATAAGACTAACAACTCAGTTACTAAGCAACAATGTGCCAAACATGGCCCAGGTCTCTCAACTTCTGGGATGCATGTCCTCATGCATAGACCTCATCCCCTGGGTGAGATGGAACATGAGCCCACTGCACATGTTGCTACTACAATACGGATCCCCATCACAAGAGACCATGCACCAGAAAATAAAGATGATGGACAGAATCAGGTCATCACTGCAGTGGTGGATAAACCAGCAAAATTTATCCAGGGGATAGCCTCTGGAGATATTACACGAAGCCACCATCGAAACAGATGCCAGTCTGTGGGGATGGGGTGTATCCATGGGCTACAGATCAGCCCAGGGTCAGTGGTCAATCGAAGACATGAAGCGATCAATCAACGTGTTGGAAATGAAAGCAGCGTACAATGCATTGCTGGCCTTCAGTCCACAAATCACACAAAAGTCCGTACTCATACGTTCGGACAACAGGGCGACAGTGGCATACATAACAAAACAAGAGGCACCAAGAGCCAGGCTCTCCAACGAGAAGCAAATTACATTCTGACCTGGGCACAATAGAATCTCAAACACATCACAGCCATCCACCTGGCAGGCAAGCTGAACACGACAGCAGACTGGCTGAGTCACGAGCAGATAAATCCAGGCGAGTGGCAACTTCACCCACAAGTATTCCAAACCATCCAGGACAAATGGGGCACAATAACCATGGACCTTATGGCGACCAGCAAGAATTCTCATTCTCACAAGTTCTACTCCCGATTCAAGGAACCACTATCAATGGAATTGGATGCACTATCAATCCCATGGACTCACGACTACGCCTTTGTCTTCCCACCACTACCTCCAATAACACAGGTCCTAGCGAAGATTCGGCAGTCTCGGAGAATCACAATTCTGATAACTCCCTGCTGGCCGAGGAGATCATGGTTTGCACCAATCATAGCCATGGCCATGGACAAGATGACTCTGCCAACCCGTCTAGACATTCTGATTCAAGGCCCAGTCACTCACCCCAATCCAGGCAACCTCAGACGCACGGCCTGGCTCCTGAAAGGGAGAGACTGCTAAGGGCAGGCTACCACAACTCAGTTATAGACACCATGATACAATCGCGCCAAAGTTCCACCACTTCGACCTACTCCAAACAATGGTCAATATTTTCATCCTGGGGCAAGTTGAGGAACATCTGCCCTCAGTTACCATCGATACCCAACATACTGATGTATCTGCAACAGGGCATGGACAAAGGGCTAGCAACCGCAACACTGAGAGTACAGGTGTCAACAATCAGCGCAGCAACAGGACCCACAGAAGGAACCTCTCCGGGATCTCACCCATACATTATACGTTTCCTCAAGGCAGCAGGCAACCTGTGCGCCAGACTTAAATCGACAGTTCCCCCATGGGACCTCACCTTAGTACTAAATGCCTTGACAGAGTCTCCCTTCGAACAAATCTCAAATACTGAGCTGTACTGGTTAGGCCTGAAAACAGCACTACTGGTAGCAATGTGCTCTGCCCACAGAGTCAGAGAATTAACAGCCTTATCCTGCAAGGAACCATTTACCACATTCACGGATCAGGGTGCCATACTAAAAACGGTTCCGTCATTCATACCGAAGGTCAACACTGTACTCCATACAGACCAGATCATCGAGCTTCCAACCTTTTTCGAGGAGCCGGCTGATGACCGGACCAGGCCTTCACAAGCTGGACATCAAAAGAACACTACAGGCATACACTGAAAGGACAGCACCACTCAGGCATTCCGAGAGACTGGTCATCATATCATCAGGTAACAAAAAGGGCCTACCAGCGGCAAGAAGCACTATCGCTACTTGGATAAAGAAAGCCATCACGGAAGCATACAAGCCAAAACACAAGGTACCACCCATGGGAATAAAAGCACACTCAACCAGGGCGGTAGCAACATCTTGGGCAGAGAGAAACACAGCTACAGCACACGAGATATGCGCACCGGCAACCTGGTCCACCATACATACTTTCACAAAACACTATAGATTGGACACAGATATTACAACCAAAAATTCCTTTGGACATAAAGTCCTAATGACTGCCACAGTAAGGGACATTTAAGAGACTCACAAACATTGCTACACGATATGAATATATTGACTCATCATGCTCTTCCCTCCCACATTATTAAGGCACTGCTTTTGAATCACCCTAAGGTAATGGATCAGAGGTGCCATGGATATACAGACAACACAATGGTAGTTTACTCACCTGGTAAAGGTGATTGTGTTACTGTATATCCATGGCACCTCATCCCACTCGAGGAAGCATGATAAAGCAACCAGTAACATCTAACATTTAAGTGGCATGAGATGTAGAAGCATTACAAATGTATTATGATAATGGAATAAAGTAGTATTAGAAACTAGCCTCGATTCCGAGATTATGATTACTGTCTGTGCACATACATAATTTATTTTTTACAGCTATGGAAGCATCGAAACTGAAGACACACAAGAGGGGAAGGGGCTTGGTGGGGACAGAAATCCAAAACTTAGGTCACATGTGCATCAGCAACCTATCAGGCGTACACAACCCTAAGGTAATGGATCGGAGGTGTCATGGATATACAGTAACACACTCACCTTTACCAGGTGAGTAAACTACCATTCGTTAAGCACTGGACGGTGATTTAAGCAGATCCTGCACTGAAGACATGAGGACTGGAATAGATGGGGCTGTGGAACTCATGTCAGTTGCCACAGAAATTTTACTGGAGAATGTGTACGTTAAGTCATAAGAGTTGAGACTGTACAAAGGCAAAAGGAAGGCTATGAAGCCCAAGAAGTAATATATGCAGAACTACTAGTTTACAATTCTTTTCAAAACAGAAGGCTCACGTTATAGTTATAAAGTCAAAATGTGTGACCAAAAAATTAAAACTTGCCACTTTAGTGGTTATTTAGTTTTACTTTTTCATAATCATTTCTTTGAAATGTACAGGCATTTTATGGGTACATGTGTGCAAAGAACACTTTTGTTTATTATGAATTCACCGATTTTCATACACTGTATGAATGGTGCACTGAGATTGAAAATGAATGCCTTTATTTCATTAGATAAAGAAAATAATCAGGGAAAAGGGCAGCCAGAAGAGAAAGGGGAAGCCACTATTCTCTTTACACCCCCAGACACATCTGGATACGAGCTGTTCCTGCTCAATATGTCTTTCCTTGTAAAACTTTAAAAATACATAAATAGTAGAGGGAGTAAGAAATTGCATATGGCTCAGATGTGCTGCAGCCAGTCATGTTGTAGTTCATGAGGTGGTCACTGTGTTTGGAACAAAAATCAGTCAGGAAATAATAAACATCCTCCACGTAGGCATGGCACATTGTATGATGGGCTGTAAAGTCTTCAGTTGGTCAGAATTGGTGGGCCCAAATAAATAATCAGATTTAAAAACAAATGACCAAATAAACAAGTAACACTGGAATAAAAGGTGGTTTGATGAGTACTGAAGCTTGACAGTTTCGGGCCAGAAGACATATACCCAAAAGCCTCAGGTGAGTAAATCAGAAGTATTGTGCTGAAATGTTTTTCCAGGCAAGCACGACAGACTATATATGGAAATGGCAGTTGTGTCCTTGAATAAGGTAGGTACAACATGTAGTAAGCAGATGAACTGAGGTGTCTTAAAGTTGCTCTGCAAGGTTGATGGAGATAGGTATTAGCTGAATGGTAGAGCCACAGACCTAAGGAAGAAATGAAAGTCAAAGCAATAAAAAGCATTTCAGGCTTAGGGAAGTCTGCAAACTGTCCTGATTTAAAATAACTAAATCCTGGCAGTCAATGATGTCCTGATTTAAAATAACTAAATCCTGGCAGAGTCAATGATGTCCCTTGGAATGCAGGGAAATACAAGAAGGTTACCAAACTACAGATATCAGTAAGAAAATGGTCAACAGGAAGCAATCCATTCAGGTAGAGCCAAGCAAAGATGTTCTGTTGATAGCTTGTCACAAGAAGTCTATCCCATTATGGAGACTGCAGATCAGGACATTGGAATAATATGCTGTACGTGTGCACTAAAGGGTTTGTATCAGCTGGAGCAGAAGCATTGTGAAGTGGAAATGGAGAGTTTGGAATCTATAAGAAACGGAAGGGCTAGTCCATGTTTAAATTTGAGCATGCAGCGATCAAGTGAATCCTCGACTTGCAACTCCAGGTCCTGAGTCTAGTTAATCCAAATCGTAAGTCCTAGCTCTGTTCTAGTGAGGAATTACTTCACCTCTACCAGGTCTGGAGGTTGACAGAGTGGAAAGAGGAAAGTCAAACTTTGTAGCAAAAGTAAGAATTGTTAAACATTTACAAATGACTTGAAACTGTCCAAATAACTAGAGCACTAGTCCAAATAACTAGAGCACTAGTAAATAACAAGGAGTTTCCCTGTTTGAGCTACTCTATAGATCTGAATGATAGAGTTTTGCAAGAGGAAATCAATATCAATGACTTGAAAGAAATATTTTCTTTAGCAAAGGAGAGGAAGGAGTCTCAGCACGAACTGGGAACTACAGTCCTTAGTGTGACAGACAGATCAATGCAGACCTGTGGAAAAATGCAAAAGTCACTGGTTCCATAGATTTCTAGACTAAAATTACAAGTGGTGTTAGCTAGATGAAAAAATGAACACTACAGAGGTTCAAGGTGCTGACACCTTGGCACAAGATGATACTGTAACTGGGCAGATGAGCCACGACATACCAAGCAAGTGTTATGGGGAGTGGGACTCAATTTCAAATCCAAGCTAGGCTAGGCCCACAGTGGCAGGGGAACTTCCCCGGGAGCTGCTGCACTACCACCAAGGTGCAAATCTCAGGAATCAATGGATGCTGAAGGTGCGACACACTGGGAAGCTCTGAACTGGCACAATGAACAAATGAGTGAAAATGTATAAATTAATTGAATGTTAAAATGATGCTGGTGAGGAAGTACCACCATGAGGATCCACCAAAACATACAGGAGTTCTGCCATTACAGGGAAGGACAAGTTAAGTGGAGCTAAATTTTATTTATTTACTTATCTAGTTATAGATTTATTTTGATGACTGCATAAGTGCACTGATGTCAAAGCGCCTTTCTCAGGCACGACCTGGGTACAGAACATTATACAACAAAACAGTGGAACAGGTACAAGTACATAAGTATCACAATACAAAATAAAGTGGCATGGTGCAAAGGTGAGGCATTCAGATGGCACGATAAGTAAACAGTGTTTTGTAAATCATACACAACAGGTAGAGACATTTAACAGACATTAGACTCTTGAAAATATACTTTCAGCTTGGCAGCAAACTTTTTTTTTTACACTTTTTGTTTATTACAAGTTTAAGCAATACAGAGAGAAAATTACATATAGAGTACAAAAGATAAAATAGACATACCAAACTAATATCTGTACAAAACAGTTTGTTTATGCTACAGATATAGCAAGATTCTTTACATGCTTTGAGTAACTAGGCCACAGATATAGTATCTACTCAATGCAGGCAGAATAGTGCAGTTGTTTAAGGTTCTAAGCTGCAAACCTGGAAACCTGGGTTTGAATCCCACAGACCCCACTTACAAACTGTGTGACTTGCTCAGGGTCACTCAACTTCCCTGTTCTCCCAGGTCGCACCTGTAAACAAGCTTTCAGCTTAGTGTGTCTTTCCTGGTTAAAAAAATATATATATAGGGTGGTGGATAAAGCAGACATTTTATATTACACTACTTACAAAAAAGAGCAGAGCAGGACAGAGAAAAGAGGAAAATCAGTGAAGCAAGTAACAGAAGAAAGATGGGGGGAGGGAGTAGATGAGAGAGTTGTTATGCATTGTTGAAGGGGAGCTCGACCTTGGGGAATAAAGTCAGCATAGTATGTAAGTAGATAATATACCAATAGTCGCCACCTGAGCTAAAACTAAGAAATCTTATCCAAATAAGTATATGTCAGATGCTCCATGTTATAGATTTCTATCAGTATGTTTCTCCACCCATCCAGGGTTGGGATCTTAACATTGTGCCAACATCTTGTGATCCTCTTTTTGGCAGCAAGGGTGCATATGAAAAGTAAGTGAAGACATGCATGGCTTAAGCCTGCCACCTTCTAATGGTATTGCCAAGAGGATAAGAGAGGGAGTAATTTTTGACAATCAAAGATAACCTCCAATTATTGTATATTATACAATATAGTTCTAGAATCTTGCATTCTAATTGTCTGACTGGCACCTTTTACTCACAGTAAATCCTGGCATAACCAACGGTAAAAGGCACCAGTCAGTCGCATCTGCCCAAATCAATCTGACCACCTGAAAATCAAAACAAAAACGCTGCCATATTAATTCCCCACTGGAACTGTAAAATAGGCTGCTGTTGTAAATAAAAACTGTGTGGCCACACCAGCATCAAACACACACCAGCATCAAATGCACTGTAAATATCACAAAACGTATGTTCTTTAATAAACGAAGAGCAGTTCTGAATCGACCAAAAATACAGACCGCGTACCTCCAAAAGGTAATGCAGGCCAAAGTCACACCGCAGTTTACAATCTACTTTATCCCGTGCTCCTCATCGGATCCTCAGCTGCCAGCTCCAGTGAAGCTCACTCCCTGCTTCCGTGGTGGTCTGTAAATGGAGTCCAGCAACACTGAGTACCTCCCTCCTCCGCTGTGGCAGATTTTGCTCTCCGGTCCCAGTATAGAAGTCCAATGTTATCCCAGCCCTTTAGAAAACTTACGAAAGCCGGCCCGGTGGCACTGAGGTTTGAGGCACTGGATGCCACACCACGCCCCATGCCAGTGACCCGGGTTCAGGAACAAGCCTGGGTTGTCGGATGTCGGCAGGGAGGGGGAGGGCTAGGAGCAGAACTGAGGTCCCGCAAGGCAGCTCTCCTCTCCCAGGGAGGAATGAGGGGTTTCCCCCAGCTCTTGGAGGATGGATGGCAGTTCAGGCTACGGGGGAGCCAGCAATAGCCAGGGGTGGGGTGGAAGGCCGAGCCAGTACCCTGAGTGCGTGCAGGCGACTTATGTGCATGCACTGCCGGTCTGCAGAGGTCCCAGGACTCTCAACGAAAACTGGGAAAAAGCATAAAAGTACATACTGAAAAAAAAAAAAAAAAGAAAGAAAACTTACAGGGGAAAAAAACCTGGCTCAGTCGAACTGCAGGAGCTACCAGTGCTCACTCTCCCCTGCCTACAGTATCCCTTCTCCCCCATATATTTTTCCATTTCTCCATGTAACCCAGCCCCCACCTCAGCTATGCATACGCATGTGGAGGTGTGCATACCCCGCGTCTCGAGGTACCCACCCACTAGGTGTCATCTCCGCCACCTACGCTGACCACCAGGCCTCCACCCAGTGGCAGCAGGAATATGGGAGGGGGTGGTGACCACCATCCGGAGAGAAAAGCTGCCTTCTGGCTGCTCAATCCTGCTCTGACCCTCCCCCCCCGTGCCGGCTCCCCGACAACCTAAGTCCGTTCCTGAACCCGGGTCGCCGGCATGGCATAAGGTGAGGCATCCAGCGACTTAGCCCTCGGCACCACCGGGCCAGCCAGTATCCCTTTTAAAGTCTGAAACCTGCTCATCTCAGCTGCCGATCGCTGTGCCATAGTGTGGCGGGATTCATGTTCCCTGTCCCAACTTTTCAGTAGGAGGTGGTGCAATGCCAGCGATATTACTGTTCACTGGGAACACTTTTTGTGGGAATTGTTATGCCTGGAACAATTAGACATACTGGGGAACATGGGTACATCTGTCAGGATGCTTAAAATGTACTGTAGTTTTTTTACTTGGGGAAGGGCTTGATAGATTTGGCAGCACTTACGAAAATAATGATCAGACTTTTAACTGGATGCTGACAGACTAACTGCACAATGGGGACCAGTATTTGAGATATCAACAGGGAACTATTTAGCATTCAGTGGAAGGATAGTACAGAAAAAAATAAAATAAAAACAGTCTCTTTTCAAGTAAAACCTCTTTAACCTTTCAAAACAAAATTCTTTAAAAAGGGGGGCATTGTATAATCGCAATAAACTACTCCAGGGTGTGAGTTATGCTGGGATTTACCCACTTCTGGTGTGGATTTGGTCACGGGGCTGCACCACACCAGGCATGGGTAAATCCCAGCGTAACCCACACCTTGTCACGGTTTATTGCTTAAATCGCCCTCTAGAAAAGTTGGAGCCATAGGCAATCCCAAAAGATATGCGAAGAGTGCACTACAAGTTGATCACAGCCTCTCCAGCAAGCGGCAGTTAGCCCAGCTGTGTATTTTGCCACTATATCTGGAGTGCGAAAGAAGCAGGTGAGACATTTCCAAGAGAACTCCCTCCAATATGTGGTGGAAGTTAGCCTGTAAGCAGAAATGATACATTTATTCTAGGTCTCTAGGGTATGGGTGGTAGATAATTCCGCATTCTATTTCTGCAGAATGGAGGTAACTGTTTCAGTGGAGGCCTCTTGAATTGCCTTATATGCATGACCGATTGTATGATCCCATGTGTTACCTTGACAGTATGATGTAATATAAATTGCATCAAGTGAGAAGGTTTCACAGGGGGTCTGCAGCAGGCTGTACCTTTTTCAGTAAGGTATGACCGCAGCTGCAAACAGCGGTAGTGATTTGCTGCTGGGAGGTAAAAGGTGCTTTGTAAAGTAGCAAAGGAAAGGATCCCTTGTGTATCAAAAATTTAGAAGACAAACCTAAGTCCCAGTCTGCCCTAGTTATGGAGAGCCCCATTAAGCCTATTCGGAGAATATTTTGTATTGTATGGCAGAGCCCTTAAGTGGAAACACTGGACAGGTGACAGACCTATTTTTAATATAGTCATCCACTGGCAGAACATCACTGCTGTATAGTGGTAAAACTTAACAGAGGAAGGCAACTGCGGGGTTGCCAAAGAGGTATTTACCAAAGTCATAAATGTCATTTAGGGCAAATTCTATTTGATTCCAATGTGGCTGTTTAGAAGAGATGATCCAGTTTCCAGGTAGCTAGGGCATACCACTTCAGGTTCAGAAGGTTAACATGTCCTCTGTCCCTTGGTAAACAAAGGAAAGAGGATTTAATTTGAGCGGGGGTGGGGTCCCTTGCCAGATAAATCGTGAAACAAGCTTATGCCATATCTGAAAGTAGAGATTATCAGGCATTGGTGGCAAAGTCTGCAAACAGTTCAAAATTCTGGGGATAATATTTTGGCATATAGCCTCTATTCTTTGAAAAAAACTTAGATATAGTTGTGTCCACCTTGGGAGATCTTTTGTAATTTGCTGCGTTAATGGTTCCAAATTTAGAAAAATTTGAGCTGCTCTAGATTTTTTTGTGATTTTAATACCCAAATATCTGAAAGCCTGTTTGTGCCATTTAAAGGGGAAATATTTTTTGAGATGGGGGTGGGGTCATGATATAGCAAGATAGTTAAGGCTCTGTTGTTTTGCAAGTTAAGTTTATAACCTGAGAGTATCCCACATGAAGTAAAAAACATTTCAGGCGGCTGGTATTGAGTCTTTGGGGAAGGTTAGCATCAATAGTAAAATCATCAGTAAATAACAATATTTTATACTCTTCCACCCATTGGAGGCAGCGAACATTTTAGAGAAGGGACATCTTGAATAGCGAATGGAATGGTGTTCCAGAATGTTGCTGCTCTCTGTCTAAAACCACGCCCATCTGCATGAATGGTACTTTCAATAGATTGTTTGCAGAGGAGTGAGGGAAGGGGTTGCTCATATATGGGAATAGATTCGATGGGCATTGGGGAGCACTTCTATGTAGAAATTTGCGCATGACATTTATAAGGGTTAACTGGATTCTGGTTGTGGATTGCAACCAACCAAGTCATTCAATGTCGGTGCAGTGATGGGATTGTGGGCCCTGCAACGATGCAAATTTGGCAACCTTGTGGAATAAGACTCTTTTCAATCGTGAGGTGAGCGGCATCCATAATAATGAAGCCATACTCAATCAGGGGAGTATGCAGCTTTGCGTGATTTTGACTTTAGTGTCGGGATCCAGGTACTATGCAATACGATAGAGTAGACCCAGTTTCTGATGACCAGTTCTTACCATGCTGGTAGTATGAGCACTAAATGTGAGGTAGGGATCAATGCTCGCACCAAGATATCTGAATTCATTAACTAGCTCCAATTTCACTCCATCTAAGGTTGCAATAGTGAAGTCTTAGGAAAATCTTCTAACCTCCGGGAACACGCTGAGTAACATGGCTTTTGTTCTAGGGACATTTAAGACCAATTTCTCATTTGTGAACCACTGCTGAAGGGAACGGAAGCTGTGCCCAAGGACTTTGCTGACAGTGATGGTGTCTTTCCCATGCACAAAGATGACTGTGTAATCTGCATACAGAAGGTTCTTGGCAGCATACTGATGAGTCCTGGTAGGATGAAACACGAGTCTATGTCTTCTTTTGGCACCCTTTGCAAACTGTGTGAGAGGCCTTTCGGCACCATGCATTTTTGCTTAAAGTTGAACCAGCATAATATTCTGTGGTGATCTGCACATGCAGTCCATGATGTTTTGCATTATAGGGGCATGTGTGATTTTGTATTTCTTTGAAACTTGGCTTCCCGGCCAATGCCCTTTGGGGTAACCACTGCCTCAGTGATTGCGCATAGAGGTTCTTTGTCATTGAATATCTCTGGTAGGTTATTGATGAAAATAGTAAATAGGAGAGGGCCAAGAATGGATCCCCGGAAGACCACACAGGAGATAATGTTTGCCCTGAACAAAACGTTATCAATTTTGACAAACTGTGACCTGTCTTGCAGAAAGCTGGAGAACCACATAGTAGATGCCCCCCCATACCAGTCCCAGCCCACTCAGCTTCTGTATAGGTAAATCTTGGTCCACCAAATCAAAGGCATTGGTCCGGTCCATGAACATGACACCAGTGAGAAGGCCATTGGCCACAGCATGGTGTACTGCATCCGTGAAGCTGACCAATGCTGTGCATGTTCTGTGAGCCTTCTTGAAGTCGTGTTGCCCCTCATAGAGTAGCCTGTGATGGTCTAAGTAGGAAGTGAGCTGATCATGTGTTATCCTCTCCTGCACCTTAGTTAGAGCCAATAGTATAGAAATATGCCTGTAGTTGTTCAGGACAGTTTGCGTGCCCGTTTTGTGCAACAGTACTACAGAGGCCAATTTCCAGATGTTAGGGATTGTTTTGGACTCAAATGAAAGATTAAAAATTTTGGAAATGAGGACAGCAATTCATGTGACTCCAATTCTAAGGAATGTGGGAATTAGACCATCACAGCCAGCCAATTTATCAGCTTTTAGATGAAGTAGCACTTTGCGGACTTCCTTGACAGTGACTTTCTGAAAATAAAATAGGGGATGGCATGGCCATGACTTAGGCATGCTGGAATCCAGAGGACATACTGTGCCACACAAAGGGGAGTCTGTATTTCTTGAAGTTGCAGAAGTGGTCACTGAAGAAATTAGCAACAGATTTTAGATCACTGTGCTTGAGGCCGTTTACATCATGGGAGGGAGGGAGGGAAAGGAGGTGGCAGTTCTAGGATTGAACAAAGAGTTTACACAGTTCCAGAATTTTCTGGGGTCACTAAGACTGTCTGTCTGCTGCACTTTGAGATATGTGGTTTTGACCACGCTGAGCTGGCGTTTGCATTTATTCTGTAAATGTGTGTATCTAATCCAATCTGAGTGTAAATTTGTTTTCTTGAAGGTACCCCAAGAAATGCCTCTGTCCTTCATTAACTTGAAATTACTTTTAGCAAGCCATTTGGAATTAAGATTTTTGATCCTGCGTTTGGTGATAGGGGCACAGCGATCAAGTATTGTCGGTTCGGTGCACAGTCGACATCAGGTATCACATCCATAAAGGACCAATCGATACATGAGAGATCTTGTAAGAATGACGAGGAACTGAAATTTTTACAATTATGGTGCGTGACATCTTTTGGGTTTGGATTGCTAGCTGCACTATTGTGCCACAGGCAATAAAGAGTGGAGTGGTCACTGACTGAGTCAGACAGATGTCTATGCAGCCTGACTCTATTAATGTGGCTGACCAATATCCAGTTGAGGAGGGTGTGGTTTCCTGATCTGACAATGAGACTAGCAGATGCAGTGAGGATTTCAGTAGGCTACAGTCATTAAGAATGTCTATATGATGATGTGTTGCTGAGCCAGTTTAAAGTAAAGTCACTCATAATAACTAACTCCACCCTGCCCAGGGTAAAAACTAACTGAACCAAGTCCTTGAGGCCCTCGGCTCCAACCTTTGGAAGGTTATATATGCAGCAGATATTTAGTTTTTTAATACCCAAACTAAACTGAATTAATAGTCATTCACAATCAGCAGAGGTTGGGTAATTAGAGTAAACATGCAGATCAGACCTAACAGAGTAGTACACCCCACCTTTTTTTGGGGGTGGGGTCTTTTACAGTGCATCATACAACTATGTAGCACATTTTCAGAGTCGCTGAAGTAAGGCTTTAATCAGCTCTTGGTGCTGGCTAGAATATAGGGACTGGCAAAAGAGACCAAGGCTTCGACTTTGGCCGATGTAAATAGATTAAAGAGAACGGGCAGGTATCAGGCGAGAAGAAGGAAGGGTGCTGGATTCTGGAAGATGCTACAGCAGGCTGCAACTGACTGGGCAGCAGTTGGGGCTGAAACTGTTGAAAACTGGAGCAAGAGGAAGCAGAATGACTGGGTGAAAGGTTGAATGCATGCTGGGTACTTGCAGCAGATTCAGTGCAGTAATAAGCCAGGATAATCTTCTGATCCAGAGACCTAGTAGTATGGTGATGCTACATGAAGACAAACAAAAACACACACAGAGTGAAACAAACATGGGAAGTTGGAAAGAACATCAATGGAGGAAAGAGGGAGAGAGGGAGTAAGCAGAGCAAGGAAGCCAGCAGACCACAGTGGCAAGCAGAAGGAGGCAAGAAAAACAGACGCGCAAACAAAAAAGAAAAGCAAGGAAGGAAACAATAGCAGATGGTGAGGGGGAGACAGTGAGGAAATGGGAAAGAAAGGAAAATAGCAAGAGCACAGCAAAACTGGAGACCATGAGGGAGACCTGGAAGGACAACAGCAAAGAGAAAATGTGAAGGAGCACACAAAAGAGCAAGCGGCAGCCCACAGGTAAGTAACACATGAATCAACTATTGCAGAGAAGTGTGAGATTGAGGGGTTTGAATAGAAGTAGTGGGAGGGGTTTTGTCAGCTGCTCAATAAACCCCAGGCAAAACCCTGTATTTTCCCAAATGAAGTCATAAGCCTCTGTTTGTGACATTCTAATCTCTGCCAGGGCCTCAGAGGATCACGATTTTAGGTAAGAAATGAGCAGCAGGAACAAAAACATTCTAAAAGATGAGGAACATGCTTTCATATGCATATCCTTAACAGAAAAAGAATCAGACAGAAAAATACAGAATATACATGAGCTATATTGTGTTTAAATAATACGTTTTCTTGTGGCTCTCATAATACTGTACTGTTTTGTTCAGTCTGATATAAATAATAATGTCATTACAACCTACTGTACTAACCTAAAACAGGTCTCCAAACTAAAACAGCAACATATTCAAATTACAAGAGGCTGCCTGGGGCCCTGAATTCAGTTTTGTCTTTTGTTGGAGCACTAATAGCTTAGTCATAGTTCTACAGAACATTTTTTTAATTACAGTTTTTGGTTCCCAATGTTAATGTCATAACCTGTAATCAACCAGAAGATGGATAACACAGCAAATTTGCAATTGATGGAATCATAATTATGCAATTAAACCCCGAGCTTGCAAGGAAGAAGACATAACTGCATAATTTCGTTGATTACTTACTCCTAACAAATTACTGCAGCTGAAAGGCAAAAATGAAATCGTTTCCTTCCTAGATGAATCTCACCTTCATGTTGCACAGCTACCATATGTTAATAATGAGGAAACAGAAGCAACATTGTAAAGAATTTGCGAATGATTATTTGTTTATCTTTTAATAAGCAGGGCAAGGTCAGAGATTAAAGGCAGTAAGTCATGCAGTGATGCAATTCATTTCAGACATATGTGTTACACACGTTCATACCTAGAAACTTGTTTTCTTCGAGAATTACATGTACTTCCATCTGCCTCAGTCTTCCATAGGTAGGTAATATTATGCCATACCAATGGGAGATACAGAAGCACACCCCAGAAAAAAAAAAACTTAAAAAGAAATAAATATAGTAAATTGTACATTTTCTTTACCGAGAAGCGGTCATCTGCCTCTCTATCCCGGGAATCTTCCTTCACAGGCTCTTATAGAGCTAGAACACAGTTTTGGTAGCAGCAGGATTGGACCACTGTTTATTTTGGAGTACCAGGTTGTTCTAAAGTAAAAACTAGTCAGTGGCAACTCAGAGTTACCATCAATCTCCATCAGTCTACAGTTGTATGATTTATACAATATGGGTGGGTTTTTTGGAATACAAGAAGAAAAAAAACAAGCATCACAGCAAGGGAAGGTCCAAGACAGATAGCTGCTACTCCCAGAGAAAGAAAATTTACAGTTGTATAATAACTGGTCAGCAATAGTTTTCTACGGCTGACCCAGTTGTTATTCGCTGTAATAACCAGCTGGTTATTATGGTGAACACACGCTCTGTCCCTTAAACTGGAGCACTCCCTCATTTGCTCTCATCCTCTGTGTGGGCGGAGCGGAACACTTGCTTTAACAAGGTGGCTCCAAATCTCCGTTAAGCAAGGAACCACAACTACAACAATGGTCCCTCTTTATTTTTAATTCTTTTTTATATTAAACTGGTTGATTCCACCATTCACGTAAAAAAACAAAAAAAAAACTTTTATCTGGTTGATCCTGCTGTTCGTCCGCTTCAGAACATCGCGGGTGTGAGCAGGAACGGAGCCATGCCTTCACTAGCTATAGTGTCAACATGATTGGGACAACAGACTGTAAGTAAACAAAAAAAAAGTAAAAAGAAAATGTACATGAAAAAACTTAACTTGGGGAAAAACAGAGAAAAGGGAGACAGAGACGTGTGTGTGTGACACGTGGTCACAGAAATTGGGCTGGAAAAAATTGCTGCCTAGTTATTATATAAACAAAAGATGGGAGGAATATATGAAATTTAATGCACACCCTTGTTATGAAGATACTCTGATAAACCCCTCGAACTTCACTCGGGTTTATGTAGCATCCTACAACTCGGTGTGCATTGAATTCTCATATCACTCCCTTCCCCATCCTTTATTCTATATATAATTACTGGTCAGCAATTTTTCTCATTGGGCTGACCAAGCTGATATTTGCCATAATAACCCACAGCTTATTACAGTATTCACGCGCACTGTCATTCAAAATGTGCACTCCCTCATTGGCTCCCTTTCTCTGTGAGGGAGGGCTTAACAGTTTTCTAAACATGGCGGCTCCATCTCTTGCTTATCGAGGAGCCACCACAAAAAACGTCAACTCTCATTATTTGTATTTTTTTTTTCAACTCTATCTGGCTGATCCTACCTTCTACACTAAGAAAAAAACTGTATCTGATTGATCCTACTCTTCGTCCGTTTCAGCAATGGAGCTGTAGCTTGACTGCCAGCGCAATCTGAATGACAAACTCTGTAAGTAAAAAAAAAAAAAGAGAGTGGGAAAAAAAATGAGTAAAACAAAAAAAAACAAATAACTAAATGGTCAAAATAAGAGAGTGATAGGGAGACAAGAGACTCTGTGTGTGTGTGTGTGTGTGAGACACCTGGTCACAGAAATCGAGTCAGAGGAAAATAACTAACCAGCAATTATACAAAATAAAATATGGGAAAGTGTACACATGAATTTAATGCATACCCTCAGTGTGGGATGCTTTAATAAACCCCAAGGGCGTTTATGTAGTATCCCACATTTCGGGTGTGCGTTAAATTCTTATATCACACACATCCCCATCCTTTACTCTATATATTTGAATGTTGTTTTCTCTCTACTTTTGCAGTCATCTCTCTACCACTGGGACATACAAAAGCAGTGGTACTGAAGGCCAGTGTCTGTAAAACTTTGTGGCCAATGGACATAAAAGAGGCAATGTCTAACTTCTAGAACTGGGTAAAGGTATATAGAGAGATTCAGGTAGCTGCTCTAAAAATGTCCAGTGGTGACACCTTCCTAAGCTCTGCCTATGAGACTGCCATTGGTTTTGTTGAATGTTTCTTGTTTACTCTGTCCACTGCAGCTTGCTTATAGACTTGCAGAATGCAAAAGCAAATCAAAAGCATAATGGTATCCTTTTGCACTTTTTGACTCTGCTCCTGGGCACCAGTAAGAACAAACAAGCTAGAAGAACCTCTCCTGATAACCAAGATGAATGACCAGCAATCTTTGTCACTCTGGCGTTTCTGACAAGAATGGCACTGCCAACGTCTAGTTACAAAGAAAGAGTGGTGTCACTTGGTACCGCAGCTCTGAACCACAGCCTCATCTGCCCTCCCCTGGCCTATCACCATGGCTCCTTGAATGTGACACTGCCACCTGGCCTCCACAGGAAGGCAGCCAAACCCTGAGCAGCCCCTCAGATCCATCCCGAGGATAAGAACTGCCAATTGGCAGCTCAATCAGCTCTTCACCCCCCCAGCCAACCCCCAACGACCAGAGTCTGTTCCCGATCATATTGAAAATTTAGTCTGCTGTACATCTCCTCCATAATTCTTCTTTCCTTTACTAGGGTGATCCATTCCTCTTTAGTTGATGACTCCAGAGTTAACCACTGTCTGGTGATCATCTTTAGTGCAGCTGTAGTGAATATTCTGAAGAGTTATCCATTATTGGGTGATCTAGCCTCCCTAGGCAACTGGTTGAATATAAATGTTTTGTGTGCATGGGCATGGTATTTCTAATATTTCAGGGCATAGACCACTCATTTCTAACCAAAAATGTTGTATCACTGGACAGTTCTAGAAGATATGTAGATGGTACCCTGCCCCATTACAGCCTCTCCAGCACTTGTCATCCCCTCCTGATCTAATGTGTTTGACCACCGTAGGGACTTTAAAAAAAATGTTATCTTTTTTTTTTTAACAATATTCTCGCCATTGTGGAGAGTATGTAGATTTATGTGCATCTCCCCAAATGTACTGCTGGGTCTGCTAGTCTGTCTGGAGTTCACAGTCCGCTTCTGACCTTCTACTGTATTTCTATAGGCTTGCTATCTTGCAATATTCTGTGTAGGTTTGAAATCTGGTGTGAGTCTGCTGCCTATGTCCTTTCTATCCTCAGATACCTCTCTAATGCTGTGGAATCCCTATGGCATGTTTGCCAAACTTCATGTGAGTGAATGTAGCTGTTCAGTTGTAAGTATTTATACCAATCTCAGCCTGTCCCTGATTCATGCCATCTGCTAATAGTGACATCCCCCATACTTGCCACCCGATACAGTCTGCGTCTGTTATGCCAGGTTCAAAGTCTGGGTTATGCATTATGGCCTGGGGGTCAGGGTTCTCAATGTGTGTTTATTTCCTACTTTAGCTCTGTACATCTCCCACCTCCAAAGGGAGTGTGCCATCCATTGGTTTAGTGTCTGTATTTCCCTAAGGGTCCTATTAGGAAGTACGGGGAATAATCCTAAGTGAAAAATTCCCTATTTGGGCTTAGAGTAAAGCACTTTTTCACCTGTGTAACTGAGGAAAGCATATTATTTTCATTTCATTTTCATTTTGTGTTTTTTATACTTGTAAGCAAGATGAGCATTGCTGTCCATTTTCACAAGTGACAAGTTTTACAAAAAAACATAAAAATGCATACTGAAAACAAGACAAACACAATATAGACAATACAAAAGAAAAGGCTAATTATAAATTTAAATTACAGGAACAATCATTTGCAGTATCCAGCCATGATCTTAATCTGTTTTTAAAAGAGGCCACAGTACAACAGTTAGATATAGTATTTGGAATTATATTATAGAAAAAGGGGGCCTTATATTGTAAAGATTTGTATCCAAAAGTTTTTTTTTTTTTACATAAAGGTAATCGAAATACAAATTTACTCTGAGATCTCGTACCTTGTACGTTGGTACTGCGGGAGAATCAGGACTGGAAAGAACTGGGTAGGAGGTTGTTTATAACTTTATATAGTAGTACACCCATTCTAGACTTTATCCTGTTTTCAAAGGATGGGCACCCTGATATTTTAAACAACTTACAATGATGGATTTTAGATGCTGAAGTGCAGTTATAGATGACTTTCAATTTCGACAAGGCCTTTTCACTTGTTGCTGTATAGACGGTAAGGCCATATTCAAGCACACTAAGTAGGAAACTATGGGTTAGAACCCTTTTAGATTCTGGGGTCAAAAAAAGACTTGGCTCTATATAAAGCTCCCAGTCTTTGATGTGTTGTTTTTTATTGTGTTATTAATGTGTATTCAAAAGTTAAGTTGGAATCTAAGGTTATTCGTAAGTACTTGAAGCCATTAACTTGCTCAAGTATTTCCCCCATTGAAATCCACAATTTGAATTGACTCTGATTTTTTTCTCAATCCTGAAAAAATCATCAATTTGGTTTTCTTTACGTTCAATAACATTCGCTTGGATATTAACCATTTTTGAAACAATAAAAAGTCACTCTGCACTATCTGAACTGCATCCCTAGGTTGATCACCAATACTAAAAATTATGGCGTCATCTGCATATAAAATCACTGATGATTTCTGGCATATATCTGGAGCAGAATTCATATCAATGGAAAATATTAGGGGACCCAATACTGATCCTTGGGGTTCCCCAGACTTAATGGTTTTATTATATTTCAAAAAGACCGGCACACATCAGCACAGAAAAATGTGACTCCACGGCTTAGTGACAAATAAATATAAACTTTTATTAACTAAAAAAGAAACCGCCAGCCCGGTGGCACAGAGGGTTGAGGCGCTATACGCCACACCTCAAATCACACCGGCGACCCAGGTTCAGGAACGGACTCGGGACACCGGGGGCTGGCGGGGGAAGGAGAGGACTGAGCGTCCGGAGGACTGCTCTCCTTTCCTGGGGTGGGTTGAGTGGGGAGCCTCGCTCTGTAGTGATCCCCGGTGGAGACCAGGAGTACTACAAGCGGTGCAGGAGAGATGACCAGAAAAGCGGAACAACAACTTCGGCGGCCGCCGGATGACAGCTTCCATGCTCTACGCTGCCAGAACCTCTGGGAGCCTACTCCTCCATAGCAGCGCCCTGGATCAGTAAAAATAAGAGTGCGCTGGGTTTCCCCTGCCCCCGGTGCCTTCCTCCTCGGAGGAGGGGGACCAGCCCAGTGAAGGGATACACCGGGACACCCAGGGAGTTGGCTGCAGATCTGTGGTAAGGAGGGGGCTCGGGAAGAGGATAGCTGGGGCAATAGCAGCACTAGGAAGCCTGAAGGAGAGGGGGACACCGGAGTGTCGGACCCTTGTGTACACTTTCTAGTGCAACTGAGACTTAACGGTCTTACTTTGTGAAAGGACTCCTTCAATTCTAGTTCTGTGAACTCTATTGTTAAGATAACTAGAATATTAGTCTGAGACATCCTTTGAAAAATTCAAAACTGAAAAGGAATCCTGCAACAGACTATGGTCAACTAAATCAAAGGCCTTGGTGAGGTCCACAAATACAGCTGCAACACCGCACCCCTTATCTAGGGCACCCTGTATGCAGCTGGTGAACCCCAGCAAGGCTGTTTCCATCTTATGCTTTGACTTGAAGCAATGCTGTGCACTTGATAGCAAATTATATTTTTCCAAAAAATCAGATGTCTGATCAAATATAATTCTCTCTCTAGAATTTTTGAAAGGGGGACAGTAATGAAACTGGATGATAATTGGCAACACTTGTTATGCTACCATTTTTAAAGATTGGTTTGATTATAGCCATTTTCCACTGCTCTGGAAAAACTCCATGACATAAAGAAAAATTAAAAAGGGTTGCTAGTGCATAGGCCAACGTATCAATACCAAAGGTAATTAACCTGAAATCGATACCGTCATGACCAATATAGGGTTTGGGATTATGTTTTAATACATAGTCTTTGAATTGATTAGGTGTAACTATCTGAAAAGAAAATTTAGGATAGGTCCCTGTTTCAGTTGGATTAGAAGAGTTACTCTGAGACACCTGATTGCTATTAATTCTATACTTTTCAAGATCACCAAAAAGAAGTCATTAAAAGTTTCAGCAACTATAGATGGTGCATTAACAAGCTGGCCATTGACAGTCAATGACAAGGCAATATCTTTAGTTTCTCTACCTAGCAAGTTCTTTAATACTTGCCATTTTCTTTTGGAGTTTCCAAATGATTTCACTTGTTCTGACAAAAAATATTCTGATTTAGATTTTCTTATTTCAGATTTACACTTATTCCTTAATATTTTGTAATCCTGAAGTACTGATGTTTCCTTTTTTTTTTCTTATACTGACTCTATTTTTTATCCCTTTGTTGCATCAATGTTAGTAAGTCTTGATTAACCCATTTATTTTCATTAGTCCGAATGCGCATTTTCTTTTTTGGTTCTAATCTAGCAACAATCAGCTTGAAATCAATGGAAAAAATTTCCAATAGGGCATCAATATCATAACATGACTCCAAATCTGACCAATCAACCTCCCTTCAAGCTGCATTCGGTGTCTCAGAGTTTATTCTTTTTAGAATCCTAAATTCAATATATAGAGGAGGATTCTTAGTCCCCTTAGTTGTCATTCACAATGGACTAGACAGTGGTCACTAATCCCGTCTGGTAACATACCAGACCCAACAATCTTATTTGGATGTGTGATCACTATCCAGTCCAGTGTGGTGGAAGTACCCATTTTATAATTAGTTCTAGCAGCATCAACAATCATTTGCTGTAATCCGAAATCACAAAATAACTCCCTTACATCATTTTTTAAATCATGGGCCCAATTAATATTAAAATCTCCTAACAGAATCCAGTCCCGATTTGCTGGAAAACTTCTTCTTACTTTAACTATTAAGTCCAGTCCAGATTCAATTAACCTTGATGGGATGTAGATGGAACTGATGATTAGGTGTTTATCTTTACCCCTTAGTATGTCTGTGGAAATTAAATCACAACCCGTGTCTCTTCCTATAGTCTCCAGTACCTGAACACTTAATTTAGTCTTAACATAAATCAAGACCCCCCTCCTCCTCATTCTATCCTGTCTATAGATATTAAAACCCGTCAATGAGATCTCCTTATCATTAATTTTGCTATTTAACCACATTTCTGATAAAGTTATAATATTAAAATCATGCTGTAAGATCCAAGCCTCTAACTGACTCCGTTGAGCAGGTAGGCTTTGTATATTTAAATGCACAATTTTAAGTGCTGGTACTCTGAATCCAATTGTATCCTTTACATTTAAATTAAACTGGGTCTCAAAATCATAGTTATTCACATATATAGGGTCTGGATGAGGATGAAATGAACCTGAAATTAGTAGCATAATTTTGAAGATAACCATAATTTGTATGTGTCTTGTTTGAGCTTAGCACAAAATGTGAAAAACTGCTGCATCTGCAAGGATTTTAACTAGGCCACATAGAGATGTGGGCACAAAGATTGGAAGCATTTCCTAGAAAAGACTGAGAAAGCTACTTCAGTGCCCACCAAATTGCTGAATCTCCAACACCAGCTAAACCAAAAATATCAGCTACAGATAAAGGGATAAAGTCACTATGTAAGCTGACACCACTGTTATCAACCATATCAGCTGCCCAGCTGGAGTCGTCTCAGTGGCAACAGAGAGCAGAGGAGGCCAGAAGGAGTCAGACCACAGGAGTACTCATGATCCAGATCCCTGCTCTAAAGGAGGGATGGTAAAGTCTAAAAATGTGTCTGTTATGCCTGTTACAGAGGCGAGTTCAGCCTCTTCAAGATCAGAAACTCTGACAAAGGCTCGTATCCAATTTCAAAGGTACCGCAGCCTCCCACTTGCACCTCAGGGACATGTCACCAAGCACCATCTCATCGACACCAACATAGGTGGCATCACTGTTGACCGTCTTTGCTATCCTGGGTGCTATGCTGGTAGAATTCTCTGATTTGATAAAGAAATTGCTGCATTCTCTGTCTCAGGTTCTTCCTCAGCTGCCCTCTCAGGGGCTGCCAACTGGCCCAGCTGTGTACTCTCTGGGCCCTGCAACTCCCCAACCCCCCCCTTAAGAGATGGAGGATTAGGATGAGGAATACAACCCTGATGACCTGCAAGATGAGGACAACTGGGTGAGAGAAAATCCTGATCCTCTCCACCCCTTGGGGCTGGAGGATTCTGATGATCTACAATATCCTCAGGCAGTGAAGAAACTGTCTACCCTGACAGCCTCCTGTAGGCCCAACACACCACTGGCTATCCCTAGGAAAGCTGGCAAACAGTATCTAGTGCCTAGGGATAAGAAATATTACTTTACCCAGCCTGCCACTGACTCAGGGGTGATCATGGCTGCACATGACCGGTCTTGATCCCCCCCCCCCCGTGGTTCAGCAACAAACCTTCTGACGAGTCCAGAAAACTGGACATTATGGCAAGATCATGTTTGCTTTGGCATTCCTTGGCTTGCACATTGCTAATAACCAGGTGTATCTGGTCAAGTATCAGAACTGCATGTGGAGGGATCTAAGCCATATTGTCAGCAACATGCCTGATGAGTCCCTGAAGTCAGAGACTCTTGTCTGTGTGTTTCAGGGCTCTAGTGCAGGCAAGCACTTTCTGAGATCAGTCTTTGATGCTTCTGGCGTTTATTAGAAAATAAATCCTTTCTGGCTCTGCAATGCTGGTTTTGCCCAGGATATGCGGCAGTCGATCCTGAATGCTCCCTTTAAGGGCAACAACTCTTTGGACCAGAGGTCAAGGTCATTCTCAATTACCTAAAACTTCCAAAAAGTCTTTTAGTTGTTGATTTGCTAACTGTAACAGGCAATGGTATTAATTCTGTTTTTATTTTATTAGACTTAAGTTCAAATTTAACACTATTGGTCATCAAGTTCTGTTAAACTGGTTAAGAACTGAGCCAGCCCAGTAGCACTATCACTTGCTATGCTGGATTTCCAGGTTCAAGAAAGGACTCAGGTCCTTCAGAGGTTGGCCAGGGAAGGGAGGATCAAGCATCCCAAGGACAGCTCTCCTCCCTTGGGGAGAGGGGATGATGTGTGCCACTACCTGACTGCTTCCTAGTGGAAGCCAGGTGGCATCACAAAGATGGGGAGAGGCGGGCAACTGCAGGATGCCAAGCATGCATGGGTGTGCCTCACTGCACGTCGGCATCCTTGGGGTGAAAACCAGGAGAAGATGGGAAAAGCCCTGGGCTGTCATTGTGCCAGCAGCCCCATGTACAACCAGCATGGCAGGCCATCTACCACTATAATGGTTCTGGACATGTGGTGGATAACCATTAAGACTACGAGAAGGTCGGTGACAGAGCTGGTGTGTTATTGGGCAAGCTGAGGAACGAGAAAAAGCTTGGTTAAAAAAAATTGGTTAAACGTGGACTTCGGTGTCTTCAGCACATTAATTTTATTGTTTGAATCTTATTTAAAAATTATTTTTAAGTTTCCAATGGGCCTGATGTAGCTGAGATATTTCCCCTAACTACCAGTGTTCCCCCAGGCTCAGTCTTTAATCCTGTTTTGTTTATATAGTGTTACAGCATCATTCAGTGGGTTTTAGCATCGCTTTTTAGGCTGACAACACTCAAGCCTATATTTATCACAATTTGTTTGTTTACTGGGTAGGTACACCTGTCCAACAGACCTTTTTCAGGCATGACCTGGGCCCAAAAAGAGCTGTACAGAAATAACAAGCAAATTATAGAGCAGGTTATAAAGACTGACACACCATATTCAAAAACATTAAAGAGCAGTGTACATAATTTGCATTACAAGCAACTGAGTCATTGATATTCACAAATATAATCACATGTGACATTTACAAATGGAGGTAGCCAAGAGGCAACCTGCAAGTTGAGCTTGAATGTGGGAATATGTGGGGGTAGAACATAAGGCACTGGAAATATTATCCTAGAGACAGGGGGCAGCAACAGAGAGGGACCTCGGACCCATAACAGTTGAGGCACAAGTCTCAGCAAGGAGCTGCTGGTCAGCAGTCCTTACATTTTGTGACTAGCATTCTAACCTTAGTAACTCAAATAGAGGAGAAAGGTCAGACTGAAGCAGGGACTTATCTATATGGCAGCAGAAAAGACAGTCCCGATGAACTTGGGGAAGAGGCAGCCAAGGTTAAGATATAAATTACAGTGAGGACAGCTGCAATGGGCCTGCAAAACAAATTGACAAATACTGTTGTAAACAAGGTTCAGCCACACTGTATCTTTAGCAGCAGTATAAGAATAAACACGGGAGCCATAATCTAACAGTGGGAATAAGGTACTTGTAGCAATAGCCACAAGAACTTTGGAAGATACATAGAGGATATACCATGGTCTGTATTAAATTAAAAAATGTCTTTCCATGAGTGAGGGGTGGGACCATAACTCATGAGTGGCGAAGCCACAAGTGAGTTATAAAAGTCCTGCCCCCTCTAGAATGGAAATGAATGCCATATTTTAACACAAACCCTTGTATTTTCTATGTATACAATGGTCTGTCCTAAAGCTTAAAAGGTTCCAGGCTGCCCCACTCCCATACAGAAAATAGACCTTAAATTGAGTTCAGCTGCCAGCACTAAAACAAACTCACCCACACCTCCCCCAAAGTGCTGTGTAAGAATTTTAGCTGTCAGTGCTAAACCTAATCCACCGCCCCCAGCCAAAGTCCTGTGCAAGATGGACCCCGTCCCCCACTACAAGAGTAGTGCAGGAACTTCTAACAAGTACTGTGTTTATCCTTCAATCATCTTGCAGCATGTGTGAATATACAAACATTCGAAATCTGCCAGCAGAAAAGTCCATTTGGTCTATCAAGTCTGCTTGATTTTGCAGCTAGCAGAACCTATTCTGCAGCTGCCCCCATCCCTCCTTTGTCCTCTCTCTGCCCTGTCCCAGCCCCTTTGAAGCAGCCCACTGTTTTACAGGCTACCACCACCGCTAGTAATGCATTCCACCCTGCCACCACCCTCTCTGTAAATAAGTGCTTAATTTCCCTCCTGTACCTTCCCCCCTTCAATCCATGTCATGGCCTCAAGTGTCCCTTCCCACCCTTATCCTGAATAGCCCCTCTGTACCAGTCTTGTTTATCCCTCTCATGTACTTGAATGTCTCGATCATATCCCCTCTGTCCCTCCTCTCTTCCAGCGAGCACATGTTAAACCCCTTTAGCCTACTCTCATATGGTAAGTCCCCCAGTCCCTGGATCATCTTAGCTGCTCTGCGCTGCACCCCTTCCAGTAATTTAATGTCCATTTTCAGGTATGGACGCCAGTACTGCATGCAGTATTCAAGACAAGGTCTAACTAATGATCTATATAGCAGCAGAATCACCTCCACCCTCCTCGACGTTATTCCTCTTGTGATGCAACCCAGCATTTTGTTGGCCCTTGTGTGGTCCAAAAGCAAGCTGCTGCTACTAGGGAGGCAGTATAGTGCAGTGGTTTAAGGCCCTGAGCTGCAAACCTGGAGACCTGGGTTTGAATTCCACAGCCCCCACTTGCATACTGTGTGACCCTGAGCAAGTCACTTAACTGTCTTGTGCTCCCAGGTCGCACTTGTAAACAAGCTTCAGCTTAGTGTGTCTCTCCTGGTTAAAAAAAAAAAAAGTGCAAACTGTTTCACTACTGCGTGTTTCTTCGAAGCAAGCAGTTCGCTCTGCTGGGCAGATTACGAGATAAAATACTGGCACTGACAGTGACATGGAAAATTAACAAAACTGGTGGCCATAAAGGGGAAAATCATTTATTAAAAAATGTTTTTAATTTGTTTGACAAGTATGCTGTGGACTGGACTGTGGTTAAGCAATGAAGACCCCACTCCCACCCTGCACACAGGAGCAGGTGTGAGGGGTGTGCCTTGGGTTTGCAAACCCTAATGCTCACCCCATTTCATGAGTAAGTAAGCTAAGATGGGTACAGTATAACAGAATGGGACGAGCATTAGGGTTTGCAACTCCAAGGTATAGCCCTCATGCCTGTTCCTGCATGCAGGGTGGGGGTGGGGTCTTAGGGTTGGGAACCCTAAGATGCTAGTTCCTTACGTTTGATGCTGGAACCCTACTGGTGCAGTAAGGAAGTTTTTTGCAGAGAATTTCCTTACTTTTTGAGAAAGAATAATCGTAGCCATATCTACTTGTGGGAGTGCAGGGCCCAGAACCCTGTACTCCCAACCATCCATAATTTTGAGAAACTGTAATTCTACCCTTATTTCTCTGGGGAAGCACCATTGCTTTATAATACTTGATTACAATAATGTAGTGTTGGTATTATTAGGGAACACTGAGGGAACAGCAGTAGTGTGCATGCAATTCATCATAAATTCACTAAGCGAAGTGAATATAGGGGTGTATCGAGCATATTTAGCATTTGAGAGTGGCGGTGGCATAAAGGTGTATATAAGTGCAGTTGTATATTTTATGGTAAACAATGCCTCTATATTTGTTACAGATTAATACAATGACTATTGGGCCGGATGAAGTGGCAAATGGCCAGGAAATGTCATCCTCTCATTTCATGTGTTACGTAAATTAATTAAATGCTGGTTGGAGACCTCAATATTCCAGACATGGACTGGAGCATCCCAGCAGCCGCAGCATCATCTAGGAGCAGGTTTATCCTGGACTCCCTTCAGGGTGCCTTCCTCAAGCAACTGGTCATGGAACCAACTTGGCAGAAGGCAATACTGGACCTTGTGCTCACAAACAGGGACAGTGTGATGGGGGTAACAGTGGGGGAGCACCTGGGGAACAGTGACCACCAGTCATTGTGGTTTGAAATCACAGAAGGAGCAGAACCAAACCACACAAAAACACATATCCTGGATTTTAGGGAGAGAGACTTTGGGAAAATGGAGAGATGCTTGAAAGAGGCATTAAGGGGAATGGGGCAAGAACCAGGGGTTGAAGAACAGTGGGCAGTGTTTAAAATGGGGATTACAAGAACAACAGAATTATGCATTAAGCAGGTTAGCAAGTGGAAAAGGAAGATGAGGCCATTATGGTTTTCCAAGGAGGTATCAGAGAAAGTGAAAGCCAAAAAGATTGCATTCATGCAATACAAAAAGACACAGGCAGAAGGGGACAGGGAGAAGTACCAGGAGAAGCAGAGGGAGGCAGGGAGGTCAGTAAGGGAAGCCAAAGCTCAGACAGAAGAGCACATTGCAAAATCAGTGGGTAGAGGGGACAAAACCTTTTACAGGTACATAAGTGAAAAAAGAAAGGCAAAGGGATGGACAGTGAGACTGAAGAGGGAGTATGGGGGCCGAGTGGAGGATGACAACAGTGAAGCTGACATATTGAACAGGTATGTCTCCTCAGTCTTTACTGAGGAAGAGGAGGGTAATGGGTCTGAAGGGAGTACAAGGGGTGGGAATGGTGCAGAAATGGACACAAGTCCCTTTACATGAGAAAGGGTCCTGAAGGAACTGGAAGTAATAAGAGTTGATAAAGCAATGGGGCCAGATGGGAGCACCCCAGGGTCCTTAAAGAACTAAGAGAGGTGGTGGCTGAACCTCTGGCAATCCTGTTTAGCTGATCACTGGAAACAGGGGAGGTACCCAAAGACTGGAGGACAGCAGATGTAGTCCCCTTATACAAAAGTGGGAACAAAGAGGAAGCGGGGAACTACAGACCAGTCAGCCTCACCTCGGTAGTGGGGAAGATCATAGAAGCAATACTGAAGGAGAGATTGATGGAACATCTGGTTGTCAATGGACTACAGGACCAAAGGCAGCATGGTTTCACCAGGGGGAGGTCATGTCAGACCAACCTCATTGCATTTTTTGACTGGGTGACTAGGGAGGTGGCTCAAGGGAGGGCAGTGGACATGGCCTATCTGGACTTCAACAAAGCCTTTGACACTGTGTCACATAGAAGACTATTATACAAACTGGGGAATATGGGTGTGGGCAGGACAGTAGTGCAGTGGGTAGGTAACTGGCTGGGCGGCAGGACAGAGGGTGGTGGTAAATGGCTGTCACTCCACAGAGGGAAGAGTGACCAGTGGGTACCACAGAATCAGTGCTGGGACCGGTCCTATTCAACATCTTCATCAGTGACATTGTGCAGGACCTAGAAGGCAAAATTTCCTGTTTGCTGATGACAAAAGCTCTGTAATAGAGTAGAAACACCAGAGGGTGTAGACAGAATGAGAAGGAACCTGCAGAAACTTGAAGAATGGTCAGGGGTTTGGCAGTTGAAATTCAATGCAAAGAAGTGCAAGATAATGCACATGGGGCACAAAAACCCTGGCACAATATATCAGTTGGGGGTGAGGATATAGCATGCACCAAGCAGGAAGGGGATCTTGGGGTTATCATATCTGATGACCTCAAGGTAGGGAAACAGTGTGATTAGGCAGCAGGTAAAACAAATAGGATGCTGGGATGCATAGGCAGGGGCATCACCAGCAGGAAAAGGGAGGTCATAATTCCACTATACAAGACATTAGTGAGGTCTCACCTGGAGTACAGTGTACAGTTCTGGAGACCTTACTTACGTAAGTACATAGACAGGGTAGAGAAGGTTCAGAGGAGGACAACAAAGATGGTATAGGACAGGTTGAAGGAACTGAATATGTATTCCCTGGAGGAGAAGAGGAGATATGGTAGAGACATACATGTATCTTACAGGGAGGAACAGGGTGCAGGAATGCACTATTTTTAAGCGGAAAAGATGTTCCAGGACTAGACGGCATGGGATGAAGTTGGAGGGAGAACAATTCAGAGGAAACGTGAGGAAGAATTTCTTCACAGAATGGGTGGTGGACAAGTGGAAAACCCTGCCAGAGGAAGTGGTGGGGGCTGAAACAATCATGGGATTTAAGAATGCATGGGATAGACATAAAGGAATTCTGGAGGCGAGGGTTAAGGTGCCACAGATTTCTAGGAAAACATAAAGTAAACTTGCAAGCTCATATAGGCAGACTGGGTGGGCCGTAGTCCCTTATCTGCCGACACTGTCTATGTATCTATGGAATATTCTGGAGTTATTTGGAGCTGATAAATATACAGGACTTGATATCGGCGCTCACTAAGAAAATACCCTACCATAATTAATGTAAGGAAAGAAGAAAGGGGAAATTGCTTAACTAGGAAAGGCACCCTAAGCCAAAGCTTGTTTCCAGGTGCGACCTGGGGGCACAAGGAAGTTAAGTGACTTGCTCAGGGTCACACAGTATGCAAGTGGGGGCTGTGGTATTCAAACCCAGGTCTCCACGTTTGCAGCTCAGTGCACTAAACCACAGTGCTATACTGTCTCCTTTGTGCAAAAAGGTTCATATAAGCATTCAGTTTAAAGAATATTGATGTTTACTAACAAATCCTGCCTATAATAGTGTTCCCCACCGAGTACAAATTAATGTGCTCAAAAATGACAAGTATTTAGAAAATAAAAGACACACATTTGCTACCAGACTGCTGTAGATAGTGCACAGTTAGTTTTTTTTTCTTTTTATGAATTTATCCTGATGAGTTGTTTCTCAGATACCTTTTGTACAGCCTCCATTATTTGCTTTTCCCCTATTGTACCTTACTTTGTATGTATATGCACCTGTTCTGGACTCACTGTATTATACTTTTCTCCTTCTCTACTGCCACCTGCTGTGGCCCGGGCCATGCCTGAAAACGGTCCCCAGGATCAGTGCACCTACCCGGTTACCAAAGACTTAAATAAAAAAATGTAAGAAGATAATGCATGACCACAGTACGCAGCATGACAGACTACATATATTCAAACTACTACATGGCCAACTCACCTATCCAATCGTGTCCTACTCACATGCTTGAACATTAATTTTTATATACGGAACATATAAAAACAAAAGTACATAAAGAATCCAATGAGCTGGCAAACAAAGCTGAAAGGCACATCCCACTTTCATGCTCAAGGCATACATTCAAGTTCTCCGAAAATGTGGCAAAAACACATTTTTAACTATAGAAATGCTGCAAGTTCCATTAATTCACTCAGCCCTATGCCACACAGTGCCCCAAGGGATCAAATCCAATATCCCTCTTGTCGAAGGAGCAAGTTTTTCAATTCCCCTCCTCAGGGTCCAAGCTTAACCTTCTCAATCCCAGCGTAGCTAAGGCTATGGGTGGGTCCAGTCATTTCAACATGCACAGCTAGCTCATTGCAGACAACCCTTTTCTATGTCCCTTTGGTGCTCCCCCATGCGGATTTTAAATTTCTGAATGATTTTGCCCACATAAAAGGCTTCACACACACCACACACACATTCAGCCACAGTTGCGTGTGTGAAGGTGTCTGTTCTCTTAATGACTGGGCAGTAAAAACAGTTCCCACATTTAAAACAACTGTTTAGTAACAGTGCTGGTAATCATGTCCTGTTTTGTGTAGGGGGCATACTGTATTTGGTGACAAGGGCCATCACCATAGCTTCCCCCTTTGTTTGTAAGTAATACTTACCCATGAAGCTGAAGCAGTTACAAGTTAAAACCAATTCTGTCAGCTGTAACACAAACGGGATCATTTGATCGTTGTATTGGTTAGAGTCCCTCAGTGCTGTCGACAAGGCATGGAGGTCTTCCACATGTGGAATATTTGTGTAGAGGGACTCCACATCCATAGTTGCCAAAATTACATCCTGTATAAGTTCTATATCTTGCAGATTACAGAAGATGTCAGATATATCTCTCAGAGAGGAATGGAACCCACTGGAGATAATTTTAATATGAGCCTCCATGAATTTTGAAAGAGTTTCTGTTAGTCTCCCTATTCCTGCTACTACAGGGTGTCCCAAAGGGTCAATCAGCAACTTGCGTATCCTTGGCATTACGTTAAAAAATTGCTCTCATCGGAAAATCCACACTGAAGAATGGAAAGGTCTATTTAGTAATGATCTTTTCTTCAACTGCGTCCTTTAATACCTGGTCAGTTCTGATTTTCAATGCATCTGTTAGATTTGAGGGCAGAGGTTGATAAAATGCCCTATTTGACTGCTAGCAAGTTACCTCACAGATGTATGTTACGGTGTCCATGATCACAACAGGCCCTCCCTTATCCACAGTTTTTTTTTTTATTATGATCTCTTCATTGTGTCTTAATGCTTCAAATTCTTGTTATATACAATTTGCATACTTGTGCTGTTTCCCCTCCTGGAAGAGCTTTTCAAGTTGTGTAGTGCATAATCTTTCAAAAACTGTAACTGCTGAATTGGCAGGGGGCAAAACACATATTTCTTCTTAAACTGAGCTATATGTGGGGTATTAGATGGTTATCTGAAGATACTTCATTGTCAATCAATCAATCTTTATTTGTATACTTGAAGGTGCGTGAGCAAAAATGCCCGTTTTTACAAATGCCCAGTATAAGAGATACCAAGAAGGTATGACAATACAAAACAGAGTCTAACAGAAACAAGATCTATACAGCGAAAACAATCCAAACAAGTGGTTTAGATATATAGAACAATGTCAAAGACTAAAAGTTGTCTAAAACAGTTACATCAATTTTCATAAACTGAAAAACAGGAGGTAATTGATTACAATAAAATAAAAAGAGAGAAACACATAGAGTGGCCTGAACATTTACATGTGTAACATATGGAGAGCAGGAAAGAGAAGGAAAGGGGTATAGAGGGGTCAGTAACCTAAGTGCTAGAGGTGGGGAAAGTGCAAGTCTCTTGTGGTTGGTTGTAATCGGGTCCATGATTGAAATATGAAGAAACCTAGGCTAGGAGTGGGTGGTAGGAGTAAAAACTAAGTTGGGGGCGCAAAGGGTCGGGGGAGATGAGTATGGGGGAGGCGGGGGGGTAAAACAGACTAGAATAAAGCAAGGGGAACTAGAGATAAGCAAGGTAGGGAGTGCTGGGTTTAACTGGAGGGCTGGCCGGGGCAACTGCAAATGGAAGAATTGAGTATATGAATTGTGAGGTTGGAGCTGAAGGTGCGGATGGACCTACAGGCTTGGATACTGGGGGGCAGTCGGTTGTAAAGCTTCATGCCCTTATAGGTGATCGAGTTCTGAGCTTGCTTAGTGCAGTAGAAAAGGGTGTCAAAAACCATACTTGAGGCCCCTCTGGTTGCCTGCACAGCAGTAGCAAAGGGGAAGAGGGAAATCACACTGGGCGTCAGCAAATTCAGGTGTATCTTGTGGAAGAAGGACAGCATTTTTTGTTGGAACCGCCCTTCAAGGGTGGGCCAGCTAAGTGAGGAGTAGAGGGAAGAGTGGTGAGTTTTCCATGGTAAACCAGTGACGAAATGGGCAATGTTGTTGTAGTTTGATCTTGGGGAGATGATGGATCCATAGTCGATCAGTGGCAGGAGAAGAGAGTTAGCTAAGTGAAGCCCGGTTGCAGGGATAAGAAACTTTCTTATCCTATAGAGAAGACCAAGCCTGCTGTGGGTCTTCTGTATGAGGCTGCTAACATGGAGATTAAAGGAGAGGTGAGGGTCCAGAAGGAGCCCAAGGTATTTAAATTCAGACACCTGTTCAATTGGGTAGCCATAGTTATCAACTAATGTAAGGCCAGTGACGGTGGACTTTCTAGGGCCTAAGAAGACCATAAACTTGGTCTTCTTAGAATTTAGGACCATACTGTTTCCGGAGAACCAGGAATGCAACTTCATGAAATCGGACTGTAGATTACTGAACACGGTGGCGGGGTTGACTTCACTACTGTATAGTGCCGCATCGTCGGCGTAGAGGACAAGTTGTGTATTAAGGTAGATAGAGGGGAGATTATTAATGAAAGGTAAGAACAGGAGGGGGCCCAGAATCGAGCCCTGGGGGACCCCATATTTGATCGGGCATTCGGCAGAGAGATGACCTTCAATGGAGGTTTTATAGGATCGCCCGGAAAGGTAACTTCCAACCCAATCTATGACATTGACAGAGAGGTGCAGATCTCTGAGGGTGTCGAGTAGGAGCGCGTGGTCCACAAGGTCAAATGCCTTGGGTCAGTTCGACAAATACCGACCCAGTGTACGCTACTGTCTATACCACTAGTAGTGTGAGATGTGATCTCTTTACTGGACATGTCATTATTAGTAGTAGTTGATTTTTCCATCAAAAAACTGTTTGAGATTGAATTTTCATGCAAATCATTGTAAAAATATTCAACAATGGCCAAGTTATACCACTAAGTCAGGGTTTTATTTAACTCTAAAAATTGATTAGCGTTTTGCTCATAAAAGTTCTAAAACATTGTGAAAATGCATAGCATTTGCCTCACTGTGTTTAACAAACATAACACTTCTAGAAAACCTATATAAATGCGTTCTGTACCGTTAGTATTGTCCCAAGAAAAAAACTGCTAATCAATTATTTAAAACCCTGCAAGTTCAAATCCCCATTGAAATACATTGACCTGCATACATGATTTCCTCAGTTCGCTGTCCGGCGTTAAAGAGGGAAGAGGTGTCTGCAGTCGAGAAAGGATTACGGTGTCAAACCTCCGGTACGAAAGTAAGACCTGGGGGGGAGGTGCTTAGTTGGAGGGTCAGGTGGGTGAGGAATAATGGTGCAACAGACTTCAATGGAAGGTTTTTTTTTCAGGTTTTTTTTTTTAAATGACAAGGGACAGTTTTCTGTATTTCAGGTGAAGACACTGGAGGATTAGGCACCCCAGTTTCAGTGTTCTGTGTGTGTCGGGGTGGATTGGGGAGTCACAGGGCGCCAGCAACAGACATCAATGGATGGTTTAACTGACCCCAGAATCACATTCTATAGGGCCAATTAGGTAAAGACAACTGTTGTCATCTACTAAGTCCTTCAATTTTTAAAGGAGAATTACCGGCAGAGGTGAAGTGTCGACCGCTGCACAGATCGGGGATTCACCCCTACAATCCTCCCTGCAGGCACCATGGTAAATTATTAGATTTTTTACTCGACTCAGGGATTTATTTAACTCCAAAAATTGATTAGCGTTTTGCTCATAAAAGTGCTAAAACATTGTGAAAATGCATAGCACTTGCCTCACTGTGTTTAACAAACATAACACTTCTAGAAAACCCATATAAGTACTTTCTGTACAGTTAGCATTGTCCCAAGAAAAAAACTGCTAATCAATTATTTAAAACCCTGTGACTACTCATAAAATTTGAGCAAACCTCTGGTGGACCCAGCATTTTAACTATGGCGCTCCTCAAACACCTGGGATCTCACTGTAAACATCTCAAGAAAAATGACGCTGCACTGCCCCTGACTTAATAGTACCCTTATGTATGGAGATTTTACAGTGTATGCATCTCCGATGCCCAGTGCTATTTTCATAGAATTTGCCTAAATCTCATGGGTATGCAAGATTCTGGGTGGTTGAGGAGCGCCATAGTTAAAGTGCTGGGTCCACCGGAGGTTTGCTCAAATTTTACGAGACATGGTGAGCCACCCCAAAAAAACAAGCTAAAATACAAAGTACCTCAGTGCAGAAGCACTAAGACAAGGGTTTGTATTTCTTTGAAACTTGGCTTAGCTTGTTTTTTTTGTTTTTTTGAGGGTTCACCATGACCCAAACCTGTAAAAAACAACTTAGGGCTCTGGTTCATTTTCCCTGGGGTGTCATATGGACGAGGCACACTGATGAGTCCTGGGTTGGACGAATCACGTGTCTGTGTCTTCTGTGTGCACCCTTTACAGATTGTGTGAGAGGCCCTTTGGCACCATGCTGTCTTGCTTAAAGCTGTACCAGCCTAAAACTGATGATTTGCATATACATCCCACGATGCTTTGCATTATGGCGGTATGTGTGATTCTGTATTTCTTTGAAATCTGGCTTTACTGCCAATGCCCTGTGGTCTAACTCTTGCTTCAGTGCTTCTGCCCTGAGGTTCTTTGTCTTTTAGCTTGTTTTTTTGGGGCTCACCATGACCCAAACCCATAAGACCAACTTAGTGCTCTGGTTCATTTTTCCTGGGGTGTGATACAGACAAGGCACACTGATGAGTCCTGGTTAGGACAAAACAAGTGCCTGTGTCTTCTGTTTGCACCCTTTGCAGACTGTGTGACAGGCACTTTGGCACCATGCATTCTTGCTGAACCAGCCTAAAAGGTCATGGTGAGTTGCATATATATCCCATGACGCTTTGCATCGTGGGGGTTATATATGATTTTGTATTTCCTTGAAAAGCATGTTTCTTTCGTCTTTTATATATTGTCAGAATCAGAAAATACTATAATCGAGGTAACAAAAATGAACAGTTGAGTTACAACCACCTTAATTTCAGTAATTCCCTATTAACTGTTCTACCAGTGCCAAAACTACAGTCTTTGAGTTTGACAACAGTGCAGAATATGCATGCCAGGTTGATTTTTCAGACATCCCAGTATGAACATTTTACACCACCTTTTAAATCCTTGCATTAGGTACCAGTTCATCTTCATATAAAATTAAAATTGTTTTACCCTTTTGAGCATTTAGCAGGCTGTACCTGGTTATCTTAGTAATCTGTTGGCACCATACATTCCAGCTTACTGAATTCGATCAGCAGACTAGGGAAGCCATGTTCTGAAATTTTGATAGTACGATAACCATAATATGTAGTACTGTAGTTATAATACAACAATATTGTTAAAGTAGCTTTTTTTTTTTTTTTTTTAAATAGAAAACAGAAGTTTCCTCAAACACTCATGTCAGGGAGGTCAGGGAGAGCTGGCACAGATGGGACTGTTATTCTTAAAATCATCGAAACTTAAGTTAAAAAGCCTGAAAACCTCAGTATACCATGAACCAAAGTTATCATTGTTATGGCAACTACCCACGGTATCAATACCATGACTTCCATTTTAACACGGGTAAGAACAATCTAGCCACCTAATTGGCTAAAAGTCATGTACAATAGTATAATAAATGGGGAGTGTTTTCTCCCATAGGGAAACTGGTTATAATTCATCATTATAACCAGCTGATTATAACGGCAAACACGAGCCAGGTTTCTCTCTGACTGTCCTCCGTTGTCCTTTAGCCACTCAAGCCAACTTATAGCAAAAAAAACATTAAAATCTTTACATTTCTTTTCCCATACCTACAATTTCCACTTGCAAACCCCCTTCTGGTATTAGATTTATTTAATTCAGGTAGTCACAACATTTACAGGTACTATAATTTCGTAACTTAATTAAAATTCTAAGTGCTTTAAACAGTTAATGAAACAGTTACATTTTCACGGATTTGCTAAAACAGAAGAAGGGGTTTCCCAATGCCCGCTCTAAAGTGAGATATATTCAGCATCTATTCTTAGTCTGCAGACAGTGCTTTGCTGAGCACTTCACTTTATTTTCATGAAGTATAGGCTTTAGGCTGCACATAACACATGCCGTAAGCATCACTTTGTACCCGCAGCAAAGCTAATACCCTAGGCTGTTGGCAAGATGGTTGCCTAGCAATGACGCATGCGGCATCTGATGACGCCATCCGATATCCGCCACACCTCCATGTGCTGTGGGTACAAGCTGAAGGCTCAGTGCTGCCTTTTTTCCCCCCATTAGAGAGCATGTCAGCATGCTGAAGCTGTAAGTAAACTCTGCATTCTTAAGCATCTGAAATCGCTACCAGCTTCTAAGCACTGCACAGAGCAAATCGTTTTAGGCAAAACATGCTGGAACCATTGTTACAACACAATGAAAACCATGTAAGGTCAACAGTAAATGGTAAATTTATGAAGCTCACTGATTATGGAGCGAATTGCCAGGGCATTTAAAATAAGGCATTTTGTGGATAAGAATAAGTTTTAAAAAACAAGCTACAAGTTGTGATAACGGCTGTAAGAAATGGGGAGCCTTTTAAAAAAAACAACACACAACTGACTTAGAATACCACAATAGTATTTCAATTCTACACTTCCTCATACACTGGGATAGTTCCCCAGCTAACTAATTCCAGCATGTTGAAGCCTACACAGGTTGGTAGTAACTTCTACATCAGAAACAAAACTCATTTTTTTATAAAATGGGGCATACAAAACTTTACAACATTAAACCACAAATGTATCCAGAATCTGGAGAAAGTCAACAGCATTTAGCACGTTATTACAGTGCAGCAGCTTACTGCATTAAACCAGAAAAGTATCCAGAATCTGGACTAAACTAGATAGCATTTAGGGTTATTGTGTAGTTTGTCGGACCAGCAGTGGAGCTGCGCTTAAAGCATAACTGACAATGAGCAAGCGTCTTGTTGCGTAGCTACGTGTGCAGAGATAGCCCGAACTGGGGGAGGGTGCGGGGGCACAGCCCCCCGATGAAAGTTTAAGTACATTGATTAAGTCTGCTACTATGTTTGTTTTTCACACTTTTTCATGATGATTTATTTTATTTGTGGTGGTTGGGTCAGTTGACACGCGTCTCACTACGTAAGCGTTATGCTAAGCTTACGTTTACAACGGAAAGCGGAGTGCAATTCCCGTAGCTTTTGCGCTACGCAACCTGGGTGGTCCAACTCTCTACACAATCGCCGCATTTACCAGGTTATTACAGTGCAGCAGCTTACAGAAGGATGGTTATATATGACTATATCAGGGACAAGAATACAACATGCACCTGGTTGTTTAAGCTATAAACTGTGTGTATAAGCTATTAAATACAAGTTATTCATTAAATAATACTATAGTACATTATAGGATTTTGAAATCCCTCGTAATGATACTCTAGCCCTTTGTCTTGAGTCTAATTAGGGGACACCTTCAGCCTCCCCCCGCCCCCCATACACACCTATATATAACTAATTTTAAATTTAAGCAAGAATTATAAGGTTACTTCCCTGACAATTAACATAAAGGGCTATAACCTCTGAAAGTAAACACAGACCATTTAATAAATATGCAGTACTATATAAGCATATTCAAATAGCTTGTGATGTCAGGGCTAACATGAAGTTTCATTCAAAAGACTAATAAGTTTTTTCATTCATTCATTTCAGACCAATGCTCACATGACTTGTCTAAAAGGCAAAATTACTCTCTCATTCACTTGGATAATATTGATGGCTTTATATTTTGTCTACACTAGCCTTTTAAGGAAGTTTCCTCATAGGAGTCAATTTCTAACATTTCAGGAATGTTATGTCTAGTGAACTCAGGTGATATTTCACAGCAGCCAAGCCTCAGAGGTTGCTAATTAGGAGATGATAGCACTTCTTTGTGCAAATTTTTTTTTTTTATTTAGTAATTTTTGCATTTTTCCCATTTTTCTCCCGAAAATCCCAGGACCCCGGCAGACACGGCAGTGCATGCGCGTGGAGGAGCACACGCACTCCGGGTACTGGCTTGACCCCTTCCGCCCCACCCCTTGCTATCACTGGGCATCCCGTTGCCTGAACTGCCATTCGTCCTCTACCAGATGGCAGCCAAGGGCCGGGGAAACCCCTTATCCCTCCACGGGAGAGGAGAGCCACCTCACGGCAGCTCAATCCTGCTCCACACACCCCCGCCAACCTAGGCTCATTCCCGAACCCAGGTCACCAGCGTGGCACAAGGTGTGGCGTCCAGCACTTCAACCCTCAGTGTAACTGGCCAAGCCTTTTATGCACAATTTTAAGATGTGTATGTGGTGTCCAGTGTTATGAATAGGTGGTTTTGAATACAAATCATTAAAGAATGTAGCACAAATGGTTATTCTTCAGCATTTCAATTTCAGCTAAAACTGTGAAAAATTATTTTCCTGCTCCATAATAATGAGGAGACCAGAAGACAAAAAATAGTGATGTTTGTCACTATACAAGCAAAAGTAGTGGCAGAATCTGTCTGAATATTTTGATTTTAATTATCATTGTTTTGCTTGTACTGAAATTTTAGATTCCCCCGGAAGAAGGCATTAGAGTATTAATGAGATAATGGGGTGGTGATGAAAAAAAAAGACTTGCCAGCCGGTCCAACGGTGTGGAGGGTTGAGGCGCTGGACGCCACATCTCACACCACGCAGGCGATCCAGATTCGGGATCAGACTTGGGCCATCGGGGGTCAGTGGGGGAGGAGACGATCGAGCTTCCAGGGGATTGCGCTCCTCTCCTGGGGAGGGTTAGGGTTTGTGTCCCCGGCACTAATGACCTCCGGTGGAGACCAGGGGTTACTGCAGTCAGGGACACCTGTAACTGGAATCGGGGCAACGACGGCCGCCCTGCGGGCAAGCACAGTAGCATGCTCATCGCATACTGGACATCATTGCATGTCCATGCCCCCAGGGCTTAAGTAGAAATGCCCCTCTTGGCATGATTCCCCCGACAAACCACCGATCGCCAGCTGAACAAAGCCCAGCATAAGTCAGGGCGGGGGCTCAAGGGTGATGCCGTCTCTCCTCTCTGGTCCTGCCTCCCGCTGGGGAGGGGCCCCTCCGTGGGGGGGTAAGCCACAGTACTCCCCACTTCGCAGTTGCGGCGGTGACCATCTGGGCAATCATTGAGGGGCCCACGTAAAGGGCTGAAATGGGTATGGCACCCAGCCACCAAAAGGAGGAAAAAAAATACAGGTTACTCACCTGTAACAGGAGTTCTAGGAATGGTATATGTTGTTCATCCACACTGTCTGGCAGGTTCCTTGCCGCTTTAAATCTTGCCGGAAGGTCTTCAAGCTGGCTCTTCCCACCCACCCAGGTGGTAAAACTCTTGGCTCCGCCCCATGATGCCAGATCTAGCCCGCCGGAAGCCAGGTTGTGCATTGAAGCCGGGGAGGAGATTGTAGGATGAACAATATACCATCTAGAACTCCTGTTACAGGTGAGTAAACCTGTATTTCTAGGGACATGGATATGTTGTTCATCCACACTGTCTGGCAGACTCCTACCAGTTCTCCAGGAGGAGGGAGGAGAGGCGCACACCCCTACTTAGGGAATAATGACTGGAGAACTGAGGCCCCAAAACCAGCATCCCGGCGTGACTCAAGGTCGATGTGGTAGTGGGTGATGAAGGTGTGTGCTGACTTCCAGGTAGCAGCCCTGCAGATTTCCTGGATAGGGACATCCCTGGAAGCAGCCACCGATGCAGCGGTATGGCTGGTAGAATGAGCTCTTATCCTCTGGGAGGCCTCCATGCCTCCAACCTATAGCAGAGATCTATGCAGGAGGTGACCCACCTGCCTATCGTCCGCTTGCCTACAGGTCTGCCAGGTGTGGCTTCAGTGTAGGTGACAAACAGCTGGCGAACCTCTCTTCCCGAACTTCAGCTGTCCGCTCCTTATAATAAGCGAGCGCTCTTCTAGGGTCCAAAGTATGGAGCCTATATTCGGCCTCCGAGGTGTGATTGGGGTAGAACACTGGCAGAGTCAACACCTGGTTAAGGTGAAACTCCGACACCACCTTCGGAAGGAATTTCGGGTGGGGGGGCGAGGACAACCTTGTCCCTGTGGAAGACCAGATAAGGAGACTCGATGGAAAGTGCCTGGAGCTCTCCCATCCTTCTGGCTGACGTGATAGCCACCAAGAAGGCGGTCTTCCACGACAGGTGAGAGATGTCACACCTGTGCATCGGTTCAAATGGCTTGCCCATGAGCTTAGCCAATACCAGCAGTAGATCCCACGGAGGTGGAGGTTCTCGCACCGAAGGGATATGTGATCAAGGCCTTTGAAAAAGCACCCGATCACCTTCTCCTGCGCCACCGACTGCTTCCCTGCCCGCGCCCGCTAAGCAGAGATGGCTGCCATTTGCACCTTAAGGGTCGTTGACCGAAGCCCTTGCTGAGAAAGGGACCACAGGTAGTCCAGAATGCTTGCCAAGGAACAGGAGGAAGGGTCCAGGCCCTTGCCCTGACACCAAATGGAGAATCTCTTCCATTTGAAGGCGAGCATTTTCTGGTCAACTCCTATACGGGATGCCTCAACGATGTTGAGGACCTTGTCAGAAAGACCCAAGGCCTGGAACTCTAGCCGCTCAGGAACCAGGCCGTCAGGTGCAGAGATTGAAGGTCCGGATGGAGTATCTTCCCCTGATTGACTGAAATCAGGTCCAGGCAGGCTGGAAGCTGCCTCGGGAGCCTGGAGCCGAGACTGAGGAGATCTGGATACCAGAACTAACGGGGCCAGTCTGGGGCTACCAGAATCACCTGTGCCTTGTCCCTCCTCGCCTTGAGAAGCACCTTGTGGATCAAGGGAAATGGGGGAAAGGCGTAGAAGAGGCCCGGGGTCCATGGCCTCGAGAATGCATCCCCCTGCAGAGAGCCCTGCTGAGGGGGGCGGGCATGAAACAGTCTCAGCTTCACATTCTCCCTGGAGGCAAACAGGTCCGCCTGAGGAGTGCCCCAGTGGAAGAAGAGATCTTGTACTACCTCCGGCAGGAGAGACTACTCACGAGACATAGCCCCTATCTGGCTTAGGGCATCAGCCAGGGTGTTGGAGGCTCCTGCCACATGAATGGCGAGGAGATCCGCCTCCAGGCTGCGCACAAGTGACCAAATGCAGAGAGCTTCCCTGCACAGAAGCATGGAGTGCATCCCGCCCTGGTGGTTTAGGTAGTAGATGGTCGTGGTATTGTCCATCTGGATCTGAACCACTTGACCCCGTAGAAACGGAGCGAAGGCGGTGAGGGCTAGACGAACCACTCGAAGCTCCAGCAGGTTGATACAGCATCGGGACTCCCGAGGGGACCAGAGGCCGTGCGCTCTGTGCTCCCCCAGATGGGCACCCAACCCATCAGAGAGGCATCGAGACCATCGGCTCGGGGCGGACAAACGGGATGCCCTCCTGCAGATGTGCTGGAACGGTCCACCACTGGAGAGCATTCCACATCCCCTGGGTCACTGTTACTAGCTGATCCACCGGATCGAAGTGCCGTAACCATTGGCTGGCCAGCCCCCATTGAAGGGGACGCATGTACCAGCGGGCCCAACAGACCACGCTGGTGCAGGCCGCCATGAGGCCCAGGAGGCGCAGGAAGTCCCGGCAGAGCACGATTGCCCAACCTGAAATGACTGGGCAAAGGAGGAAAGAACTCGCCCTTATCCGCCGAGCCGTGTTTGACTCATAGAAAGTCCGAGCTCTGCCCATGAATTCATCACCTGCTTTGGCACGAGTCTCACTTTGGCCTCGCTGATGAGAAGGTTAACCTGAGAGCAAACCTGGAGGGCCAGATCTCTGGACCGCCCATCTCCGCTCTGGAGGGGCTGCAATCAGCCAGTCGTCCAGGGGGGTACACCCAGACCCTTCTCGGCCGCAGGGAATGCTGTCACCACTGCCATGCATTTGTGAAGACCCTGGGAGCTAGGGAAAGGCCAAGGTCAGGGTCCGAACTGAAGGGATCCCTCCGCCTGAAGCGGAGGAATCTCTGGTGGGACGGACGGATTGGGACATGAAAGAACGTGTCCTGAAGGTCCAGAGAACAGAACCACACGCCTGCTTCCAAGGATGGGATTATCTAAGCCAGAGTGACCATCCTGAAGGTCCGAGACCTTAGGAACCTGTTCAGGTCATGCAGGTCGAGAATGGGGTGCCAGCCCCTGTACGTTTTGGGACCAGGAAGTACCTGGACACAAACCCCGAGTCTGGAGGAGGATCCACCACCTTCCTGATCACCCCTTTTTCGAGGAGCAGGGCAATATTGGCTCAGCGAGCTGACAAAGAGACTGCGGACCCCGTAGCCCCCCAAGGGGCGATAGCTCGGAAGGGCAAGGCCTGCTCGAACTCCAGGGGCAGGCCCTTTCCTACCACCTCCAAAACCCAACGGTCCGTGGTGATAACGGACCAAGCGGAAAGGAAGTGGCGGAGCTGTCCCCCCACGGGGGGAACCCAGGGGAGAGTGATGAGGCTGGGGGTGACACCCCTCAACCCATCACTGGGCAGGCTTAGAGGAGGGACTGGCCGAGGGACCTCCTGGGCCTTTGCCTCCCTGCTTCCTGTTGGAGGAAGCCACGGGCTTGGGTTTGGGATGCCAAGCACAAGCCTGCTGGCCCTGGTGCTGGTGCTGTTGGGCCGGACGTGCTGCAGGCGCAGAAGGACGAAAGGACTTGTGCTGCTGCTGTCCACGGCCTTTGTCCGTCATTGGACTTTTTGATCCGCTGGAGGTGATATTCCACTCCAGGGCCAAAGAGGTCGGTCCCCAAGAAGGGGACATCTGCCAGTTTGTGATAGTATCCGCTGTGAAGGTGGATATCCTCAGCCATGTTCTGCGGCCACCGCGGCTGCAACCAATCTGGCACAGGAGTCTCCGATGTCCAGAGCCATTTGGAGCTGCTGCTTAGCCACTGCCCTACCCTGGTCCCATACCTGCTGGACCGTGGTCTGCAGGTCAGCCAGTAGATGAGGGATCACCTCATCCAGGGAGCCCATGAGGGCGTGGGAGAAGTGTGCCATCAGCACGGCCGAGCTGGCCTGGCGGAGGCCAAGGGAGGATGTAGCGTACACCTTGCGCCTGGCATAGTCCAGCTTTTTGGACTCCTTGTCGGGGGGCTTGTCCACATCCCTAGCATTCCCGGAACACCAGAAAACGCTGTCAGTGACCAACCCCTCGGCAGAGGGGTGTTCCAAAAAACCAGGCAAAGAGCCGGTAGGGACCGCATACTTCCTGGTCATCCTGGCTGAAGGCGCAGGACAGGAAGCAGGCCGCTACCAGAGCTCCAAGGCTGGGCCAACAATGGCTTCAGCCACCGGAAAGGCTTCCGTGGGTGAATCCCCTCGGTCCAGTATCTCCATCAGGGGATACTTGGCCCGCTTGGATACGGGCTCGAGTTGCATCCCGGTGGACTCCAAGATGAGCCAAAGCAAACCCATGAAGGACGATGGGCTTTCGTCCATCGACTGGTCCCCGTAGGACTCCCACATCAATGGTCCTGGAGAACAGGGAGGAGTCGTCATCTGACTCTGAGGAGTCTGCAAAGAGCTGCCTGGGGCCTGAGCCACCCTCCACCTGCCGAGGACGGTCGGGAGTGAGGGTGACCGACAACCTGTGGGGCAGGCCCTGACCCGACCGAGAGTCCTTGGTCGGCGCCCCCGATTTCGGTTGTGGAAGCGGAGGTTCCACCACAATCAGTGGGGCAGCCGGTTTCAGCAGAACAAACAGCCCAGGCTTGGGCACCTCGGCTACAGTGAGGGGTGTTTCGGCCGCTCGGGTGACAGCCACTTGATGACCAGGGAAGGCAACAGCGTCGGCTTGTTCCTAGACAGAAGTAACTGCTGCCACATCAGGTCCTCGTAGCGTCGACGTAATTTGCGCCGAAGCCTCTCTTCTTTCGAGGAGGAAGACGAGGATGAGCGGCGGCACCACTTACCTCGGTGCTGAGACCGAGCCCACTGATGTCGGCGGGATCGGCTGGACCGAGACGATGTCCGAGACCGAGACCGAGATCCTCGGCGTTTCCGAGGACAGGTCTCGGAAGGGGTGGGGACACCCGCCTTCCCTCGCTCAGAAGCCTTAACTGGGGACTGCGGCACTGGAGGCGCAGGCAAGTCCTCAGTCTCCACCGGGGGAACCGGTGAAGAAGGGTTGTCAGCTTCACCAGTCGACAGCCTGTCCGACGGGTCGAGAAAAATCTCGACAGCATCGACAGGTGTCTCGGCCGGCTGGCCTGACGGGGACGCCATGAAGCCAGCGGCCTTAGCCGCAACCTCGACTGAAGTCGAATGTCGACTGTCCGGGGAAGGGGACCTCTCCCGCTCCCACGAACGCCGACGATGGGACTTACCTTTGAGTCCTTCTTTTTGGACCGAGAGGAATGTCCCGATGGCCTCTCTCCCTTCGTGGAAAGGGATTGGCAAAGCTCCTCGAAAGAAGCTGAATACGAGGTACCCAGTGAGAGCAGGATAAATGCGGCAACCGAGGAAGAGGATGATGCGGCCTGTGCCGCCTCCTCCTCAAGGGCGATCATCTGCTTGAGTTGCTCAGCCGAGCCAGCCGCCGCGGTAACCGCCCAACGGGCCTCCTTCTACTTAACCGCAGGTAGCGATCTCGGGTACCCAGCTGTAACCGGGCAGCTGTTCTTTCCAGGACGCTGGCCAAAATGAATGGCATAACTCGCAGGCCTGCGGGTCATGTTCTAGGCTGAGGCAGTAGACGAACGTGGAGTGCGGGTCCATCCTGGACATTTTCTGCCCACAAGGGCACCACCAAAATCTGGGAGTCGATTTGTCCATCGCAGCCGTGAGGGAGAAAGTTGACTGAAGTCTTGAAAATTTTAAAATAAGTTTCGGGCGAATCGAAGAATTAGGATCCAGTCTACACGCAGAGCGTTAAGGAGGGAATCTGAGCTTCCAAGCGGTAAGGAAGATCTGGCGTCATGAGGCGGAGCCAATAGTTCTACCACCCGGGTGGGTGGGAGGAGCCAGCTTGAAGACCTTCTGGCAAGATTTAAAGCGGCAAGGAACCTGCCAGACAGTGTGGATGAACAACATATCCATGTCCCTAGAACAGATTGTACAAAAAAAAAAAAAAAGATTTACCATGAATTACATTAATGTGGTGGAGTTTGTTCGCCCAGAGCAGTCCAACCCCTTTCTTTGTGCATAACTGGAGCTTTGTAGGGACACAGAAATATAGAAACTTAGAACCTCACGGCAGGTAAGGACCTCTTGACTCCCCTAGTCTGCCATTTTCCCTACCTACTGCACAAAGACCCTACTTGATATCCAGCTTTACCCTCTCTTGCCTTTCATTAGGGTCTCCCATTCCTATCCCATGAATTTTTGAATTCCCCTACTGTGTCTGCCCCCACTACCTCCGCTGGGAGGCTGTTCCATGCATCCACCACCCTTTCCTTTAAAAAATTCTTCCTCACGTTACCCCTGAGTCTACCCCTCTCCAGCCTCATATCATGACCCCTTGTTCTTGAACATAAACTTTCTGAAAGATGCTATCTGTGACGCTTGGCCAGCTGGTTATGATTGTTCTATGATATTTGTAATATAAAAACATAGTGTGTGATTGCCAATGCTTCCATGAGTGCCCCTCCCCAAGGTTTCAGTTACAGTCAAGTGACCTAAAACCAGGAGGTAATTAAAAGACTGGAGAGACTTAATTAAGGGTCTCCTGTAATTAGAACTGACCCAGCTGCCAGGATATAGAGATCATAAACTTTTATGACGTTTTAGAGGAAAAAACATTTTTATACCATGGTGTGAAAAGTCATAAAAATCCTTTGATGTGCCTGGGAAGAGGAACTGCTCGAGATCAAAGCAGGGATGTTAATTAAGGAGTCATATTAGGAAATAAGTTTTTGCTGAAGTCACAGTATTTAAAATATCTCCTGACAGGAAGATCATTGTTTGTATATTTTTTATATTCTAAAAGGAGGAGCTAGATGACATCATAAAAGGGGTGGAAACAGAGTTTAAACTGTATTCTGTGTTTCAACTGAGTGACATTTCTTTTTGGGCTCTTAAGAAACAAGATCTAATTTAAGCACTGTAAAGAGGTAATACATTAGATAGAAAAAGTCAAACTGTATGTTGGTAGGAGTTTGTAGTTTCTTTGCTTTTCTTTTAAGTGATTGTATGCTTTTTGATATAGTGTTCTGTGTTTACATTTTACATATTTGTATCCACTGTTGAGTAAACCTTTAATTTGAAAAGACTGCCTGGGTGTGTCTTCGAAGTTCTTTTTGCATGTGATGTATACGTGGTTAAGTTGACAGCTGTTCTGAAGGACTTGATGGTGTTACCAAACTGGGAAAAGGTAAGAATATACGTAAGGTCTTTTATAGAGTTTTAAGGGTTCATTTTGGATACCTGGTTAGGTTCCCTTAGGCGAAAGATATCTAGCATCCCCTCGAAGAGCAGATTATCTGAACCTGTACATCTGGGTATGCTAGCATAAGGTTCACAGTTTGAATCCCCCGGAACTTGAGACTAAAGGTGATTCAGACCCACAAGCAGACAGAAGGGTTACCCTGTTCACAATACTGCGCTCGGAGGTTGGCACTGTGGGAGCAGAGGGCCTGACCTGCTGAGTGTGTTTGTGACACTACCCTCTTGTACCTTATTGATGCCCTTGAGGTATTTGAAGGTCTCTAGCATATCCCCCTTCTCTCTCTCTCCCTCTCTCTCTCTCCCCTCTCTTCCAGGATGTACATATTGAGGTCCCCTAATCTCTCCTCATATGACTTTTAATGCAGACCCTGTACCATTTCTGTTGCCCTTCTCTGAACTGCTTCTACCCTGTCCATGTCCGTCTGGAGATGTGGCCTCAAGAACTGGACACAGTACTCTAGATGAGGTCTCACCAGTGATCTGTACAGTGGCATCACCACCTACTTTTTTCTGCCAGTGATATCTCTCCCTATGTGCCCCAGCATTCCACTGGCTCTCTCCACAGCCTTGTCACATTGTCTGGCCACCTTTAGTTCATCAAATATGATTACCCCCCCCCCCAAATCATGTATTCCTCTCCTGGGCTTTCTGTGCCCGGCGCGTGGAATTTGCACTTTTTGCATTGAATCTTAGCTGCCACACCCTTGACCACTCCTCAAGCTTGCTTAGGTCCCTCCTCATTTGTTCCACCCCAGTTGCAGATCTTAGTGTCATCTACAAAGAGGCATACCTTCCCCTCCAGCCCCTCTGCAATGTCGCTTATGAAGACATTAAAGAGGACTTTTCCTAGAACTGATCTTTGTGGCACCCCACTGGTCACCCTCTTCTCCTTAGACTGAACTCCATTTACCACCACCTTCTGTGGTCTATCCCTCAACCAATTTTTAACCCAGTTTACCACCTTGCGACCCATCTCTAGGATGCCCAGCTTGTTTACAAGCCTCAACTGTGGAATGGTGTTGAAGGCCTTGCTGAAATCCAGGTAGCTACATCCACCGCTCCTCCCTGATCTAGCTCCCTAGTCACACAGTCACCACCTCCACAAATGAGGACGCTTGCTATATTTTTATGATTACCAGTCAGGAACTGCAGTGTTGGAAAAAGTCAATTAACTTCGCCGTGCTCCCAGGATATATATGGAAACAAGACAGCTTAGTGTGTCTTTTCTTTGCCAAAAATTGCAAAAATAAAAAAAAATATATAATATAAAATATCAATATGTCTAAACTGGAACTATATATTTTTTCTTCTACTCCTATTTCATACAGAAAAAAATATTTTCTTAGTAAAAATCCTGAAACAAACTTTTTTTTTTTTTTAACATTTTTAAGTAGATCAGATGTTATAAGTGCAATAAGACACTTCAGTGATCCGTAATTGTGGTCAATAATTGCCATTTTCTCTTGTGTGTTTAAAGCCACTGGGTGCCTTGTGCCTAACACACTTTTTTAAACTTATATTTTATTGGAATTTTTGCATATTACAAGCAAGTAATACATTCAGAAGATGACTTAACAGCAACACAAGTATTAATATAGATACAATAGTGTTGTATCTTCTATTAGTACCACAGTGAGGGGAAGCACAATTTAACATTTAGTATATACTAAACACCAGCTGACGCCATACTTGTAGCCAATGCATTTTAAAGTCCACTAAAATATTCTGAAACAGTTTGTTCCCACCTAAGAGCTGCTTTTTATATATTCACAAAAAAGGAATCTAGCCACAGCGAGGTGCTTTCCACCAAGGTCCCTGGGCTAACGTCAGCATATTTTGGCAAAAGTCATAATACAGTGAGATTAGAATATAATCCGACTAATCAGAGATGGGTTTACCCATCTTGTAAGAACTGTAACTAACAGTGAACTTTGGGGGGGGTCAAGTAAAGATGTGCCACCACAAGGCAAGCTGCGGGTCTTACAGAAGCAAGGCCAGCAAGCAGAGCAGCATCCCACCTCCTGGCCAACCAGGTTCCCTAGAGCTCCACCATGAAGGAGGCCCCTCCAGCAACTCCTTACAGCCATCATGTCAGATGTATCCCACTACCGATAACAACGCCATCTTGCCCAAAATCCCCATCTAACATGTGAACCTACTTACCAGTTAAAACAACAACTTTAGTTCTAACGGTAGGCACTACACTTCAACATGTATTTAAACACAACAATATGATTTAATGGAGTCCCATTTGCTGCATACTGGTGCATTTTTTCACCCATGGCCCAGGTATATAACAGTAGACTAGGCCACCAGTTCATGACTCTGCTCCTTCTTCCAATATTTCACTGTCCAGAGTGACACTGGCTTGGCTCCATTTGCTGACAAAACTCCCTGTCACTTCTGGATTGGGAAACTGATAATGCTTGTCTTTTAACACAACATGCAGACAAGTCAGGAATCCAAGTCGGTGCACTATGGTGAGCTCCCTCAGAGTCCTGGTAATCCCTTCAAAGGATTTGCACCTCATTCTAGTTGTGTATGAATAGTCGGGAAAAATTAACATCCGGCTTTCCTCCAACGTAAGCAGTGCATGATTTTTTTCCACCTGCAGCACACTGTCTCTCGCCACTGATAAGGCTGTCACTGCCATTACAGTTCACAGGCCTTCTGAGGAGGTTGCAGGTCTACATGGATTATTGCAGTGCGCCCACTGGTTGGGCACAGCATAACAGAGACTCACCGCCTTGGGCGGCCACTGTTTTAAGAAAGTTTTAATATTGTCCCCTTCTGTCCCTTCTGGTGTACCCAGTGGCCACAAATTAGATGACTGGGCTTGATTTTCCAACTGTTCAAGGTGGCTACAGGTTAAACTTTGCTCCTTAACTGTCACCGTGGCCACAGTCAGTGCTTTACCAGCGGTTTCTGTAGACTCCCCCGTGACACCAGCAATATCAGTTGTTCTCTGCTTCACCAGAACTAATCTCATTTGCTGCTCATTCAGTTTCTTATCCAGTTTTTAAATTGTCTTAGTGAGCACAGTAACAGCCCTCTGTAAAGTTTCTAGCATTGCAGAGTAATCGCCTTCACTCCCATGCAGATTCTGATCCGCTGGTGGTTAAACAGGCCCTGCAGTCTGCTGACCAGATATAGCACTCTTTGGGCATTCTATCCTAAGAATTCTTCACAGACTTTTGATGTTCTGCTCAAGCCTATTTATTTACTTAATTTTTACTGATGCAGCACTGTTCTAACTGTTTACTCAGGAGTTCATGGGAACGTGTGTTCCCCGTTAGGCTGCTGGCTCCCCCCTCCCCCCCAACATACTTGAGGTGTGCGACTATTGACCTATAATTACACATCCTGACATGTCTTACTGCATAGATGAAACAGTATACTGAGAATGCAGGATACTGTAACACCCCATTCCCTACAACAAATTATTGTTTATTAGTTGTCACCATAAGCTAAAATGACCAGAATCACAGGTCTTTTTTTTAGAACCCTAAATTCCCTAGTACATCTGTGAAGTTTATTTATTTGTTTGTTTTTGTTTACTGGATTACGCCAGGCAAGTGAATGCCTTTTTACAGGTATGACCCTGAGAACGTACAGAAGACATAAATCAAATTAAAAAACAAATGACAACAGAAGCCCGAGGACCACGCATGCAGTACAAGCAGGCAACAGTACAAACATAAATTACAGTGTACAGGGAGAAATAATACTGAGTATTATACAGCAATATATACAAAAGAAGAATAAAATACAGCTCCCTTCCAAGGAATGGGAAGCTTGCGAGGATAATCACAGATGTGCAAATGCACAGCAGTAGAAGTATGCAGCCGGTGACATAAGAAACTTCAAAAGTACTCCAAAAGTGTTTTGAAAATGTACATTGTAATAGATTTTTTTTTAATCTGTTTTGTGGTTTATGTCTGATAGTGCATATATTGTGCTATCTATGCATTCCTGACAGACACGTTCAGTACTTTATTTATGAAAAGTGCAGTTTAAATTAAAATAATAATAAAAAGGCCTTTATAACCAGCATCCAACTGCAGTGTAGGTGCCCACCTAGAAAATTAGTACTAAAAAGTTGGTACTATGGCACTTAGATTGACTCGCTCAAACAACAATTTGGTACCTAGACTCCATGTTTGCATTTTGTACTTGTATAGATCAGAAAAATGCCAACTGATTAGAAGAAAAAATTAATCACCTTACTAATTATGTTTCTTCTAATGGAGTCTTGCTGTATTCTGACATATTGCAGTGATTCCCAACCTTTGAACTGCTCCGGAGAACAAAGAGTCAACTTTCTATGTAGGGCATAGAATGCTGAGCTCGAGCTCGGTTGAAGTCTCTGTCTGGAGTGTTTGAAACTCAAACCGTCAGATTCTTACGAGACCAACTAACTAAAAATTCTATGTGGAAATTGTAAAAATTCCTACTAGCCAACTGGCAGAAAAAAAGTTTTGGATTCCCAAGGAAGACTCAAGCCAGGACACCCAAAACCCAAAAACCAATCTAATACAATTAACAGTAATAAATGAGCACCCAAACAAAAAAGGAGGAGGGTGTAAACAAAAAACACCCCTGGGGTGCAACACTGCACCTGCCCACCCACTTCCCAAAAATAGGTTCTGAGAGGGGAAGCAGGGAGGGAGGTCAAAATACAGCAAGACTCAATTAGAAGAAACATAATTACTAAGGTGAGTAATTTTTTCTTCAAACAACATGAAGTCTTGCTGTATTCTGACAATCTGCAGACTACCAAGCAGTCCTCCATGGAGGAGGGACAGAACCTACTTTGGGAACAGGCTCTGAAGTACTGCTGTGCCAAACCGAGCATCACTCCTAGCCTCGATATCCAGAGAGTAATGCTTGGTAAAGGTATGGACTGTTTTCCAGGTGGCTGCTTGACAAATTTCTAAGCGAGGGATATCCCTGGCAGCAGTCAGGGAAGCAGCTGTACCTCTTGTGGAATGAGCCCTCAGGCCTGAGGGTGGAGTTTTTCCCAGTTTTTCATAGCAGAACTGTACACGAGTCACAATCTACCTGGCAACAGATCTCTTGGGGGCAGGTTTGCCCTTACCCACTTCTCCATAAGTGAGGAACAACTGAAGGGAGTCAAACCTGTAACCCTTGGTATGCTCCATGTAGTAACTAAGGGCTCTTTTAACATCTAAACTGTGTAGCCTCCTCTCTCCTGAGGAAGAATGATCAGTGAAGAAAACAGGAAGAGACATAGACTGGTTTAAATGAAAGTCTGAAACCACTTTGGGCAAGAACCTTCTATTGGTTCTAAGGACCACTTTATCCCTGTGAAATGAGATAAAATCAGGTTCCACTGACAGGGCTTGCAATTCGTTGATATACCTGGCAGAGGTAATGGCTACCAAGAACTCAGTTTTCCAAGTCAAGTACTTAAGCTCTGCTGAAGACATAGGCTCAAAAGGGGGTTGCATAAGTTGAACAATGCAAACATTCAAATCCCAGGCAGGGGCAGGGTCTCTAAAAGGAGGATTGGTGTGAAGCAATCCTTTAAAAAATTTACAGAATGCAGGATGAGAAGATAGTGAGGAAGACCTCCACACAGACAAAAACGCAGAAACAGCTCACAAGTGTACCTTGAGAGTAGCTGGTCTGAGGCCTAGGCCATTAAGATGGACCATATAATCCAGAACCGTAGGCAATCCATCAGTGTCTGGAAAAATATGCTTTTTAGAACACCAAATGCTGAATCTCTTCCATTTGGAGTTATAAGTCTTTCTGGTGGAGGGCTTTCAAGAAGCCTTGAGGATATCCAGAACCCCTTGGGAAAGATGTAGATCTGCCAACTCTAACTCTTCAAAAGCCAAGCCTTGAGATTGAGAGACTGAAGATTGGGGTACCAAATCCTCCCCAGAGAGAATGTTAACAGGTTGAAATTCCTGGGAAGAGACAGGGGAAGATGGACTGCTAGGGACAGCAACAGGGGGTACCAGGGCTGTCTGGCCCAGTCTGGAGCAATCAGAATCACTTTGCAAGGTTGAGAGCTTATTTTGACTAAAACTTTGAACAGGAGAGGGAAGTGGGGGAAGGCATACAGAAACTTCCCTTCCCAATTCAGAATCAGGGCGTCCAGGGGGACTGAGCCCAAGACTGGAGGTCTGCAACAAAAGAGAGGGAGTTGGTGATTGTCTGGGGCTGCAAAGAGATCTATCTCTGGAGTGCCCCACCTTGAAAAAATCACTTTCAACACCTGAGGGTCCAGGGGCCACTCAGTGCATCTGCTAGCACATTGTCCTTCCCTGGAAGGTGAAGTGCTACCAGAGAGGTTTGCAGGGAATAAGCCAGGGACCACAACTTCATGGCTTCTGTGCACAAGGCCGTGGACCAAGTGCCTCCCTGCTTGTTGATGTACCACACGGTGGTGGTGTTGTCCATTCTGACCTGAACCACCTTGTTCTGTACTGACTGAGAGAAAGCTTTTAGGGCCAGAAAAACTGCCCTGAGCTCTACGAGATTGATATGGAGAAGGGATTCTTGGGGGGACCACAGTCCCTGGGCAGTGAGGGACCCCGGATGGGCTCCCCAGCCCAGAAGAGAAGTGTCCATGGTAAGGACCACTGAACAAGGCTGAGTAACAAAAGGAACACCTTGTCTTAAATTGTCCTGATCCTGCCACCATTGGAGGGTTTGGATCACAGTCAGAGCCACTGGCATCAGTTTGGTAAGGGAATCCTTCCTCTGAGACCAAAAAGCTCTCAGGTGGAACTGAATATCTCTCATCTGGAATCTTGCCCCTTGGACCACTGCTGTTGAAGCTGCCATGTGGCCCAAGAGCTGGAGGAAATGCCTTGCTGGTCGAGATACCCGAAGGCTGAAGGAAGAGGCTAGTTCCATAAGAACCCTTGCCCTTTCTAAAGGAAGAAAGGCTCTTGCTCTGAGTGTGTCCAATTCTGCCCCTATAAAGGTAAGAAGCTGGACTGGTTCAAGAACTGACTTGGGAAGGTTGAGAAGAAATCCTAGAGAAGTAAGCACTTTCTGGGTCACTTGCAGGTGAGACTTGACTTGGTCTGGAGACTGACCCACTATTAGCCAATCGTCCAGATATGGAAAACTGGAAATCTTTTGCCTTCTTACAAAGGCAACGGCTACTGCCAGGCACTTTGTGAAAACCCTTGGGGCTGAGGCTAGGCCAAAGGGCATTGTTCGGAACTGATAGTGGCCAGAGGGCAACTCAAACCTGAGGTACTTTCTGTGGGAGTACCTGATGGGAATGTGAAAGTAGGCATCTTTGAGGTCCAGGGAGGCTAGCCAGTCCCCTGGCCTTAGAGAGGGAAGGATTATTCCCAGAGTTACCATCTTGAACTTTGGTTTTAAAAGATGTTTGTTTGATATCTTAGGTCTAGGATGAGTCGCCACTCCCCCTGTCTTTTTTGGGGTCAGGAAGTACCTGGAGTACAGTCCTTTGCCCCAGTGTATGGTAGGTACTCTCTCTATGGCTCTTAAGGCTAGAAGAGAAGAAATCTCTGCCTCTAGGGCAAGGGTTTCTGAGAGATTTGCAGGCGGAAAAGATCTGGCTCTCATCTTGGGAAATTTTTTGAAGCCGAGAACCAGTCCCTGGCTAACTACTTCCAGGACCAATTGTCTGATGTAATAGACATCTAGTCCTGGACAAAGTAAGCCAGCCTGCCCCCTACTGGAATAGGAGAGTTGACCCGGGCAGGCCCAGCAGGGTGTCTGCTTGGCAGGGGCTTTAGGCTGAGGAGTGGATGCAGCTCTGCTCATCCCTCTGGAGAACCCCCTCCGAGAAAAGGAAGAAGAGGCCTGTGCTTGGTAAAAAGGCCTTTGAAAAGGCCTACCCCTGCTCCTAGACTGCTGCCTTTTGAGGAGTTGTCTGCCTCTCTTTGGCCTGAGCACTCCTGTAAGTGGTCCTGTACTCATCCATCTTCTTCATGTAATTCTCTGTCTGCTCCCCAAACAGAGAATTACCCACTACAGGAAAATCCATGGCCTTAGCCTGGGTGTCCTGTGAGAGTTTACTACATCTGAGCCAAGCCATCCCCTGAAGAGCCACAGATGTAGCCATGAATCTTGATGACACATCATTAGAGTCCACAGCAGCATGAAACTGAACCTTAGATGCCTCAATCCCATCTGCAGCCACCACCTCCAGCTTCATGGCTAGCTGGAGGGAGGCCTGTTTAGCCAGTGCCAGTACAGTGTCCCACCTGGACTTCTGGTACCTGGCTGTACAGGCCATGTACTTCGCCTGCCTGAGTCCCAAAGAAGATGCCATGTACTGCTTCTTTGCCATAGCATCAATCTTCCTGGAGTCCTTGTCGGGGGTGTGAAGCCAAGGGAATATTTGCCTTGTCACAGGCAGCAGCCTGCACTACCCCAACATGGCTGCATTGCTGGTATAAGAACTCTGTGTCTGAGCCTGAAAGTGTATACCTCTTATCCATTCTTCTATCCACAGGAGGTATAGTGTTAGGAGACTTTAGGATTTTTTGTGTCTGTTTCCCAAAGGATTTGTGGAGGGGAATAGACAGTCTCCTGAACTCTGGGATGTCCATCATTTCTACATAATCAGGCTCCTCTTGATCTTCCACAGCCTCCTCCATACGAAGTTGGAGGGTTTCAGCCACCTTTCTGTACGACATAAAGTGAGAAGGGGACTCAGAAAGCCTAGGAGGAGAAACACCTGAAGCTCTGTCTGGGGAGATGTACGGTTCCACAGGCACATCCAGACCCCCACTTTCACCATCATCATCCTCAAATTCCCCTTCCTCTTCAAATTCCAGTTCATAAAAATCTTCAAGGATATAATCTTGAACTGGGGGAACCAACCGAACCGAACCCCTGCCAGAAGGAGCCAGATCGGTAGGAACCGGGCGGAGTGATTTCACAATCTGAATCGCTCTGGCTATCTCTTCGGCGGTCAGAACATGAACCTCTGGATCCAAACCGGTCGATTTGTCTTTGTGTTTTCTTTTTGTTGGAACCGATCTCTCAGAATCGGCTCTCCTTTTGCCCGAAGAAGTATCGCCCTGGTCAGAGGGCACTCCTTCTGGTTCGGTCGGAAACGAACCAGGCTGGCCATCCGGGTCAGCGGACTTCTCAGCCTCCTTTTCCCTCAGTCTACCTAATCTCTTCTCAAGGATAGATCTGGGAAAGTTTTTACATATTTGGCAGTCTGAATCGAGGTGGTCAAACCCCAGACAATAAACACAGGTGGTGTGGGGATCGGCCTTAGCAAAGACCTCCCCATGCTCACTGAAGTGCTGAAACCCAGTGGGCCCGTTTTTTTTCTTGGGTTTCTCAGACATGGCCAACCTAACCAACTTACCCTTTTTATGGCAACCACCAGGCAGGACTCCCTTATCAGTTCCTAACCGTGTCACGGGTATTGGAAAAAGCCATATTAAAACACTTTTTTTTAGAGCCGATAAGAACCGGTAACCACACACTAAGCAAAAACACAAAACACAAGATTTCACTATCAAATGGCCGGTTCAGCTGAACCGAGCTGCACTTTTACAAGTTCCACACAGTAAAACAGAACAATTCCTATCTAGTACTCACGGCACCACAGACAGAGACTGAACCGACTATGCGGAAAACTTTTCGGTTTAAAAAACCGACGAAAACTGAAACTTTAACTGACTTTCGAACCGAGCTGAAGGAGAAATCTCCGGAGCAACCATTCAGTGAGGCGGAGTAAAGAATCTGACGGTTTGAGTTTGAAACACTCCAGACAGAGACTTCAACCGAGCGCGAGCTCAGCATTCTATGCCCTGCATAGAAAGTTAACTCTTTGTTCTCCGGGGCAGCTCAAAGGTTGGGAATCACTGCAATATGTCAGAATACAGCAAGACTTCATGTTGTTTGAAATTTTATATGAAAAATGAATGGCTGCAGGTGGAACAGGGCTCCTCCAATGGCAGCCCACCAGAAAATGTCCAGGAAGGCATCCAGGTGGGCCAGTGCAACACAGTCCTTCAGCAACATAGTACAGACACTATATAATTCAAGAGCTGTGCAAGAACTAGTAAGAAAACCTGTCAAGCTGAATGGTTAGATTTGAAGAAACAACTGCAGCTATCTGGATATTTCTATATCCCTTTCACTCTTGTAATTTGACCTCTAGAAAAAGGTTTGTACTGGGCTTCTGTGCCCCTAGATGGACACTGCTTCAACCCAGAGGAAACTACTTGCTCAGTGAGGTGCCAGTGCTACTGTTTTTACAGGGCTGGAGAGTGCAGCACGTATTGAGTATTTTACATTTCTGTAATTTCTCAGAAAAGGACATGTAAAAGCTGATAGTATGCATCTTGTTTGAAGTGCTGTTATAATGCATATATACTCCCACTGTAACCGTACACAAAAAGGTTCTGCTGTATTTTATATTACTGCCATTTGCCACGTCCTGAGATCCCGGTGATTTACAGTAACTAGATTCCATTTCAGGGTCACAATACTTCAATTTTAAAACATTACTGGAGAAATCCCCACTGACAAAAATAAAATGGGTGTATTTCAAAAACTACACAATATGAACACCAAAATATAAAATAACTGCTTTAGCATAACAAAAGTTAACTGTCAACAAATGTTTTTAGCATTCTAAATATTAATTTGAATTCTAGCATCACAGCATGACACGATTGAAGCATGTACTCCAGTTTGTAAATGAAAATATCTTTCTACTAAAAAGAAAATCAAGGTTCTGAATTTGCTTCTTATGATAATTATGATTTGCAGACTAAATGATTGATTGTTTAACTGGATTATATAAAATAAAAAAAATCTGGCAATAGGCAATCCTTTTTACCTACTGTATCCACACACCCAGCCTACGGAAAGTAGTCACAAGTTTTTAAAAATCATGAAGTGGACTATGACATGACATTTGAGGGTTACACTGCAGTAATTTACTTCATGGTGCATATCTCTCCATCAAAAAAATTACACTGTATTAATAAGAACAAATACAAACAAATCAATTGGAGGTGCTCGGATGCTCCGGAATCCATTGCTAAGGCACAAAGTCAGAATTTCAGTAATTCAGAATCCACCTCCAGTTCTGTTTATGGAAAAGTACAGAATAGGGAATGGAATCGTAATTTCCAATTCCACATTTATCCCTACAGACAACCACCCCCACCGCCATCACACAAAGAAACAAGTAAAAGTTTGATAGTGCTTTTCAGACATCTCCTTCAGTAGTACCTAGACAGCGTGGAGTCCTCCCTCCCTTCTTTCTTGAGGACTGGAATGGAGGAGCCGGATGGTGGTTCACTGGTCAATGACAGGCCACTTAAGGTGGTGCTGGTCAGTCCTGAGGGCAGCTCTGTTCTTCCTCCCTGCTCTCTCCCCCCTGACTTCAACCGAGATCTGTTGAAAACTCAACCTGGCCACTGCTTGCTCGCTGCTACCTCTCGCTCTCGTCTCAACCCAAGTCCCTTCTTGGCTTCTTCTGCCTGAGATTATTCTGCTGCTCTGCTAAAGCAGGTTCAACCCCTGGTAACGGCGATCTGACTTGCTGTCCCCCCCCCCCTTTTTTTCCTACTGCCAACACCCCTATCCGATACAGCTGCACGGCAAGGCACACATTCTGCTATAACATTCCTCCTGTGCAACAGTGTGACTGCAGTGATGCCGGTGGAAGCCCCTGAGGTGTTTTCTGGGAAAAATGTGGCAACTCTAGATCAAACCCTGGGTTACCGGCAGTCCCAGTTGTGTCTTAGTCTGGGAGAATGCCAGGAACCCAGGGTTTGTGCCAATTCATTCATAACATTTTATTCATAAGAATATTATGAATAGGATAGATGTAATAATGCTCCATTGAGCAAAAGCTCATTTCCAAGGAGATCCCAATGTGCAATAGCCAACCTCCCACCATGTGCTCTTGTAGCCACTAGCTGCAGGCTTGCTGGGAATCAGGGAACTGGGAGAAGGACGGACTGGTCACTTTCTCATCACCAGTACCAGCAAACAAACAAGACCTGAGCAGAAGGACAACACAAGGTGGGAGCTGACTGGGCATGGAATCAGGCAGTGGCACGGGGAGTCAGTAATGGGTTGGTCAGACTCCTGTCATGCTGAAAGGATTGCTGATAATGTGCGTTGTTAGGTTGGAGTGGCACTGGTCAGTGCTGAGGTTGTGTGGGTCAAAAGTGATCTGGCCACCTGTGGAGGAGACAAGTCGACTTGGAAGTTGTGAGTCAACAGTGAAAGGACTCTGAGAACAGAGTAAGACGATTTGGTGCTCAGGAGTCGGGACAGCACTAGACATGAACAGAAGTACTCAGGTAAGGGGAGGAGAGACAGAGAGGTTGAGGGGGGGTTTATTAAGCACAATACTACTGCTGTTGGATGTAGACTCTGACTCTTAATCTGCATCTGAGTTGTTTTTTTTCGTAATTCGGATTTTCAGCCTTCAGTACCAAAATACTAAAACTATGCCTGGAATCTGAGGTATCCGATTACATCAGTACGGATTCCAAACAACCCTAAAATCAATCCAAGAACAAATCACTAACAAAATCCAAACCAAATAATACTACAATACTAGTATAGTATGTAGTTAAGTGTTGTTATCAGTGGAAATCCCCCGCCAGCAAAATGCCACTGTAGCATTTTTCCGATATCAATGTTCTCTTGTACCATTGTTCTGATGTCATCATGTCATAGTATATGGTTAAGGCTTATTGTGGATGGAATTCAGATGCTTTCTAAATCTTGTTGTAGGACAGTTCAAAGGACAAAAAAGCTGTTGTACCATCGTTCTGACGTCACATCGATAGTACAACTTTTGAGCCTTCTCCCACCACCTGATTGGCTCTCCCAACAAGGTCCAAAGGAGAAAAAAATATAACATGCCAGCCCGATTCTCCCACTCTTGGCAGCGCCAGCAACGCAGCCTTCCCATTCTTGAAAGGAAGAGCCTCCTACAACGTCAGGTCAAAAAAGTAATTTTTTATAACATTTTAAAATAATCCATGCCAGAGAGAAAGAGGGAGCGCAGGTGTGGAAAGAAGCCGCTGCGGAGAGAGTAAGAGCGAGTGGTAGTGAGGAGAAGCCACAGAGAGTGGGACCAAGGAGAGGAAGCAGACACTGGGAGCGGGAGCAGCAGCAGATGACAAAGTGTGTCTGTTTTTTTTTTAAAACTGCTACAGCAAATATGTTTAGTGTTGACAGGAGTGCAGGATAACGTCTGACACTAGTGAGCGGCGAGGACCAAGCGGAACTACAAACACAAGGTATGATACCTTGCCAAAATTAAACTTTTTTTTTTTTAAATAAATGTGCAACCATATACTAAATAAAACAGAGGATGGTTGCCCATCCACAACTAAGTCTGTGTTTCCCTCTCGGAGTTGATGATATCAGTGAGACTTCTCGAGCGATGTCATCAACTCCCTCGAGGGAAACACAGCCTTGTTGTGGATGATCACCCATCTACTATTCTATATGGCATAGCATTGTTCTGCCATCACATCAATTGTACAGCAACATTCTGTAAAAATAATCTTTTGCATTCTGGTGGTAGTGGGGGTGGGGCACTCTGAAGCCCGAGAAATATGGCTTTAAGGGCTCAGTACACAGCTTCTAGCGTGGAATTAAACTGCTAAAAAATAAATTTTCCAGTTTACAACTTTTTTTCCAAACCTGCAGTCTGTGTGTCAGAGGACCTCTGGAACAACATGAGAAACTCGAAAAAGGATAAAGCAGTGCCAGAGGGCATGAAAAGTAAGACAACAGCGGGAGCTCCCACCATGCAGTCCACACAAGACTATATGCTTGAACTGCCAGAGACTGTAGCAGAGGAAACTCTAGACACTTAGGGTTAAGATCCATATTGGGCCGGACCGACGAATCTGAAGGACTCACAAATAGGGTGGTTGGCCTGGAGATCACAATGGATTCTGTAACGACGGCAAAAGTGGAGGTATCAAGTGCGCCGATGCATCGCTAGAAATGGCTTCAGCTCTCGCCAAGGAGAATCCCCATCTCTGAGCCAGATAAGTAAGTCTAGAGAATCAGGCTTGGGCAGCTAATTTGAGGGTAACAGGCATGCCCAAATGGAGTGGGGGAGTACCATCTGCCTCTGTTTCTAAAGGACTGGCCTGCACAGCAACTTGGGGATACCATAGCTGATTACCCCTTTTGCATTCAAACAGTGTATAGGGTTACCCCACGTGGCACACCAGATAATCCTGATGCTCCCCACACCACTGTCATCATGACGGATGGCACTGGCACAAGAGACTTCACCCTACCACTCTCAAGGCATAAGGGGACCCTCCTACATGATGGACAAACAATAAGGATCTACCTTGATCTCAGCTACACCACACAGCAAAAGGAAAATGTATCAACAGAGTAAGAGCCATGCTCTGAGAAGCTGAAATCGACCATGGGATGGTATTTCCCATACACCTTCACAGAGTACACTAAGGGAAGGTGCACAATTTTTTCTATACAGCAGACGCTCTAAAGTGGGCTCAAAAACATGCCCCATTGAGATGGCATAGAGACAACCAGTGGCAGTCAGTGTCAGTGGCTCAGTAGGTAGCCCACTCACCTCTGAGGCCGGGAGATCAGAGGGCTGTGAGTTCAGTTCCCACATCTGGCACTTGGGTTAATATCCCAGTACTGACACTGTAGTGCAGTATGAGAGGGGTGTTGCACTTCTGAGGTGCCGTCTTTCGGACGAGACGTTAAACCGAGGTCCCATCTGCCCGGATTGGTGGTAGTTCAGGTGGCTGTTGAAGATCCCATGGCATTTCTCAAAAAGAGTAGGGGAATTTCCCCAGTGTCCTGGCCAAATTTCCCTCATTCACTAAAAATACCACCAACAGCTTAATGTGGTTCAAGGTCAGTTGGCATTCATCTGTATCCCCCTCCCCCGGGTCGTGCCTGAAAATAGGCAGGATTTGTCTAGTGCACTTACCCGGTCAACAACAAATAAATAAAATAAATAAAACCAGGAGGATGCAGTCTCTGAAGAAAAGGATTCATAGAATGGAGTGTTATGCCTTTAGCAGCTAAGGGGACTGTAGTGGTGAATAGCTTATTCCTAGGTATGCGTGTCAAATATTGTTAATTGTTAAACACTGAAACTGTTTCCTACCAATTAGGATAAGCCTACCATTCCACTGCACAAAGACTTGGACTATTAACTTGTTTGATCTCCACTATTCTTGTAATGGTGTTTTTTTTTTCTTTGTTAACATTGTACCCTGTTCTTAAGTTTGGATCAGTTTTTTTTTCCCAATAGATTAGTTCTGATTAACTGCACAGGGTTAGTGTGTTAATTTTATCATGTGACATGACAGTCATCAACTCAGCCTGATGGTCTACCCCACTGTATTTTTTCCACTATAGTGCAAACAGAAGTGTTATTGCATGGAGAAACTTTTACCATCCATTAGGGAGGCGCAGAAATATTTGTTTTCCTTCTAGGATTGTAATTTTGCATTCTAAACCATGCAGCTCATGGACTGTGAATGCAACAAGTTTCTCGTTAATGGATATCAATTTTAATACCCCTAATGTCGTATCTATATGGCACATGATTTGACATGTATCTTTATATTAGGAGTGGCACCCTTACTGTTACATGTAATGTTGTATGCTCTGTGCTGAATACATGAACTGTGTGTTTTCCTTGAAAACAATAAAGAAAGTTTCAAAAAAAAGAAACAAAAGAGAACCTTTTAGCATACTTTGAAACTGTCACTTTTTTTTCCTGACTGCAAGGCATTATAAGTTAATAGGGCCCTGCTGGGTGTCTCTTATGGTATAAGAGACTCCAAGCAGAGGTCTGGGCGACAGGACCGCACATCAAGCTGAACAATTCTGGCTGCCCAAACCTCATGAAAGGAGTTTCATATACCATAAGAGAAGCCCCCTGGAGGCCCTACTAACTTATTATAAACCACTCGAGTTAGCTAGAGTGATTTATAAATTTTAGGTATTATTTTAATTTCAAAAGTTAAATGAAGCCGCCGTCTCCCTAGCTGTGAAAGTGGTACGCTCCACTACTAATGTTCCTGCACAAGAGACCACAGTACATAGGACATCGGGTACTGTGGCCCTATACACTAACTAGCTAAAATCACATGATCTATAATGTATTTTACTACAAATAGCTTTTTTTCTAAACTCAAAACAGCCTTTGTTCCTTTTTTTTTTAAATTTCAATCAAAATTCTGAAAATACAGTTAAGTTTTGGGGCATTTTCTTTGCATCTGGGGAGGTGGCATTTGTGTAAATCAGGGTTGGGCGACCATATACAATAAAAAAAAAAAAACAACAGATAAGAAACTCCATACATAACAAGCCTTCGTTTGCATTTCAGTATTCTAACTCCACCTTCTAACCACTGAAGTTTTTTGTTTTTTTTTTTAAACTTGCCGGCTCCCAAGGCTTTCAGAGGAGGCCTCATACCTCCTCCTACTCCGTCCACCAGGGCAATCCCTCAAGGTATCCCATCCCTCTTAGCATCATTTTGCCTGTAGGGCTGGGGTTTATACCTTTTTTTCCCCCGATTTTCTCCCCTTAAGTTTCCCCCAGCTCCCTTAGGATGCTGGTGCCTATAGGACTTATGTCTACAGAGGTGACGTGCTAGTGCACGTCATCCTCTCACGCGCCGTACGATGTCCCCCCTCCCCGACTCTAGCATATCGGAGCCACCGATCCCTTCAAGGCCTGGTGCTTCCACCGGCTCTCTCTCTACGGGAGTGTCGGACGCTTCCACGTCCCCGGTAACCATCCCTGAGAGAGGAGAGCATCCGCTGGGACGCCGATCCTCCCTCCCCTGCCACCCCGAGCAACCAGAGTCCGTTCTCGAACCCAGGTCGCCAGCGAAGCGCGAGGTGTGTCGTTCAGCGCCTCAACCCTCAGCGCCACCGGGCCAGCACTGTCCTTGTAGTTCTGATGGCATCAGAAGCCCCCAAAGGGAACATAGGCTTGTTATGCATGGTTCCTATCTAGTAGTTTATTTGTGTTAAAATACTACTAAAGAGTACATAGCTACTAAAATTAAGGGCTTGAAACTAGTATATTTACATCAGTTGTCCTCTAGGTTGTTTTTTTTTTGCGTGTCTACTTTCTCCCGTTTTTGGTCCACAAAATATTTCAGATACTGCAGTACGTCTTTGAAAAAGAATCTGACATGCCGGCCTGGTGGTGCTGAGGGTTGAGGCACGGGACACCACACTCATGCCACGCTGCAACCCAGGTTCGGAGCAAGCCTGGCTGCCAGGGGTAGGCACAGGAGGGCGAGGAGTTCATCGAGCAGCCGCAGCTCTCCCTCCTGGGAGGGATATGGGTTTCTGCCTTGGCTGCCACCCAGTGGAGGCTAGGTGGTGGCGCCAAGCCAGGGGGGAACCCGCATTAGGCCGGAAGGGCAGAAGGAGCCGCCACTGCAGCCGTGGTGACCATGCATGCCTCCACGCGCATGGGCAACTGCGATCTGGGGTCCTGGAAACTGAGGGTGAAAACACAAAACCAATGTCACCCCCATTGCCAAGCAAGCAAAGGGGCAATGGGGGAGCAAAAAGTAAGATGGAAAAAAAAAAAAAAAGAATCGGATTGTTCCCAACTAACCTTGTAACTGTTGTCTGTGATGCGTTTGTTGTTATGGTAAGGCTAAGATTTTATAAACAATGGCACTAAGATGCCGACCCAGTGGCACTGAGGGTTGAGGTGCTAGATGCCACACTACGCCGGGGATCTGGGTTCAGGAATGAGCTTGGGTTGTTGGGGGTCAGCCGGGTGGAGGGGGAGGGCAGTAGCTAGATTGAGACGATTACTGGCAGCTCCCCTTTCCTGGGGTGGGTTCTGGCACTGCTTCAAGAGAAGGCAGTGTGGGAAGGGGGAGGACACCATTAGGCACTTGGCAGAAGCAGTGTTCTCAACATGGCCTCCTGCCTGGGTCATGGTCCTTTGCGCCGGCATCCTCCGGGCTGGGCACTAGGGATTCCACAGCAAGTTCAGTAACCACGAAAACCCTGCCTCACTGCCATACCATGTGATCCCCACAAGGGGAGACAAGAGTCTTTGAATGGTCGGTACACAGGCACCAAGCCCTTGCAGCCAGTGGAGGATAAAATGTCTACATAAAAAAAGAATAAAATAACAATGGCACTAAGATGTCAGTTGGTGACAGTCACATATTTCTTTGACAGGATACCAAGTGTTATAAATCCAGAAAGGAAAACTGAAAATTATAACAATGTGATCTATAGTAAATTGTAATAGCTGAAAGATTATGTTTATAAAAGGACAGTACATATGAAACTATAAAGTTGCTAATTTGAGGGTCTGATCCAAAAAAGGGGGTTAGGGGGTTGATCCTATCCCCGTAAGTGGAGGGCCAGCAATAGCCACACATGTAGAGCACCCTGCAGCACCCATAGAGGTATTTACACCGGCCCTCCACATCCGATCCAGCGTTGCCTGCAGATTTATGTAGGGAGTAGGATCGGGGTGTGATTGCACTCTGTGCAAATATCCAAGTAATGAATGCACTGTGGAGGGGGTGTGATGCCCTCCGTGCACATCCCTGAAGACCACTGTGTGGCCACGACTAACTGCTCAGCTTTTACCCTCCCGTATTGTAATATGGCATGGAGGATTGGGGGCCCATGATGAGGCAAACTTTTTTTTTATTTATTATTATTCTTTGTCCCATATGGGAATACTGCAGTCTTTGGAGGACTGCCATATCCCATAGCTCCCTGCTCCATGCAGAGCAGGGGATCATCTCTAGTTCCAGCCTGGATAACCCAACTGGATGCCAGGTTCAAACCACCCCCAGCCCCTCTACACGCACAGATCTGGGTGACCATGGACTGCGGATTCAGCCTTGTGCAGCAGAATCCAGAGGGTGTGTGTTATGCTTCTGGGCATGTACATTCTGAATATATCCAGCTCCTTCTTTGTGGATGGAGCCCAAAGGTATTTTTTCAAATAAATATTTTACTACTTTATTAATAAAAGGTATTAAAACCTTTAAAGATTTTAACCACAACAGCAAAGTTCATTTAAAAAACTGCTAAGTCACTGAACTAACTAAATGTGTCATTTTCCTGTTAAAATTAAAACTTGCAGTGCTAACAGTGTATCAGTTTCAGATTCAATAGTTACTGTTTAGTGTAATAAAACCCCAGCTTAAAAAATGTCTTCAGCTGGGAGGAGACACAGCATTAACAAGAAGCCAAAACTGTTAGACACACTGATAAATATTTTATTGGACTTGTGGCATACAGATAGTGCTAATGGAACTCGGGGCTTCAGATCTGCACAGAAAGTAAAGCTTTTGCCCTCTAACCAGAATAACCATACCCTTCTTAATAATGCAGTATCCTCTTTCAGATGATCTTGTCAGGGGACCTGCATATCACAGGCTTTACCCATTTATTGAAACTGGTGACAGAAGCACATCAGCTAACAGCTTCTACGGTTCAGCTGTTCCGTTCATTGTTGCCTTCATAACACACATTTCCCCTATTGTTGGATGGCCATAGAACAAATGTTCACAAAAAAATAAATGCACCTCTCATATTAAGACATTACTTATAAACTATAAAAGTTTTCCTCAAAACATGGGTTCATTTGGGCATTCTAAATGGGTTATCTGTGAACTGTTGCCAAATCACAAACAATAATTCACAGAAACTAGTTTGAGAGACATGTCATTGTATAATGATCGCAATTATAACTGATAAAAATCTTAAAATGGAGGTAAAGCACCAGCACATAGGCGGAAATATAACAAAAGGTTCATCCTGAATGCATGCTGAAAATTAAAATTTAAAAATTATAAATCAAGGGAGCGCTCTTGACCAATCAGATTGCTCCTTTCCCCTGCATGTGACACACTTATCCTGTAAATTTTGTATTCTGTTCAATGTCACAGAGGCTCACCTGGTAGCAAATCTGTCTCCGAGCCAGAAGGTCATGGGGATTAGACTCATACCATAAATGCCTGCACCCAAATGCAGTACCAAGGGGATGCTGTACAGTTAGGATCTGCTGTCCACTGGATGAGAAGATAAACTGAGGTCCCGTCTGCCTGTTCTGGCGGCTGTTCAGGTGGACATTAAAAATCCCAAGGCAAGGAAAATTCTCCCAGTATCCTGGCCAAACACTCCCAGTTACTAAAATACCACAGACAGCTTAATCTGGTTCAATCTCAGTTGGTTTGCAACTATAGACCCCCAGACGAGGCTGACAATAGCCATTATTGTCTAGCACTCTTTCCCTCTCAACAAAACCTTACTTAGAAAAGGTGCCCTGAAAACAGGCACATTTGGGAGAGGACTGTCACATAATTTTGTCCTGACAGACCACTCTAATGATTGTAAAAGGAGTCTCACTAACATTTTTAGGGTACCAGTACTACTCACCTTCTGTTCACGGTTCTCATACCCAAAGAATGTGCATGAAGCCACTCATACAACTATAAAACTGGTCTTCTAGTATGTATTAATATACACCATGGGATTTCGACCATGAGGTCTTTTTTTCAGGTGAGATCTACTAAGAAAGCAAGAGTAGTTAGCTTACATTTTGTTCTTCTGTATCAGTCATGAAAAAGACCTCACTGTTCTTACACTGATTCTCGGTTTTCTATTTTCAGTGCGTTTACAAGATAACACTGTTGTTCTTTAAGTAAAGATCTCTAAAATACTACAAAATCAACATTTAAATACTTAAATATTTTTTCAACTACAGTTTATTGTAATTTTCAACTGATACACAGCAGTGTTACAGTAACATAAATCCACATTCAGTGTCATGATCTACAGGATTTCATGCTGCATTACACATCCACAAAGTGACATTTCATACCATGTAACAGTTCATTTTTAACACTGAAAAAACACACATACAAACAAATACATGTACATATGTCTAGTTACAGTACTTTCAGGTTGCTTTAAACTCGTATGAAACAATTGTGCAATGATTAATCTATTTTATTGATCTGACTGGGGATTGTTCTTTAGATTTACTGATATTTCTACCTATGGGGTCCTACCCTGTGGCTTGCTGAAGAATTGGTTTATTTACCTCTTCTATTTTCTTTTTTTTTTTTGTACTTTCTATTTTTCCTCCTCTCTCCCCTCAGCTCTGGTCTCCTCAGGAGTACCTAGGAGTCATCCCACTACGGTTCGCTCCTACCTGGTCAGTCCTCTGTTGCCCATGTAGCCTCGCTTAACCCCCCCCCCAGGTGGGGATGAGGTGGGCCCCAACACCCCGAAATTCTCTGGCGTCGTCGGTCGGAAAGATGCCAGGAGGGCGGCTATAGATCGTGGGCAAACTCCGGTACTCCATCTCCGCCGGAGCTGAAGGGTGTTTTTCCCTTTTTTTGGGTAGTGCCCTAACGTCAAGGCCTTACCGATGTCTGCCACTCACCGCTCCTTCGCTACGCTTAGCACCTGCTGTATCTCCAGCTTCCGCCAGAGGTCAGCCAAGCGCCAAACAGGGACCCCTGTCCCTCCCGGGAGAGGAGAGCTGTCCTCCGGATGCTTGATCCTTTCCCTCCCCTGCCGACCCTCAGCAACCCGGGTTCATTCCCAAACCTGGGTTACTGGCGTGGTGCGAGGTGTGGCGTCCAGCGCCTCAACCCTTAGCGCCACTGGGCCGGCCCTACCTCTTCTATTTTCTTTGCTAATTACTGGCTAGTATGCCACTTTATTTTATGTTGCATGGTTCTGGGCCTCCTCTGTATTCCTTGGTTCATCCGTTTGTGTACCTATATAGTTATCAAATCATGCCCAAGTCTGTCAATGTTCTGCTCTTCCCCCTAGCTCTGTAAACCAATTGCTCTAGTCATACATTCTTTTGTACTGCTTAACCAGACTGCATGTACTCGTGGACTGGTTTGTTTCCATAATGAGACTATCCAGCTTGACTAGGCCTGTAGCAATATATCCAACGCACAAAAAAGCCGCCCCAACAGCTGGGTGTGCTACAGAGACCAGAGAAATAACACAGAAAAAACTCGCGCACCACCCACTGCAGACAAAGCAAAATAAGTTCACAATAGATTTAAAGCTAATATCATGAACAAAATTTATTCAATACGTAAACCAGAGCATAAAATAGATCCTCCACCCCAAAAGATGCTTGAGTATTTTCTGTCTGTAGCAATATGTGCCAGCTTTCTTTGCCCTTCATTTAGCTCTTCTTGTTCAGACCAGTGCCCCAAAAGAGTTTGTTTAGGGGAAATTGCTATTCTTAGTGCCCAAGCATTTGCTTGGGTTTATTCAATTTCTGTCCCATATGTTCTCAGTTGCGCATAATGAAACATCACGTGTGACAGCTCTGCATTGTTCAGAGCACATCTAGGACATTTCTCATCATGTATATCCAAAACATTTTGTAGTCTGACTGGGTATGGCACGCCCTCTGCAAAGTGAAGTGGCATATGATTTTCAACTTACTTGGGATTTGGTGCTTTCCATCCCTCCTCCATTGTGTCCTCTCAACCTTCTTGTGAGAGTTCCATCCCCAATGTCTCTCCACTTTATTCTATTTACACCCCATTTATGTGCCACTGATTTCATTAGACTGACAACTAAAACGTGGTTACCAGCCCACTGGTATTCACTGCTGCATCCAGAATCTTAGCTAACTGCAATAGTTCTTGCAATGCTAGTGTGTTTCCCAGCCTGCCCCGTGGAAAGTGTCTAACCTGAATGTGTAACCTGAATGTGTTTGATTCAATGCATGAGCGGTACGCCAACTTGCTACCTTAATGTTTCAAAGGACATAAAGGTACTCCTCCCCATATAAGAGTACTAGAAACGGCATCCCTTGTGCCTCCCAGTCTGTATCTTGGGTCTTTTAGAAGTCTGGATAACTATGCATTCTCCCAAAAAGTGTGGTGAGCTGTGCATCCACCTGTTAAACCTTATACGCTTTGTGCCAAACTCCTAAGTGTTTTATAACTGGGTTCTCACAGCACAGTCCACATACTTTATTGTAGACTTATAGATGAAATCTGTTAGCCTGGGTGTGCCTACCCAAGCGTGTTCTAGCCTTATTCCTTAGTGTGTGTACTCTCAGGCCTGTTACCAATCTTTCACCCCACTCAGCTGTGCTGCCCAATAGTGAAGCAAATGAGCAGCTCCTGTCCCTCCCCTCCCTTCCCTGGTGCTTGTGTCAACTGCACATACGCTTTCCTGTTCCACATCCATGATGCTGCACAGGCTCTCAACTGTTTGAAAATCTGTTTGGTATACACTCTGGTAAAACTTGGAAGAGATACAGGAATTTAAACATAATAGACATTTTCAAAACATTTCATCCACCCAACATTGATAGTGGCAGTGTATTCCATTTTTTCCCAACAGCTTCTTAACTTTATCCAAGACGGGTGAGTAGTTAGCTTCGTACAAATCGTTTTATATTTTGCCATATATTCGCCAGTCCCCTAGATATTTAAAACAAGTTGTGGGCCACTTGAAAAGTAATTCTAACCTGAGCCTCTGATGTTCACAATCACATAATGGGAGTGCTGTAGTCCTGTTGAAGTTTACCTTAAACCCTGTAGATGCCCCAAAGTGGGCCAGTCTATTAACTAGGTGGGGTACAGAGTGCTCTGGGTTTGTCACGTGTACCAGTAAATCGTCTGCATATAGCGTGACTTTTGCTATGACATCCCCCAGCTGCACTCCAGTTATGCCAGCATGATCTCTTATTGCTTGAGTTAATGGCTCTAGTGCCAGGTCAAATAATAGGGATGACAACGGGCACCTTAAATATTTCTTTTCAAAGACTCAACTAGATGCTGGCGGCTGGTGAAAAGACAATATGTAAAACATGGAGGAACCTGAAACAGTACAGTCACTTTAACTTTGTACTGTATACAGCTAAAACCGGGCACGCATTACAACGTCATGGTGTAATTAGTTTGTGTTGGTTACAAAGTCATTTTTCATGCTGGGCACATATTCAAGAATCTCAAACTGTCAGCAGCACCTGCATTAAACCCCCACCTACACAATAAACAAATGTCATTGAAAGATAAATCTATGGGACTTTTGCTCTGCGGCTGAACTAAAACTAGTTTAAATGAAACTGAATGGTCCATTAAAAAAGTATATGCAGTGGAACTCTTTGTTTTGACAATATGTGATTAAATCATTTTTTCCACCAGCCGCTGATGGTCCAAATGGCATGTTAAGAAACAGCATTTCATGCCAAGTGGATTAAAGGAACTTACAGTGTTGAGCTTAAAATAACTGCATTCTGGTCAAAGAAACACCATATAAGACAGAAGGAATGTGGATTTCGAAAGCTGGCACAGTGCGACAAAAGACAACAGCTTTTAAGAAACATTTTGCACACAAATATGGAGCAGTTTCCACCGCCTTTTAACTATTTTCACTTTAAGTCAAGATATATTAGAATTAATATAGTTTGTCATGTTCAATGAGGCAGCGGCCTCATGTAAGATTACCCAAAACTATGTTAATTCCTATTTTCCACATTATCCAAGCTAAACCGCGTCATGCCTTCCCCTGAGCTGTCCATTTTGCATGCCCCACTGTGATATTTGCTCTTCTCTAGGTTGGCCATCACTGCAGAATCGCTGTCCCTTACATACTGCCCTACTGATCTTCAGGTTCTGGTCCAAATCTCTCCCTGACTATCTACTCTTTTTCATCACACATTTCCTACCCGCCAGTGTACATTCTTAGGACAACATAACCCTTGCTCTTTCCTTACTCCTACAGACTGCTTGATAGTTGGACACGTGGCTTTCTCTAGGTGACTCCCTGCCCACTGGAATTACCTCCCTCCGCTACATCATGCCAGTCCCAAAAGAGGAAATGCCGGGATCTGCTTTGCACAACCCTTGTCTCCTCCTCTTCCTTCAAATGGTCTGTCTGCCCAATGGCTCGCTATGCTTCTGGTTCTGCCCATCTACAACACTGCCAGCTATGTGAAGCCCCTTCCCTTTTCACTTTGCCTCAGTTTCCTCTTTTGCACTGTCATGTCCTTGTTATCTGGTCCGACCATAATTTTTTTTTTTAATGACAATATTATTTATTACTTGCTGCTGTTTTGTACATCTGTTTTATGGCTTGCTGCATATCGACTACTGTTTCACTGTCTAACCCTTTGTTTTCATCAGGGTGGGACAAATTACGTAGCCAAGTGGCCAGTTACTAAAAAAAATTAGTTTGGCTATCAGATTTTGTAAGTTACTGGTCAACTTGGCTACCTGCCTACGAAGTGATTTTTGAGTCCTTAAAAAGGATGGCCACTAAAATATTATTTTGGCTATCAGATTTTGAAAGCTAGTGGCCAAATTGACCACCAGTTCATAAACGGATTTGTCCCACCCCGGTTTTTATACGCGGTTATATATTGTTGTAATTTCCTTCCATGTACTCCTCCCCAGGGCGCACCTGTAAAGGAGCTGTTATAGCTCAGGGTGCCTTACCTAGTCAAAACCTTTAAATAAGTAAATAAATTAATAAACAGATAAATTATAGGTTCCAAAACACACAAATCTTCCTAGACAAGAACCCTCTTATTTCCACACTATCGTGGGAACAGGTACATGTTAATAAAGTACAACAAATGGTCAAGTACTGTACAAGCAGTTCTGTAGCTTAACGGGATCATAAATGAACTTCTATGGCACCATTAAGACCCTTCTCTTTGCAAAGGGCAACTGCTAACGGAGTTCATAAAATTTAACAAGCAGCAAGTAGCCAAGCTAAAACCTTGTTAATGAAAAATGTGGTTCTACATTTGATTGTTTATAAAAAGGGCTGGGTCATCACCAGAAACATTTCCATGCTTATTTTTTCTTTTTCTTGCTCGAATTCACCTAACATTTCTTTTTCTCAATGCACCTTTTTTACTTCTACAATGCTAAGAGCTGCATTTTATTTAAACTTTTAACAATTCAATAAGGCTGTGTGGCTTAACACATGTCATATTTGTCAAGGGCCCTCACCTCACATCATTTAGCCAAGGATTCCCTAGCATGACTGTTCATCAAGCATGTTTACGGGGATAAGGACAAACTCCCAAACAATTTTAAGGGGCAACAGTTTTATAAAATAAAATGAACTTTTTAACATGAAATCTAATTGTGTTACTGTTTAATGAATTACTTTAATAAGCAGAAACATATATAGGGATCTGGTAACCAGTCTATCACCTCTGTATAATCAGTCTGACTTAGCTTTGCAATGACCTCCAAATGGCGTTCTGCCACACTTTTTCCACTAGAAATTCAAATGTTTATCTGTGACTGGACAGAACTGGAACACTTTTGGTGTGAAACTTTGATGTGCTGAAAAATTCTGTATGATTTAGGAACCCTGTTTTTTAATCTAATCGCACTATTTTCTGGATTATTTTGTATTTTCATTTAGTGCCTTTACTTGCGCATTATTTCTTCCGTTTCTATATCTTTGCTGTACATCATTTTGATGTCAACTTACTGTACGTTTGTATTTTATTCTGTTAATCCCATGTACCCTTCCTCATGAAGCACCTGGAAACAAACTGTTCACAGCTCAGCGTGCTCTCTCCTGAACAAAATTATAAAATAAATAAAAATATACAACACGTCCATTCGGAAAACTATGCAGTCCAGAAAAAAATAGTCTCCTAGAAATTATATGGTCCTTTCACTGTGGTTCTAACAGAAAAAGAGATTACAGTAAGTTTGATACAAGGTTGTGTTTCAGTGTGATTCTACTTTGTCACTAGGATAAATCATAACTGTGGGATGTAATAAGCAGTACCAAAACCCAGTCTGGTAAAGAGAAAATATTGTTTCGTGAATATATCCGTACATCTTACTTGCCATCTGAAGCTCTTTGCGCTCTAAAGCTGAATTCGCAGAACTCAAGAATATCAACTCTGTAGCATTTTGTGAATGTGTGCAGAGAAGACCAGGTACCACCAGTCTGCACAATTTTTTTTTTAATAACATGTCTTTTATAAAAAAAAAATGTAAGCAAAGTACAGAGTCCATTGCACCAAATCTATCATAGCACTATACATACTAATAGCTATCTCAATTCAAACTGTCAGTCTCTTATTCCTTATAAAGGGTATAGTATGTGCTTCCACTAAATAAGGTACAGTAGTTACCATTTAATTTATTTAAATTTTGGTAACCGGGTAGGCTCGTTGAGACCTTGACAGTCCCTTTTTCAGGGATGACCCGGAATTAGTTACATTTACCTAGAGGGAAGAAAAAAGGAAAAACAGTACATGGTGTTAGATTACATGCAATCCAACAATAGACAATCTACCATTCGAACAATCTGTTAGGTACATACATTCACAGATAACTAGCCACAACTTTAAGTGCGAGCTAGCACAGGGTAACCTTGTTATTGTCCCATCCTATCCTAAGGTTGTATTTATTATTTTTGTTGTTCCTTAGCAATTCCCTGCAGTAGTCTTAGCTATAGCACTTGCATTGAGACCCCCCGTTCAGGTGTGCCTTTAGCCATTTTTTGAAGCCTCAAAGTGAGGTACTGTCCTGAAGCTCTCTCAGGACGTTGTTCTAAAGCTTAGGGAGGGCTGTTCTGGTTGATCGTTGCTCTTGGGAGGATCTGGCTCTAGGAACTTCCAACATTTGCATTCTGTGGACCTGAGCTCCCTCCTATTTGGTTTTGTGGCCAGCAGGGTCATCAGGCTGGGGGGGGGGGTTGCATCTGGTTGCTGTAGCTTGTAGGCCAGACATAGTGAGGGGTATGTCAGTCTACCTTCTAGGGTCAGACAGTTTATGGCATTTAGCACTTTGCAGTGGTGCTCCATGTGTTGACCCCCCAGCCACAAAGCGACTGACTCTATGGTACAGAGTCCTCAGTCTCTGCAGTTCTGTAGACCTTAGTGACTGAAGCAGTGTCGATCCATAGATCACAGAGGGGAGCATGGTCTCTTTGCTGACTTCAACTCTGGACACTTTGGTCAGGTAGGGACTAAGTCTATAGAGGAGGCCAAGTTTTAGATTTACCGTTTTGGTAAGGTGGTCGATATGCTTCTTAAACGAGACCTCCTGATCAATATACATTCTTAGATACCTTATACTATCTACCACTTCGATCTCCACTCCATTTGACGTGGAGACTGACAAAAGGTCTGCTCTCTTTGAGCCCAGGCTTTTTGGACCAAAAAGCATAGCCTTGGTCTTTCTGCTGTTCAGAACCAGCCTGTTAGCCTGACACCATTCTTCCAGGGTTGAGAGGTCTTGGCTCAGTTGCCGGTTTAGGGTCAGTGGCGGTTCTGTATAGCACCGCGTCATCTGTGTATAGTGTGACCTTGGCCCCGCCACAGTGTAGTGGTAAGCTATTTATAAATAGTGAGAATAATAGGGGGCCCAGAATAGACCCCCTGAGGAACACCATCTATCACTGGATGCTCATTTGATCTGGCTCCATTCTACTGGACAATTTGTGTCCTACCTTGAAGGTAGTCTGAGAACCAGTTCAAAGCAAGTGAGCCTAGTCCTAGAGCCCTCATATGTCCTATGAGTAGCCTGTGGTTGACTAGATCAAAAGCCTTAGTGAGGTCTATAAAGACCTCACCAAGGAGTTTGCCCCGATCCAATGCCTCATATACATTGGAGGTGAAGCTCCCAAGGGCTGTTTCTGTACCATGTTTTTTTCTGAAACCATGTTGTTGGGCTGTCTGAAGGTTGTGCACTTCCAGGTATGTGTTGGCCTGCTGGTAGACCACCTTCTCTAGCAGTTTACTTAAGGTACAGAGGATGGAGATTGGTCTGCAGTTCTCCACCTCATCTTGTGACCCACTTCTGGGAAAAGGGATTACTAGTGCCACCTTCCATATGGTGGGTACCTTCCCATCAAGCAGTGATCTGTTGAATAGCCATGTTACTGGCGCTGCTATGACAGGAGCAGCAGTTTTGAGCAATCTGGGCTCCAGGTTATCATTGCCTGCTGAGCCTTCTGGTTTTAGGTCCCTGAGCAGCTTTAGGACTTCTCCTTTGGATACCAATTTGAGGTGGAATTCAGGGCCCTGAAGGAGACCCACCTGTTCTCTTGGCTATGTTGTCCTTGGTTGTGATTATCTGTTTTGAACCTCTGTAGGTCCATGAAAAAAATATTGAAGGCATCTGCCACTTCCTGTGAGGTGCTTATACAGTCCCCTTTAGTTTTAACTACTCTGGTCCATATGCCTTTTTTTCCTTTTAAGAGCAAATTCATTTGCACCCCAAATTTTTTGGGGTCTGATAAGTTATTGGTTTGCAGGGTATGCAAGTACTGCTTTTTGGCTTTTTCAAGCTCTCTTTTGCAGTCGTTTCTCACTTCCCTGTATTTCACCCAGTCTTGATGCAAGTTTGTCTCTTTGAATTTGCCCCACATTTTATCTCGCCCTTTCAGGAGACTTTTCAGATCAGGGTTTAACCACCTGGAGTTCTGTCCTTTGACCCTGATCTTTTTTTAGGGGGGCATGTTTGTTTGCTACAGATAGGAAGTGTTTCGTGAAGCCATCTTGGGCCTCATCTAAGTTTGGGGTCTCTAGCGACTGTGCCCAGTCCACTTCTGACAGTGACTGGAGGAAAGACACCTCATCCAAAGCCAAGTAGTTTCTAGACCAGAAAGTTCTGAGTGGCTGTCTGGGGTAGTTGTTCCTCCACACCAGGAATACTGGCGTGTGGTCACTGAGAGAGTCCATGCACGACCCTACCATTTTGGCTCTATCTGGGTTGGATACTAGTACCCAGTCAAGGGTGGTATGGTTACCTGTTTTCAGGTTAAAGCACGTAGGTTCTCTCATTAGTTGTGTCATGTTTGCTTCCTCTAGATTGTTCTTTATATCCCCACTCAGTTTTTCACACCAATGCAGATTAAAGTCCCCTTGTAATATTATTTCACTTACTGGTATATTGGGTAAGTTGCCTGTGAGAGTTTTTAATGCCCCACAGCTTTCCTAGGTGTGTTGTATATACAGCCGATTAAGAGTGGCTTTATCCCTCCCAAAAAAAGCTTGATAAACACCGCTTCCAATCCCGCCTCTTCAAGATCCGGGGTAGTCATCAGGGTGGCATTTAGTTCGGACTTTACACAAATAAGAACTCCGCCACATCTTTTCCCCTTTCTGTCCTTTCTAAAGGAGTTGAACCCTTGAAGCTCTGCCTCATGTGAAAGTATACTGGGCTTCAGCCAAGTTTCTGAAATGGCCACTATGTCAGGTGAGTAGAGGCCGGCCCAGCCTTCCGGTTCATGTATCTTTGGCCTAAGACTGTTAATATACATATGCACCATCTTCAAACCCCTGGCATTTACCCCCTCGGGTGTGGTGGCTGTAATGTTTGGAATACTAGTGCAACTGGTGCCGGGGTTTAGTTCTACATCACCTGCCATTAACAGCAACAGACCTAGGAGACTTGTTAAGAGTTTGATTGGTTGAGATGCGGGGAAAGTCCTTCTGTGGGCCTTGATATACATCATTATTTTTAAGAACAGGACCCCCTTTTGCAGCATATGCACTGTTACCACATTTGTTTTAAAGCAGGGATGGTGACAGGCAGGAGTAAAATGGCCACCGTCTGGCCTAATCCTACTCCAATGTGGCCATCCTGGCCCCTTTAACATATGGTCCATTGTAACAATTAATGAGACACAGATGTAGCCAAGCAAGATTCCCCCCCCCCCCCAATATTTACAGACTATCTCTCATGACATGCACTTTTCCAGGTAAAGCCTCATTTCCTTGGTTAAACTCTCCACAAATGCCAGCGAGCACTATTAATGTTGTGTGTATTTGGTCTCTAGTCTTGTCCAGCTATTGTAGATATTACAAATATTGCAGTTCAAATTTTAGCTTTAGACAGTTTGTGACCTTTAAGACTTGCTCCTTCCTCACAGAGTAGCTAATCTGGGGGCAGGGCTAGGCACTGCAGCCTATTTAATTAAAGGAGGAGGTGTGGGGTTGGAAGGGTGGGCCTTTTTCTTTCCGACACGCAGTCCTCCTGGCTTTTCTGTGGGGAAGAGCGCATGGTCTGCCTGCACTCTCGATCCCCACAGTCTGTTTCTTCCTCTCTTGCTCCGGTGCTGAAAACTGGTTTAAAAAAAACGCTGGGGGGGAGAGAGCCGGACTGGTGCAGGCGGCAACTCCCTCTACCTCAGACTCTTCCCAGTCACTCTGATCTCCTGCATTCAGGGCTGCCCTTTTAATAGCAAGCCCAGAACAAAGCCAGATTTGAAATGTCCTTGTTTGGCACCTTTTTTTTTCCAACGTGCAGTCCTCCTGGCTTTTCTGTCGGGAGAGCGCACTGGACTGCCCGCACTCTCGATCCCCACGGTCCGTTTCTTCCTCTGACAACTCATCTCTACCATGTCCATATGTGGTACTGTAGGTGTTAACTAAGTTTCTCCTTAGTAGTAAACACACACAGTTAAATCTCTTCAGTCAATGAACTCCTTGGTTAGGTAGGCCCTACAGAAATTGATTATGTTCTATCTCTACAATCAAAGTAACTGTCAAGTCAGATTCTGGCTACTGCACATGATCAATCTGAGTGTGCTCTGGAAAGAAAATACTGAGAAAGAAAAGAGAAAGGGTAAAGAAAGGAGGAAGAAAGAGAATGTATTCCAGGTTGGGATTGTGTGGGTTTAGTCCCTCCTTAAGAGTAACTTTAATATCCAGTGACAATAATCAAGACTGCTAATGGGGGACTTAGACTGAAGTATGATTGTGGAGAGGGGAAGATATCCGACTCTATAGTACAAAGCCAGAGTACTTGTCAAGCTGGTACATAACCCATTTTCTCCATTTATTTTCAAAAGACGGAATCTGATTGATAGATCTGGTTGACAACCTCTCAAGTGAATATATCTCAACTGTAACGGCCCGCCATATACTATGGGTAGGAACGTTTACCCTACACCACAAATCGGGTTATGGCCTTTTTAGCCACTAGTATCAAGAGATTTATATATATATATATTTTTATAATTTCGTTTTCCCCCATGGCCCTGCAATGTCACCTGACTTAACCCACCAACCCAACGCCTGGAGGACCACCCCACGGAGCTGTGGCTTACGCTTCCCAGGTGGGATGAAGTGGAGGGGACCCTCAGCACAACCCTCCCAGAGTCAGTATTCTGTGCCCCTCGCTGGGTCCATCCTCAGTCACCGGTTGGTGAGTGGAGGCAATTCCGACCTTTGTGTCAGCATTGCACTGGGCCAGTATTTTCTTTGTGTACGCCCCCCTCAGAGACATGATGTGCGCTGACGCCAAGGTGAAAGCCGGCGTCCATCATGCTCTATCCCCTTGTATGTGGCATGGTCATGTCGATCCTCCAGCAACTACTAGAGGCTGGTCATGCACCGAGCCATGGCTCCCCCCCCCGAAGGAGACGAGCGGTCCTGGTGATGGTCAAGCCTCCTCTTCCTGGCTGGCCCTCCGACAACCTGAGCACACTCCTGAACTCGGATCACCGGAATTGCGAGCGGTAGCGCTACTGCTGCAGCGACAGGGCAAAGAGATTTATAATTTTTATGGTAGGAAAATTTAGTGCTGAATGTGGTAGGGGAATAGCTGTTAATATAAATGCAGGGGATAGCATGCCTGCACAGTCAAAGATAAGCTCGATTTCTTGAGTAACCTCTTGCCAGAAGGTCTGCAATGAGGGGCACATCAGCATTGTATGGGTTTGGTCCGCTGACACTGTGCCATACTCGCGCCAACATCCTGCAGTCTGAGAGACCATGAATTTTGCAGTAACCGCTGGAGTGCGGAAATATCTCGACCGACACTTCAATGCGCATTCCCTCCAGTAGGAGGCAGTCATTACCCCTATGTGTAGGGGGAGTATACATATGCCACTGCTCAACACTGCAGGTAGTACCCTGCTCCGAATTCCATCGGTTAAGGATAGAACCGATTGGTACCGTAGTGTTAGCCTGGATAGCCTTATATGACATGCTTATTAAATGTGCTTCTATGGCACCTGATAGATGCACTTTGAGTAGTTGGACCAGCAGTGAAAGTTTTTCTGTGACCTGTGTAAGGGACTCCTCCTTTGTCCGAAGATAGGAGCACAGTTGTAAGTACCTATGAAATTCTGGTTGACGCAAATGATAGGCCACCTGGAGGGAGAAAAATGGTAAGATCCCTGCTGGTATAACCAGTTAAAAAATGTAAAAGAGGCCATACTTATGCCAGGTTTGAAAGGCCTTGTCGTCAGTATTTGGAGGAAATGCTTGATCATAGGCTACTGCCCTCAAGTAGAGCTGGTCAGTGGCAGTTAAAAAGTGTTTCCGAATAAGCAGCCATTTTCTATATGTTTCTTTTGTGAATCTACAACATTTTTCAGTAGGGATGCATGCTGGTGGGTTTCCAAATACATATCTAACATGGTTTCAGGTATCATTAAAATGTGTTCTTTTATTTCCCAATAGGACTGATACAATGGGGAGATCCACAAGCATATTATTTGAAGGTGCATCACCTGTGCATACCAAGCGAGACTGATGAGACTGACTCCTCCTTTGTCCCTAAGCAACTGTAAAATGGAGTATTGAATCCCTGGGCATTTGCCCTGCCAGATAAATCGGGAAATTGCTTTATCTCAGGCTTTAAAATACATTTTGCCTGGCATGGGTGGAAGGATTTGTAGGAAGTACAGTATTCTGGGCAAAATGTTTTGTCAAATGGCTACTATTCTGTTGAAGAAGCATAGATTCAGAGACATCCATCTAGATCGGCCAGAATTTGTTTGGGTCAGGGGTTCGTAATTAAGCAGTTTGAGATTATCTAAGTTCTTCTTATGTTTGATACCAAGGTATTTTATGGTTTGTTTATGCCACTTAAAAGGGAAATCGCACTTCAACTGGGGTGATAGGAAATAATTATATAACAGCACCTCCATTTTAAGCATGTTACGCTTATATCCCACTAAAGAGCCAAATTCCCGTATATGTTCCCACACTGCTGGGATGAAAGCCTCCAGTGAGGCTACCATGAGCAGCACATCATCAGCGAACAGGATTTATTTATACTCTCTAAGCCCCCAGGAGAATCCCCTCCACCACCAGGTCTCACCGTATTGCTTTGGCCAAGGGTTCTAGATAGAGAGCAAACAAGAGTGGTGATAGTATACAGCCCTAGCGAGTGCCTCTAGTGAGATGGAAAGGACTGGATACAATGCCGTTGAGTTTTAAGTATCAATCTGCACAATTCTGACACTGAAGCTTCTACTCTTTCTGCCCATGATGCCACACTGCCCTGGTCAAATATACCCTACTGAAGCCCAGTGGCTTCAGTCTGGAAACCACATATGTTTTTGCTCTAAATAATGAAATTTATCTAGATAGCCAAGGTGGCTTTTGAAGCTACCTGGTCCTTATTTGTTGTTCCATAAATGACAAATAGATGTTCTGAGTGCAGATATGGCTGCATTCAAACCAGGCAAGTCTTGAAATGGTAGATATCCAACTGCACTTGTTTCTCCTTTCCACTAACTAGCTTAGGACAGAAGGATGAATGACCTGGTTAATTCGGAAGGATGAAATGACCTTCTGAGATGGCATGGTGCCTATCTCTGCACTTCGTATGCCTTGGTCAGCATACCTTCGGTTCTTATGAATCTCTGTTTGTGTTTGTTTCACTGCCCCACTACCCGATCTTGAAAATGAACTACAACCAGAAAAAGGACACGTAACCCAAACTTTTTTTTTTTTTTTTTGGTGCCTCCCACCGACAGCACCATCTGCCCAGTCATGGACCCCTCAGCTGCGGCTTCCCATATTAGCCGCCCTCCCGGTACCCCCTGGCTTACCCCCCCAGGGTGGGGTTGCGGCACCCGACCCCTCTGAAAGGTGCCAAGATTGACAGGATAGGCCAGAGTCGGCCTGGAAGTCAACTGCAGCTGGGGGGGGGGGAGCGCGTCATCAGGGTGGTGAGTGGCAGGCTTTTTCTCTCCTGTAAGCAGGGACGGGAATGTGCAATGACGCCAGTGTCCGTACCAACCCTCAGATCTTTGTAGGTGCCGGTCGCTGTGGTGCCCCTGGCCTCCGCCAGGAGTCCCTCGAGCACTGGTCACACAGTGCACCCTCCCCCTGGAGAAGGAGAGCAGTCCGTGGGATGCTCAATCCTTCTCCCCCGGCCAGCCCTCTGATGACCCAGGTCCGTTCCCAAACCCGGGTCACCAGCATCACAAGTGGAAATCCAACCACTGTGCCGATGGGTCGACTATAACCAAAACTTTTATCTGAAGATTTTGTTTCGATAGAGACCACATCCCCTGACCAGAATCTGTTCTAAGACTGCTCCTCAACCCATCAGGTTGTTGTCGGTCACTGGAACTAACCATGATGGAGCCATCAGGGACAGTTAATTAGGAGAATCTTCCACTCTTCCTAACATTTCAAGGACCATCGAACACAATGAAAGATCCATACTGCATCATGGAACTCCACTGACACTGGGGAACAGTGAAAGAAGAGGTGGGCTTGAAGCAGCCCATGTGTAGCCTTACCTTTGTGATAACAGTCAACAGCCCCAGACACTGCAGGCAACTGTGGGCAGAAAAGATCTTCCGACTCTTGAATCGTCATATCTTCAATACAAAAGCTTCTATTCTTTATTGGGACAGAAGCACTCGAAACTGGTTCCTCATGCAAATTTGCACTAAGATGCTCTAGGCACTAGGAAAGGTTAGGGGAACTCTTCTCATGGTTCACTGTTCAACCATGATCCCAGAGGATCTGCAACATTCTTCTTTCTGACCTGCAAGCCAGAGACTCAGTCGATGCTCTGATCAGAAGATCGTTCAGATACGTGGTGATCACCTTTCCAGAGATGGGTTATGATTACTATCAATGGGAAAATTTTATTGTGAAAATGCAGAACCTGAATTGCAAATCTCAGGAATTTCTAATACCATTTGTGAACTGAGATGTGCAGATACGCACCTGCGAAAACTGTCACATGCATAGAGGTAGACACAATCTTTCAACCTGTGTAGTTTAGGTAAACAGCACAGACATCAGAGAATACAAAGACGAGGGCTTCAGATTGTAAAAACATTTGTTTTCTGTTTCTTAAGAGTCGAAATAGGAGTATGCACATTCAGGGAGTGGAGAAAAGATCAGAAGGTGGGCAGAAAACATTTGATTGTAGAGAGGAAATCTTGAACTTTACAGTTATCTACACTTTTGGTTTGACCTCTGCTGGCACAAATGGAGTTACAAAACGAGGTTATAAGACGATAGTCACACACACTCAAAGCTCAATAAAAAACTGACATTTAAGACACTGCACCCTATACTGGTATACTGTTAGTATAGAACTCAAATTTTACATAAATATTTGATTCAAGCAACCTCTGTAAACAGACAGTAAAGAAGTATTACTTTCTTGCATGATCTTGTTTGTGGACTGCATTCCATTCTCCAGGCTACTGAAGACATAGCTACTGAGGACAGGCTAGAACAGCCTAAGGAGAGTCATTCTACGACAGTGTCAGGCAAAGCTAATGCAGGTAAGCCATACCCTGGAGGGTAAGCACATAGGGTGGCGTATAGACAACAGGCCATGAGGAAAGTCTGTGACCACCTAGTCCCAGGTCAGGTCTCAGGAGGGTGGCAACAGAACTTTGTAAAACTTTTGTACAACTGAGAGCGAGTATGCCTGTTACAGCATCCTTCAGACTGATAAAGGCCATGAAAGCAAGGCAAGGCAAATTTTATTTAAAAGACGCCCATCCCAGAGGTTCTGGGCGTCATACAATAAACAAAACAATAACAAAAAAACAAAACCCACAATATGGCCACATAAATACTACACATTAAATCAGCACAATTAAGTAAATAAAACAGAATGACTAAAATAACTAATAGAGAAACCGCTAAAAAGGCCTGGGACAAAAATAATCTCAGAAGTCAAGCCAAGAAAGCTCATAAAACGAAGTCTGGTAACGCCTGATTATACAGAAAGGCCTTGAGGCGGGCTTTAAATACCTCTACTGATAGGGCCTCTCTTACAGCTGCAGGTAGAGAATTCCACAGGACGGGGCCAGTGAAGCTAAATGCTCTGTTGCCGACAGTTTTCAACCTCGTCCTGGGAATGGCAAGGAGGCCCCTATAGAAGAAGTGGAGAGAGCAGACCGAGACAGCAGCTGTTAGAAAGTCCTTTAGGTAGCCAGGGCCCAGGTCATGAAGTCCTCCAGCTGAAATGCTCTGTGAATTAAGACAAGGGACTCCATTTTAAACTTGACAGATTGGACAAACTCATTGTGGGGCTTGAGATCCAGAACTAGCCACAGGCCCTTGATTACTTTGGGGCCACAAAGTATACCGAACATAGATACATAGACAGTGTCGGCAGATAAGGGCCTATGGCCCACCCAGTCTGCCCATTTGAGCTTGTAAGTTCAGTTTGTTTTCCTAGAAGTCTGTTGCACCTTACCCCTGACCTCCAGAATTCCTTTATGTCTATCCCATGCATTCTTAAATCCCGTGATTGTTTCAGCCCCACCACTTCCTCTGGCAGGGTAAACCACTGGTCCACCACCTGCTCTGTGAAGAAATTCCTTTCATGTTTCCTCTGAATCGCCCCTCCTCCAACTTCATCCCATGCCCTCTAGTCCTGAAACATCTTTTTCGCTTAAAAATAGTGTTTTCCTGCACCCTGTTCCTCCCTGTAAGATACTTGTATGTCTCTATCATATCCCCTCTCTCCCTCCTCTCCTCCAGGGAGTACATGTTCAGTTCCTTCAACCTGTCTTCATAGGACTTGTGATGCAATCCATGCACCATCTTTGTTGCCCTCCTCTGAACCTTCTCTCACCCTGTCTATGTCTCCACGTAGGTATGGTCTCCAGAACTGTACACTGTACTCAGGTGGGGCCTCACTAGTGTCTTGTATAGCGGAATTATGACCTCCCTTTCCTGCTGGTAATGCCCTGCCTATACATCCCAGCATCCTATTTGCTTTACCTGCTGCCTTGTCACACTTGTTTCCTACCTTGAGGTCATCAGAGATGATAACCCCAAGATCCCTTTCCTGCTTGGTGCATGCTATATCCTCACCCCCAACTGATATATTGTGCCAGGTTTTTGTGCCCTATATGCATTATTTTGCACTTCTTTTGCATTGAATTTCAACTGCCAAACCCTGACCATTCTTCAAGTTTCTGCAGGTCGCTTCTCATTCTGTCTACACCTCTGGTGTGTCTACTCTGTTACAGAGCTTTGTGTCATCAGCGAACAGTGAAATTCTGCCTTCTAGGTCCTAGCGCATGTCACTGATGAAGATGTTGAATAGGACTGGTCCCAGCACTGATCCCTGTGGTACCCCACTGGTCACTCTTCCCTCTGTGGAGTGACAGCCATTTACCACCACCCTCTGTGTCCTGCCACCCAGCCAGTTACCTACCCACCACACTACTGTCCTGCCCACACCCATATTCCCCAGTTTGTGTAATAATCTTCTATGTGGCACAGTGTCAAAGGCCTTGCTGAAGTCCAGATAGGCCATGTCCACTGCCCTCCCCTGATCCACCTCCCTAGTCACCCAGTCAAAAACTTCAATGAGGTTGGTCTGACATGACCTCCCCCTGGTGAAACCAGTAGCCCAAGCTCTGTGCCCAAGGTTGTACTGGAACTATCACCTCTATACTGAGTGGATAATCCATAGTCTGACTTATAGCGAGCCATTTCCTGGGATCTCTGAAGATCAGAGACTAGAAACATCTTCCTATTGGGGGTAGGGAAGAGAACTCTATCACATATCCTTGCAAAATGATTTCTAGGACTCAGGCATCTGTTCTGGTCTATGCTCATCTGTTGCGAAACCTCTGCAGAAGACCCCTCAGAGGTTCAGGACATGATGGACTCACAATGCTTTATGCAGTGTTACCATCCTTGTGATTAACTTCTCCAAAACACCTGTGAAAATAGCAACCTCTATCTTGCTGGAACTTGAAACTAGAGAAAGAGTCTCTGTTGCATGGTTTTCTGTATCCTTGAAAAGGTGAAAACTGCCCCAGAAGAAAAAATTACTCACCTTAGTAATTATGTTTCTTCTAATGGAGTCTTGCTGTATTCTGACTATTGCAGTTAGCTCCAGTACTTGAACTGCCCTGAAGAGAGAAGGGTTAAAATTCTATGCAAGGTATAGAACGTTGAGCTCGAGCTTGGTTAAAAACTCTGTCTGCAGCACTCTGAGACCCAACCGTCAGATTCACTAAAACTCACTGACTATAAAAAATGTGGAAATTGTAAAATTTCAACTAGCCAGCTGGCAACAAAAGTTTTTGATTCCTTAAAGACTCAAGTCAGGAAACCCAAAAACCAAAAACCAGGTAATAAAGCAAAAAAATCTTAACTAATCAAACACAAAGCACCCAAACGACAGAAAGTGGGCTGAAGACACCCCTGGGGTGCAACACTGCACCTGCCCACCAACTTCCCAAAAACAGGTTCTGAGAGGGGAGGCAGGGAGGGAGGTCAGAATACAGCAATACTCCATTAGAAGAAACAATTAATAAGGTGAGTAATTTTTTCTTCAAACAACATGAAGTCTTGCTGTATTCTGACTATTGCAGACTACCAAGCAGTACCTCCAAGGAGGAGGGACAGAACCTACTTTGGGAATAGGCTCTGAAGTATTGCTGTGCCAAACCTAGCATCACTCCTAGCCTGGATATCCAGAGAGTAATGCTTGGTGAAGGTATGAACCGTTTTCCAGGTGGTTGCTTGACAAATTTCTAACAAAGGAATATCCCTGGCCGCAGCTAGTGGAATGAGCACTCAGGCCTGAGGGTGGAATTTTTCCCTGTTTCTCACAGCAGAATTGGATAAAGGACACAATCCACCTGGCAACAGTTCTCTTGGTGGCAGGTTTGCCCTTACCTACTTCCCCATAAGTGAAGAACAACTGGAGGGAGTCAAACCTGTGACCCTTTGTACGTTCTATGTAGTGATTAAGGGCTCTTTTAACATCTAAACTCTGCAACCTCTGTGCTCCTGAGGAAGTATGATCAGTGAAGAACACAGGAAGAGACAGATTGATTTAGATGGAAATAAGTAACCACTTTGGGTAAGAACCTTCTATTGGTTCTAAGGACCACCTTATCTCTAAGGAATGAAATGAAGTCAGGTTCAACTGACAGGGCTTGCAATTCACTGATACGTCTGGCAGAGGTAACAGCAACCAAAAACACAGTTTTCCAAGTCAAGTACTTGAGCTCTGCTGAGGGCATGGGCTCAAAAGGGGGCTGTCTAAGCTGAGCAATGCAAACATTCAAATCCCAGGAAGGAACAGGATCCCTAAAGGGGGGATTGGTATGAAGCAATCCTTTGAAAAATTTACAGAATACAGAGTGAGATGACAGAGAAGATGTCTTCCCCACTGACAAGAAAGCAGAAACAGCTGACAAATGTACTTTGAGAGTAGCTGGTCTGAGGCCTAGGCCATTAAGGTGAACCATATAATCCAGAACTGCAGACAATTCAGCAGTGTCTGGAGATGTATGCTTCTTGGAACACCAAATACTGAATCTTTTCCATTTCGAGTTGTAAGTTTTTCTGGTTGCAGGCTTTCGAGAAGCTTTGAGAATGTCCAGAACCCCTTGGGACGGATGCAAATCTGCATACTCTAACTCTTCAAGAGCCATGCCTTGAGGTTGAGAGACCGAAGATTGGGGTACCAAATCCTCCCCTGAGAGGAGGTTAACAGGTTGTAATTCCTGGGAAGAAACAGGGGAAGATGGACTGCTAGAGACAGCAACAGGGAGTACCAAGGCTGCCTGGCCCAGTCTGGAGCAATCAGAATCACTTTGCAAGGTTGTGACCTTACCTTGACAAAAAACCTTGAACAGTAGAGGAAAGGGAGGGAAGGCATACAGAAATTTCCCTTCCCAGTTCATAATCAGAGCATCCAGAGGGATTGAGCTCAAGACTGGGGGTCTGCAACAAAACAGAGGAAGTTGGTGATTGTCTGGGGCTGCAAAGAGATCTATCTCTGGAGTGCCCCACCTTGAAAAAATCACTTTCAACACCAGAGGGTCCAGGGACCATTCATGATGGCCCTGGGAAATCTTGCTCAATGCATCTGCTAGCACATTGTCCTGTCCTGGAAGGTGGACTGCTACCAGAGAGGTCTGTAGGGAATAAGCCAGGGACCATATTTTCATGGCTTCCATACACAAGGCCATAGACCGAATGCCTCCCTGTCTGTCCTGACCTGAACCACCTTGTTCTGTACTGACTGAGAAAAACTTTGCAGGGCCAGAAACACTGCCCTGAGCTCCAGGAGGTTGACATGAAGAAGGGATTCCTGAGGGGACCACAGTCCCTGGGCTGTGAGAGCCCCCAGATGGGCTCCCCACCCCAACAGGGAAGCATCTGTGGTAAGGACCACAAAGTGAATCTTAGTGACGAATGGAACTCCCTGCCACAGACTGTCCAGATTCTGCCACCACTGAAGGGCCTGGATAAGGGTCTGAGTAACCGGGACTAGTTTGGTAACAGGAATCTTTCCTTTGGGACCAAAAAGCCCTCAGATGGAAGTGAATGACCCTCATCTGAAACCTGTCCCCTTGGACCACTGCTGTGGAAGTTGCCATGTGGCCCAAAAGCTGAAGAAAATGCCTTGCTGGTCGAGAGACCAGAGGATATAAGGAAGAGGCCAGCTGTGAGATGGCTGTTGCCCTTTCCAGAGGAAGGAAAGCTCTTGCCTTGACTGTGTCCAGCTCTGCTTCTATAAAAGTGAGAAGCTGTACAGGCTCGAGAACTGACTTGGGAAGACTGAGAAGGAACCCCAGAGAAGTGAGAACTGGTTGGGTCACCTGCAGATCTGACTTGACTTGGTCTGGGGACTGGCCCACAAGGAGCCAATCATCCAGATATGGAAAGACTGAAACCCTCTTTCTTCTTAAGAAGGCCACCACTACTGCTAGGCATTTTGTGAACACCCTTGGGGCTGAAGTTAGGTCAAAGGGCATTGCTCTGAACTGGTAATGGCCTGAGGGCAATTTGAACCTGGGGTACTTTCTGTGGGAGCACCTGATGGTAATGTGAAACCGGGCATCCTTGAGGTCCAGGGAGGCTAGCCAGTCTCCTGGCCTTAGAGAGGGAAGAATTGTTCCCAGAGTCACCATTTTGAACTTTGGCTTTAAAAGATGCTTGTTCAGGTATCTCAAGTCTAGGATGGGTCGCCACTCCCCTGTCTTTTTTGGGGTAAGGAAGCACCTGGAGTACAGACCTTTGCCCCTGTATGGGGCAGGAACTCTCTCTATGGCTCTCAAGGCCAGTAGAGATTAAATCTCTGCCTCTAGAGCAAGGGTTTCTGATGTATAAGCAGGTGGAAAGGATCTGGGTCTCATTTTTGGAAAATCTTTGAAACTGAGAACCAGTCCCTGGCTTACTACCTCCAGGACCCACTTGTCTGAGGTAACAGACATCCAGTACTGGACAAAGTAAGCCAGCCTGCCTCCTACCGGAATGGGGGAGTCGACCCGGGCTGACACATCAGGGTGTCTGCTTGGCAGGAGCCTTAGGCTGAGAGGTGGATGCAGCCCTGCTCATTCCCCTTCTGCCTCTCCCTCTAAAGAACCCCCTCTGAGAAAAGGGAGAAGAGGCCTACGCTTGGTAGAAAGGCCTGTGAAAAGGCCTGCCTCTGCCCCTAGTTTGCTGCCTTTGAGGAGTTGCCTGCCTCTCCTTGGCCTGGGCACCCCTATAAGTGGTCCTGTACTCAACCATTTTCTTAATGTAATTCTCTGTCTGCTCCCCAAATAGAGAATTACCCACCACAGGGAAATCCATGGCCTAAGCCTGGGTGTCCTGTGAAAGGCTGGTACATCTGAGGCAAGCCATTCTCCGAAGAGCCACAGATGCAGCCATGACTCTTGATGACGTCAATGGAGTCCACAGCAGCATGGAACTGCACCTTTGATGCCTCAGTCCTATCAGCAGCCACCTCCTCCAGCTCCTTGGCTAGCTGGAGGGAAGCCTGCTTAGCCAGTGCTAGTACAGTGTCCCACCTGGACTTCTGGTACCTGGCTGTATAGGCCATATAGTTAGCCTGCCTGAGTCCCAGAAATGATGCCATGTACTGTTTCTTTGCCATGGCATCTATCTTCCTGGACTCTTTGTCTGGGGGGTGTGAAGCCAAGGGAATATTTGCCTTGTCACAGGCTGCAGCCTGCACTACCCCAACATGGCTGCATTGCTGATGGGAAAAACTCTGTATCTGAGCCTAGTAAGTTGTACCTCTTGTCCATTCTTCTGTCAACAGGGGTAAAGAGTTAGGAGACCTTAGAATATTTTGTGTCTGTTTCCCAAAGGACTTATGGAGGGGAATAGACAGTCTCTTAGACTCTGGGATGTCCATCATCTCAATGAAATCAGGCTCCTCCTGATCCTCCATAGCCTCCTGAATGGGAAGGTGGAGGGTTTCAGCCACCTTTCTGTAAAACAGATAGTGGGAAGGGGACTCAAAAAGCCTAGGAGGGGAAACACCAGAACGTCTGTCTGGGGAGATGTCCAGTTCCACAGGCACATCCAGACTTTCACCATCACCATCCTCTTCAAAATCCCCCTCTTCATCAAACTCCGGTTCATAAAAGTCTTCAGGGGAATAATCTTGAACCGAGGGAACTGACCGAAGCAAGCCCCTGCCAGAAGGCGCCGGATCGGTCGGAACCGGATGAAGCGATTCAACAATCCGAATTGCTCTGGCTGTCTCTTCGGCAGTCGGAACATGAAGGTCTGGATCCGAACCGGACGATTTATCTTTCCGCTTTCTTTTTGTAGGAACCGATCCTCAGGATCGGCCTCTCTTTGCCTGAAGAAGTATCGCCTGGTCAGAGGGCACTCCTTCTGGTTCGGTAGGAACTGAATCGGACTGGCCTTCCGGGTCAGTGGATTTTTCGGCCTCCTTATCTCTAAGTCTACCTAACCTTTTTTCCAGGGTAAACTTGGGGAAATTCTTGCAAATTTGGCAGTCTGAATCGAGGTGGTCAAACCCCAGACAGTAAACACAGGTGGCGTGGGGACCATCCTTAGCAAAGTCCTCCCCACACACACTGCAGTGTTGAAACCCAGTGGGCATGGTTTTTTTCTTGGGTTTCTCAGATATGGTCAACCTAACAAATGTACCCTTTATCCGGCAACCACCAGGCAAGACTCCTCTATCAGTTTCTCACCGTGTTACGGGTGATGGAAAAAAAAGTTTAAATCACGTTTTTTTTTTTTAAACCGATATGAACCGGTAACCACACACTAAGTTTTTTCACACAAGACTACTAAAGGGTCAGTTCAGCCGAACCAACCAAAAGAAAAAATTATACACCTTAGTAATTATGTTCCTTCTAGTGGAGTATTGCTGTATTCTGACAATTGCAGTTAGTTCCTGCCTTTCAACTGCCCCAGGGAACATAGGGTTAACTTTTCTATGCATGGCATAGAACGTTCATCTTGAGCTCAGTTGAAGCCTCTGCCTGTTGTTATTCGAACTGCAACCATCAGATCTTTACGAGCAAAAATTCACTAGGTGTTCTGTGTGGAAACTGTAAAATTTTTACTAGCCAACTGGCAAAAATATAATGTTTTTGGTTTTCAAAGGAAGACTCAAGTCAGGAAACCCAAAACCAAAAAACCCATCAAATGAAACAACATTCCACCCAAAGAAAAAAAGAGGGTGTAAAAGGGGCACCCCTAGGGTGCCAACACTGCTCCTGCCCACCCACATCCCAAAAACTAGGTTCTGAGAGGGGAGGAGGAGGTCAGAATACAGCAAGACTCACTAGAAGAAACATAATTACTAAGGTGAGTAATTTTTTTCAAACAATATGAAGTCTTGCTGTATTCTGACAATTGCAGATCACCAAGCAGTACCTCCATGGAGGAGGGACAGAACCTACTTTGGAAACAGGCTCTGAAGTACTGCTGTGCCAAACCGAGCATCACTCCTAGCCTCGATATCCAGAGAGTAATGCTTGGTAAAAGTATGGACTGTTTTCCAGGTGGCTGCTTGACAAATTTCTAAGAGAGGGATATCCCTGGTAGCAGCCAGGGAAGCAGCTGTACCTCTTGTGGAATGAGCCCTCAGGCCTGAGGGTGGAGTTCTACCCAGTTTTTCATAGCAGAATTGAATACAAGAAACAATCCACCTGGCAATAGAACTCTTAGTGGCAGGTTGGCCCTTCTCAACTTCTCCATAAGTGAGGAACAACTGGAGGGATTCAAACCTCTGACCCTTGGTACACTCTATGTAGTAGCTAAGCGTTCTTTTAACATCCAAACTGTGCAGCTTCCTCTCTCCCGAGGAAGAATGATCAGTGAAGAAAACAGGGAGAGATATAGACTGGTTGAGGTGGAAATCTGAAACCACTTTAGGCAAGAACTTTCTGTTAGTTCTAAGGATGACTTTATCTCTGTGAAAAGAGATGAAATCAGATTCCACTGACAGGGCTTGCAATTCACTGATACGTCTGGCAGAAGTAATGGCTACCAAAAACACAGTTTTCCAAGTCAAGTACTTAAGCTCTGCTGAGGACAAAGGCTCAAAAGGGGGTTGCATAAGCTGAGCAATGCAAACATTAAGATCCCAAGCAGGAGCAGGATCCCTAAAGGGGGGATTGGTGTGAAGCAATCCCTTGAAAAACTTACAGAATACAGCATGGGATGACAGAGAGGAAGACTTGCCTACAGACAGGAAAGCAGAAACAGCTGCCAAGTGTACCTTGAGAGTAGCTGGTCTGAGACCTAGCCATTAAGATGGACCATATAATCCAGAACCGTAGGCAATTCAGCAGAGTCTGGAGAAATATTCTTCTTAGAACACCAAATGCTGAATCTTTTCCATTTGGAGTTGTAAGTCTTTCTGGTGGAAAACTTTCGAGAAGCCTTAAGGATATCCAGAACCCCTTGGGAAAGATGCAGATCTGCAAACTCTAACTCTTCAAGAGCCAAGCCTTGAGATTGACAGACTGAAGATTCGGGTACCAAATCCCCCCGAGAGGATGTTAACAGGTTATAATTCCTGGGAAGAGACAGGGGGAGATGGACTGCTAGGGACAGCAACAAGGGATACCATGGCTGCCTGGCCCAGTCTGGAGCAATCAGAATCACTTTGCATGGTTGTGACCTTATCTTGACTAACACTCTGAACAGGAGAGGAATGGAGGAAAAGCATACAGAAATTTCCCTTCTCAGTTCAGAATCAGAGCATCCAAGGGGACTGAGCCCAAGACCGGGGGTCTGCAACAAAAGAGAGGAAGTTGGTGATTGTCTGGGGCTGCAAAAAGATCTATTTCTGGAGTGCCCCATCTTGAGAAAATCACTTTCAACACCAGGTGATCTAGGGGCCCATTCGTGATGGCCCTGGGATATTCTGCTCAGTGCATCTGCTAGGATATTGTCCTTCCCTGGGAGGTGAACTGCTATCAGAGAGGTTTGCAGGGAATAGGCCAGGGACCACAACTTCATTGCTTCTGTGTACAAGGCCGTAGAACGAGTGCCTCCTTGCTTGTTGATGTACCACAAGGTGGTGATGTTGTCTGTTCTGACCCGGACCACCTTGTTCTGTACAGATTTGGAAAAAAGCTTGCAGTGCCAGAAACACTGCTCTGAGTTCCAAGAGATTGATGTGAGGCAGAGATTCCTGAGGCGACCACAGTCCCTGGGTGGTAAGTTCCCCCAATTGGGCCCCCCAGCCCAGCAGGGAAGCATCCGTGGTGAGGACCACTGAATGAGACTGAGTGACAAATGGAACCCCTTGCCTCAAATTGTCCTGATCCTGCCACCACTGCAGGGCTTGGATCAGAGTTCGAGTCACTGGAATTAGTTTAGTAAGGGAATCCCTTCTTTGGGAACAAAAAGCTCTTAAGTGGAACTGAATGTCCCTCACTTGGAATCTTTAACCCTGGACCACTGCTGTGGAAGCTGCCATGTGGCCCAGTAGCTGAAGGAAATGACTTGCTGGTCGAGACACCTGAAGGCTGAATGAGGAGGCCAGTTCCATGAGGGTCCTTGCCCTTTCCAGCGGAAGGAAGGCTCTTGCTTTTATCGTATCCAGTTCTGCACCTATAAAGGTGAGGAGCTGCACTGGTTCGAGAACTGACTTTGGTAGGTGGTGAAGGAATCCTAAAGAAGTAAGCACTTGCTGAGTCACTTGCAGGTGTGACTTGACTTGGTCTGGAGACTGACCTACTATGAGCCAGTCGTCCAAGTATGGGAAAATGGAAATCTTTTGTCTTCTTAGGAAGGCAGCAACTCCTGCCAGGCACTTTGTGAAGACCCATGGGGCTGATATTAGGCCAAAGGGCACTGCTCTGAACCGATAGTGGCCTGAGGGCAACTTGAACCTGAAGTTCTTTCTGTGGGAGCACCTGATGGGAATGTGAAAGTAGGCATCTTTGAGGTCCAGGGAGGCTAGCCAGTCCCCTGGCCTTAGAGAGGGAAGGATAATTCCTAGAGTTACCATTTTGAACTTTGGCTTTAAAAGATGTTTGTTCAGATATCTTAGGCCCAGGATGGGTTGCCACTCTCCTGTCTTTTTTGGGGGTTAGGAAGTACCTGGAGTACAATGCTTTGCCCCAGTGTAGGGTAGGAACTCTCTCTATAGCTCTGACAGCTAGGAGAGAAGAAACCTCTGCCTCTAGGGTAAGGGTCTCTGAGAGATTTGCAGGTGGAAAAGATCTGGCTCTCAGCTTAGGAAATTATTTGAAGCTGAGAACCAGACCCTGGCTTACTACTTCCAGGACCCACTTGTCTGATGTAAGAGACATCCAGTCCTGGACAAAGTAAGCCAGCCTGTCCCCTACTAGTATAGGAGAATCGACCCAGGCAGACCCATCAGGGTGTCTGCTTAGCAGGGGCTTTAGGCTGAGGGGTGGATGCAGGCCTGCTCATCCCCTTTCTGCCTCTGCCTCTCCCTCTAAAGAACCCCCTCTGCGAAAAATAAGAAGAAGAGGCTTGTGCTTGGTAAAAAGGCCTTTGGAAAGGCCTGCCCCTGGCCCTGGACTACTGCCTTTGAGGAGCTGCTTGTCTTTCTTTGGCCTGAGCACTCCTGTAAGTGGTCCTGTATTCATCCATTTTCTTCATGTAATTCTCTGTCTGCTCCCCAAACAGAGAATTACCCACTACAGGAAAATCCATGGCCTTAGCCTGGGTATCCTGTGAGAGGCTAGTACATCTGAGCCAAGCCATTCTCCAAAGAGCCACAGATGTAGCCATGAGTCTCGATGAAACATCATTGGAGTCTACAGCAGCATGAAACTGAACTTTCGATGCCTCAATCCCATTTGCAGCCACCTGCTCCAGCTCCTTAGCAAGCTGGGTAGGAGTCTGTTTAGCCAGTGCCAGTACAGTGTCCCACCTGGACTTCTGGTACCTGGCTGCATAGGCCATATAATTAGCCTGCCTGAGTCCCAAAGATGCTGCCATGTACTGCTTCTTTGCCATGGCATCAATCTTCCTGGAGTCCTTGTCTGGGGGTGTGATGCCAAGGGAATATTTGCCTTATCACAGGCAGCAGCCTGTACAACCCCAACATGGCTGCATTGCTGAAAAAGGAACTCCGTATCTGAGCCCGAAAGAGTATACCTCTTGTCCAGTCTTCTGTCCACAGGAGGTATAGAATTGGGAGACTTAAGAATTTTTTGTGTCCGTTTCCCAAAAGATTTGTGGAGGGGAATAGACAGTCTCCTGGACCCTGGGATTTCCATCATCTCTACATAGTCAGGCTCTTCCTGATCCTCTACTGCCTCCTCCACAGGAAGCTGGAGGGTATCAGCCACCTTTCTGTAAAACATGTAGTGTGAAGAAGACTCAGAAAGCCTAGGAGGAGAAACACCTGAAGGTCTGTCTGGGGAGATGTCCGGGTCAATAGGCACATCCAGACTTTCACCATCACCATAATCATTCTCATACTCTCCTCCTCAAACTCCGGTTCATAAAATTCTTCCAGGGTATAACCCGGAACCGGGGAAACTGACCGAACTGAGCCCCTGCCAAAAGGTGCCGGTTCAGTCGGAACCGATCGAAGCGATTCCATAATCCTAATCGCTTTGGCTATTTTATCGGCGGTCGGAGTATGAGATTCTGGATCCGAACCGGTCGACTTGTCTTTTCTTTTTGTCGGAACCGATTCCTCGGAATTGGCTCTCCTTTTGCCCGAAGAAGTATCGCCCTGGTCAGAGGGCACTCCTTCTGATTCGGTCGGAACCGAACCGGGCTGGCCATCCGGGTCAGCGGACTTCTTGGCCTCCCTTTCCCTCAGTCTACCTAATCTCTTTTCCAGGGTAGATTTGGGAAAATGTTTGCAAATTTGGCAGTCTGAATCGAGGTGGTCAAACCCCAGACAATAAACACAGGTGGTGTGTGGATCAGCCTTAGCAAAGATGTCCCCACACACACTGCAGTGCTGAAACCCAGTGGGCCCGTTTTTTTTCTTGGGTTTCTCAGACATGGCCAACCCAACCAAACTTACCCTTTTTTCGGCAATCTGCCAGGCAAGACTCCCCTATCGGTTCCTGACCGTGTCACGGGTCTTGGAAAAAAACGTACTAAAACCTGGGGTTTTTTTAGAACCGATATGGACCAGTAACCACACACTAAAGTAAAGTACAAATTTTACCTCAAAATGATCGGTTCAGCCGCACCGATCCACAGATTACAAGTTCCACACAGAAAACAGAACAAAAATCTATCTAGTACTCACGGTACCACAGACAGAGACTTTAACCGACTATGTGGAAACAACAATTCGGAAGAAAACCGACACTTCAACCGACTTTGAACCGAGCAGCAGGAGAAATCTCCGGAGCGACTGTTCAGTGAGGCGGAGTAAAGAATCTGACGGTTGCAGTTCGAATAACAACAGGTAGAGGCTTCAACCGAGCTCGAGATGAACATTCTATGCCATGCATAGAAAAGTTAACCCTGTGTTCTTCGGGGCAGTTGAAAGGCAGGACCTAACTGCAATTGTCAGAATACAGCAAGACTTCATGTTGTTTGAAAATACAGTTCTTTTTTACAATTTCCACAAGAACTAGCCTAAGTGCTTACGGTACCGCAGACAGAGTCCTGAACTGACAAAACGGATCTAATTTTGGACTAACCGACAACTTTGACTGACTTTTTGAACCGAGCAAAGGAGAAAATCTCCAGAGCGACTGTTCAGTGAGACGGAGTAAAGAATCTGACGGTTGGGTTTCAAAGTGCTGCAGACAGAGTTTTCAAATGAGCTTGAGCTCAACGTTCTTTGCCTTGCATAGAATTTTAACCCTTCTCTCCCCGGGGCAGTTCACGTGCTGGAGCTAACTGCAATAGTTAGAATACAGCAAGACTTCATGTTGTTTGAATGACCAGTTTCTGCTGAAACTGCTCATCTTAGTGTAACCCCCGTTACCAGGGGTTACAAGAATCCCAGTTAGACCCAGTGGCAGGCAGGGAAGGCAGCTTGTGAAATTCCAGTTAAATGGATTTCACACTGTCTCACTCTGTTCTCAGTCTCAGCTGAGACGGAGGGAAGACATCACTTTAGAACTGTCGCAGCTGCATAAACCACATTGGAATGTTGCAGCTAGGGAAGTTAGGATAGAATGTTGGGAGGCTTTGAAGTCAGTCTGTAGTATTCTGTAGTAATCTGTGTTAGTCTGTATGTGGGCTCAGTACAGAGAACAGGTGTGCTGCAACTGCAGGCCCCCAGAGCCCTTAGCTCTGCCAGAGAGCTGTATTTTTAGTTTAGGTGTGTGTTGTCACCTCAAGAGGAACACAATAGTGCCTTTTTGAAGTGGTGGAAACCGCTTTCCAAAGTTTCAGTGCCCCATCCCTGCAGGGATGGGGGGAAAGAAATCAGCCTGCTTCCAGGGGCCATTCCCCAGGCCTAGCTAGTGAAAAAAGAAGCTGCCTGTGAGGATTTGTGCTGAGGCACCTGGAAGTTTCATTACGTGTCAGAAGAGAAAACCTGGGGAGCACCTGCAACCAAGGGGTGAGTTTGCTCTGCTAAAGGGCCAATGTGTTTTCACCTGGGACAAGATGGATTTAAGTGACTGCTACTGTGGGTTCAGGACAAGATAGCCAAGTACAGTTTTAAAAGTTTTGGAAATTGGACTGCTTAACTCTGTGGGGGTCTAGAGAAATGGACACAGCCACTCATTAAGTATGTTTCAAGTTCGGCACATGTAGGATGGAAGAAACAGTAGATTAAATGTGACATACATTTAAAGAGAATCTACAAAGTAAAGTGTTTCTAGAAGCGGTAAGAGAGTCCAGAGGGTATGATTTATGGGAGCAAAAGGTGGAAGACCCCCATCTGGCGTGACCGGAGTCACCTCTACGGGTTCGTTTTGGGACACCTGATGCTTTCTCTCAGGTACTTGGCCAGTGCCTGAGGAAAGTACCCAGACGTGGGATTGTTGAAGAAGATTCCCTATGGAGCCAGAAGTGCTCATGGGTGGTATAGGGAGCCACCAACAAATCTCCATGATAAATGGAAATTAGTCCAAGGGCTAGCAAGGGAGCCGAGCCAGGGAAACCAGAGAAGAGTCAAGTTTGGGCAGAGTGTCCTGTGTGTTTCTAAATCCAAGGGTTTAATTGTACAGAAGATGTCCGTCTGTTCAGAAGAAATCTGCATTACCAGGAGTGTAGCCTTGTGGTGGTCCGTCTATGCTTATTGTTCCTTTCTGTTGTGAATAAATGCCACACTTTAGAATCCCAACTTCTGTTATGGACATTTCAGTTATTGCTTCCTGTGTCTGGATTACTTGGATGCCCCTGTGCAGAGTAGCCAAACCTAGCCAACATGTCGAGTAACATTTTTCTTCCCGAGCCCAGGTCCCAGGTAGGGGGTTACATAATGGAGGCACCGCACAGCGTTAATAACACTAAAAATACCATCAACCCGACCCCTGGGGTTACATTAGCATTTTCATTTAAGGGGCATGTCCCTTGCACAGGAGCTGGGAGACTTTCTTATCCTTTATTGCTTGTAGACTTTTGTCCAAATTACAGCCACATGGAATTTCGTTCCTTGTCATTAATTCAGTTGTGCACTGCTCACACTTATCATCTGGACTGATGCCAGACAGATAGGTTGACTCCTCCTAAAGTAGATGGAGACAGATGAACACTGAAGCTTTTAAACTGTGAGTAGTCAATGATGCTCCAGTCAAATGGTTTTACCAGCAAATGCACAACCTGTAAGATACTAAAACATGCTGCATTTTGAAAAACTGTATGAGGAACACTGAAGTGACTGTCACCCTGTTCCCAAAAAGCAAGTCCAGGAAGATCACACCATAAAAATAGAAGCAACAGCTGGGATGTAACGGCTCATTCAAATTATAACTATATATTTAGGAGGCAGTATGGCGCAGTGGTTTAAGGCTCTGAGCTGCAAACCTGGAGACCTGGGTCTGAATCCTATAGCCCCCACTTGCATACTGTGTGACACTGAGCAAGTCACTTAAATTCCTTGTGCTCCCAGGTCGTGCCTGTAAACAAACTTTCAGTTTAGTGTGTCTCTCCTGGTAAGACAAAATAAAAATACAGACATCCTCCTCAGGATACTGTGTTTCCAGTACACTTTCCATGCCACAAACTGCATGAGGCAAGAGAGTTACACAATAGCTATCAGGAACAGTGTCCAAATTACTCCACAAACAGTGCAAAACCGATTACCAGTAAGAAACAAAATTCCATTTCTGCAGCAGCAGCTGAGTCATCCTCACTGATAAACGCCAGTTGGGATGTAAAGAGCAGTATGCCAAACGGGCTTGGATTCAATACGATTTATAAAATGGGCATTGAAATTCAAGCATTCTCATTGGCCACTGACTGTATGCTAAAGTGTCTAACAACACAGGAATAAGACCAGGCAGTACCCACTGGGTACTGATATGGGTGATGCTGCCCACAAAGAATATTCATAAATGAAATAGCTGCCATTTTGTTTTGTGCCACAAGTGATGCCACCCTTACTGTGAAGCTAACCACCACAGTGAAATGCACAACCTGCATCATTAAAAAAACAACAGCCACGATTGCAATCGTTGTCTTGTAACCTGTCCACTCAGTCGAAAAACACAACACTACGGTGTAATTGCCGCACAACACAGGTGGCACTTGAGCCCTCCCACTCAATTCTAGCTGAGAGATGACGAGCGGCAGCCACAAGAGCCAGCGCAGGGGTGATAAACCAATGGTTTTGACCACCTCCCCCTGTTCCCAGCTGAGAGATGCAGGATTTAACTGTTCATCCCACCCACTCGCACTGCTGGAGCCAAAGAGGAAGCGCTCAATTTTTAAGTAACACGGACTTGCCGTTCCCGGTCGTACTGCGATACCGCCTGATGCTGGCAAACAGCAGGATCAACCAGATACTTTGTGTTAAATAAAGATATGATCAACCAGATTTGTAAAAGGAAAAACAAAATTAGGGGTGCTGCTAGTTGGGTATGGGGGGGGTGTAAGGGTGGTGCCATGACAACTACATGGGTAAAAAAATACAAATACGGAAGCCTAAACAGCTCAAAAGTCCTCAACTCAAAAAAAACAAAACAAAAAAAAAAACAGTAGGCGGAGGAACTATTTTATTAAAAATTTAAACAAACATTTTACTTTTTCACTATTAAATACTATACATTTTAGCTATCACATACATCTGTATTTTTGATAGCCATTTCATAATTGCAATAAGCCACTCCAGGGTCTGTGTGTTAGACACTAACACAGGGCTAGGAGGCTGGACGCACTCGGCCAGTGGCCTCGTGCCTCACTACGCCTCCTAGCCATGTGTTAAAGTGTCTAACACACACCCTGTCATGCTTTATTGCTTACACAACAGCCTGCAGACAGTCTTCCAAATGCTGCTTCAGCTGACCTGAGCAAGTTAGCCTGTGATTAGGAATGTGTAGGAATAACTCTAGATTGCGGCCTCACCCACAGCCACCTAAAGGCCTTGTCTCTTTCTCTGGTCTAAAGTCAACCAAGGCTCTGATATGACAGACGCTTGTATCTGAGAGTAGAAAGAGACAAGGTTATGTACGGCTCCCTAACACCAGCTTTGGCCTATGAATGAGAATCTGACAATGGATTACATACCCCAATTTTGCACTGGCAAACCAGATGAATGACTGGACCATGACACGGAACCCTGCGGTTCTCACAGAATAGCCTTGATGCCCCTGAAAACATCTAGGCATAAGAACAGAGTGCTACATTACTGGATAGATTAGAATATCTGGATGATTAACAGATGTGTTGGCCGATGGAAAAGAGGATGCTAACTGAGACAAGGAAGGAGAAAAGCATACTGAGCTCTACCATGTTGTGGCAAAAAAAAAGCTCTGTAAGTTATCTATCCACTAAATCACTAAGGGCACTATTGCTGACATAAATAACCTAGAGTTCAAAGGCCTTCCACAGGGGCTCAGTGGGAAACTAAACAAGGGCACTGACTACCTCAAAAAGCTGCAATGGAGGCTCAATCTGCCTAAAATATTGTAGCAATGAACAGGCCTGCAGGAATCTGGAAATATATGGGTGCTGGCCTAGGGAGAACAGGAAAGTGTACTCTAAAAGAGGACAGCTAGTTGAACTGCAGGGGACTTGTGCGGAAACTTTAAACAAGGGTCACTGGAGAAGATCCAAAAACTCTGAGAATGAACATGCCATGATTTGATTAGACTTCCATAAACCCTGATTCTGATAAACATCTCTTTTGAAAGACATTGTACCTATCCTATACAACGTGGAAAAGTTCTTTAGAGGTTCAATAAAATGTCAATAACTCTGCAAGAATAGTTTATCTTGTACACCTTGCCCTCTTAGGAGCACTGGTACTATAGGCAAGAACATTCTGGCCTGTACATTATGATTGGAATGTGCCTTAAACAAAAGGTATACTGGATGGCCACCACAGAGCAAGTCCTAGGGCTTCTGAAAACCTGATTTGTTTCACACACTGCTGGGGCAAGGCAAACATAGTTGACAGTTCATGTGAATCCAGACTAGAAACTCAGGGATAGTTGCCAAGGGGGATGCGTGACCATGAGAAAAAAATCCACAGCAGGACAAGACAAGATGAGAGACTCGAAACCCACTGGAAATGGGACCCTGTATATGCAAAGGGATAGGGACACTTACCTCCAACCATGAGGGCTATCGTACGGAAGTCAGTAGTAAGCAACTAGAATATTCCCTAGTGGAGTTTACTCACCCTGGAAGCAGAAGTCAAATCCTAAGCTAGTCCACTGAGACACTGAGGAATCCTACAAAAGGAATGGCTGAAACTGATGACAAGTTGGAGTAAGAATAAGATTGGGATATGGAGTTGCTGAGGTTTCCACTCCATTTGCTACTGTATGCTACAGAGGCTGAAGTAAGTGTTATCAAGCCCTTGCAAGGATTCCGGTGTATTACAGCAGCCTTGGGCACTATGTAGAAAAAGCAACATGGAAATGGAGCACTAGAGAACCATGCTACTGTATAGATGTCTTTTACTTCAGCGCTCCATGTGATAGACATTAATTGAGAAATAATGTCTTTAAAAGTGCATATTTATTAGTTTCAGAGACAGATCTGACTTCTACTTGTTGTAAGGAACGTTTTGATACCTAAATTGTGACAATGGTGAGAACGAATAGAGCTGTGACAGGAGAAAATGTGAAACAACTGCCAGTCCAACTGACAAGCCCTGGAAGTGCCAGAGCCAGGACGCCCGAAACCACAGGTAGTCAATACTACCTTGGTACTCATTTCTATAAGCAGTCACTGACATGGATGGACAAAATAACTGAAAGAATTCAAGAAAGGATGGGTACACAGGATTCTAAAATAAGTAATACCGTCACTGTGACAAAAGAAGTGGACAACCAGTCCTAGAAAACACTGACAGTCGTATTCACACTCACTTATGGGAAGACCCACCTCAGAGGCTGGCTTGAAGCCCTGGAGAATGCAACAAGGGCCCCAAATATAAGAACGAACAGACTGCCGGATGGCTCTTTTATTTTATTCATTTATTTGAGGGGGACCAAGAGGGCCAGTCTATTGACTTTTGCCAGACACTTCTATCTAATGTGCTGGTATAGGGAGAAAACTGGGACCCAATGGACATCAAGACAGCATATTTTGTTAACCCTAGAATAGCAGCCACACTGGTGAATGCTATCAGGACAGTGCTGCTGGTATCAGCAGAAGCTGAATCCAGAGACTTTATCCTTCATGCTGCCAGGATCCCAACTGAAATCATCCTGGAAGACCAGGTCATCCGACTGTATTCCGACTGGTCATTTGCAAACCAAATGAGGAGGAAAGTCTGACGTAGAACAGAACCAATTATGAGGTCTGGGGTTTGTTCACTCATTCCTGGCTCTGTTCCAGCTTAGACTTGTTTATGCAGGTAAACAATATCAATTTACAGATCCAAAGGCTGCTGGTTGCTGGACCAGGCCAGGAAAAGGAATGAGCAGAGGACTTGGACACTTGACTGTGAGAAGGGTTGCACACTGCAAAGGAGGCCATTAAATGGGCTGTTTAGTGGTGGTCTGTAAGGGAGTTTCCCTTACTTTTTCTGAGGTTTTATTTTTAGGACTTAAAAGTTTACTCTTTAGACTCCAATGTGGACAGAAATCCAAATTAGCCAAACATAATGGCGTCGACCACAAGGCACTTACAAACCTCTTTGGCAGTGCTGCAAAGTTTGCATACTTTGGAAAGTTAAGGCCAGCTAGCCAGCATGGTTAAATGTTTGGCATCCTTATTCTCGGCTTTGTTAGCCATATGGTTTAATCCTGTTAGTAATGTTATACCTGTCCAGTCTTTTTCTTTATGTATTTCACCTGTACTTCAATTTGCAGTGGAACATATTTTGTTTCTTCTCTCTTATTGCATTTCTGAATGTACCTGAAGAAAATCAAGCTACAGCAATACCTACTGAAACCTAGGTATGGGGCTGGCAAGGGGGACAGCCTCTTTACACTGCAAACAGGCCCACTATTTTTGATCAATGATATTGTCAATGCAGCATTTCTGGACATGAATGTTGGTCTGTTTGAAGGGTCCTCGAAAGGGGGCCTGTAGTGCTGTCATAAGGATAACAAAACACCAAATAAAAAGAAAAAAAAAAAGGCATGTAAATGCACTGCTATTGAGACTGCATCAGAGCTGCCGGAGCTGACCAAGACCAAGAAAAAACAGTAGGTCCTCCTCTGAAGCATGCCCTAATCCTGTCCTAACTTCATTTTTAGGTGGCAGGTGGGCTACCCATTGTTGGTATGTATAAAAGATCAAACTGCAGCAAAACTTGAGCAGAGCAGCAGAAGATGGCTGCTTCCCTGCTAAAGAGATAGGGGAACACTAGAGCATTATGGGCAAGTCCTCCTAAGAGCAGCTGCACAAACAACATAACACCTTTAAATGGCACTCCAGTAAGGTGGTTCGTTGATACCTGGTCCACCAGCCAAGACTTTAACCACAGCGCTCTACTGACCGAGATACAAGATGCAAAATCTGGTCATTACCTGTAGCATATCTACTAGAGAGTCCCTGAGAAAGGATGCTGCCATCTGAACTAATAAAGCCACACTTCTCACTGGAGAATCCTATGGCAGTCCCTCAGAAACGGAGTTAGTCCGTTTGCATAGGGCCCAAGCTGCTGAGGCTGATAAGATTCTTGACACGCTACCAGAGACTGAGATAGAACATGTAGCACCAACTCTCCTGCCATTTGCACCAATATGAAATACTGCTCCCACCATTTGCACACACCCCTTTTTGATTTGCACAGGTGCTACACTTGTTTGCCCATGCAACTCAGCCTTTTCAATACTGGGCTCAAGTGCATAACGTGGTTTGGACGGGCAAACACTGGTTAGCACCTGCGCAAACATTTGAATATCAGGCCCCAGGTGTAACAGGTTTCTTGAAGCCGTAGGATCTTGCTGAAGTCTCTTTGTTGGACTGGAATCTTTGATAAGTTAGAAGTCATTCCTTAAAGTGATTTTCCAACTTACGTAACATCAGCTACCACTCACGTATTCTTGTAGCTAATGGCAAATGTCACCCCAGCTGCTTTTAATGCAGGCCTCAGTCGAGCAGTGGCTTCATTAATCTCCAACTGGTCATTCTTATGCATAAAAATGGCACTGAAATGGAGCCCCATTCACTTCAACAGCATGCGCCCCCATTCTCTCCCTGGTCATACGTCATTATATGCCTCAGCATGGGGGCGTGCCAGCGCTATTGGGAAGTGGAAGAGATCGACTGGCCACTGCCTTAGGGAGAAATTACGAACCCTTCTGCAATAAAATAAAAGGACTTAAAATAAAAATTATTAAAAGCAGCTGGGATGATTATCTCAGACATCAGATTCAACTGTGTAAGTAAAGGGGAAATCTTGGAAAATCACTTTAAAAAAAAGTACTCATACCAGTGCTATATTGTTTAAGATGATGATTCAGCTGATGATCACTGAAGAGATGGTGAACACTGATGGACTTACTCCAAGCTTGGAGCACAAACAACTAGATGACAGACACAGACAAATAGAAAACACAGCCACTATCTAGGCTGCTATGTTTCATCCAGACATTTCTCATGACTTCTTCCTACCCTCTAACATGTGCATCAGTGGTGCTTGCTTGAGAGGCTATGAACTGTAGAATACATGATTGCTCACAAGGGATGTCATAATATTACATTTTTAGAATCAAAATATTTGTGTAAAAAACATCATAATATACTGATTATCACAGTAATCCGCAGAATTTCTAATTTTAGGAAAAACAGTAAAAATCTGATTAGAGGATGGTAGGGAATCAAGAATCATGGTAGTACTTGAAGAGAGGCATGCTGCAAGAGTAGCAGTTTAAGACAGTTTACCATGGTATATTGCAGTATAATCGCTCTCCAGCATTTTTAATACTTAAGTAACAGTGTTGTCGACCGGCCCGGTGGCGCTGAGGGTTGAGGCGCTGGATGCCACACCTCGCGCCACACCAGCAACCTGGGTTTGGGAATGAGCCCAGGGTGTCGGGGGTCGGCAGGGGAGGGAAGAGATCGAGCATCTGGTGGACTGCTCACTCTTCCCGGGGAGGGTACTGGGGAGTGCCCACTGTGGAGTGGCCTCTGGCGGCAGTTAGGGGACACCAACGTGGCGATCATCATCGCTGGTGGTGGAGCTATGGCTGCGTTGCCGTGCTAACAGCAGCTCCGAGGGGCTGTAAACATGAATAACCCTCCTGCCGGAGATAGGCAAAGGCACCTCCCAACCCACACTCCCAACACTGGACACTCCCTTTCTGTTCCTCACCCCAACCCCCAGCCCGGAGCTCAGTACTCTAGATAGAGTGCCCTGGGTGCATAGGGTGGCCCTTCCTCGGAGGGTTCAAACCCGAGGGATGTGCTGGGCCAGGGGTGGAAGTAGAGGAGCTGTCCCAGCGGGAGGTAGAGGTCGCCGGAGTATACTGGAGAGAGTTCACTAGATGTGGAGAAGCATAAAAATAGTTAAAAAAAAAAAAAGTAACAGTGTTGTCATTTTTGTTTACAACCGGTCCTGTGCAAATGTGGGCTGTCAGTCAATGGCACGGGCCATACTAGACCTATTATTATCAGATGGGGAGCAGGTCCAGGAGGCAGAAGTGCGAGATCCCCTTGCAGGCAGTGACCACTGCACGGTGTGGTTTTACATCAGCATGGGGAAGGAAATAGCCAAGACAAAATCTAGAGTAGTGCACTTCAGGAAGGCAAACTTCAATAAAATGGGAAACATACTAGAGGAGCACCTGACCATGCTCAGATCAGAGATGGATGTGGACCAGAAATGGTCAGTCATCAATAGGGGACTAATTGAGGCCACGGATACATGTGTGAAGGCTTGTAAAAAGAACTCAAAGGCCAAGAGACCTAGTTGGTTTAGCAGGAAGGTGGCAGCAGGTAAAATGGAGGAAAAGAGGGTTGCCTTCCTAAGGTACAAGCGGACATTGAGGGAGGAAGACAGAGACGCTTATGTAGTGAAAGCTAGGGAGACAAGGAAAGAGGTCCAGGCAGCCAAAAGAACTGAGACTGGCATAAGGGATTAAGGATGGGGAAAAGGACTTCTTCCATTACATTATGTATTTATTTATTTAGTTTTTGTTGACCGGGTAAGTGCACTAGAAAAATTCTACCTATTTTCAGGCACGACCACGGGGAGGGGGATACAGATGAATGCCAACTGACTTTGAACCAGATTAAGCTGTTGGTAGTATTTTAGTGAATGGGGGAAAATTCAGCCAGGGCACTGGGGAAATTGCCCTACTCTTTCGTAGGGTGCGCTATCTCACAATACTTTGGAGGAGCTCAGTGTTGCGCTGGATCGGCGGGCCAGCATGTGGACGTTTCTCCTGAAAGCGTGTCTAACGCTGTAAGAAGAGAACCGCAGGATACTCAAATGACTTCTACTAGTTCAACGTATCTGGACCCAGAATTTGTGTTGCAACAGGAGTTGCAAGAACGTATTCGTCTTGCAAATTTGGCATATGTTGAAGCTTTGGCAAAATTGCAAGACGATAAGAAAAGAAAATGCCTGGGGGATGCATCTCCTTCTCCGGAATCCTCCTCGGCAAAAATATTTCTTTTGGAAGCAACCCCTTATACTGCTAAAACACCTATCGCCGCAGCACCCGATATGGTGCAAGTTCTGAATCACTCGCCGGAGATCCAGGTTGGTCAGCAGAGGATGCACTGTTAAATGCTGGATGGACGAAGAATCCTGATGGCACTTGGCTTGTTGATCCTGAATTTGAGGATAGGCAGAGTTTGTCACCGCAGGCCTCTCAAGCTACGGGACCAGCTGTCTCTGAGGTATTCCTGGAGACCTCTACTTCCCTATCACAACAACCTCTAGATGGGGAGCATAACACTACTCTACCAGGTACTTTTACTGATTTCTCTCCTACTGATTTGAACTTGGCTATGGTCACTGACATTACTATACAGAATGCGGTCCCTAGACAGTCTGAGAACTTTTCAGAGAATAATTCATCTGAGCAGGCTGGTTCAGAGGCCCCTCCATGCTCCAGCCAAGGGAAATAAACATTTGCTGAACTTTTCTATAAACCAGTGGAGCAAGCTAAGAGACGAAATGCCATCCGCCTGAAATATCTCTGTGGGATGCCAGAACTTCCAGATTGTTTTAATAACACACAGTCCACAAAAAACCTGTCTCTAGCTTTTCCCTTTGGAGGTTTAGGCTCCGATACATGCTCTGGGGGAGCATACCTTCGATGCTAGTTTTAGAACTCAGAATATTTTGGAACGTTTCTGGACTAAGTATGCTTTGTTAAAAACGAATCCGTTTTGGGCACCTTTTCAAGTCATTCCAATGATGAAGCAGTCATTTTGTGTCATTACTATACTGTTTAGAAATGAGGAGGTAAATGTGACAGATATCTTACGATGGCTGGAAAAGAGATGTGATGTACAAGGCTCTCCAGGAGCCATTTTAGACTCTGAAGGGGTTCTGGAACGGGGGCTGGAGACTTAAGGTTAAATTATTTCAGGTAGACAATGATTTCTAGCACTTACCTAATTGTTTTTTCATTGGACGGGATAAAGGTTTTATTTTTTATTCTGGCCAGACTCGACATTGTTATAAATGTGGGTCCCCATGACACATTAGTATATCTTGTGATAAGGTGGTTTGTTTTAGATGTGGTGACATAGGCCACCAGGGCTCAGAATGTGTTAATAATCCCCTCTGTAATTTTTGTGATGAACCCGGCCATACTTTTGCCGAATGTCCCTTGGCATCACACAACACTGATGATGCAGACTTCGCTGTGCAGGACTTTTATATTAACACAGCTCATTCTGGTAGAACTTGTTTGTATTCTAGACCCACTCCCCCTGCTTCTGCAGAGCATCCTGAGGTTGATGCTATTTTTCCCACCCAGGTACCTACTCTAGATCAAACTATTGTGCCTCCACTAGAAGCACAGGGTATGGTTGTTCCTGTCACAGACCCACCTCAACTGGATACCCCCTCTGATGGTGTAATGGCCCCTCCACTCCCTCCAGACCTCCATGTAGCTTCTGCTTGTCGTCTTCCTGAGGTTCCAAGCACCCATGCTTAGGTAACGCTACCTACTGCCCCGAGCATCCCAACTGGTAACAAATTTGGGGGCCTGCCCGTGGAAGACAGTATGGAAGAAGGGGATTCCGATGCTGCTTCTCGGTCCTCTTCTGTGACAGAACAGGTTTCTGAAGGGGAACAAGTGAGTGCTTCACGCAACACACAACTTCTGTAAAGAAAGGGGGAAAAAAGTGTGTTCTAGACCTGGTCTTAAAAAGAGTGCCCGTAACAAACTGCCTGTCATCTGATTGTTCCAACAACACCACTGAGTCTTGGTTATGCTCTTACTGTAGCTACCCTTAATGTGAACAGTATTCCTTCTATAAAACGAAGGTTGGCCACTTCTGATTTTTTCTCAGATCGAGACACTGATCTGTTTTTTCTCCAAGATACCCGACTCTAAACTGTGGAAAATTTTGAAGCTGCTTCAGCAGCATGGCTTCGGACCCCCTGTTATTGGTCTGGGGAAGGAGAAGTGGTATGTTCTGGGGTGGGCATCTGTTTTTGTAACACCAACATTCAGGTCAGGGATGTCATAGAAACAGAGGCAGGGAGATGCCTGTTGGTAGATATCTCAGTTCATGCCTTTGATTTTCGTTTGATTCATGTATATAATCCCCAATTGAAATCTGATAGGATAGAATTGTTAACTAAGATACAACCTTACCTCTTCACTAGACGTAACGTTTTATTTGGGAGTAACTTTAATATTACCAGAACTCATCAGGATAGAGGGACTCATGGTACTAAACTTTACTGTGATTCAAATTTTTTTAATGAAATGATTCGACTGACAGGACTGAGGGATGTTTTTGATACCGCAGGTGCAAAAGGGATATATACTTATTTTTCTGTGACATGCCATTCTAGAATTGATTATTGGTTAGTTTCCCCTAACCTGCAGTGCAGTTCCCAAAAGGTAATACCGGTAGCAACTTCTGATCATGTGCTCCTACAGGTCACATTTTCAGATTATCCTGCCACCTCAAAAGGTACTGGATATTGGAAACTAAATATATCTTTACTGGCTATCCAGACAGTTAAAAAGGTTTTATTTTCCTTCTTAAAGCAACCAAGCCGGTGTTCTTTTTGTACGACTCGGTCCAACTATGGTGGGAGGAAACAAATTTGGATATTAAGCGGTATTTTCAGGATATTGGTAGATCACTGGGAAACAGAAAAGAACCTCACATCATAGTCTTAGATTCAAACTACAACTGGCATACCCCAAATTAAATAATGGTGAGTATGTTGACCCTGCTGTACTACATGATCTCAAACAACAATTGGCTCGGGTTCATTATGTGAGACGACAGGCGCTGGAAATCGAGCAGCGCTTTGGTACTCGGGGTGAACAGGAATTAATTAATCCCTTTGAAAGTTGTGCACAACACAGAAAACAAAAAGAAATGAGGAAGCTTGTAACATCATCTGGGGAAGAGGTGACGTCACAGAAATACATTTTGTTAGAATTAAACAAATATTTGGTACAATTGTTTAAAGCAGACCACACACTATCGGCGGATAACGTGGATGCTTGGCTATCCTCATGTACCTTATCTACAATACCGGCATGTTTTCTTCCTACTCTTGCCCAGCCTCTTACCTTGCTAGAATTGGAAACGGTTGTCAAGTCTTTGTCTAAAAGTCGCCAGGAAATGATGGCCTTCCATATGAAATTTATTCTACCATTTTTTAAATATTAGGACCAGAACTTCAAATGTATCATTTCAGTTTGGAACATGGAATGTTTCCCCATAGTTTTAACCAAGGGCTGATCATTTTTCTTTATAAGACAGGGGACAGAGAAGACCTAAGGAACTGGAAGCCAATGACTTTGCTATACTCTGACAGTAAAATACTGACTAAATTATTAAGTATCCGAATCTCATCAGTTTTAAGTTCTATTATCCATGCTTCCCAATTTTGTTCTGTGCCTGGCAGGATGATTACGGATACACTAATATTGATTAGAGAAGTTTTTGATAGAAGTAAAGTAGGTGAAGTCATGGGTTTTTTGCTCAGCCTCGATCAATTAAAAGCCTTTGACAGAGTGTCTCACCTCTATTTGTGGAAATGTTTACATTGTTTTGGCTTTCCAGACTCCTTTTTGTCTTGGATAAGGAGGATTTATGATCAAGCTGAGGTAGCTCCTATGTAAACAGCTAGACTGGTAAATTTCGAAGACACACCAGCGGTGTACGTCAGGGGTGTCCTCTCAGCCCTTTATTGTATATTCTAGCTTTAGATCCCCTTTTAGTGCAGCTCAATGCAACTGAAAACATTAGAGGGCTTTCCTTTAATAGTACGGTCCCTGAGGTTTGCACAGTAGCATATACTGATGATCTTTGCCTTTTTTTAGCAGATATTCCCTCCAGCAAGGCAGCAGAAGCAGTGACTATGGCTTTTATGGAAGGAACAGGTGCACAAATAGGCAAAAAACTAAGTGTCTGATTTTAGGTGGGGGCGCCTCTCACTACAGTAAAGTCATGGGCATTCCGGTTGTGACTTCTGAAGTTAAGATTTGGGGTATTTATTTTGGCATGGATAATGTTGAACATTTTAATTGGGAAAAACTTATTACAGACGCTAGGACTAAAGTACAGCTCTGGAATAGGTGGAATATGTCGAAACTGAAACAAGTTTTTATTGGGTTTCTTTTTACATTTGGCTGCCATATATTCCCTACCTAAAAATCTGGAGACTTCTCTGCTCAGCCTCTTCTTTCAGGCTGTGTGAGGCAGTCTACTGTATCCAATCAAAAGGGGAGTTTTGTATTTACCTAAAGAACAAAGAGGTTTACATATGGTGAAGCCTGTAGTTTTCTTTTTTTCAATATTTCTATATGTTAATATTCGACCTTTATTGTGTAATTCCCATCATATTTAGTCTCCTTGGGTTGTTAATGGTCTCTCCCCCTGGTTGGAGGATTGGGGACTAGACACTCCTATTGCAAAGCAAAAACATATTCAAAATCTCCCTCTTTATTTTTGTTCCACTTTTTAGTAAATTAAAACCATGGCGAGTGACAAAATCGACAATTTTACACACCAAAACGAAAAGATTTTTATACTGCTATTCAACTTTCTTATTTTTTTCAAACCACTGAATTTGCGACCCATCCACAACAGGACAGGTATGATATTAAGGCCATGCTACTTCACTCTACGATGCCTCAGTATATGTGGGATGTCACTTGGTTAAGTGTTCATGACAAGCTCAATGTCAAGGGAAACCGTAAACATAAATGGGTCGAGGAACGGGTATGCCCTCGCCTACTTATGTATAATGCACTTGTGGAGACAATGGAGCATTTACTTATTTTTTTCTGTCCATATGCTCAACAGTTTTGGTCGATTCTTTAGATTCATTGGGCCTCTTCTCCCTTTATTAATTTAAAACTGGATGTTTTATTTTTGGGTATTATCCCACCTTCAGGGAGCAACTATGATGTGGGTGTTCTTCATGGCATTTTGGGACCTATCAAATACCATATTTGGCAGGCACGGTGTAAATGGTCCCTACAGCAAATTTTTGTTTCTCTGGATCATTTATTCTGGAGACTTAGAAATGTGGTTTTAAATATTAGAAAAGATGAACAGGAGAAACTTCTTTCCCACGTCTATGGAAACAAATGGAAACTCCTATCCTGGTTAGATACAGGCTAAGAATCTGGGATTGTTGTTGGAATATATCATGCTGTCATTACATGAATCGAATGCTTTTATTTGCTCGACTTTTTGAACCCTTTTTCTTGTATGAATTTCAGGTATTGCATTGTAGTATTGCTCAATCTGCTTACTGTTTGATGTCTGCTATACTACTGATGTATGGGTTTTTCTAATTTTTCCTCTTTTTCTTGATAAGCTTACTATGTTGAAAATAATTATCTGCTCAATTTTTAGTTTTGTGTTTAGATACGATTTTCCTTTCCCTTTTAGTGGGGCAGAGAAAAGGGTTTTGAGATTGATGCAGATCACCTATGTTGCAGCTCCTATATTATGTCATACAGTATTTATTTTTTCTTGTTTTCTTTCTCATTTTTTTTTTTATGAAGCTAAATACTTTTGTAGATTTTTTTGAGGTTATAATGCATGATTCCCCTACTATTTTGATTGGGGGGGGGGTCAGTTATATGATTTATTTATGTGTGACGTCTCAGTACACTGATAAGCTTACTTATGATTTTGTATGCTGAAATACATTCCTGTAAAATTTCTTTTGAAATTTGAATAAAATCTTCCCCTGATTCTCTTATGGGGGATGGGGTGGGGAGTTTCATATTCGTTTCGGATTTCCTTTTGTTAGGCTATGGATTATTTGCTGGCATATTAGTAAATGTATGACTGTATTACTTATTTGAGTTATCTTTACATTGTCGTGTTTTATAATTTGTGTGTATTAAAACTGTTTGCAACCATTTGTTTATTGAAGTTGCAATAAAACATTCCCCCTCCTCATTTCAAGAAGTGCCATGGGATCTTTAACATCCACCTGAACTACCACCAGAACAGGCAGATGGGACCTCGGTTTAACGTCGCCTCCGAAAGACGGCACCTCAGGAGTGCAGCACCCCCCCCCCCATGCTGCACTGCACTGTCAGTATTGGGATATTAACCCAAGTGCCTGGTATGGGGCTAGAACCCACAGCCATTTGATCTCCCGGCCTCAGAGGTGAGTGTGCTACCTGCTGAGCCACTGACACTGCATTACATTACATTAAGGAGAGGAGATCCAGAAGGGGTGGGATTGTAAGGATAAAGAGGGAAGGTGGGCCCGAGAGTCGGAAGGCCAGCTAGGGGAGAAGATGCCTGAGTATCTGATGGACTGCTCAGCTCTTCTGGTGGAGGGGGGATGCACACACTGATCCAGGGGGAGCCCGACCTATGGCGGTGGACGGAGGTATTGCAGCCCCAGATCCTGCACTAGTGGAGAGAGCGTGATGGACGCCAGCTTAAGCCCTGGCATCGTGTGGCACATCATGTTCAGGAGGGCGTACAACAGAAAATGCCTCTTCCGGTAAGACACTGACATGGGGGCCCAGTAGTGGGTCCTCACCTGCCCGCCGCTGCCGCTCACCCAGCCCCCGATGCAGACTTGATTCCCCTGGGGAGGGGGTTAAAGGGGAACCCCCCCATCGAGTTCCCACCTGGAAGGGTAAGCCAGGGCTCCATGGGGGGTCCGGGCGGGATGTCATGGAGGCAAGTGAGTTGGGTGACAATGCTGGGAAGAGGTGGGGTAAAAACAGAAAATAAAAAAAGAGGGAGGGAGGGTGGGCAGAAGAGTGAGGATCAGGTGAAGGTACTAAATGAGTACTTCTGCTCTGTCTTCACTAGAGAAAAGGATGGACCCATACCACAAGGGATGGTTGAGGGTGGCCCTTGGCATGGGGAGGAATACAATGGAGAGACTGGAGTTGAGAGGGTCTTAAGAGGACTGAGGGAACTACGGGTGGACAAGGCTCCTGGACCAGATGGAGTACACCCGAGAGTCCTGAGAAAGATGGCGGAGGTACTAGCAGTACCCATGACAGATCTGTTTGACACCCCGCTGGAAAAGGGGAGTGCACCGCAGAACTGGAGGGCGGCACATGTGGTACCAATCCACAACAGTGGTCCCAGGGATGAGCCAGGTAACTACAGGCCGGTCAGCTTTAACCTCGATAGTGGGCAACTTGATGGAGACCATTCTTAAAGGAGAACAGTACTTAAGTAAAGCTCCCCACCCCCCGAAACCTGACTGCCCGATTTAGCTTTTGGCAGTAAAAATAAAAAATTAAGCATTTGCACTTACTCACTCCAACACTCGTAAACTCTGCCGGCAGGCAACATGGGGGGTGCTGCACAGTGCCATCTCGTGTTAGTGTGCGGCACCGCACTACTCACTTGTATGCTGAGTAAGCCTGACCATTTTATGAGTTTACGAGTGTTAGAGTGAGTAAGTGCAAACACTTAATTTTTTATTTTTATTGCCAGAAGCTAAATCGGGCAGTCAGATTTCGGGGGATGGGAAGCTTTACTTAAGTACTGTTCTTTAAGGAACGCCTGGTGTCCTTCCTTGAGATGAATGGTCTCCAAGAAGAAAGGCAGTATGGGTCTGTCAAGGGGAGAGCCTGTCAAAGAAATATGATAGACTTCTTGGACTGGGTTACAAGGTCACTGGACAGGGGGCAGGCAGTGGACGCCCCATACTTGGACTTCAGCAAGGCATCTGATTCAGTGCTTTATGGCAGGCTGATCAGCAAGCTGAGGGACCCGGGTATAGGTGACATACTGCTAGGGTGGGTTGAGAGCTGGCTGTGGGACAGGAACCAGGCAGTGATGGTAGGGGGAACTATCCAAACTTAGGACTGTAACCAGCGGGCTCCTACAGGGCTCAGTACTTGGACCTGTAATGTTTAACATCTTTACTGGGGACACAGCAGAGGGCATCAAAAGTAAGATCTGCCTTTTTGCAGATGATACCATGCTCTGTGGGAGGGTGGACGCAGTGGAGGGGAGACAAAAATTAAAAGAAGATCTGGTTAGGCTGGAAAAATGGTCGGGCATCTGGCAGTAAGGATTCAATGCCAAGAAGTGCAATGTCATGCATCTGGAAGTTAGGAACTCAGGGGCCAGATACTGGCTGTGGGCGGGGAGGGTTCAGGTGACCATCTCGGAGGAGGAAATGGACCTAGGAGTGTAGGTCAGGGTTGATATGAAGCACTCTGTTAAATGCTGTAAAGCAGCAGCCAATGCTAATAAAATGCTGGGCTGCATCGCCAGAGGAATCACCGCTAGGTGGGAAGAAGCTGTTCTGCCACTGTACAGATCTTTCGTGAGACCCCATCTGGAGTACTGTGTACAGTTCTGCTGCCCTTATCAAAAAAAGATGTCAGTCTAATGGAGGGGGTCCAGCAGAGGGCAACCAAGATGATCCAGGGTGTGGGGATAAGACATGTGAGGAGAGGCTGAGGGAGCTCAACATGTACTCCCTGGAGGACAGAAGAGCGAGGGGGGGACATGATAGAAACCTTCACATACCTCAAAGGCATTAGCAGGGTTCGATTGGAGACTAAATTCAATCTGAGAAAGAAGGGTACTCAAAGAGGGCACAGCCTGAAACTGGTGGGAGGTAGATTTAAGAAGGAAATGAGGAGATACTTTTTCATGGAAAGGGTGGTAAAGGGGTGGAATGAGTTGCCGGAGGAGGTGGTAGCAGTGAATACAACAGACAGCTTCAAGGGGCTGAGACAGGGTGAAAAAGAAAATCAGAATTGGAGGAATCAGTTCTGGGAAAGGGAGGGGAAAGTTCATGGGGGAGGTGGATGACTCCAGGAGGAGTAGGAGAGGTGGTGGGGCAGCTCCAGGGATCTAAACTGATCTGCACATTCGAGCAGACTAGATAGCCCATTATGGCCTGTTTCTACTGCCAATTTCGTATGTTCGTATGTTAAGCTTGCGCTGCTGAAACCGTGCGCCCCAGTAGTACAAGTCCTGTTTATCTACAACAATTAGTTTCCTCACATAAAATGCTCATCCATCTGAGAAAATAGCAGCAAGCAGTGGAAACGTAAACAAAACTGCACTTGTGCCTTATTTGTCATATTTGTGTGCAGCAGGCACTAAACTAAAACAAAAAATCTCCCTCTGTCACTCTCCTCTTCTCACAAAAGATGTAACAAAAGTGAACTTCACTCTGGTCCTGTGTATGGAAACCCAAAACTACTAATGGAACCTTGTTGCAAAGCATTTTTCGGCTATTTAACTTGTACTTGTCGTTTGCGAAAACAGGCATTTTATGCTCATCAGCTAACAAGTATAACAAAAATAAAAAAAGGAATAAAGTTACCAAAAATATTAATTACTAAACTACGAGTTCCACGTGAGTTTACTATATTTACATGCTGATAAAGTACAAGTTTCAAACGCTGATACTGCTATCTCTTCAACCCTCTCCCTTATTAAAAATGTTGATTAACAATTTTACAAAACAAGGCATGGCTAGGTGTGTGTAATACAGAATTATATACACACCTTTGGTGTGGGAAGCTTTCAAAAATCCCTCAAGCTTCGCTCTCGTGGTTTACGTAGTATCCCACATCTCAAGGGTGTATAAAATTCTGGTAAAACACACATACCCATTTAGTAATCTCTATACAGAAACATAGAAGTTGACGGCAGATAAAGACCTCAAAGCCCATCCAGTCTGCCCATTTCTTTTTCTACCTTTTAAATGTGCCATCTGCCTTTGCTGTCAGTGGCCTATCTATTCATACTCATCTGTATTGCTCCCTTATGCCTATCCCATGCCTGTTTGAAGCCCTGCACTGTATTCATAACCACCACTTCATGAGGTTGGCCGTTCCATGCATCCACCACTCTTTCTGTGAAAAAGAACTTCCTCACATTACCCCTTAATCGGCCTCCCTCTAATCTCATGCTGTGTCCTCTTGTCCTGCTCTTTTTCTTATACTGAAACATGTTAGACTCTTTCACCTTGTTAATGCCCTTAAGGTGTTTGAGTGTTTCGATCATATCACCTCTCTCCCTCCTTTGCTCTAGGGTATACATACTGAGCCCCATTAATCTGTTCTTATATGTCTTCTGATGCAGTCCCTGCACCATTTTGGTTGCCTTTCTCTGGACTGCCTCAATTTGGTAAATGTCCTTGTGAAGGTGTGGCCTCCAGTATTGCACGCAGTACTCTAGATCTGGCCTAACCAGTGTCTTGTAAAGAGGGATTATTACCTCCCTCTTCCGACTTGTGATACCCCTACTAATACATCCTAGCATCCCCCTAGCCTTACCTACTGCTTTAGAGGTTTGCTTGGAAGATTTCAGGTCATCGGTAATGATGATGCCCAAGTCTCTTTCTTCCTTTGTGACTACCAGCAACTCGTCTCCCATCATATAGGTGGCTTCAGGGTTTCTTTTTCCTATGTGCATGATCTTGCACTTCTTTGCATTAAATCCCAGTTGCCACTCTTCCGACCATTTTGCTAGTTTATCCAAATCTCTTCTCATTCTGCCCACCCCATCTGGATGATCTACTCTGTTGCAGATCTTGGTGTCATCTGCAAACAGACAAGCCTTACCCTCTAGTTCATCTGCAATGTCACTGATGAAGATACTGAAGAGGACTGGCCCCAGGACTGATCCCTGAGATACCCCGCTTGTGACTTGCATCTCTTCTGACTGCATACCATTTACCACCACTTTCTGTTTTCTGCCCATCAACCAGTTTGCCACCCAGTTGACCAACTTCTGACCCACCCCGAGCCTACCCAGCTTGTTTATCAATCTTCTATGTGGAACAGTGTCAAACGCTTTGCTGAAGTCAAGGCAGACGACATCAACTGCTCCCCCTTGGTCCACCACTCTGGTTACCCAGTCAAAGAAATCTATGAGATTAGTTTGACAGGACCTTCCTTTTGTAAACCCATGCTATCTTGGATCCTGTGCCCCTATGGATTCCAGGTGTTGCACTATCCTTTCCTTAAGGAGTGCCTCCATAATCTTGCCCACTACTGAGGTAAGACTGACTGGTCTGTAGTTCCCTGACTCCTCCCTGCTACCACTCTTGTGGAGCGGGATCACATGAGCCCGTCTCCAGTCTTCTGGGACCTCTCCTGTGCTCAGAGACTCACACAGTTCTGCTAATGGCTCTGCTAGTTCCACCCTTAGCTCCTTTAGTACCCTGGCATGTATGCCATCAGGTCCCATTGCCTTGTCCACCCCGAGCTTAGCGAGCTATTGAAGGACCCTTTCTTTTGTGAAGGGAGTAGTGCTCACTTCCTTCCCCCGTGTCCATGGTGCTGAGCTGTGGGTCCTGCCCTACCTTCTCTTCAGTAAATACTGAGCAAAAATATCTATTTAGGATATATGCTTTTACAGGGTCCTCCTCCTCCTCCTCACATGCCCCCTTTTCTCCTTTGAGCTTAGCAATACCCCCTCTGGACTTTTTCCTTTCACTAACGTATCTACAGAAAGTCTTGTCACCTTCTTTTACTGTTTGTGCTAGTGTTTCCTCAGTTTGGGACTTTGCCTGCCTTACTGCCTTCCCTGCTTCCCTTAGGGCAGTTTGGTATGCCTCCCTATCTTCATCCCGCTGTGTTCCCTTATATTTCCTGAAGGGCAGCCTTTTGACTCTGACCTTTTCTATTACTGTATTTGAGAACCAAAGTGGTTTCCTTCTTTTGCACTTCCTTTTCTGTCTAATACAATGGGATGTTGCTTCAAGTATTGCATCCTTTATGCTTGCCCACTTTGCCTGTACCCCCTCACCTGTGTTTCTTTTTGCCAGGGCTAACTTAACTCTGTTGGCCATCTTATCAAAGTCAGTTCCTCTGAAGTTCCATATCTTTGCCTTGGAATGGGATGATTTAGTTGTAGTGGCCAAATTGAACCATACCATGTGATGGTCACTGGCCCCTTACTAAGTTACCTTGATTACACCTGAATAACCATGGTATATGTAATCCATCACTCTAATGGTGAGCATGAGACAGTTCATTTATGTTAATCAAACTTTATTTCTTTAAACTTGAGTTATTGACACTGTAATATAATTACAGACGATTATGCCGTATATCAAACATATTCAGCAAGAAATTAAACCACTTCCTTAGCATTAATCACCAGCACGTGTCATGTATTAACTGGGAAAATTAATAACAGAGGTTTAACTATATGATAAAGCCAAACAGTAACCAAAAGCATTACCTTTAAAGACTTATCACATACACAATCACCACTATGTTGGATAGCATCACTAGCCGTAATTTTTCTCTTCACAAACAGCGTTGTATTAAACAGCGGTTTGCCACTTAAACATTCAAAAAAAAAAAAAAATTTCTTTACTCGAAAATGGCATCCCATTTCTCACACTCAGAAGCTGGCAACAGAGAAAGATTTTCTGATGTTACATGTGGTTCTAAAACCTTTTTACTTAGAGCTGCATTTTTAGTACTTTCAATTTTATTTTTTTTTTCACTAAAGTCAGCAATTAAGACAATGTATGCGTAGGGTTGTGTGTTTTTTTTTTTGTTATATAAACACACCCTGGGTGTGTGATGCCTTGATAAACCCCTTGAGTTTCGCTCCAGGGGTGTGTAAGAGACACATACCCCACCCCATACATTATTCTCTATACATAGTGCTGCACAATAGTCATATTTGTTTTTAAAATACAATATATTATTGACAGTGGGAATTATTATAATATAGTTTCATATCATATTATCGGGACAGCCCTACTGCGCACACTGTCATACTTCAGCAGATTACATTTTATCATTAACTTATCACTGGCACATGAAGGGGAGAAGTGCACTATTTGAGGGGAGAAAAACAACAGAGAAAGAAACAGAAGAAAAAATCCAATGTACCCTTGAAACCGTGGTCAGCTTACTACAATATGTTGGAGTGTGAGGGTAAAGTCCTTCACCCATTAAAATCATTGGGAAGCCAATCTGAAAGTAACTAGCACTGTATCTACAGAAGCATGATCACTAGCTTCAAAGCTCTAAAGGGTCTTTCCAAAGTATAAGATTTCAGTTTTTGAGAGAGGAGAGTGGCATGCTGCTGCAGGTTCAGTAACTGCTCTTCTTTCTCTGTCATCTGCTGTTTCACTGGTACAACCTCTTGCACTGGTGGTGGAGGAGGTCGTACTCAGCAAATGGTAGAGGGAAATGACAGTACTATTTTGAGCCAGTATGGGAGAAAGGGGGCTAACTTTAACCCTCTCCTGCTGTCTAAGGACAACTTCAAACCACTCCTCCCTGACTATGTTGTCAAGAGTAACTGTCTCCTAAGTGTCAGACTTCAGTTTTTGGGCCGGGAGCTAGCTTGCTACTCTGGGTTCACTAATTATGTCTCCTCTGCCATGTGCTGTGTCCAATCTGCTTTGACGCTGACATGACCTCATGGACTGAGGTCAAAGAAGGTCAGACGCAGCACATGGCAGAGGGAAATCATTATTTTGAGCCACTAATTGGTTCGCTTTAACATGATTCTTCATCTCCCCTGTGGTACGTTAGATTCCCTGCTACAGTATGATGCAAGACCCTTCCCAATGCGAGTCTCATGCTGAACAAGTGATACCTGACAGGTATGGGGGATAGTGCAGGATCCCAAGTTGAAGACTGAGGGCTGGATTCACAAAACTCTTTAAAATCCCGCAGCTGCCACTTGCAGAACCGCAGTTTCTCCTGCAGCTATGATATTCATTAAAGTGGAGTTGGTTTACAACCAGCTCAGTGATTAATGGCAGCTTGTGGATAGTGCTGCTGCAGAAATCCCCGCAGCTGCAGAAAACTGTTAACGGCCGGTGAGACCAGCTGTAACATCTTTTACAACTGCTGCAGCAGTGAACAGCAATCTCCACAGCTGCCGAGATTTCAGTCTGCAACCGGAGTTGGGGTGTGGGACTTAGCCCCAAAACCTTTTGTGAATCCAGCCCCAATTGTTGCCAATATTTAATAAGAACCACTAGCCACCATGTGATAGGAAAGCGTTTTATCAACCCTAAGACCCGCATCTTACTTGTCTGGGGGTAACTTAAGGCCCCCCTCAACTGTTTAGAGGTAACTTCAGCCCCCTCAACATCTCTTTGGGGTAAATTAAGCCCCCCTCCACCTTTTCTGTGGGGTAAACTCAGCCTCCGATACCTGTCTGGGGTCACTTCGGCCCCTCATCATCTGCCTCAAGAGATCACTTCAGCCACCTATCGCCTGTCTAAAGGGCACTTAAGTCCTCCATCACTTGTTTGGGTATCTTTTAAGCCCAATTAATCTGCCTGGGGGAACATCAGTCCCCCATGACCTGTCCAGGGGTAATGTCATCCCCATCACTTCATTAGAAGTAACTTAAAATCTTACCCATCTCTTATCTGAGGATAACTTCTGCCCCATCACCTGTCCGGGGTAATGTTGGTTTGCTGGTATCACAGGGTTCTCCTCAGGGGCAGAAAGCATGTCAGGCCTGATACACTTTATGCTTTGCTACAACTTTGCTCAATTGATTTCAGTGGAGATGTAGTATATGGTGAGTCTGATGGCCATTATCTACAGAACCATAGTTTGGGAGATACTGTGCACTAAAATCGTGTCAGAAATAACTATTTTTGCAAGTTTCTTTCCCCAATCAGAGCTGTTTAGTTTCATTGTCTGAAGACTATAGCTGCAACTTGGTTTCATACACAGCAGCACCACAGCTGTCATTAGAAGCCAACCTAAATCTCCCTGCTGTAGCCTCAATCTGCTCCCCCTTCATCCCCTTACTTTTAAAACACTATGGTGTGTCATACTGCATGTTGTTGTGCTCTTCAAGACCACAACCAGCAACATCAACTTGCACAGACTCATTTTTAATGAGAAACTTGGATACCTGGTAGCAGTTTACATGACTCCCTTTCTGGACTGTTCCAAACACTCTAGAGTCCTACAGATGGGTTATGCAACAGAAAAGTAATGAGTCTTCTAAAATAGCATAGAGGATAATGGATGGGCAACAGTGAACAACAACGCTGTGTTCACTTCAAGAGGTTGTCATGACAACCAAGTAGACCTCGAGAGTGAAGCTCCAGAGGTCTATGGTTGTCATGAACCTCAAGAAGTGTACACAGCATTGTTGTTTACTGTTGTCCATCTATTAGCTTTTATACTGTATGGGCAACCGTTAAATAACAATGGAGCATTTTTTTGAACAAATTCTTTGTGTGGTTACACATCCCCCCCCCCCCATGATCAAGCGCCACTCCATCTCACGTTCACACTGACTCAACTTTTATTTAATAAAAAAATCAGAACGAGCCTACTTGGCGATTGTTCTTATAGCCAGCCGGGATCCACAGTGCCTCTGAGTCCTCCTTGGCACTTTGATCAAGTGCCACTCTGTCCACCGCTCACACAGAGACAGCTCTTCCAGTGCTGCTGTCCGAATGTCAGTGCTGCAACCGGAGGCGGCACCATGTGCCAGCGTTCAAGGTTGTTGTACCATCGTAGTGACGTACTCAAGATGGCACAACAACCTCTTGACATCACAACGATGGTACAACACTGGGATTTTGCTGATTTCTATACAGAACCGCGGTCTCCCATACACTTTAACAAAATTTTAACCTGTGGATTTAAAACTAGATGGCAGTATCGTAGCACTATTAGTGAGCAATTGTCTAAATTAATGTATCCTATCAAAGTTAATGATACAGATGGACTGAAAAGTAATGAACTTGTTTTAAAACAAATATCTGACTTCTGACTCCTAATATGCTGACAGTATTATAGACTGATCAGAGAATGTTTTTTTTTATTTTATTGAAATCTCGGAAAATACCTTTAAGCCAGAAGCTCATTTACAATGGTTCCACATCAAACAAAATAACAGTAAATACATTTCTTCTTTGGAACAGAGTAAACAGTAAAGTGCAGTGTTACAAAGTACAGTTAATCATACAGGAGAATACATAGTTAACATACAATTTGAGCACAGGGTTACGCAACATAAAGTACTAAAGCAGAGATATATATTTTTGTCAAAGCTCAAGGGGTGAGGAGAGATAGGAGATGGTAGAAATGAGAGTCACAAGGAGAATAGGAGATGTTGAAAAGACGGGGGGGGGGTACGTTTATTTATTTATTCACTGCTAGGAGACTGTTGCACCTTAGAAAATGTTTTCCTGAATCAATAAGAAAAATACAGTACCCTATTTATCAAGTGCTACAGAAGGGTTATTCACCCAAATTGAAAGGAAAAGTGCAATAACTGCTAAATTTACACACCAGATATATACCATCAAATTAAGGAACTAAAACTTCACTTGTGTGCAATAAGGCAATACTTCTTTGTGCAATAGGAGAAAGTGTGCAACAGCAGCTACTATAGCAGTCACAGTTGGGTATTCAGATGAACTATTGTTAATACAGATTGTGCTAATTGATGTTGGATTTTCCCCTTACCTTCTACATCACTAATAAACTGGGTATCATTTGCATATTAAAGCAGCAGTTTTTGTTAGGAGAAAAAAATGTTATATAGTTTCTTTAGCAATACTGTATTTCTGGCAAGAACATAAATATACTCATTTTTCTTTTCGTCATATTTCATTCCTGAAATGTGTGGGGTAACTATCAACTGGCCAAACCCACTGTGAACAAAATTAAACACATTTATAAAATGGCAAGAAAAAATCTAGAAATCTCGTTGGCCAAGCCAGATCAGCTGACCGTGCATTAATTATCTATATACGCACAGTCATCCTGGTCCTAAACCACATTACACAATGAGCAAATCAGTCCTCCTACAACCAGAACTGATCTTCCACCACAAAGATGGCCGCTACCTTTACACTGTAGAACCCTTCAACTGTGCCCTAAAATTAAAATGATCTTCAATATAAAATAAAACAAATTAATTAAATGTTTTTTACCAGATTGTCACACTCTCCTTACACACATAAACAAATTACAAATATTAAGCATTGTTTATAGTTTTCATTACAACTGTTCGTTTGCTAACAGTGAAAAATCCCCCTTCTATCTTTACCTGCTCATCAGGGAAATCTCTTCTGCTTTCCCTAATAAGTTGAGATAATTGAGTCTCTGGCTCTAAAACAGGCCTTTGTTGTCTATGTGTACAGTATGTTAGTAAAGGAACATTCTGCTAGTAGAACTGAGCAGAATTTTGAATCCCTGTATTTCATGGTAAACATTCCATGATAAAAACATTCCATTTCTTGAATGTGGGGAAACACAGAGGGGAAAAAACAGAATGAAGAAAGTAAGCAATAATACTATATAAACAAAGACAAAAGGTGGTAAATGACTCACCCTGCTGCTTTTCTTTTAGGACAGAGCGGGCAGTTCATGATGCTGTCAGTGAGTGTGGCAGTTTTGAACTACACTCATGCTTGCAGCACTGGGGAACTGAGAAGCCTATGTTATGGCTTCCTTTTAGTTTTGTCTACAGAGTGAGGAGAATGAAATAAAATAAGGGGGCTATGTGTCTTACTTAGAATGAGAAAAACAGCATTTGTGAATTGTTGTGTCTGGCAGGGGAAAATGAAGCTTAAGTGGGCAAGGAGGCACACACTGTATAATTACTGTAATATACAGTAATATACTGCAGAGCAGGACACTGTGGCACAGGAGCGAGCACAACAATACTCACCCAAATCAGGAACCAAAACTAAACAAGCACAAAGGAAATCCAAAAAACTTCTGATCATAGGAGACTCCATGATTCGGGGAGTTGATACCCATCTCCAGCCAGGGGTGATGGTCAGATGTCTCCCAGGTACATCAGCATGGAGAGACACTGACCGCATTGCTAAAATTGCTCAAAAAGCAGGAGAAAACATTGATGTCCTAGTACACATAGGGACTAATGATCTCACCAGCCGGTCAGTTGTGGAGACCAAGGAACACCTGACTAGGCTGGGTGACAAACTATCATCTATTCTCGTCCGGCATCTCCTTCTCTGAGATCCTGCCAGTCTGGGAGAAGGGAGCAGATGGACGGAAGGTCAGAGAAAGGGAGATAGGGGAGCTAAACCGTGGCTCAAGGACTGGTGCCAGGAAAAAGGACACAGATTTGTAGGGAACTGGCAACAGTTCTGGGAGGCGGAAGTTCTTTAAATTTGATGGACTGCATCTGACTAAAGAGGGAGTCAGTGCATTGGGGCAGAAGTTTGACGTCTTTGCAGAATATTTAAACTAGCAAATGGGGAGAGGGGTGCAGCACCCCATACGTCGAATGGGAAGAACACCCCTCCCCCCTCAGCTAGTGGTCAAACAGAAATTCAGCGTGTTTGCCGTTCATTTGCATCACCAGGTAAGAAAAAAGGTTTGTCTCCCCATACGATGCACAGGGGTAATGCCAAACTTCACCCAACAACTAACACACCAAAATCTGGCCAATGGAAAATCATGTACACAAATGCTCACAGCCTGGGAAATAAGATCCCAGACCTGCAGGCAATAATGTCAGAGGCTAAGCTGGACATAGTAGCAATTAGTGAGGCGTGGTTTACCAGTAACCACACTTGGGAGACTTCAGTACCTGGCTATGTATTGTTCAGAAGAGACCGAGGTGCAAAAGGGGGGGGTGGCCCTGTATGTTAATGAAAATATCAAAGCTACAGACATTCAGAATACACATAAGGAGCCAGAAGAACTGTGGGTCACCCTGGAAACAGGAAATGGGACAGCCATAAGAACTGGGGTTGTCTACAGGCCCCCAGACCAGAGGGAGGACATAGACACATTACTGTTAGAAGATATACAAAACATGACAGCAAAAGGGGAGGTTCTGATAATGGGAGACTTCAACATGCCAGATACAGATTGGTCAATACCAGCAGGAACATCTGCCAGAACTAGACTCATGGTGGATTCCTGCGGGGAGGGCCTCAAACAACTGGTACAGCAACCCACAAGAGACAGGGCTATCCTAGATCTAGTACTGACTAACAAAGAAGGGATCACAGATCTCAGGTAGAAGGTCACCTGGGGCCAGTGACCATCACATGGTATGGTTCAATTTGGCTACTACATCTAAATCATCCCATTCCAAGGCAAAATATGGGACTTCAGAGGAGCTGACTTTGATAAGATGGCCAACAGAGTTAAGCTAGCCCTGGCAAAAAGAAACACAGGTGAGGAGGTACAGGCAAAGTGGGCAAGCATTAAGGATACAATACTTGAAGCAACATCCCATTGTGTTAGACAGAAAAGGAAGTGCAAAAGAAGAAGGAAACCACTTTGGTTCTCAAATACAGTAGCAGAAAAGGTCAGAGCCAAAAGGCTGGCCTTCAGGAAATATAAGGGAACACAGCGGGATGAAGATAGGGAGGCATACCAAACTGCCCTAAGGGAAGCAGGTAAGGCAGTAAGGCAGGCAAAGTCCCAAACTGAGGAAACACTAGCTACGAACAGTAAAGAAGGTGACAAGACTTTCTATAGATACATTAGTGAAAGGAGAAAGTCCAGAGGGGTATTGCTAAGCAATGGAGAAAAGGAGCTTGTGAGGAGGAGGACCCTGTAAAGGCATCTATCCTAAATAGATACTTTTGCTCAGTATTTACTGAAGAGAAGGTAGGGCAGGGCCCACAGCTCAGCATCATGGACACAGGGGAGGAGGTGAGCACTACTCCCTTCACAAAAGAAAGGGTCCTACAAGAGCTTGCTAAGCTCAGGGTGGATAAGGCAATGGGACCTGATGGCATACATCCCAGGGTACTTAAGGAGCTAAAGGAGGAACTAGCAGAGCCATTAGCAGAATTGTTTAGTGAGTCTCTGAGCACAGGAGAGGTCCCAGAAGACTGGAGAAGGGCTCATGTGATCCCACTCCACAAGAGTGGTAGCAGGGAGGAGGCGGGAACTACAGACCGGTCAGTCTTATCTCAGTAGTGGGCAAGATTATGGAGGCACTCCTTAAGGAAAGGATAGTGCAACACCTGGAATCCATAGGGGCACAGGATCCAAGACAGCATGGGTTTACAAAAGGAAGGTCCTGTCAAACTAATCTCATAGATTTCTTTGACTGGGTAACCAGAGTGGTGGACCAAGGGGAGCAGTTGATGTTGCCTACCTTGACTTCAGCAAAGCTTTTGACACTGTTCCACATAGAAGATTGATAAATAAGCTGGGTAGGCTCGGGGTGGGTCAGAAGTTGGTCAACTGGGTGGCAAACTGATTGACTGGCAGAAAACAGAGAGTGGTGGTAAATGGTATACAGTCAGAAGAGATGCAAGTCACAAGTGGGGTACCTCAGGGATCAGTCCTGGGGCCAGTCCTATTCAACATCTTCATTAGTGACCTCGCAGATGGACTAGAGGATAAGGCTTGTCTGTTTGCAGATGACACCAAGATCTGCAACAGAGTAGATGATCCAGATGGGGTGGGCAGAATGAGAAGAGATCTGGATAAACTAGCAGAATGGTCAGAAGAGTGGCAACTGGGATTTAATGCAAAGAAGTGCAAAATCATGCACATAGGGAAGAGAAACCCTGAAGCCACTTATAGGCTGGGAGGAGTTGCTAGCAGTCACAAAGGAAGAAAGAGACTTGGGCATCATCATCACTGATGACCTAAAATCATCAAGCAGACCTCTAAAGCAGTAGGTAAGGCTAGGGGTGTTAGGGTGTATTAGTAGGGGTATCACAAGTCGTAGAGGAGGTAATAATCCTCTGTACAAGACATTGGTTAGGCCCCATCTGGAGTACTGCGTGCAGTATTGGAGGCCACACCTTCACAAGGACATTAACCAAATTGAGGCAGTCCAGAGAAGGGCAACCAAAATGGTGCAGGGACTGCATCAGAAGACATATGAGGACAGATTAGCGAGCTCAATATGTATACCCTTGAGCAAAGGAGGGAGAGGTGATATGATCGAGACATTTAAACACTAAGGGCATAAACAAGGTGAAAGAGTCTAACATGTTTAAATATAAGAAAAATAGCAGGACAAGAGGACACAGCATGAGATTAGAGGGAGGCCGATTAAGGGGAATGTGAGAAATTCTTTTTCAAGAAAGGGTGGTAGATGCATGGAATGGCTTACCACAAGAAGTGGTGGCTATGAATACAGTGCAGGGCTTCAAACAGGCATGGGATAGGCATAAGGGAGCAATACAAATGACTATGAATAGATAGGTCACTGACAGAGCAAAGGCCGATGGCACATTTATAAGGTAGAAAAAGAAATGGGCAGACTGGATGGGCCTTGCGGTCCTTATCTGCCGTCAACTTCTATGTTTCTATATAGCATCAATAGGCGGAAGGACTATTTTATGTTAAAAGCACAGATTCACTTACATTTCTACTTATTTAAAAATGTGTTTAAAAATTTAAAAACTGCTTCTAAAAATAAAGGGACATTTTATAAGCACAATAAGACACTCCGGGGTTGTGCATTACGGTGTGATAACCGCACTCCTAAGGACGACCAGCACTCGGCCTTCAGCCTCGTGCCTAACTACGCCCCAGGAGTGCGTTTATCACACTGTAATGCATACCCCGTCATGTCTTATTGCTTACTTGTGTGCTGCTGTGTTGTTTGCCATCAGAAATATGTGCTTACAGCTTCCCAGTACATCCACAGCAAGAATCCAGCATGAAAAGCTAAAAATTAAACTCATGGGAAGTGATTTTAAAAAATTGCTAGTGGTTGCCATCTTTTATGATTTGAGTTATTAATTATAAAATTGTTACTGTAATAAAGATCTGTTTTTTTTTTTTGGTTATGACTTTTTCCTCCTTGAACCGGCTGACCTCCAGAGGGGACCCCCCATCCCCTGGTGCCCACCATCCGGCACCAACCCGAACTCCCAGGGCTTACCCCCCTCTGCCCCAGAGGAGTTCCCCAACCCCTACCAGAGACCAGATTCAGTGGGCAAGCACCGTGGCTGGCCGGGAGTGGAGCCTGTGAGGCGCTCTCCACCACTGTACCGCTGCTTCACTTTTTTCCTGGTGTTCTCCTAGGAGCTGAGGCCTACAATGATGCCAGCAGAGAGGAGAGTGCATGCATCCGCACGTGCTCCTTCCAAGCATCTGCCCCAGCTCCTCCCGGTACTGCAGTGCAGCACCCTTGTCCCCCAGCCTCCGCTAGAGGGCAGGTAAGCGTTGACCACTGAGGACCCCTCCTCCCCGGAGAAGGAGAGCAGTCCATCGGACGCTCAGTCCTTCTCCCCTGCTGACCCCTGGTGGCCCGTGCTTGTTCCTGAACACAGGCAGCTGGTGTAGTACAAGGTAAGGCATCCAGCGCCATCAGGCCGTCTACAGCGGTCTGTTTTAATCTGTTTTAAAAGTGTTGAATAAAAAAAGACTTACTATGAACCTAAGAATCTCAGAGATTCACTATTGCTAAAAACACTATATGATGAATGTGTTTGCTGACCAACAAATATTGGTACTTTAAATATGGTGTGCCCTCCTATTGGAGTCTCTCTCACATCCTGAATCCTTGAAAAAGCACAGAATCCACTGTGCTAAATGTCAAGTTTGGCTTGGGAGCTTCCAAGAGGTAAACTTCCTTTTTAAACTGCATTTTTAATCTGTGTACAATAAAGGAGTTTTTAAACTGATGAAACCAGCTCATGGTTTTCTTAGTGGTACAGTGGGTGCCGTTTGTTGTTTTCATCTGAATGTTACTCACCGGCAGCACAGCACGGTCTAGCTGCAGCCTTGTTCTGTTATTCCTTTATCCTGAACCTTTACTTTATTGCCATGTTGGACATAGGCTTATTTCAAATCCAAGATGCCAGCTTGGTGAGAAATCACCTGGTTTTTAATATAAAGCCCGACTGCCCACTCCAGTATCGTATCTGTCCCCAACCCCCAGCCCATATAGCTATTTATCAACTAACCTAGCAAACAAGAAACTTCATCCAATATTGTCTGAGATACTGAGACAATTTCTTTATTGACATTGGATAATCCAACTAAGATGAACATCTCGTTTTCAGAGGGATCCTGATTCTACCCATTTCCGAAGCTGCGCAGACTAAAGCAATGAGAGGTTATGTGACTTGTGCAAGGTCACACAGCGAGTATTTAGTCTAGTGGAGTTTGAATCTACACTCTACCAGTGCCCAAGCCGTTGCTGTCACCACTAGACTGCACTGGATTTGTTAATACATTCTTTGTTTAAATGCCTGGTTATTCTTATTTTTACTACTTAAAGTAAGTTGTTGACTATCAAAAAGTGTGTGTCAAAATGCACCAGAACACTCAATTTGGTGTTCATTTCTCAACATTTTCTCAGGACATAAGGGGATGCCCACAGACCTCCTAGAAATATGCATGCCTTTGGCATGCAGAAATATGTTAATCCTTTTTTAAAACTCTGGGGGGAATCCCAGGTGTGCATCCCTAAGTGACATAGCCCCCAATGACTTGCAGTTCCCAGAATAGACTGATCCAATAACAGGAAAAAGAACAGTCAGGGAATTCATACCCATTCATACACAAAACTGCTGTCTGTACAGAATTTCTTAAATAATCAGCAGTTTTATTGTGCAAAACAACACATTAGCAGGTGGAACAAAAGGACTAACATTTCACCTAATCAATAGGCTTTGTCAAAATGTAGAATTCTTCGGCGAGCTCCCAACTGTTAAAGTAAAGGTGTAAGATGTTATATAGGGCTTCATAGCCCACTAGCCTGGGTCGGCGATAGCCCTCTGTGTAAAAATTTAAAACTGTAATGCATGTATTTAGGAAAGGGAAGGGAGCATAACAGTGGCCGATCCACCGGCCAGGACCTTTCCACTCCCCGGTATGCCTGTTCTTCCCCTGTGCTCCCACGTCTTGTGGCGTGTACCAGGAGACCACAGGGATCACTTCATACTAGTTATGGAGCTAATTTTCAGACCATTTTATAGAAATTAAGAAACCTTTCATATAAATGAAAGCCACCGCTGAACTCACAGGGTCCCGTTAGTTGAGCGGTGGCTCATTATACAAAGCCTAGCAATTTATGTAAAAGCAGGTCTGACAATTAGCTTCATGGACTAGTATGGGTGCGCCTCGGACTCTCCCTGGGCACACGCTACAAGATGTGAGGGCAAAGCAGGCATACCGGGAAGTGGAAAGGGATCTCCTGGTCAGCGGTTCAGCCATTGTTATGATCATTTCCCTTCCTTAAACAAATGCATTACAGTGTAACATTTTTACACAGAGGGGCTATCGCCACCCCAGGCTAGCGGGCTATGAAGCCCAAAATTTGTAGAAAAACATATCACACCTTTATTTTAAGGTATAAGGGATCAACTCCACTATTTTTTTTATCACACAGTTAAAAAAGGCCCAGCTACTCATGGCACAAAGCAACTCTGCTTTACAAAGATAATAATTTTCCATATATCAGGTGATAAAAGCTCTTTTGCTTCTAAAAACTGAAGAACGAGGCACTCAAAAGACATTAAGAGGAGCAAAATGGAGTCCAGCCTCCCCCCTCCCACTCCTGCATATACACACGATTATTTCCCTATGGATTCTATTAGTAGTTCCTGCCCTTTCATGTGTCCCTGCCTAACACTTCTTACTGTACCGTAATGACTGGATAATCATCATTGTTATTGCTAATCCTTTCATACTTGTAAGGCTCCTCCAGTTGATCAGTGTTAACACCTTACTGGGCATGGTTTTAACCATAATTTTAAAATCAGGTTTTTAAATAGCTTTGGACTGCTACAAAATTTTCAGACATCATGAAGTTCAAAACTCACGAACATATAAATGTGTCAGCAGATAAAGGCTTTATGGTCTATCTAGTCTGCTCGATTGTGCAGTTCTCTACGTGTTTACAAAAGGGCCAATTTCCTTTTGACCTCCCTCTTCTGCCCAAGAACTAATGAGCTTAAGAGATGACTTTAGAAAAGAGAGAGTTAAAGAACAAGCACTCTGCCTGAAATAAATATTATTTTGTAAAAGTAGTCAAATGTTACTATTTATATGCAAGTTCCTGTTTCTGTTTCCTTTGCTGATTAAAGATTTTTTACAGGACAGTGCTAGGTGGGATGTGTGGGACAATACTGTGACTCAAGGCTCACCTATCCACTTCTATTACCTCTTCATATATCGACTGCATTGTGACCTGAGTGTGATATCACCACTGACCAAGAAGAGCCAATCACCTGCTGCCAGATAGGTCACTTGTGAGGTCACAGTCAGGGAGGTAACAACATTGATGAGGTGTGAAGGGAAAACAGAACTGGATGTGTCAGCATCCAGCTAAAGCATTGCTCTTCACAACACATCTAATACTTAAGCAACAATGCCCGACAGGGTGGGCGGTATTGGGCAATACCGGACCGGCCAGGGGCGTGATGAGGGCTTGACGCCGCGAGAGGGAATATAACTTGGCGGTCGGTATTATACACCCACCCTGGAGAGGCATGTCTATGTTAGAAAATGGGCTAACTGTTGAAAAATAAAGATACATAGTATTAATTTGGTTGTGAATAAATGAAGTTTTATTTTAACATTTTTTGAAATTTGAGAAAAAAATAGTCCGTTTTAATATGTCTAAATATAGTTAAGAGTTGTCCACTACCCACTAGAATCTTGAAGTTAGCCCCCCACACAGAGTTTGTACTTACTGTGTCAACAGCAGTGCCTTTACTTTAATTGGGGTTGAAAATGTATCTGCGTGATCTCTTTAATTATTAGAGATGCAGCGTTACTTGGTGTGTGATTACATGCAGCGTTACTTGTTATTAGTTGATGACATCATACCGGAGTAAAAGGCGTTTCAACGAAAAAGTAATTTATTTCTTTTTATTTCTGTGTGCAGTTTTGGGTTGTTTTCTTTTTGGGAAATTCATTTTATAGTCAGCGATTGATGTGTGGGGTTGGAGAACTCAGGAAGGAGAAATGAGACAGGCGGCATCACGGACGAGTGAGGAGACATGAATGCCAACCGTGGATCTGTTTTGAAAGTCGCGATTACTCAGCCCAGAGCAGCATGTGAAAATAAAGGGAGATGGAGGAGCCAAAAAATACAGCAGGTACTGCTGCGTTTGGTACTGTAAGAGGGGTGATTATTTTTTAAGTAGGGTACTGGGGACACAGGCGGTAAACTACTGAGAAGAGGCATAGGTGCTCTGTATGTCTGAGTCACGTAACCTTGCCAGCAGTTAATTTTGTGTTACGAGAGTCTAGCCCGACGTTTTTTCTCTGTGAATTGAATTATTATTTTTTTTTTAATAAATAGGCTAGGTTTTGGGGATAGGGCACTGGAGTTGTGGGCAGGATTGTGCGTGTCTGTCTGTGTGACTAGTTGGTCTTTACTGTCGCTTAGCGAGGGCAGAAAATGGCGGCAATTTTAAATTTCAATTATGTGGTTTTAGCCAGTCAGGAACCAGGGTGGGCACTAGGATTCTTCAGTGGGTGAAGGGGTCTTGTGCTGGAAGTTTTTATTTGCTGGGCATCTATTGAAAGTTAATGTACCCCCCTGGCAGGGGTACCAGCCAATCAGAGCTCAGCAAATAAAAAGCCCATTTTCTAACACCAGATAGAAAACCTTATTTGTAAAAGGAAACAACTAGCTATGTTTAAAAATTAATAACATTTTTGTATGCTTCTGTCGGTGCTATTAGCTCTTTAAGACTGCCATTTCACAAATATCATGGACCACTTAAATGCAACCACTGCATTAAGGTACTGCAGAGAAGTTACTGTAGCATTATAAATTAGAGGAGAAACAGATTTAGATGGCAAAATGATTAAGGAACTAGCTTTTCACCCCTGGAGATTTAGGATTTAACCTAAGCATCCACTACAGGCGAGTCTAGTTTGTTGCTGTTCGGTCTAGTAGCTTTCTGTTGACATTCACTATACAAAACTTATCACATGAAAAACTAGACTGAGACACAAAACTCATCTCAGGGCAAAATGCATTCAAATCCCAGACATCAAAAAACAACTTGTGGTATCACAATTTGGAAAATTTCACTTTAAGATATCCTTTAGAAAAATCTTGGTTATAGTAATATTGCAATATTACGTCACCTGGTTTGGGTTTTGTGGGAAAGACTTTCAGTACCTTAAATAAGTGGAGAAATGAGAAGTGGACTGAAAACAGATGTATAGAAAGGGCACAAAAAAGGGGACCAAACGGTCAAGTGACCTGTTTTACCCAGTGAAGTTTCTAGATTTTTTTTTTCCTTCCCATTTTCGAATAAAGTCAAGGGAGATAAATGATATATAGCAATCAAATATTTAGGGCAAGTACAGTGACTGTGAAGGTGAGAGGCCAGTGCTGGTGAGTAACATTTTTTATACCGTATGGGAGGAAGTTCCAGGTGGTAGATGCCACTATAGCGAAGGTGCATTTACCAACTACACTTTATGCCCGTGGGGATATGAAGACGTCATGGAGAAGATATATCCTAGTATGGATAGGAGAGGTACCAGCAGAGAGGGTCTCAAACATTCTTGCATCACTGACCCACTGCATAGTGCCGAGTTTCCATCTGACAATAGCAATCCTTTGTTAGCTAGCACTAGTGGGTGATGCTTTTGGCGAGCGCCCACGGAACAACCAGAAGACATAAATGGGAAACAAGGACTTAGGAGAAACAAGTATTTGTCAATGCTGAATGTTTGCCGCTGGTATTGCTGTTGTACCGGATCTTGCTTGTACACATTTGTGCTATTATTTACCTAGGACAGAGCAGATGAGATGCAATGTCTCATTTTCAGTGGTGTCCTGCTTGGACACATTGTTAGATTATAATTACCCAGGATAGGGCAGTTAAGAGGCAATATCTACTTTTAAGTGGGCTCCCACATTTTGGCCGCAAATGTCCAGCAGCCTTTTCATGACCTGATGTTATTATGATCAAGACAGGTGGAATTTTTAAAACCCCATCTGAAAAATGATTTTGCTGTGTGACTGTGGAAACAAGTTTTGTAGGGGATTTGAAAATGACACCTGCCCTGTTCAGGAGGTGAGGTAACATGAGGACAATATTGAACATCTGGGGCAAAATCTGCAAAACATAAAGTTATGAGAAAAAGTTGGAATAATTTGTTTCCTCATAACTTAGCTGGTTTTTCACAATTTTACCCCAAATTTTCAACATAAGCTTTTTATGCCCACTCCTTCTGAGGATGACAGATCTCAGGTGTCACTTATAAACAGGGCCCCTGGTGTTCTGCGGCAGAATTTTCTGATTTCTGCGGCAGGGCTCCTTGACTTCTGCGGCAGCATTTTCTGATTTCTGCAGCATGATTTATTCATTTCTCTGGCAGAATGCAGTCCTGTCATTGGCTAAATATGATGTGATGTCATTGATGACATCATATGCTGAGCAGAGAGGAGGGGCTTCAGGATAAACAAGGTGGGAAAGAAAGCCTGACACTGGAAAAACAGTATATTTATATGAAAATTCACCAAAAACAATGAAATCTGCGGCATTATATATATTCTGCAGCATGAATCAAATACTGCGGCAAATTCCGCAACCTCAGAACTGCAGAATTCCAGGGGCCTTGCTTATAAAGCAATGGCTGAAACATCATTTTGCACCTCAAGTGTTAAAACACATTCTGGGTAGGGTTTGAGAAATGACAACTGTCACATTTATGAGGTGGAGTGAAAAAATGGCTATGTTGAAAAGTTGGGGTCAAAATATGTAAGCAATAACCTACGACAGGGTGTGGGTTTATAGGCATTCAATGCATGACTGGGTCCGTTGTGAGGCATGAGGCCACAGGCCAAGTGTCCTCAAAGCACCCCAGGCATGCATTAAATGCCTATAAACTCACACCCTGGAGTGGGTGATTGCACTTAAAACATGGGTTATGTCAAAAACACAAGAAAACCCACAAAAAGGGGGGTTTCTCATGTTTAAAATGCAAAAAGGGTATCCTACCACCGTGCAAAACAGCCCCCAACAGAAAATGGATATACGACTCATGTTATGCATATAGAAATGTCACACATACATGATTAATGACACGCTTTCTGACATTTCTTGTGCCTAACATACTTTCCTATACTTCGCAGGACAGGTACTTTCCTTCCCTCCAAACAGACACACATGCACATCACAGAACACAGGCAGTAGTAACACTGACAGCTGTTAGAGTCCGGGGTCAGAAGCATACTGCATCACCACGTAACTACCTCCCTGTGTATGTCTCTGTCACTAGCGCGAGTATCTCAACTGAGACATCACCGCTCCCGCTCTCTCATTAACTGCATCACCGAGGAACGAAGGTGAGACAATGAAAAAACACAGAGCCACAGGAGAAATACTCCTCAGTGTCACAATCACTCACTCACTCCCTCTCACCTCTGAGACAAAACTCGCTTTCCCCTTTACCACCACTACAAGCAGTAGCCCACATATTGAAACACAAACCCGATGACACACCTTACTCTCCGTGTCCCTCTGCTCTCTCTCTCACTCAGTCGCACACCTTGCCACCAACTGCAGCACACCCAAGGAATACTGCTGACAGACAAGAGAGATGCAGAGAGAAATACACAGAGGGACACATGATGCCACACCGCAGAGAGAACACGCACAGCACACAGTAGATGCAGGGCTGGGAGAGACTGGTAATCGTGGTTGCGGACAACGTCACACACAGAGGCGAGAGGACACAAACAGTGGGGAGGGAGTGGAACCAGCTATCGGGCCACAACACCCGTCAAGGGGACATCATCACCCTACTGCAGTCACCATTCGCTCCCTTCCTCACCCTGTTACAACATCTGTGGCACTGTCCCCCCCGCCCCCGAGGTCACTGAACGGTGCCAGACACAGACAGGGAGACAGCAGCAGATTGCATGCTGCAAATCAGCCTACCATGCAACCCCAAGGAGTAGGCACATTACGGTACCTCCCTGCACTTCACACTTGCTCTGTGGCCACAGGGTTTTGCCCGAACTCTGCCAGTCACTGTTTCTGACTGTCTGTCCTACCTTCGACCACTGACTGTTGCAGCTACTGCTGTGGCGGACAGCTTAGGGAACATCTTTCTGTCTCTGCTTCTAACATACTAAAAAGCCAGCAGAATATGCCTAATGGAATGTTGTGTCTGCTCGGTAGCCAGCCACCTAGTGGGTGCTCGCTTTCCCACCCCCTAGCCCCGTCTCAGACAGCCAGCCAGGCAGCTACAGAACCACTATCCCTGGCACTATAGGGACTTAAGTCTGCAACACCGACTCGTCAGTTGTGGGGGGGACAGCAAAGGCAAGCGTAGTATTGGGGAAATAGGAACATGGCTGGTAGCAGACAGGCAGTCACAAGCTACTGCTTGCCTAAAGTATCAGTCGCTTTCTTCTGGGTCAGTGGCACCAACTCCTGCATCGGGAGGAACACAGCGCTGGGGCTCTCTCGCTTCCTCACATGTTTAAATAGCTGCTGTTCACTGTACAAACCAAATGAGGCAGTTTCACTCCCTCCTCTGCAGAACCGTACATTAAAAAGGGAATTTGGAGATCAGAGGGCTGTGGGTTCAGGTCCCACATCTGGCACTTGGGTTAATATCCTAGTACTGACACTGTAGTGCAGCATGAGAGGGGTGCTACACGTCTAAGGTGCCGTCTTTCGGATGAGACGTTAAACTAAGGTCCCATCTGCCTGGATTGGTGGTAGTTCAGGTGGATGTTAAAGATCCCATGGCACTTATCGAAAAGAGTAGGGGAATTTCCCCGGTGTCCTAGCCAAATTTCCCTCATTCACCAAAAATACCACCAACAGCTTAATCTGGTTCAAGGTCAGTTGGCATTCATCTGTAGCCCCCTCCCCCGGGTCGTGCCTGAAAATAGGCAGGATTTGTCTAGTGCACTTACCCATTCAACAAAAACTAAATAAAAAATCAAATTTAATGCATGGCCACACAGGACTCCACCAATGGGCTTGCACGTTTTAGGTACCCATGTTATAATGAAAATTACCACAATTACGAGCGGCATTGAAAAACTGCAACACAGACTTATAACTTTGTTGCTTTCTCATATTTTTACCTCAGATTTTCAGCATAGCTTTCTTATGACCCCACTTAGCCTTCTTACGAGCCCACCTCACGAACAAGGGTGAGAACATTTTCAAATCCTGCTCAAAAGGTAATTACGTGCCACAAGTGCGAAAACACATTTTGGCCAGGATTTGAAAAACAACAGTTGTTACATTCATGAGGTGCTCCGAAGAAATGGCTATGTTGAAAATTGTGGATCACAATATTGAAAATTACCAAAGCTACGAGCCTGTGTTCATAAATTTCAATGTAGGCTTATACCTTTGTTGTTGTATTTTTTTATATTGTATCCCAAATTTTCAACTCAGCATTCTTATTGCCCCACCTCATGAACAACGGTGGAGAAAAATTTTAACTCCTACCTGAAAGGTGATTTCGCACAGCAACCACAAAATCACTGGGACAGATTTGCCCAATTTCATTGCCATTGTTCATAAGGTGTGGTCCCAAAAAAGGCATGTTGAAAATCTGGGGCAAAAATATTCGAGTTATGATGACAAGTTCAAAGCTCCATTGAACTACACTGAACCGCATACCTTTTTCATCAGTTCATGGTCTGGCATTGAACAGCGAAGACGTGCCTGCAGTCCAGACAGGATTACGACATTGGAGCCCTGGTAGGTAAGTAAGGGCATGGGGGAAGGGGTGCTGAGTGGAAGGTTCAGGTGGGGGGACACTAACGGCAGCAGCAGCAGCAGACATCGATAGATGGTTTTCTTTTTTGCAGGGTACATTAAAAAAAACTATTAGGAATGGTTTTCTTTAATTCAGGTGGTGACACTGGGGACTGGACACCCCCAATGGCGGTGTAATGTTTGTGGGGTGGGGGTGTTCAGTGGGAGGGTCGGGTGGGGGACAGTAATGGCAGCAGCAACAGACATTGATGGATGTTTTTCTTTTTGCAAGGCATATTAAAATACAAAAGACTACAAGGCACAGTTTTCTTTTTTCAGGTGGCGATACTGGGGATTGGGCAAGGTATTATGTTTGTGTGTGGGGTGGTGGGTGCTGAATGGGATGGTCAGGTAAGGGGACAGTAATGGTGGTATCAGAAACAGACATCGATAGATGGTTTTCTTTTTTACAAGGTATATTTAAAAAAAAATTATAAGAGGTAGTTTTCTTTATTCCAGGTGGTAACACTGGGGATTGGGCACACCCAGTGTCAGTGTTATGTTTGGGGAGTGGGAACAGTAACGGAAGTGGCAGCAACAGACATCAATGGATGGTTTTCTTTTTTGCAGGGTGTAATTCAACCTATGAGGGCGGTTTTTCAGCAGGCTGATCAAGACGGATCAGCTGTGCTTGCTGGACGGCGTTATGTAGATCAAAGGAAAGAGCCAACCTATGATAGGGCCAGCTCTCTCCATAGAATTACTTCTGCCCAGCAAGCCAGTACAGTGTCATGCTCAGCCCTGCTGATGGCTGGTGTGACACTGATGAGCCCCTTGCAGACCACTCTGCACTGGACTGACAGGGTCACACCGCTCCAAACCACTCCCATAGCAAAATGTTTGCTGCACATGCATGTATGGTGAACATAAGAAGGGAAAAGACAGACCAAAAAAAAAGTATGAGAACCTACATTTAGAGCATGGTAAAGGGGGTATCCTGTCCACCCAGACGTTATCTGGACTGTTAATAAGCAAGGATTTTAATTTTCAAAGTTATGAATTCTTCACATTTCATAAACACTAAAATAATCACCCAGCAAACAAATGGTAGAGGGAACTATATTCAATGCCCCCCCCCAAAAAAAAACTATAAATCTGTGCAGCCTTGGCACTCAAATGGGAAAAAACACTAAACAATTAACTGCAGTATTCAACCCAGTGTATCAATTTACATAAAAAGTACATTTTTATTTCTGGACTCAATTTTCAGAGCCTAAACATTATTTTTGATAATGTTACTTAAAAGATCTATGCATTTCATTTATATGATTGATGTGCAGAACAGACCAATATAACAGTACACCCCAATATGATAAATCTTTAATGCTGAAGAAGTCACTTGCAATGACAAAATATCTGTTTGTTTTATCATCATACTCACGCCACAACACTGACTCTCATTCCTCCCCAAGAAATCCACTGGTGGGCAAGATGCTTTCCCTATTGTTTCCCTAAGCTGTGCTCCTCTCTTCCTCTGTCCATCTACTCGATCAAGCCCTATTTTTGCACTGTGACCCCCCCCCCAAATTCCCTACTGTATAGTAGTGCTCACTGCTCCTGATCACTTGCAAATTTACTTTGGGAGAAAGGGGGAGGAGAAAAATTGTTTAACCAGGAAAGCACACTAAGCCAAAGCTTGTTTCCATGTGCTACCTAGGAGCACAAGGAAGTTAAGTGACTTGCTCAGGTTCACACCATATGCAAGTGGCGGCTGATGGGATTCAAACCCAGGTTTGCAGCTCAGTGCCCTTAACAGCTATGCTATACTGCCTCCTAACTCCTTTACTTTACTTTACCATGGGGAGCACCTTGCTGTATTGTTACTCTGCACTGAATATTGTTTGTATGCACAGCTGTTAATTTACTGCACTCACTGCACCTTATTTTATTGTCAACTACACCCCCCTCCCCTTGGATGCATCTGGAAATGTGCAGTTTTCAGTTCAGCATGTCTTTCCTGGGAAAACTTTTGAAATAAATAAACAAACGTTATCCTAAATAAACCTATTTTATATTAGATTGTAATGTTATACGTAAGTAATACGCCACAACAGGGTGTGCATTAAAGGATTTTAATGCACACCCCAGGGGTGTGCTAAGGCATGAGGCTGAAAGCTGAGTGTCCTTACGCCCCAGGGAAGTGCATTAAAATCCTTTAATGCACACCCTGGAGTGGCTTATCACACTTATAAAATGGGCCATCATTATAAAAGAATTAGTTTGATGTACTCTGATAGGGATTAAAACTCATTTACTATTTTTGAAAGAGTGTACAATACATTACCTCTAAAACATCTAAAAACTGAAAAAAGTAGTCCCTATTAATGCATAAAATAGGATATGTCAGCAATAGGTTAACTAGTACAGTACTTTGCAGTAAAAGTATTTATTAGTACAGTTGGTTGAAAATAAAGACACTCTGTCACATGTAAATTTTATCATATAAATGCACTGTAACATTTGTAAATGTGTAAGACATAAGCAGTGTTTAAAGCTTAATTTTCATTACACTGTAGTTATATAGTCTCATTGAAGGCAGCCTTCTATTTTTTTTTTTTTTTTTACTTATATGCTGTGGTCTAGTACATAAAAGGAAAACTGCTATAGGATTGAGGTGAAAGGTTAGTAAGGAAAAAAAAAAAACTTTAAACCTGCCAGGTTGCCTTTTTTTGGTGGGCAAGGAGAGTAGATTTCACCTGAAAACTCCTATGCAAGATTCAAATGTACATGCTTTTATTAACATTAGCAATGTATTTGGGCACTTTGGGTCTGCCTCAACCTATTTAACGATGTTTTCCCACCTTTTCTTTTTGTTTATAAAGTATTACTCTATTGCCTACTTTCTTCATCCTGTTTTTTGTTTTTCCCCACATGTAAGGCATAGAATGTTTATCATGGAATGTTTACGATGGAATATAGGGATTCAACATTCTGCTCGGTTCCACTTGTGGAATGTTACTCTCCTGACATTCTGTACACACAGACAACAAAAGCCTGTTTTACAGCCAGAGACTCAATTGCATCACTGTCAGGGCAAGCATAAGAGATTTCCCTGATGAACAGTTAAAGACAGAGGAGGGATTTTTCACTGTTAGTAAACAAACAGTTGTAATGAAAACCATAAACAATACTTAATGTTTCTAATTTGTGTGTGTGAGGAAAGTGTGATGATCAGAGAAACAACATTTAATTAATTTGTTTTATTTTTATTTAAGGTAGTTTTATTTTTAGGGCTTGGTTGAAGGTTTTTTTACAGTGTAAAGGTAGCGGCCATGTTTATAATGGAAGATCAGTTCTGGTTGAAGGGGGACTGATGGAAAATAGTTCTGGTTGTATGAGGACTGATTTGCTCATTGTGTGATGTGGTTTAGGACCAGGATGACTGTGCGTATAAAGAGATTTAATGTACAGTCTGCCATTTTATAAACAGATACATAGCATGTGATGGCAGAAGGAGACCTCAAGGTCCATCTAGTCTGCCCATGGTTTGCTGTATTCTACCCCCTCCCTTGTTACTTGGTCCAGGTAATGATGTCCTTATATTTGTCCCATGCTTGCTTGACGCCACCTACAGTTTTAGCCTTTAACACCCCAGGGGGCAGGCCATTCCAAATGTCCACCACCCTCTCTGTAAAATAAAACTTCCTGATGTTTGTCTTGAACTTGCCTCTGCGTAGTCTCTAGACATGTCCTCGCGTTCTGCTGTCTTCCTTAAACCAGAAAAGTTCATTTGTCTGGGTCTTGTTCATACCCTTGATGTATTTAAAAGTCCCTATCATGTCTCCTCTCTCTCTCTCTCCTCTCTTATAGGGAGTACATGTTAAGGTCCCTCAGTCTCTCCTCGTAAGGCTTCTGGTGCAGCCCTGGAATCTTCTGTATTGCTTTCCTTTGTATTGTTTCCAACCTGTCTATGTTCTTTCTTAGGTGAGGTCTCCAGAACTGTACCTCATACTTGGGGTGGGGACTAACCAGTGCCCGGTACAGTGGCAAGACCACCTCCCTTCTACTAGTGATTTCTCTCCCGATGCAGCCCAGCATACCCCCCGCTTTAAGTGCTGCATTTTCGCACTGTCTACCCAACTTTAGGTCATCTGTTATTATGATCCCCAGATCACGTTATTTGCTTGTTTTGGTTAGTTTTTCACATCCCAGATAATAGTCTGTTTTTGGATGGTGCCTTCCTAAGTGCATAACGTTGCATTTTTTTGCACTGAATTTCAGTTGCCATGCTGTAGACCATACTTCCAGTTTTTCCAGGTCTGATTTCATTCTTTCTACTCCTTCTGTAGAGTCCACTCTGTTACATATTTTGGTGTCATCTGCGAACAGACACACCGTTCCTTCAAGCTCCTCGGCAATGTCGGCTATGAATATGTTGAATAGTAGAGGCCCCAAGACAGGGCCCTGGGGTACCCCACTGGTAACCCATCATTCTGAGGATAACGCCCCATCTACCTGTACCCTCTGTGTCAGATCATGTAGCCAGTTTTGCACCCATCTCACTACTTTCTTACCTACCCCCATGCAATCTAGTTTTTTTAGCAGTCTTCCGTCGGGTACAGAGTCGAATGCTTTACTAAAGTCAAGGTAGACCACATCAATGCCCCTCCCTTGTCTACAGCTCTGGTAACCTAGTCAAAGAAATCAATAAAGTTTGTTTGGCAAGATCAGCCTGATGTGAACCTGTGCTGCCTATGGTCCTGTTGCCACTGGATTCCAGGAGTGCAATCATACTTTGTTTAAGTAATGATTCCATCACTTTTCCCATCACTGAAGTAAATCTCACTGGGCGGTAGTTGCCTGCTTTTTACCAGCATCCAGCTTTGTGCAGTGGTACCACTGCTGCCCTTCTCCAGTCCTTGGGTACTGTTCCCTTCTCTAATGATTCAGTGAAGAGTTCTGCTAGGGGTGTTGCCAGTTGGTGCCTCAGCTCCTTCAGAATTCTTGGATGCATGTCGTCTGGCCCCAAGGCCTCGTCCTCTTATTTTGCTAAGTGCTTCTAGGACTTCATCCTCTGTGAAGGGGCTTATATCAACTTCTGTACTAAGGGAGCTGTTATGCTATGTCTCTGGGTCACTTCCCTCTTTTTCCTGTGTAAAAACTGAACAGAAGTACTTGTTTATGACCTCTGCTTTTTCGTACTCCCCTTCCACTACAGCGCCTTCAACTGTGGCTAGTCGTACTATCCCCCACTTGGTTTTCCTTCTTTCTTTTATATACCTAAAAAAGGTATTGTCACCCTTTTTAACTTCCCCTTCTATTCCCGGTTCTGTCTGAGCTTTGGCCCTTCTCATCTTTTTTCCTGCTTCCTTCAATTTCAGTTGGTCATTTTTCATGTCTTCCTCCTTGTTCATTGCTCTGGCCTTCTTATAGGCCACCCTTTTTTCCTTCACAATGGTTGCCACCACCCTGGAATACCATAGTGGCTTCCTTTTTTTCTTTGCTTTGCTTATTTGTCTGGTGTATTTGTCCGTGACTGTGTTGATGGCTCTTTTGATGTAGTTCCACATTTCTTCCACGTTCTGTCCTTTTCTTCCTTGTAGGATTTCTGTTATTTTGCTCCCCATTTGCTAGACATCTGCCTTCTTGAAATCTAGCACTTTAATACTGGAGTGAGAGGTTTCTTTCATTGTAATAATGTGGAAATTGATCATACGATGATCGCTGTTTCCCAGGTGGTTCGCATCTTGACATTTTTGACCCTCTCGCTATTTGTGAGGACCAAGTCAAGGCTTGCTTCTCCCCTAGTTGGGAACTCTACAAGCTGCTGGAGGTCTGCCCCCTGCAGGGCCAACAAGAGATCTCTACTTTTTGTAGCTGTGGCAGACTTAGTTGCCCACTGGATATCTGGTAGGTTGAAATACCCTACTATTATCGTCCCACCCTTGTCAACTAGCTTGTGGATTGCCTCAAGTAGCTCCTTGTCCCCACTGTCACTCTGTGTAGGGGGTCTGTAGACCACTCCTGTTTGAATGCATGTACCATTTCTGGTGTCCATTGACACCCATAGTGCCTCTATGGAGCTTTCTCACCCCTTAATTTAGGTGTTTTTTATTCCCTCCCTGACGTACACTGCTACCCTCCTCCCCTTTTCCCTTTTCTGTCCCTTCTGAAGAGACTGAAGCCTGGGCTTGCTGTCTCCCAGCTGTGGTTCTCCGAGAACCAGGTTTCTGTAATTGCTACCCAGTCTAAATCATCTTGCATTTACAACCATGGCCTTCCAAACTTGTTTTGTTTTTCGTGAATGGTGAATTTGCAACTTTGGGAGATTTGTAGTTCTTTTGGTCCTGTGCGATGTGGGGGAGTGGAGAGTGTCAGCTTGTTAGCCACGGTGCGTGACATCCCCAACTCCCCAGGCTTCGGTTCAAATGATCTGCGTTTCTCATTTGTTTTTGAGCTGTATGGGTGAGTGATGGGTGGCACACTGTTTGCCGTCGTGACTGCCACCCAACTCCCCTTCTTTCAGTTTAAATGGCCTGTACAGACGTCCAGTTTCTGTCTCAAGAGCTGTTGCTCCCTCCCTTGTGAGGTGGAGTCCACCATATTTGAAAAAGACCCTCTCCCAGAAGCTCTGCCAGTGCCATATAAAGTGATAACCTTTCTCCTGGCACCATTCCTTTAGCCATGTGTTTAGGTCCTAATTGTCATCCCTTCTTATTTGATCTGTGCTTTTGCCCTTATTCCAAACTGGCAGAACATCCGAGGAGGCTAGTGAGGACGAAAAAGGGGGACGTTTATGAGCTAGTGACATGAAGTGAGTTTTGGTCTCCTCCTTTATTTAGTTAGCCAAGTCATTCGTCCTGAGGTATATTATGGCATGTGAACTTTTGCCTTCTCTTTGGATGATGCTGGTTATTCGGTTATCTCTTTTGGCAGAGGCACCTGGGAGGCACCCGACTACCATTTTGGTGTCATCTTTGGGTTCCAGAAGGGCTTCCACACGGCAGATTATGGAGTCCCCAACTATGACTGGTTTAGCTTTGTTTGTTTTTTGCTTTTTTGTCTGCAACATCAGAAACGGTGTGGTTTTGGCTTGTTCCCTTAAGACTGTCAGATCTCTGGTGTTCCTCCACGACCTTGTATCTATTTTCCAATGGTATGCTGCTCACATGATTGGCGACTGGTTTATAATTTCTTGGTGACTTGCCTAGTGATTTGCCATGTTTGCCCCTTCTGACCACCTGCCATCCCTCAGGCTCGAGTTGCTGTTTTTCTGGCCTTGGTGGTGCGGGGGTGTAGGTGGCACTGGAGAGTAAGGATGTAGTGTTATTCTAAGTTCGTTTATCTGTTCCCTGGATTCCCTTAGCTGGGACCTGAGGTCGGCAATTGTCCAGCAAGCAAGACAAGGGCCCAGGCGCAGGATGTATGCTCTGCATAAGAGTGATCCACACTGTACATAATGCACGTTGTCCAAGTTTTCCTTTTTAAAGATTTTTTTTTTTTTTTACTTATTTATTTATGTTTAGTAGTACTTTATGTACCATTGGAATCCCTGCTTCTGCACCTGTTGGAGTCTGCCTTCCCTCCATGACTGGTCTCCTTCAGAGTCGATGAAGATCAGTGAAGCTCAGCAGACAGTAAAGCTAGGGGCTGGACCACACTTGGCATATGCCTCCTAGGGTTGCCCTTTGTGTTTGAGCTGTTGTTTCTGGTTGAAAGCTTTCTATTAGCCGACTACTATTTCAACAGTGGGTACAGCAGACAGTAAGGCTAGGGGCTGGACCACTCTTGGCGTATGCCTCCTAGGGGTGCCCTCTGTGTCTCAGCTGTTGCTTCCAGCTGAGTTGCAAACAGTTAAGGGGCCAGAAATAAGACATGATTGGAGTGGTGCAGTGCAGTGGCTGTGGAGCAGCAGTCTTCTGGGAGATGTTCTGGAGGATGCGGTGTTGTCCCATCTGCAGGCACCTCTCTGGGCTGAGGGAGAAGGTTGCTCATCTGCAGGCTGAGTTGGCCAGGATTTGTGGGACCTCCTCTTCCATCCAGGGACCACCAGTGCCACTGCCGTTGCCTCAGAGGTTGCCAAGAAAGAGGAGCGGTTGGACCACAGTGGGCTCAGGGAGGTGAGGTGGTGGAACAGAGCGCATCCTCAGTTATACCTCTCACAATTCCTATGCCATTCTGGCAAAGTGTGGCTCCTCTATGGAGGCACCCACAGTGGAGACCAAGGAGGATGCTGGGAACCTCCATAAAGGAGACCCACAGGAGAGTGGCAGGGGACCCTGCAGGGGAAGGAAACAACTCCTGGTGGGGGACTCCATTGTTAGGAAGGTAGAACTGGGGAGGAAGGAGAGAGGGAGGTAAGGTGCCTGTCTGGCGCCATGGCTTGGAGGGACAGGAGGGAATCCTCAGGATTGCTGAGCAGCTGCACAGGGAGGAGCTGAATGTCATTGTCCACCTAGGGCCAAATGACCTGGCTAAGAACGGATTAGAGAAGTGCAGGAAGAGTTTGTGGAATTTGGGAGGGCCTTAGTCAAGTAGCACGCAGTAACCTTCTCGGAGGTGCTACCCATCTATGGCATAGGAGAGGCTAGGGTGTTCCGCACCATGGAATTCAATCAGTGGTTGAAAAACTGGTGTGGAGCTCAGGATTTAGCTTCATTGGGGACTGGGGTCCACCTGGAGTGATGCAAGCCTATACTGGCATGATGGGCTGCATCTGTCTGGGAGGAACCAGGATCCTAGGTGATAGGTTTAAATGCTTCATTGGCAAGCTTTTAAACTAGCCAGGGGAGGCATTGGAAGGAGCAGGAAAATCCTAGCCCCCAAATAATCACGGTAGTAAGTCGGCAAACACCAACATAGAGGTGTCGATAGGGAGAAGGGCGAGGGTAAATGGAGAAAGTGACAAAGGCAAGAAGGACAGGGATGGGGCAAAGGAGTAAGGCCATCAGGAAATGGAGGTAATGAGTACCAATGCCCGTAGTCTGGGCAACAAGCTCCCTGAGTTGATGGCCTTAACGGAAGAGGATGCCTGGATATCGTAGCAGTCACAGAAACATGGTACACAGAGAACCATGACTGGGATGTTAACATACCAGGGTACATAACCTACAGGAGAGACAGGCAGGGTAGAAGAGGGAGGAGTAGCTCTCATGTAAAGGATGGGATAAAGCGACTGAACAAAAAGAGTAAACGGAGGAGAGGAGGCACTGTGGTCACCTTGAGACTGGAAAGGGCACTACAATCCACACAGGGTTGGTACAGACCCCCATGTCAGGGGAAAGAATGGACAAGGATATGATAGAAGGCATTCTTAGAATGGCAGAGAAAGGGAGATACTGTTGATGGGAGACCTGAATATGCCAGATGTTAACTGGAGCACATTTGCTGCAGCCACATCCAAGAGCAGGGCCATTCTTGATGCCCTACAGGTGGCAGGCATTAGACAGCTAGTTTCGAACCCACTTCGTGAGGGAGCAATCTTAGACCTCGTGCTCTCAAACGGGGCAGTGAGAGAATCTCAGATCTAGAAGTGGGTTGCCATCTTGGGACAAGTGACCATCAAACAGTGTGGTTCATGTTAAACTCAGCTACAGACTCAAGCCATACAAAAGTGAGGGTACTGGACTTTAGGAGGGCTGACTTTGGCAAGATGGGAGAGTGCCTCAGAAAAGCACTAGCAAACAGGCTAGAAGGAGGTGTGAAGCAACAATGGGGAATTATCAAAACTGCCATCACAGAGGCAACAAGCCTTTGTGTGAAGCAAATAAACAAATCTAAACAAAAGAAAAAAGCCACTATGGTTCTCAAAAGAGGTGGCTGTGAAAGTCAGGAAGAAAAGATAGCATTCCGGAGTATAAGGAAACACAGAAGGAGCAGGACAGAGCCTGTACCAGTTAAGGCAGAAGAAAGCAGGGAGGAAGTCAGAATAGCAAAGGCCCAAACTGAGGAAAGATAGCCAACTCAGTTAGAAGGGGATAAAACCTTTTATAGGTACATCAGCGGCGATGAAAGACAAAGGGAGGGATAGTGAGGCTGAATAGAATGAGCGGTGGGTGGGCAGAGGGGACAGTGAAAAAGCAGGAATACTGAATGAATATTTCTGCTCAGTATTCACAAAGAGGAGAGAAGTGCCTAATCCAATTAACAGAAGCACTCTTGATAGAAGTTGATCCCAGTCCTTTCACTGAAGAAAGGGTTCTGCAAGAACTCCTAAAACTGAAGGTGGACAAAGCAATGGGTCCTGATGGAATTCACCCCAGAATTCTAAAAGAATTAAGGGAGGAACTAGCGAAACCACTGGCTACTCTTTTTAATACATCATGGGAGGATGGTGTGGTACCAGAGGACTGGAGGAAAGCGGATGTGATTCCCCTTCACAAAAGTGGGACCAAGACAGAGGCAGGAAACTACAGACCTGTCAGTCTGACCTCTGTGGTAGGGAAAGTGATGGAGTCACTTCTGAAGGAAAGAATAGTTGAGTACCTAGAGGCCAGTGGGGCACAGGACCCAAGGCAGCATGGGTTCACAGCGGGAAGGTCATGTCAGAAGAATCTAATAGATTTCTTTGACTGGGTGACCAAAGTAGTAGACCAGGGAGAGGCTGTGGACATGGCCTACCTAGACTTTAGCAAGGCATTTGACACAGTCCCACACAAAGATTAATAGTCAAATTAACCAGCCTGGGAGTGGGACCCAGGGTGGTAGCCTGGGTAAAACATTGGCTGGACAACAGGACACAGAACGTAATTGTAAATGGAGTCCACTCTGAAGAAAGGGGGGTTACTAGTGGGGTACCACAGGGTTCAGTATTGGGTCCAGTCCTTTTTAATGTCTTCATCAGTGACATTGCAGAGGGACTGGAAGGAAAAGTATGCCTTTTTGCAGATGACACAAAGATCTGCAACAGGGTTGATACACAAGGAGGCGTGGAAAGGATGAAAAGGGACTTGGCAAGGTTGGAGGAATGGTCAGAAGTATGACAGCTAGGATTCAATGCAAAGAAGTGCAAAATAATGCACCTGGGAAACAAGAACCCAGGGAAGAATACACAATGGGTGGGGAGGTAGTAACAACAACAAAAAAGGAAAGGGACCTGGGGGTAATCATATCAGATGACCTTAAGGTTAGCAAGCAATGTGAGAAGGCAGTAGGGAGGGCTGGGGTATACTGGGATGTATAGGGAGAGGCATCACCAGCAGAAAACAGGAAGTTGTTATCCCTCTGTACAGACAGTTGGTGAGACCCCATCTGGAGTACTGTGTCCAGTTCTGGAGACCCCATCTCCGCAAGGACATAGACAGGATAGAGGCAGTCAAGAGGAGGGCAACTAAAATGGTGCAGGGTCTGCAAGAGAAGCCATATGAGGAGAGACTAAAGGAGCTTAATATGTATACCCTTGAGGAAAGAAGGGAGAGGGGGACATGATAGAAACTTTTAAGTACCTCAGTGGAATCAACAAAGTCAAGAGGTAGCATCTTTCAGAAAAGAGACTTGCAAGAACAAGGGGACACAATTTAAAAGATAGAAGGAGGCGGTCTCAGGGGCAATGTGTGAAGTATTATTTCACAGAGAGGGTAGTGGATGCATGGAACAGCCTTCCTGAGGAGGTTGTGGGGTCTAAAACTGTGGGAGAATTCAAGAATGCATGGGACAGACATAAGGTAATTGTTGTGGGGGGTAGGAAGAAATAGGCTGTTGGTTAACCAGGATCTGCGGCCTATCCTGTAGGAAGGGAAATGGGCAGACTAGATGGGCCTAGCGGTCCTTATCTGCCATCAAAGTCTATGTTTCTATGAGAGCTTTCTATTAGTCGACCATTATTTCAGTAGTGGTACAGCAGTACAAATGCTGATTTACATACAGCAGCCAGGAATTCTGGGTAAGTGTTCCAACTGCTCCTTATGCAGAGAGAGCAGCTGCTGGCCGAGTCTGAGCAGAGCGATCAAGGAGAAACGCCACCTCAGTGGAGATAGGAGCCCGGACTGTGCACTCCAAGGGGGATTCAGCCAGGTAGAACTGCTGTCAAGGAATCCCTGCTTCTGCACCTGTTGGAGTCTGCCTTCCCTCTGTGATTGGTCTCTCTCCCAGACAGTGAAGCTCAGCAGACAGTAAGGCTAGGAGCTGGACTGCATTTGGCGTATGCCTCCTAGGGTTGCCCTTTGTGTCTGAGCTGTATTGCACTATACACCATGAATGGCACTACAGAGACCAGTATGCACCCTATTTGACTTGAAATTGGCTTTTTTAAAAACATTTTTTATTACTACTCTATTTTTGCACCACCAGCTTGCCCCCTTCAGCCTGACGGACCCACCCCCACCCTCAGCTCTGACATTACCTTATGCCCGGCCCGGGAGTGGTGCCTGCGGTGGGTTGGGCATCATCCTGCTGCTGGAATGTTTTCTCCTCCATTATTTTGTACCCGGTGCCCCAGGAGTAGATGCATGCACGTGGAGGTGTGCATGTGTACTACAGCCCCGGTGACGACCCCTTCTGCCCACCCGTCGGCTGGGCCTATGCACCCTCTAGCCTGTACTGTCTACCAGCCCCCACCAGGAGGCAGGCAATAGCCAAGGGACCTTCCTTCTCTGCAGAGGAGAGCTGCCTTTCGGCAAATCCCTCCAGCTCTGCCCCCACGATCTCCAACAGTCTGTGCTTGTTCCCAAACCCGGGTTGTCGGCATGGCACAAATTAAGGTGTCCAGCGCCTTGGCCCTCAACGCCACCTGGCCAATACTGAAATTGGCTTCTAATAAAAGCAGTTTCTCTGAACCTCAAAGAAGCTATTTCTATACAGAAAAAAGGCAACATTGCCCTTACAGTTGATGAAAGTACCAAACTAGCTATATATACACTGCTTACATTTTAGGTTTTCATAGATTTCATAGATCAAATCAAGCTTTAATAGACTTGCGTCCTTAGTGCTTGCCTTTTAATTGCACTGTACCTGAATTTAGTCAAAATATCCATCCCCAAATTTAGCCTCATTACCCATAACCTTATCCAAATTATTTTTAAAAGTATTCATATCTTTACTTTGGATTACTTCCAGTTGAAGACCATTCCAGTATGTACCTGCCCTTAGACTATACCCAATTCTTTCTAAGTAGTAAGTTCCATTTCTCCAAATGGAGTTGCTTAAGGTGTCTCCTACTACTAACTCTACCATGATTAAACTCTAGGGCGAGTTCAGTTCTAAGATCGTTATCCTAAAGAGCATACATAAATCCCCCTGTACCTTCAGTATTGTAGTGAATATAAATTAAGTGTTTCCAGTCTTTGTTGGTACGGCATCTCTTTTAAACCTTAATAGACCTAGTCAGTCTACGCTGTATTGCTTTTACCCTTTTGATATTTTCTTTACTATATGGGGACCATATCTGGATACAGTACTCCAGGTGGAGCCTAACCAGTGCAACATACAGGGGGAGTATAACTTCACTTGCTTGGCTGGAAATGTGCCTAAAAATGCAATTTAATATTTGGCTGGCTTTTTTTTTTACTTGTTCTCTACAATGTATACTGAATTTGAGGTCTGGGCATATAGTCACTGCAAGGTCTTTTTCACAGTATGTTACAGTTAAAGGTTTTTTTATTCAAATAATACTTTTGCTGTTTATTCCCAGTACCTAAATGCATTACTTTGCTTTTACTAATGTTTAAGGTCAATTTACTATGTTCAATCCAAATAAAAATAAGATCCAGTGCTTCTTGTAATGCAGTGGTGCTGTCCAGTTCATTCACTGCTGTTCCCAGACGACAGTCATCAGCAAATTTTGACAACCAGATGTTTGATGAATCAAATTTTAGGGAGGAAATGTATATGTTAAAAAGGTTGGGACCCACAACAGATCCCTGTGGCACACCACTAGTGACTCTAACCCATTCCGAAAATATGCCATTGACCACCACTCGCTGTTGGCGCCCCTTAAGCCAATTGGCAATCCAATGTGTGATGTTGGTACACAGCTTGAAATCCTCTAGAATTTTAATTAAACCCAGATGGGGTACTTTATCAAAAGCTTTGGCAAGGTCCAGGAATATTATATCCACAGGGTTTTTCCTAATTCCTTACTAACCTTTTCATAAAAAGCCAACAGATTTGTCAAACAAAACCTGTTTTTAGTGAATCCATGCTGGTAAGAATCAGTATGCCCAAGTGTCAATTGTTGCTGCTGTATATGATCTTTAATTATACCCTCAAGTATTTTTACGATTAAAGATGTCAAACTAATTGGTCTAAAGTTCTCAGGTTTATTTCTGGATCCTTTTTTTTTTTTGAGGGGCACCACAGTCGCTACCCTCCAACCCAGAGTTACATCACCGGTGTCCAAGGAGTGCTGGAATATGTGAGTCAAGGGTTGGTGGCTGGTAACCCTGAACTGTTGGTGAATGGGCCAAATGAATTTGTGGTTCCTCTTAAGTTATTTATATGGGAAAAGAAAGCTTTTTTGTTGTCCTTTACCCTAGTTGCTAGGTTTATTTCCTGCTGTGCTTTGGCTATTTTAATCTGTGTTTAAATTTTTTTGAACTAATGCCCTATATGTTCGAAGTATTTACTAATTGTATTTAATGCGTTTAAACAATCTATTTTTTTTTTTGGTTGATTAACTTTTTGATAGAAGGTTTCATCCATCTAGGGGTTGCTCTTTTGATGGAATATTTTTTTGTACTTGGTATGTTCTTAAAGACCTCACCCATAAGTTTGGAAATCAACAAATCCCATTTCCCTTGCACTGTGTGACCCATAAATTCACCTGCCCAGTCCCAATTACATACTAAGATACTGTTTGCCAGCAGATTAGGCCTTACGGTCTATCAAGTCTGCTTGAACCTCAGATCCTTAGTTGGGTGCCAAGACCCTCCCTTCCCTTGTGCTCCAGAAACCCTTATCATACATCCCCACCCCCCTGGGACAGGCTATCATCTGATACATCCACTTTCTGTGCCTGTCCCACCCTCTCTTGAAGCCCTCCACTGTGGATCTCTGAACCAGTTCACCAGGCAGTGCATTCCAAGGGTCCACCACCCTTTCAGTGAAAAATCTCCTCCTCTTTTCCCCCCTCACCCTTCCACCTTCCAACTTCAAACCATGCCCTCTGGTGATACCTCCCTGCTTTAGTCTAAAGATCCCCTCCATGTTTACCCTATTTATGCCCTTGAGGTATTTGAAGACCTCAATCATGTCCCCGTCTCTCCTCTCCTCCAATAAAAACAGGCAGGCTCCTCAAGTCTGTCCTCATCGTCAAATCCCTAGCCCTCGTATCATCTTAGTTGCCCTCCTCTGTACCCTCTCCAGGAGCTGTATGTCCCTCTTCAAGTGTGGTCTCCAGTACTGTACACAGTACTCAGGTGTGGTCTAACCAGTCCATTGTACAGTGGCAGAATCACTTCCTTGCTCTAGAGGTGATCCCCCACGATGCATCCCAACATCCTGTTTGCCTTGCTAGCCGCTCTCCTGCACTGCTCAAGAGTTATTCATACATGCATCCACCATGACCCCTAGGTCTTTTTCCCCTATTGAGGCCTCCAGCGCCTCCCTTCCCAGGGTGTACCTGTGTTTAGGGTTTCCCCAACCAAGATGCAACACTTTGCACTTGGTGATATTGAAATTTAATTTCCATGTGTGAGCCTAGCTTTCCAGGGTGTCCAGGTCCCCTTGCAGGGCCAACCTCCCCTCTTCTCCCTCAACTACTGCTCCCATCTTGCAGTCATCCGTGAAGAGACTCATTTCACACCCTATACCCTCCCTGATGTCCAATATGTATGCATTAAACAGGATCGGACCCAGGACCAAGCCCTGCGGTACCCCACTACCAACCTCTCTAGGGTTCGAGAGCTCTCCACAGACCACTACTCTCTGGGTGCGTACAGCTAGCCAGTTTTCAATCCATCTGACCAGTTTTCAATCCATCTGAATTAGCCATATTTTTCTTTATAATAGTAAAACTAGCTTTTCTAAAGTTTAATCTTTCAGTAGTCCCTGTCCCAGTCTGCCTGAATTGCCTCAGGAGGACCTGGAAGTTAACGCACATGTGGTCACTGTTGCCTAACGGTGCTGAAGTGGTAATATTAGCCATGCTATTTCCCAAATTAGTTAATATAAGATCCAAACTTTTGTCATTTCTAGTGGCATAAGGGACTTTTTGTTCAAGCCCAATCTGAAATACTATATCTAGATAGGGGTTATCAGTTTTAGTAATTCCACTGTTTGTTGTCCAATTTATATCGGGCAAATTAAAGTCATCAAGAAGGAGAATATTGTCAGAAGGATTTAGACCACTTATATGTTATAATAGTTTAGCGTCATTTTCCAGAGATATAGAAGGGGGCCTATATACCAATCCCAATTTTACAGAGGTGCCAGACTGAGGATATATTTTAACCCAAAGAGCCTCAATATTCTCAGTACCATCAAGTGTTTCCTCACATTTAATTGTATCTTTGATGTAAATGGCCAGCCCCCCCACCTTTCCTATATTTCCTATTTTTGTTAAACAGATTACATCCTGGTATGTTTTTATCTCATGTGTCATTATTTTTGCCCCATGTCTCGGTGACCAGTGCCAAATGCATATCTTGGGTGTCAAGTAAAAACTTAAATTTGTCAAGTTTATTAACCAGGTTTCTAGCATTGGTTAGTAATCCATTTCATGCAATGTTTGTGTGGTTAGGGTGGATTTTAGTGGGGCAGGTGTTCCCATAACCTAGTGTCCCCCCGCCCCCGTGTGCCAGTTTAAATAAAATTTTAAAACTTCGTTGATTTTTTTTCCCCCATTACATTAATGCCAAAATGATTCGGGTGTAGCCCATCATTTTGAAACAGGCTTTGTTAGAAAATGTGGTCAAATTATCCATAAACCTGATTCTTTATTTGTGACAAAGTTGGCGTAACCATGCATTCAAGGTTAGAACTGACTTATTTCTATCGGAGTGTCTCCCCAAGGTGGATAAAACTCCAGAGATTATCTCCCCTTCTCTCTGTTGCACCCGTTTAATGTTAGTATAATCAGCTTGTATATCACCCCAGTTGTTAGTGGGTAAATCGTTGGAACCTACATGGAGGAGTACAACAGGTTTAGTAATATTTTCTAGTAACCCATCCAGAAGTCTTGAGACATCCTTTACACAAGCCCCTGGGAGTGTACTCACTGTTGTGTGAACTCTTCTTCCATTACAAACTGCAGAATCTGCCCTCTAAGAATAGAGTCCCCAATTACCACTATATCCCTGGAGAAACTTTTCCAGACCCCCTATTTCACTTACCAAGAGGAAGGGCATTTCAAGCTGCCATATTTGTGCAATGAAGAAAAGAGTCTAAGGCTTACTATGCAATGAGAAACACAATTTAAATGATGTGCTTCATCGCATTCTTTATGCTATAAGGCAGGCCAAGTCTGTATGATCTCAGTGTTTACCTTCAAAATATGAAGAGCCATATGACTTAATGCTTTATTCAGACTAGTTCTAGTGTTCCCTGTACTTGTATCTGTACAGAAAGTATAGAGGTGGAAAGATCATGGAAAATTTATGAACCCTTCTTCCATGTGGTGCAAGGCTTCTGCATTCCAAGAGATCTATGAATATTTAATGATTCAGCTAGTCTAACTGCAAGTAGTAGCAGCAATGGCATCTGGTATCAGATCTGAGTAATCGTATGTTCCTTTGAGACTAGTTGTTTTTGAATAAATCAAAGACCAGTCCAATAACAGATCTGCAGGATTTATGGCCTTTGCTTTGATGAGGCAAAAATGAGTGAAATAGTCTACCCAGCAATCTGGTCAATGCTGGGACTATAGCTGGGTTCAATACACGATGGGACACCATTAAAGGGGTTATTAAGAATGAGGCAGGTTTTTTAAAATTTATTTTTATTTTATAAACAAGATCATACAACTTGATCCACAGCATGATACATGTAAACATCATGATATTAATTCATCATTCTTACAGCAGAAGCCATCATTTTAACACCAAGGTTAATACTAATTGGGGGGGTATCAAGAAACCGGTTCAGCATCAGTAGGTAAAAAGGAAAGTACATTCTAAAAAAGGGGGGGGGTACAGCAGCTCACAGAGTTAGAAGGTCCACTAAATCTAACCTCTGAGGTCCCATATTTAAACAGGCATGCATCCAACATACAGTAAATCGTGATTGCCCCTTCCCCCAGAGAAAGAAAATATCTTAATAGTGATACTGCTCTGTACCTATTGACCGTTACCCTCTTGTTTTAAATTTTTATATGAAATTTTTAGCATTAAACTTTCACTGTGAATAAATTCCCCTCAAACCTGGTGGAGTAAGAACAGGTAATATTCCCAAACTCAAATTGTGTAAAGCTTTAGAAAACAAACTTTCCCATCAGTTTCTCTCATATTTACCAGCATAAATGCCCATACAGTCATTCTTCTGCAATGCATAGGGCTATGGTGGTGGTGGGTGTTCACGGCAAAACCACCCACTAACACAAGGTAGGCGCCATGTTTAGCAATGCTCTACATGCTGTTGAGGCCAAGACTTAGATACATAAAAAGAGAAATCACATCTTTTATGTAACAAATAACCCATATCTGCCCATGCCTAACTCACTGTGGCTCACTGCTCCCCCTCCGTCAGAACCCAGGTACTCACAAGCTGCCAAATGTCAAAGTCCTTCTGCACAGCCTGCAGCACCCTCCTCTCTTGATGTCCTGTGAACCAAAGACTACTTTAATTCTTTTTAATAACAACCTGGCATCCTTAGGTCAGTGTAGAGATTCTGTTTGCCTGAATCTAAAAACCGTCAGCTTCACAGGATTCTGAAGTGTGTGCAAGACTTCAAGAGACCATAGGGTCATCCTGATGGCACTGAATGACTGCCTATGGCCTCTGGTAGCAAAGCTGAGATCAGGGAATAGAGATAGCTTCCCCCTAGCTGGCTTCATTAGTGGTCCAACTCTCCTCACCACCTCCAAAATACAGTCTCTCTAATAGGACCCATCAAGCTGAATCAGGAAGGATCCTGGTCACCCGGTCCTCTCGATGCTTTCAGTGGTCTACTCAGAATACACTATGATCAAAGGGGACTGGTTCCAGGCGGTATGCAGTCAAAATTGCGCGACCGTTTTCACGCGAGTCAATATAGTACTGAAAAAATCAGCGCATGTACATAATAGCAAGTGACATTTTAGCTACAGTCTAAATAGCGCAAGACTGCCACCTAGTGTCCATATCGTTGCAACACATCATGCATCTACATGGTATATTAGACCATCGACCCCCCAGCTACTTACAATGTCTGCAAGTGAGTTTGCTACTGAGTCTGTGCGATTTTTCAAGAGACAGAAGGGCGGAGAACTTGCTCTTCTAAATGGCTTTATGTATCGTCGCGAGTGAGACACTCCTTCAAAGTCCTATTACAAGTGCCTAGATTATGATAAGGGGCACTGCAACACAAGGCTACATTTGAATGGGGAGACTGCATTAAAGACTATCGAAGAACACAATCATGTCCCCGACTCTGCTGCTGTGTTGGTGAAGGAAGCAGTGGCTGGCATGAAGGAGTGAGCAGCAACCAGTAGCGAAACAACTCACCAGACTGTTGCAGGAGCTGTTGCAGAGCTTTGCCCCTCTGTGGCTTCTCAGCTTCCTGCAATGTCGCTCATAAAGCGCACAGTCCGGCGTACTCGCAGGGCAGCAGCCTGCCCACTACCTGAATCATCTAATGCAGTATCTCTAGAATTAACGGATGACTTGTGTGTGACTGTCAAAAATTATAAATTCCTGCTCTATGATTCTGGGCCAGTGTCATACTGAATATTGATTTTCAGTACCACTCAGGACCTAGAGCACCTCAAAAGCAGCATTCATTGGTTTGCAGATGGCACCTTCAAATCATATCCTACAATATTTCAGCAAATGTACACTATTCATGCCATTAGAAATAACAGCATGGTGCCCTTAATATATATCCTAATGGCAAACAGTACAACAGCATCATACAACAGGGTGTTTAATGAAATTATCAGTCTGTGCCCTGATTTGCGTCCAGAAACCATCATGGTCGACTATGAGCATGCACCTACCAAAGCTTTTAAAACCGCATTTCCATCTGCTCATATTCACGGCTGTTTTTTTCATGTGTGAAGCATTTTGCTGAAAAATACAGGAGCATCAACCTGTCTGTTCTAAGTACATCTCTGACTCAAGCTTTGCTTTAAATACGTGACTACTGCCTGCACTTGCATATGTACTAGTGCCTGAAGTGATCTGTACATTTGAGGAGCTTATAACATCAGAGTTTTTCCAAAGTAATGGTGATATATTAACTCCAATTAGACTATTTTGAGGATACCTGGTTGGGACGGCCCTTGGCCAGAGGTGAACACAGGAGACCCATGTTTGAGATCAAGATGTGGAATTGCAATGATACGGTAGAGCATGGCATTCCACGCACTACTAACTCTGTGGAGGCTTGGCACCACAAGTTTGACCATTTTGTGGGAGCACATCATCCTTCCATCTGGAAGTTCCTTCAGTGCCTTCGAGAGGAACAACATTACAGTTCCGTGTTGATGGAGCAGCTAATTGCAGGCACTGCATCGTGAGACCCCCCAAAGAAATATATATATGGTGCCAAGCGAATTGTAGCAATCGTTTCTGGATTCAACGTTCGACCAAGAATTGAGTATTTGCGCGGAGTCGCATACAATTTTCAACTGCAGGCCTGAATGCACTTATGAGCTAGCAAAAAAATGCCATAACTAATGACTTATGCATAGATTAACCTGATTTAGCACTGGGGATATCAGGAATTACTATGGTTAACCTTTATTATTCCCTGTTAAATACAAATAAATTACCTTGCATTCATATCTGACTCATTGCTGTTGTTGTCATCTGAACTAAAGGAAATATGGGCATGTAGGTAATGGTAACTGGGAAAAGAGAACTTAACATTACTACTTGTATTCCAGGGGAACAATTTCAGAGTAGGACAACATAAGCACTACATAGATAGAGCTCCCCATCAACGTTCATTGCTTGCAAAATAATTTCACAAATGCTCTCATCGTAGCTGTAAGTAAAATTTTTTGAATTGTAAAACGCTATTATGGCTCGCACTATGAATATTAAATGCTATTTTGGCAAGCACTCAAAAGGTAGCACGATAATGACTTATGGATGCGCTATATTGACATTATCCCGTTCCAGGCAGAGAATCACACCCAGTCAACACCCCACATACCAACTGTGATCGTCCCTCATGGTCATGTGTCAGGTAGGCCCAGGAAGTAGCAAATTCAAGGTCCTTGACTGGTTTTTGAAGGTCTCCAATCTGTATAGCAATATCTCATTTTCCTTGATGAGTTCCAGTGTGCTAATGGTAGTCTGCAAAATGGAGGAGGATGCTTCTTTTACTTCGGCCATAGCAGTGAACATTTAGGTCTTGCACACCAGTAGGCAGGAATTGATGTCCTGCACATTTTGATCCAAGGCCAGTACCAATTTGCTGAGTGCCTGTATTGCTCTTTGGATGTCCAACACAGTGGTTCTGCCGTCACACTGTCTGCTGGTGCAGCAGAAGCATTGCCTCCACTTGGCCCCTTGATTGCCCTTTCTGACCTCCACCATCTGTTGCCTTTCTCAGGTTATCCATTGCTGCCACAGCTTTTACACTTCACTGGTGTGTTAAGGTACTCACAGGGAAACTTTCAGCCTAGGTTTCAGTTCCAAATATATATGATCACTGCAGATTAAACTAGATTATATGTTTTCTCTGTAAGAGCTGAGTGGGAACACGTCTTTTAACAATGGCTGATTGCCACAAACACTCACGAGTCAGTGGTTGGAGATAGGGAAAATTCTGAGGGGAAGACTCATTCAGGGCAATATACTGTAGGGTATCAGAATAGACTTGATGGAATCATGATCTTTTTCCTCTCCTTATTCTTCAGTGTTTCTATGTGTATCTTAGAAAAGTAACACTTACTTAACTATGAGTGAAATATATTAGGGTAACATCACTAGGGGGCACAATATAAAGCTGGTGGGAGGCAGGTTCCATAGGGATAAGTTCTTCTTTATGAAGAAGGTAGGGGATAGAAGGAACCAACTACCACATGTACTCGCTAATGTCCAAACAGCTGATGCATTTAAACGTGGGTGGGACAGATTCCTGGGACTCAGGGAGAGATTCTGAATAGGGTTTGTAGCAGGGGGAAACGTGGTAGCAGTGTAAGCAAATAACGGTCTCACCAGTGCTAGACAGGTATTATGACTGAAGCAGGGTCCGGACAGACTGGACGGACCAAAGGGCTTTTTCTGCCAGTAAACTTATGTTTGTAAGAAAACTAGGCACTCCAAATGGGATTCACCAAAATGAACAAACTGATTTATTAAGTACCCTCAAGCACAGCAGTCATTTTGATCACATAACTGTCATCAGAACAGACTACCAAGGAGGTTGATGATTCTGTGGATGAAGACGAGGAAGAGGATGATAAGCCAGAGCAAACACTGAGTAGTAGCCATGTGGAGGACCACCATCGTACTAACATTTCACAATATTAATTGAAGTTCCCTATGGACATATCTGTGAATCTTGTACACACCAGCACTCTTCAGTAAATGTCTAAGTCACCCAAGCTTTCAGGAACATAAAGCTTCATTGACTTAGGTGGACAGCAGTAGTAATCAATGCAGAAATACAAGGAACTTACACAGAGCTTTATACTGAAACCTTGCAGATGCAAGCATGTGAACAAATAATTGCCGAGTTTGTTGCACAAAATATCCTACCATTCTCATTTCTGAATAACAGAAAATCAATATTAACAAAATACTACAATAAGGAACATAAAGGCTAGATAAGCACCTAGAAGAAAAAGGAATAGTGGTAGTCACTGAGTTTAGTGCATGGGAATGGACTAAAGATATTTTTTCTTTCCTATTTTCATAATGATACTCATAAATAAAAATAGAAGTCCCACACTGCTGCCTGCTTCTCTCTGTATCTCATAAGTGTGCTACTACCATCTTACACTAATGCTGTTGATGCCTCTACTCTTTCTGCTGTAAAGCATTCTTCAGCCGAATCTCACCTTGGATATGTCATACAGTGCATTCTGGTATGAATATATGCATAGCAGTGCTGTTGCCTACTCCTCTTTTGCTATCCTCCAATGTGATGCATGGGGAAAGGAGTGCCTTACTCTTTTGTTTGGACAATGTGAAACTTATCTAACTGATCCACACACAACAGCATACTTTTGTGAGGATGAAGAAGAACCTTGAATAGTTTTACTAAACAGCATTTAACTAAGTAAGAATATCCATATTTTCTCCAAATTAAATTTGCCCACAGACTAGACAATAGGAGGATCTGTCAGATGGTGCACAAATTAGAATTACTGCTGTCAGAGCACCTCCAATCTAAACTGTGAAATTGGTGCTTCTTTTTTTTTTCTAGAGAAATTTTTATCGCCTGTCTCCCCTGGCTACCCCCTTCAGACCAACCCCCCGGCCCCATCACCCCAGCATCCCCGGGACTCACCTTAGCCTACAGCCTCTGCCACAGGACTGTGGCGGTGCCCAGTCGTCGGGTGTGAAGCATCAGTCATCACCCGCACCCCGGGCTGTTTTCCTCTGTTTCCTCCCCTTCCCATCCCTATCACTGGGGCACACATGCCAGACGTGCGTGCGTGGAGGTGCGCACATGGCCACAGATGTCCCACAGCACCCTCCCTTTTCAGGCACCCAACAGTCCCAGATTATTCTTGGGCCTCCACCCGGAGGCAGTCATTCGGCAGGAGCACCTGTCCTCCCTCCCCAGGAGAGGAGAGAAGAGGAGAGCAGTCCTATGGACAATCGATCCTCTCCCTCACCAGCTGATCACAAGCGGCCTGCTTGCACCGCGAAAACAGGTCGCCGGTGTGGCAGAAGGCAAGGCATGGATGCCTCAGCACTCCACGCCACTGGGCTGGTGAAATCTGTGCTTCTACTAACATTAACTATATTCTGCTGGTTTTATTTAGACTTCAAATCTGAGGGCCATATTCCAAAGTAAAGGCCATATTTGTCAGTTTGCTTAGTTAAAACATTAGCTCAAAAACAACTGCTTTAGATTAACCATATTTAACTATTACTTAGCTTCTTGCAGTTTATGTTTTTCCATTAAAAAGTATAAAACACTGTGACGTTCATTACTCATAGCACAAACTAAGAGATTCCAGTGCTGAATCCCACCACAGGTACTGTTTCCGTGCCGACCCTGGAAGAATACACATTTCTTCCTTGAGCTCCTTTAGACCTTCCAGCAACAAAACCTGGTAGTGGCCACCAACAGGACACATGCCACACTTCTATGCAGGACACCCAGGATTAGTACTGGACTTGGCTCCCTACAGCCAAGAGTCCAGGACTGAGAAGAACACTACCCATGGCAAGTTGCCACAGACCAGGAAGAGTTGGTGCCACTCTCCAGTGCAACAGCAGACCCCCTGCAGTTTGTCAGGGAACTAGATCCCCCTTATAAGGAGCAGGTTCACGTCACCGTTGCGTGTGCATGAGGCTCACATGCGGCTGGGTGTAATGTCACCAGGGTGAAGGGAAGGTCAAAGAGCATCAGGGAGGATAACACTTCATTATTTTACAGCACAGGGATGTAACACAATTCCTGTAGCCATCAGGATGAAGGTCTGACTGACGTGCTCAGGTCCTGACTGGCCAACTTGCTTCTTCACCAAATCTTAATGGCCCAAGGTAGAGGGGGGCCATCTTGAGGACCCTGCTTTGAGGGTCAAGCACAGAGGAAAAGAAAGTAGGTCAGACAGGAGGGGACTGGGATGTCCTTGGTCACAGTTAGAAAGTTGGACCAGCTAGAGCCAGAAACAGCTGGGTTACAATAAATATGAGTAGAAGCAGGACCCCACTGAATACCCCATTGAAAATGACATCTTATTTAGGCTAGCCTAGGTAAACAAACAAGAAAAAAGTACATAATAAAAAAGTCAGTGGAATTTTTTTTTGTAAGATTAACTAGCACATATTCCATGTAAATTTAACTTTGCATCCTGTTTTTTCACAACATATAACAAAACTTTGCAAATTTCTTTCTTGTGACCAGCACATTCAGGCTCAACAGGAGCAATAAAACAGAACAGCCTAGAAGACTGTGTCTGGAGATGCTCCTGTAGACAGTTCTGTTAACAAGCTTGAGGAGGTCAAAAGTTTCTCAAGGTCAACTCCCAGTGTTACAGCTTGCTATCTTTTCTAATAAACTCAAACAGTTATCTACAATACTTTAACACTATTACATACACTTGCAAACGAAGGGATCCCAGTTTTATATAAACAGTTTCACACATTTTTCAGTCAAAGAGAAGAAAAATGTACTCACCTTAGTAATTATGTTTCGTCTAATGGAGTCTTGCTGTATTCTGACTACTGCAGTTAGCCCCAGCCTTTAAAGTGCCCCGGAGAACAAAGGGTTAACTTTCTATGCAGAGCATAGAATGCTGAGCTCGAGCTCGGTTGAGGTCTCTGTCTGGAGCCCTTTGAAATCCACCCATCAGATTCTTACGAGCAAAAACTCACTAACTATCCTATGTGGAAATTGTAAAATTTTTACTAGCCAACTGGCAACAAAAAGTTTTGGATTCCCAAAGGAAGACTCAAGTCAGGAAACCCAAAACCAAAAACCAATCCAAACAAGAATAATAATAAAACAAACACCCAAACAAAAAGAAGAGGGTGTAAAAGGAGCACCCCGAGATGCAACACTGCACCTGCCCACCCACTTCCTAAAAACAGGTTCTGAGAGTGGAGGCAGGGAGGGAGGTCAGAATACAGCAAGACTCCATCAGAAGAAACATAATTACTAAGGTGAGTAATTTTTTCTTCAAACAACATGAAGTCTTGCTGTTTTCTGACTATTGCAGACTACCAAGCAGTACCTCCATGGAGGAGGGACAGAACCTACTTTGGGAATAGGCTCTGAAGTACTGCTGCGCTGAACCGAGCATCACTCCTAGCCTGGATATCCAGAGAGTAATGCTTGGTAAAGGTATGGACTGTTTTCCAGGTGGCTGCTTGACAAATTTCTAAGAGAGGAATATCCCTGGCAGCAGCCAGGGAAGCAGCTGCACCTCTAGTGGAGTGAGCCCTCAGGCCTGAGGGTGGAATTTTTCCCAGTTTCTCATAGCAGAATTGTATACAAGACACAATCCACCTGGCAAAAGTTCTCTTGGTGGCGGGTTTGCCCTTTCCCACTTCTCCATAAGTGAGGAACAACTGGAGGAAATCAAACCTGTGACCCTTGGTACGTTCTATATAGTAGCTAAGGGCCATTTTAACATCTAAACTGTGTAGCCTCCTCTCTCCTGAAGAGGAATGATCAGTGAAGAAAACAGGAAGAGACAGACTGATTCAGGTGGAGATCTGAAACCACTTTGGGCAAGAACCTTCTACTGGTTCTATGGACCGCTTTACCCCTATGCAAGGAGATAAAATCAGGTTCCACTGACAGGGCTTGCAGTTCACTGATACGTCTGGCAGAGGTAATGGCTACTAAAAACACAGTTTTCCAAGTCAAGTACTTAAGCTCTACTGAGGACACAGGCTCAAAGGGAGATTGCATCAACTGAGCAATGCAAACATTTAAATCCTAGGCAGGGGCAGGGTCTCTAAATGGAGGATTGGTATGAAGCAATCCCATGAAAAATTTACAGAACACAAAGAGATGATAGTGAGGAAGACTTCCCCACTGACAGAAAAGCAGAGACAGCTGACAAGTGTACCGTGAGAGTAGCTGGTCTGAGGCCTAGGCCATTAAGATGGACCATATAATCCAGAACTGTAGGCAATTCAGCAGTATCTGGGGAAATATGCTGCTTGGAACACCAAATGCTGAATCTCTTCCATTTGGAGTTATACGTCTTCCTAGTGGCAGGCTTTCGAGAGGCCTTGAGGATATCCAGAACCCCCTGAGACAGATGCAAATCTGCATACTCTAACTCTTCAAGAGCCATGCCTTGAGATTGAGAGACTGAAGATTGTGGTACCAAATCCTGCCCTGAGAGGACTGGTTACCAGGTTGTAATTCCTGGGAAGAGACAGGGGAAGATGGACTGCTAGGGACAGCAACAGTGGGTACCAAGGCTGTCTGGCCCAGTCTGGAGCAATCAGAATCACTTTGCAAGGTTGTGACCTTATCTTGACTAAAACTTTGAACAGTAGAAGAAAGGGAAGTAAGGCATACAGAAATTTCCCTTCCCAGTTCAGAATCAGAGCATCCAGAGGGACTGAGCCCAAGACTGGGGGTCTGCAACAAAAGAGAGGAAGTTGGTGATTGTCTGGGGCTGCAAAGAGATCTATCTCAGGAGTGTCCCACCTTGAAAATCACCTTCAAGACCAGAGGGTCCAGGGACCATTCGTGATGGCCCTGTGAGATCCTGCTTAGTGCATCTGCTAGCACATTGTCCTTCCCTGGAAGGTGGACTGCTATCAGAGAGGTTTGCAGGGAATAAGCCAGGGACCACAACTTCATGGCTTCTGTGCACAAGGCCGTAGACCGCATGCCTCTCTGCTTGTTGATGTACCACATGGTGGTGGTGGTGTCTGTTCTGACTTGAACCACCTTGTTCTGCACTGACAGAGAAAGCTTGCAGGCCAAGGAAAAACTGCCCTGAATTCTAGGAGATTGATATGGAGAAGGGATTCTTGAGGAGACCACAGTCCCTGGGCAGTGAGGGCCCCCAGATGGGCTCCCCAGCCCAGGAGGGAAGCATCCGTGGTAAGGACCACTGAATGTGGCTGAGTGATAAATGGGATGCCTTGCCTTAAATTGTCCTGATCCTGCCACCATTGAAGGGCTTGGATCAGGGTCCAAGTCACTGGGATCAGTTTGGTAAGGGAATCCTTCCTTTGGGACCAAAAGGCCCTCAGATGGAACTGAATGTCCCTCATCTGGAATCTTGCCCCTTGGACCACTGCTGGAGAAGCTGCCATATGGCCCAAGAGCTGGAGGAAATGCCTTGCTGGTCGAGACACCTGAAGGCTGCAGGAAAAAGACAGTTCTATAACAACTCTTGCCCTTTCTAGGGGAAGAAAGGCTCTTGCTTTGACAGTATCCAGATCTGCCCCTATAAAGGTAAGGAGCTGCACTGGCTCAAGAACTGACTTGGGAAGGTTGAGAAGAAATCCTAGAGAAGTGAGCACTTGCTGGGTCACTTACAGGTCTGACTTGACTTGGTCTGGGGACTGGCCCACTATGAGCCAGTCGTCCACATATGGAAAAATGGAAATCTTTTGCCTTCTTAGAAAGGCAACGACTACTGCCAGGCACTTTGTGAAAACCCTAGGGGCTGATGTTAGACCAAAGGGCATTGCTTTGAACTGATAGTAGGCTGAGGGCAGCTCGAACCTGAGGTACTTTCTGTGGGAGCACCTGATGGGAATGTGAAAATAGGCATCCTTTAGGTCCACGGAGGCTAGCCAGTCCCCTGGCCTTAGAGAGGGAAGAATTATTCTCAGAGTTACCATCTTGAACTTTGGTTTTAAAAGATGTTTGTTCGGGTATCTGAGGTCTAGGATGGGTCACCATTCCGCTGTCTTTTTTGGAGTAAGAAAGTACCTGGAGTACAGACCTTTGCCCCTGTGTAGGGTAGGAACTCTCTCTCTATGGCTCCTGAGGCCAGAAGAGATGAAACCTCTGCCTCTAGGGCAAGGTCTCTGAGAGACCTGCAGGTGGAAAAGATCTGGCTCTCATCTTCGGAAATTTCTTGAAGCTGAGAACCAGTCCCTGGCTTACTACTTCCAGGACCCACTTGTCTGAGGTAATAGACATCCAGTCCTGGACAAAGTAAGGCAGCCTGCCCCCTACTGGAATAGCAGAGTCGACCCGGGCAGACCCATCAGGGTGTCTGCTTGGCAGGGGCCTTAGGCTGAGGAGTGGATGCAGCCCTGCTCATCCCCCTTCTGCCTCTCCCTCTGTGAAAAGGGAGAAGAGGCCTGTGCTTGGTAAAAAGGCCTATGAAAAGGCCTGCCCCTGCCCCTAGATTGCTGCCTTTGAGGAGTTGCTTGCCTCTCCTTGGCCTAAGCACTACTACAAGTAATTCTCTGTCTGCTCCCCAAACAGAGAATTACCCACTACAGGAAAATCCATGGTCTTAGCGTGGGTATCCTGTTAGAGGCTAGTACATCTGAGCCAAGCCATTCTCCGAAGAGCCACAGATGTAGCCATGACTCTTGATGACACATCATTGGAGTCCACAGCAGCATAAAACTGTACTTTTGATGCCTCAATCCCATCTGCAGCCACCTCCTCCAGCTCCTTGGCTAGCTGGGGGGAGGCCTGTTTAGCCAGTGCCAGTACAGTGTACCACCTGGACTTCTGGTACCTGGCTCTATAGGCCCAAGGAAGATGCTATGTACTGTTTTTTTGCCATGGCATCAATCTTCCTGGAGTCTTTGTCTGGGGGGGTGTGAAGCCAAGGGAATGTTTGCCTTATCACGGGCAGCAGCCTGCACTACCCCTACATGGCTGCACTGCTGGTATAAAAACTCCATATCTGAGCCTGATAGTGTGTAACTCTTGTCCATCCTTCTGTCAACAGGGGGTACAGAATTGGGTGACTTCAGGATTTTCTGTGTCTGCTTCTCAAAGGATTTGTGAAGGGGAATAGACAGTCTCCTGGACTCTGGGATGTCCATCATTTCCACATAATCAGGCTCCTCCTGATCCTCCATTGCTTCCTTCATAGGAAGCCAGAAGGTTTCAGCCACTTTCCTGTAAAACAGAAAATGGGAAGGGGACTCAGAAAGCCTATGAGGGGATACACCAGAAGGTCTGTCTGGGGAGATGTCCGGTTCCACAGGCACATCCAGACATTCACCATCATCTTCAAACTCCCCCTCCTCCTCAAACTCCAGTTCATAAAAATCTTCAGGGGTATAATCTTGAACCAGGGGAGCCGACCAAACCGAACCCCTGTGAAAAGGTGTCGGAACCGGTCGAAACGATTCCACAATTTGAATCACTCTGGCTATTTCCTCGGCAGTCGGAACATGAACCTCTGGATCCGAACCTGTCAATTTTTCTTTGCGTTTCCTTTTTGCAGGAACTGACCCCTCAGGATCGACTCTGCTCTTGCCTGAAGAAGTATCGCCCTGGTCAGAGGGCACTCCTTCTGGTTCAGTCGAAACCGAACCGGGCTGGCCATCCGGGTCAGCAGACTTCTCGGCCTCCTTTTCCCTCAGTCTACCTAATCTCTTTTCAAGGATAGATTTAGGAAAATGTTTATAAATTTTGCAGTCTGTATCGAGGTGTTCAAACCCCAGACAATAAACACAGGTGGTGTGGGGGTCGGCCTTAGCAAAGACCTCCCCACACTCACTGCAGTGTTGAAACCCAGTGGGCCCGTTTTTTTTTCCTTGGGTTTTTCAGATATGGCCAACCTAACCAAACTTACCCTTTTCATGGCAACCGCCAGGCAAAACTCCCTTATCGGTTCCTAACCGTGTCATGGGTGTTGGAAAAAAACGTTCAAAACACGTTATTTTTAGAACCGATAAGGACCAGTAACCACACTCTAAAGTAAAACACAAGGATTCAATACAAATGATCGGTTCAGCCAAATCGATCTAACACTTTACAATTTCCACACAGAAATCAGAACAAAACCTATCTAGTACTCATGGCACCACAGACAGATACTGAACCGATTATTCGGAAATAAATTTGGCAAAAAACGACAACTTAACCGAGACTTTAACCGACTTTCGAACCAAGCTGAAGGAGAAATCTCCAGAGCAACTGTTCAGTGAGGCTAAGTAAAGAATCTGATGGTTGAATTTCAAAGGGCTCCAGACAGAGACCTCAACCGAGCTCGAGCTCAGCATTCTATGCCCTGCATAGAAAGTTAACCCTTAGTTCTCTGGGGCAGTTTAAAGGCTGGGGAAACTGCAATAGTCAGAATACAGCAAGACTTCATGTTGTTTGAAGCAAGGGAAAGAAAGACTAGAAACAGCAAGTGAAGGAAAGAAGATAGAAGGGGGAGACTGTGCAACCATCTGGGTGGCTAGTCCCTAGGTGTCAGAAGAAAAGCTGAATGTGCAATCAGACAAGCAAAGATAGAGAAGTGGCAGAAATAGGACAGGACAGAATAGACCCTTGCTTTTAATGCTCTGCACAACAAATAGGAGAGGGTCTTCTTCAACCCTGTCACACAACCTTGCCCAGATCTTTGTATCATCTGTGAAGAGGCAGATCTTACCCTTGATGTCTTCTCCTATGTCGCAAATGAACACACTGAAAAAGAACAGGCCCAGCACTGACCCCAGAGGTACTCTGCATATTACTTCCCATATACCTAAAAACTTCTCATTAACCACTACCTTTGTATGCTTCCCCTCAGCCAATTTCCATTCAAATCACCAATTTTTCTTTCATCCTAAGTCCCTTCGCTTGTTGACGAGCCTCCTATGGGGGACGGAGTCAAAGGCTTTGCTGAAATCCAAGAATATGATACTGACTGCCTGTCTTCTATTGGCCACCCTGTTCACCCAGTCGAAGAAGACAATCAGATTAATCTGGTAACACCTTTCCCTCACTAACCCATGTTTTCAGATCCTATTGCCCAATTTTCCTCCAGGAACTCCACTAGTTTCCCCCACAGTACAGACTCCATAATCTTTCCACAACAGATGTCAAGCTGACTGGTCTACAATTCCCTGACTCGTACTTCCTACTGATCTTATGTAGAGGGACCACATCTGCTGTCCTCCAGTTCCTACAGACAACTCCCAAGACCGATGAGTAAGTGCATGTGTCTGTAAGTGGCCCTACTATCACCTCCACTGCCTCCAGAAGCATATTCAGGTGTAAGACAACAGGTCCAACAGATTTATCTACTTTTAACCTGTTAAGCTTTTCTAGCACCCCTGTCATAGAAACATAGACTTTGACAGCAGATAAGGACCACCTGGCCCACCTAGTCTGCCCATTTCCCTACCTACTGGATAAGCTGCAGATCCTAGTTAACAAACAGCCTATTTCTTCCTACCCCCCACAAGAATTGCCTTATGTCTGTCCCATGCATTCTTGAATTCTCTCACAATTTTAAAACCCACAAGCTCCTCAGGAAGGCGGTGCCATGCGTCCACTACCCTCTCTGGGAAAAAATACTTCCTCACATTGTCCCTGACCCATCCCCCCATATCTTCAAATTGTGTCCCCTTGTTCTTACACATCTCTTTTTCTGAAAGATGCTACCCTCTTGGACTTTGTTGATTCCACTGAGGTACTCAAAAGTTTAAATCATGTCCCCCTGCCCCTCCTTTCCTCAAGTAGACATATTAAGCTCCTTTAGTCTCTCCTCATAAAGCTTCACTTGCAGACCCTGCGCCATTTTAGTTGCCCTCCTCTGGACTGCCTCCATCCTGTCTGTGTCCCTGCGGAGATGAGGTCTCCAGCACTGGATGCAGTACTCCAGATGGGGGTCTCACCAACTGTCTGTACAGAGGAATAACAACTTTCTGTTTTCTGCTGGCAATACCTCACCCTACACATCTCAGTATCCTCCCTACTGCCTTCTCCCATTGCTTGATAACCTTAAGGTCATCTGATATGACTACCCCCAGGTCCCTTTCCATTTTTGTTGTTACTACCTCTCCCCCCATTGTGTACTCTTCCCGGGGTTTTTGTTTCCCAGGTGCATTATTTTGCACTTCTTTGCACTGGATCAAGCTGCCATACTTCTGACCATTACTCCAACCTTGCTAAGGCCCTTCTCATCTCCCCGTGTATCAACCTTGTTGCAGATCTTTGTGTCTTCTGCAAAGAGGCATCGTTCATTCCAGTCCTCTGCAATGTCACTTATAAAGACATTAAACAGGACTGGACAGTACTGAACCTCGGTACCCCACTAGTAACCCCCTTTCTTCAGAGTGGACTCTGTTTACTATTACCTTCTGTGTCCTGTTGTCCAGCCAATGTTTCACGAGGCTACCACTCTGGGACCCACTCCCAGTCTGGCTAATTTGTTTATTAATCTTTTGTGTGGGACAGTGTCAAATGTCTTGCTAAAGTCTAGGTAGGCCATGTCCACAGCCCCTCCCTGGTCTACTACTTTGGTCACCCAAAGAAATTAATTAGATTCATCTGACATGACCTTCCCGCTGTGAATCCATGCTGCATGGGTCCTGTGCCCCACTGGCTTCTAGGTACTCAGCAATTCTTTTCTTCAGAAGTGATTCCATCATTTTCCCTACCACAGAGGTCAAACTGGCAGGTCTGTAGTTTCCTGCCTCAGTCTTGCTCCCACTTTTGTGAAGGGTAATCACATCCACCCTCCTCTAGTCCTCAGGTACCACACCATCCTCCCATGATTTGTTAAAAAAGGGTAGTCTTTAGGGTCACTAGTTCTCCCCTTAATTCTTTTAGAATTCTGAGGTGAATCCCGTCAGGCCCCATTGCTCTGTCCACCTTCAGTTTTAGGAGTTCTTTCAGAACCTTTTCTTCTGTGAAAGGACTGGGATCGACCCCCTATCCAGAGTGCTTCTGTTAACTGGATTAGGTACCTCCTCCTCCTCCGCTTTTGTGAATACTAAGCAGAAGTATTTATTCAGTATCCCTGCTTTTTCACTGTCCCTCTCTGCCCACCCACTATCCATTCTTTTCAGCCTCACTATCCCTCCTTTTGTCTTTCTATGCTCCCTAATGTACCTATAAAAGGTTTTATCCCCTTCTTAACCGACTTGGCTATCTTTTTCTCAGTTTGGGCCTTTGCTATTCTGACTGCCTTCCCTGCTTCCTTCTGCATTAACTGGTACAGTTCTCTGTCCTGCTGCTTCTGTGTTTCCTCATACTTTCTAAATGCTATCTTTTTCTCCCTAACCTTCCCCACCACCTCTTTTGAGAACCATAGTGGCTTTTTCTTTCATTTTGATTTGTTCATTTGCTTCACACAAAGGCCTGTTGCCTCTGTGATAGCAGTTCTGATGTTTTCCCATTGTTGCTCCACCCCTCCTTCTTGCCTGTTTGCTAATGCTTTTCTAAGGCACTCTCCCATTTTGACAGTTTGTCAATGCCTCTGTGATGGCAGTTTTGACATTTCCCCATTGTTGCTCCACCCCTCCTTCCTGCCTGTTTGCTAGTGCTTTTCTAAGGCATTCTCCCATTTTGACAAAATCAGCCCTCCTGAAGTCCAGTACCCTCACTTTTGTATGGTTTGACTCTGCAGCTGAGTTTATTGTGAACCACACTGTTTGGTGGTCACTTGCTCCCAGATGGCTACCCACCTCTAGATGTGAGATCCTTTCACTGTCCCCATTTGAGAGTATGAGGTCTAAGATTGCTCCCTCCCAAGTGGGTTACATCACTAGCTGTCTAAGGCATGCCCCCTGTAGGGCATCGAGAATGGCCCTGCTCTTGGATGTGACTGCAGCAAAGGTACTCCAGTTAACATCTGGCATATTCAGGTCCCCCATCAACAATATCTGCCCTTTCTCTGCCATCCTAAGGATGCCTTCTATCATATCCTTGTCCATTCCTTCCCCCTGAGATAGGGGTCTGTATACAATCCCTGTACAGATTGTGGTGCCATTTCCAGTCTCTAAGGTGACCCACTGTGCCTCCTCTCCTCCCGGTTTACTCTTTTGTTCTGTTGTTTTTATCCCTTCCCTTACACAGAGAGATACTCCTCCCCCTCTTCTACCCTCCCTGTCTCTCCTGTAGGTTGTGTACCCTGGTATGTTAACATCCCAGTCATGGTTCTCTGTGTACCATGTTTCTGTGACTGCCACTATATCCAGGCATTTTTCTTCCATCAAGGCCAACAGTTCAGGGAGCTTGTTGCCCAGACAATGGTACCCATTATCCTCCATTTCTTGACGGCCTTACCCCTTTTTGCCCAATCCCTGTCTTTACTGCCTTTGTCATTTTCTCCATTTACCCCTGCCCTTCTTCCTATCGATGTCTCTGTCTTGGTGTTTACCTCACTAACTACCCTGATATTTTTTTTTGGGGGGGGGGCCAGGATTTCCCTGCTCCTTTCCAGTGCCTCCCCCCTTGGCTAGTTTAAATGCTTGCCAATGAAGCATTTAAACCTATCATCTAGGATCCTGGTTCCCCGCCTGGACAGATGCAGACCATTGCGCCAGTATAGGCCTGCATCACTCCAGGTGGACCCCCAGTCCCCAATGAAGCCAAACCCCTGAGCTCTGCACCAGTTTTTCAACCACTGATTGAATCCCATGATGTGGAGCACCCTAGCCTCACCCATGCCATAGACAGGCAGCACCTCCAAGAAGGTTACCGTGCATGCTACCGGTCTAAGGCCCCTCCCCAACTCCACAAACTCCTCCTGTACTGTTCTGATCTCTTTCCCGGCCAGGCCATTTGTCCCTAGGTGGACAATGACATCCAGCTCCCTCCCCGTGCATCTGCTCCAGCGATCCTGAGGATTCACTCCCTGTCCCTCCAAGCCATGGCACCTGGCAGGCACCTTACCCTCCCTCTCCCCTCCCTCCCCCAGTTCTACCCTCCTAACAATGGAGTCCCCCACCAGGAGTAGTTTCTTTCCCCTGTGGAGTCCCATGCCACCCTCCTATGGGTCCCCTTTGTGGAGGTTCCCAACATCCTCCTTGGTCTCCACTGCAGGTACCTCTATAGAGGAACCACACTCTCCCAGAGTGGCACACAAATTGTGGAGAGGTACAACTGGAGAGATGTGTCTCTGTTCCACCACTGTCACCCTCCCTGAGCCCACTGTGGTCCAACTGCTCCTCTTTCTTGGCAACCTCTGAGGCAGCGGCAGTGGTGGTCCCTGAGTGGGAGAGGAGGTCCCTAAATCCTGGCCAACTCAGCCTGGAGATAAGCAACCTCCTCTCTCAGCCCAGAGAGGTGCCTGTGGATGGAACAACACCGCATCCTCCAGAATGTCTCCTGGAAGACTGCTGCTCCACAGCCACTGCACTGCACCACTCCCATCATGTCTTATTTCTGGCCCCTTAACTGCTGTTTTGAATACTTACTCTTTCTTCTGTTTATTTATTTATATATAAATAGATAGTTAGATATACATATATTCTTTTTTCCCCTACTTACTTACTGCCTCCGTGCCCTTAAAGCTCCTGATCTTCCTGTTCTGAGACAGGAAGTTCCTATATTTTCAGTAGTTTTTTACTTGCTCAGAGTCAGACCTCCGGACAGAAAGCTACTCTTTTCCTTCTAGGATGGTGAGTCTTTGTGACTCTGTGATCACTCCCTTCCTGTTCCCAAACAGGAAGTTCCTGTTGTCAGTCAAATCCTGTGCCTATAAAAGTAGAATTGGCTAAAAGCGGGGGTTGAGGAGGTGGAGGGAAGGAAGGTAATATAGCCCCAGTAGAGAAGTATAGTTCTATCAGCACCTGCCTACCTCTTGCTGTTTTCTGCCCATTTTCTGACAGAAGCTATCTAGGGCACTTTTTAAATCCTAAACAACTGGCTTCTTTCTGGTTAAGCAACTCCCCCTAATTTACAGCTCCTTCTACACCTTGATAACTGCAAAGATAAAAATGCACTTCAGCCAACTCAAACAAACACACTAACTCTTTTTATTTGTTATTTTGGTTTTTACCCTAAATGTAAGGTTTCAGTAGTAGAGTTCTAGTTCTTTAGTCCCAGTAGAGACTAATGTAGAGAAATACAGGTTACTCACCTGTAACAGGAGTTCTAGGAATGGTATATGTTGTTCATCCACACTCATTGGCAGTATCCTTGCCGCTTTAAATCTTGCCGGAAGGTCTTCAAGCTTGCTCCTCCCACCCACCCGGGTGGTATAACTCTCGGCTCCGCCCCATGACGCCAGAGATCTGGCTCGCTGGAAGCTCAGGGTTGTGCGTCGGGCCGAGGTCAGGAGTGGTAGATGAACAACATATACCATTCCTAGAACTCCTGTTACAGGTGAGTAACCTGTATTTCTAGGGACATGGATATGTTGTTCATCCACACTCATTGGCAGACTCCTAGCAGTTCTCCGGGAGGAGGGAGGCAAGACGACACCCCCATATACTTACTTGGGAAAGAGAGACTGGAGAACCGAGGCCCCAAACCAGCATCCGGGCGTGACTCAAGGTCGATGTGGTAGTGGGTAATGAAGGTGTTGCTGACTTCCAGGTAGCAGCCCTGCAGATTTCCTGGATAGGGGCGTCCTGGAAGCAGCCACCGTTGCAGCAGTATGGCGGGTAGAATGAGCTCTTATCCTCTGGGGGCTCCATGCCCGCTAACTTATAGCAGAGATCTATGCAGAGTTACCCACCTGCTTATCGCCTGCTTGGCTGCAGGTCTGCCAGATGCGGCTTCAGCGTAGGTGACAAACAGCTGGCGAACCTCTCCCCGAATTTCAGCCGTGCGCTCCTTATAATAAGCGAGCGCCCTTCTAGGATCCAGAGTATGGAGCCTATATTCGGCCTCCGAGGTGTGATTGGGGTAGAACACCGGCAGAGTCAACACCTGGTTAAGGTGAAACTCCGACACCACCTTCGGAAGGAATTTCGGGTGGGGCGCAGGACAACTTCTTGTCCCTGTGGAAGACCAGGTAAGGAGACTCGATGGAAGCGCCTGGAGCTCTCCCATCCTTCTGGCTGACGTGATAGCCACCAAGAAGGCGGTCTTCCACGACAGGTGAGAGAGAGCACACCTGTGCATAGGTTCTAATGGTTGCCCATGAGCTTTGCCAGTACCAGCAGTAGATCCCACGGAGGTGGGGGTTCCCGTGACTGAGGAATGGACCAAGGCCTTTGAAAAAGCGCCAGACCTTCTCCTGCGCCACCGACTGCTTCCGGCCCGCGCCTGGAAGCAGAGATGGCTGCCAGGTGCACCCTTAGGGTCGTCGACCTAAGCCCTTGACTAGAAAGGGACCATAAATAGTCCAAGATGCTTGCCAAGGAACAGGAGGAAGGGTCCAAGCCTTGCCTGACACCAAATGGAAAACCTTTTCCATTTGAAGGCATAACATTTTCTGAGTCGACTCCTACGGGGCGCCTCAACTACATTGAGGACCTCGTCGGAAAGACCCAAAGCCTGGAACTCTAGCAGCTCAGGAACCAGGCCGTCAGGTGCAGGATTGAAGGTCCGGATGGAACACCTTCCCTGATTGACTGAGAGCAGGTCCGGGCGAGCTGGAAGCTGCCGCGAGTCCTGGAGCTGAGACTGAGGAGATCTGGTACCAGAACTGGCGAGGCCAGTCTGGGGCTATCAGAATCACCTGCGCCTTGTCCCTCCTCGCCTTGAGAAGCACCTTGTGGATCAAGGGAAATGGGGGAAAGGCGTAAAAGAGGCCCGGGGTCCATTGCCTCGAGAAGGCATCCCCCTGCAGCGAGCCCTGCTGAGGGGGGCGGGCATGGAACAGACTCAGCTTCGCGTTCTCCATGGAGGCAAACAGGTCCACCTGAGGTGTGCCCCAAAGGGAGAACAGATGCTGTACTACCTCCGGCAGGAGAGACCACTCGTGGGATGCAGCCCCTATCCGGCTCAGGGCATCGGCCAGGGTGTTGGAGGCTCCTGCCACGTGAATGGCTAGGAGATCCGCCTCCAGGCTGCTGCAGTGACCAAATGCGGAGAGCTTCCTTGCATAGAAGCATGGAGCGCGTCCCGCCCTGGCGGTTTAGATAGTACATGGTCGTGGTATTGTCCGTCTGGACTCGGACCACTTGACCCCGGAGGAACGGAGCAAAGGCGGTGAGAGCTAGGCGGACCGCTCGGAGCTCAAGCAGGTTGATATGGCATCGGGACTCCGTGGGACCAGAGGCCATGAGCTGGTGTTCCCCAGATGGGCACCCCAACCCATCAGAGAGGCATCGGTCGACAGAGAGAGACGCCGTCGGCTGGAAGACAGGGATGCCCTCCTGCAAATGATCTGGAGCGGTCCACCACTGGAGAGCATTCCACATCCCTGTGTCACCGACACAAGCTGGTCAAGGGATGCATGGCGTTGTGACCACTGGCTGGCCAGTCCCCACTGAAGGGGACGCATGTTCCAGCAGCCCCAGCGGACCACGCTGGTACAGGCCGCCATGAGACCCAGGAGGCGCAGGAAGTCCCGGGCAGGCGCAGTGCCCAACCAGAAATGATCGGGCAAGGAGGAAAGAACCTCGGCCCTGTCCGCGGGGAGCCGCTCTGGCTCGAAGAGAGTCGAGCTGCGCCCGATGAATAAAATCACCTGCTTGACTCGAGGTTCCGACTTGGCCTCGTTGATAAGGAGGCCCAGTTGAGAGCAGACCTGGAGGCCAGATCTCTGACCACTCCGCCTCCTTCCTGGAGGGAGCTGCTATCAGCCAGTCGTCCAGGTAAGGGTACACCGGACCCTCGGCGCCGCGAGAATGCTGTCACCACTGCCATGCATTTGGTGAAGACCCTGGGAGCTGGAGATAAGCTGAAGGGCATGGCTTGGAACTGAAGAGATCCTTCCGCTCGGAGCGAAGGAATCTCTGGTGAGGACGGACGGATAGGGGACGTGAAAAGCGTCCTGCAAGTCGAGAGCAGAACCACACGCGCGTTCCAAGGATGGTATTATCTGAGCCAGGTGACCATCCTGAAGGTTCGAGACCTTAGGAACTTGTTTGAGTCGTGTGGGTCGAGAATGGGCGCCAGCCCCGTCCGTTCGGAACCAGGAAGTACCTGGACACAAACCCTGGGTCTGAAGAGGGTCCACCACCTCTTACCACCTCCTTCTGGAGGAGGAGAGTGATGTCGGCTCGACGAGCCGCCAGTGAGCTGGGGATCCCGAAGCCCCGAGGCGGCGGCTCTGAAGGTGGTGCCTGCTCGAATTCAGAGGCAGGCCTCTTCCACCACCTCCAAGACCCACCTGTCCGTGGTAACAGCGGACCAGGCGGAACGGAAGTGCGGAGCCGTCCCCAGGGGACCCAGGAGTGGAGTGGCGGGGATGGGCGACACCCCTCAGCCCGTCACTGGGCAGGCTTGGAGGAGGGACGCCGAGGGACCTCCTGGGCCCTTCCTCCCTGCCTCCTGTTAGAGGAAGCCGGCTTGGGTTTGGGATGCCAAGGCCGAGCCTGCTGGCCCTGGCCGTTGCTGGGCCGGGCGCCGAGGCACAGAAGGACGAAAGGAGCTTAGGCTGTGGTTTGCGGCCTTTGTCCTTCTGAGCGGAAGAGACCCGAGTCCAAGGTGGCATTGGACTCTCGATCCTCTGCAGGTGACCTTCCACCCCAGGGCCGAAGAGGTCAGTCCCAAAGGGAACATCCGCCAACTTGTGCTGGGTATCCGAAGTAAAGGTGGATATCCTCAGCCAAGCCATACGCATAGCCACTGCGGCCGCCACCGATCTGGCACATGAGTCCCCTACATCCAAAGCAGTCTGGAGCTGCTGTTGGCCACTGCCTACCCTGGTCCCGCACCTGCTAACCGTAGTCTGCAGATCGAGGGGAAGATGAGGATGACCTCATCCAGGGAGCCCAACAGGGCATGAGAAAAATGTGCCATGACGGCCGAACTGGCCTGGCGAGGCCGAGAGGGCACTTAGCGTAGACTTTTAGCCGACATAGTCAATTTCTTGGACTCCTTGTCAGGAGGTTTGTCCACATCCTGGCGTTGCCCGTGGCGGCGCGCTGTCGGTTGCTCAACCCCTCACAGAGGTGTTCGAAAAAACGGACAAGGAACGGTGGGGACCGCGCACTTCCTGGCCATCCTGGCGCGGCGGGGCAGGAAGCAGGCGCTGCCAAAGTTCCAGTGCTGGACCCACTATGGCCTCGGCCACCGGAAGAGCCTCCGTCGGAGAATCCCTCGGTCCAGAATCTCCGTGAGGATACCTGGCCCGTTTGGAAGCAGGTTGAGCTCCATCCGGTAGACTCGAGATGAGCCGAAAGCAGTCCTAGGAAGGACGACGGGCTATCGTCCATTGGCTGACCTCCTGAAGACTCCAAGTCCAGTCGCTTGGAGAAGAAGGAAATCATCTTCGACTCGGAAGAGTCCTCGAAAACTGCCTCTGGCCTGAGCCACCCTTCACCTGCCGAGGTCGGTCGGGAGTGAGGGTAACTGACAGCCGATGGGGTAAACCCTTAGTCGACCGAGAATCCTTGGTCGGAGCCCCAATTGGTGGCTGTGGAGGCGGAGGTTCCACCGGAATCGGTGGAGCAGCTGGTTTTGGCCGAACAACCGGCCTGGGTATAGGCTCCCGGACAAGTCGGGGGTTGTGTGGCCGTTCGGTGACAGCCATAATGGCGGGGAAGGCGCGGGTCGGCTATTCCGGCCAGGAGAGCTGTTGCAACATAAGGTCCTCATTAGTCGGCGTAATTTCTGTGGCCTCCCCTCATCCGAGGAGGGCGGGGCAATGACGCCCGCTCCTTGATGCAGGCGCGAGACCGCCTATGGTGGGAGCGGCTGGACCCTGAAGAGGTCCGAGACCGAGACCGAGAGTCCCGGAATTTCCGGGGTCGGTGCGGAGGTGTCGGCCAGAACCAGCACTCCCTTCGGCTCGGAAGGTCCATCCGAGGGCTCCAGAACCGGAGGCACAGGCGAGCCCACGGGATCCTCAACTCCTCCCGGGGGAACCGGGGAGAGGGGAATCTCGGCTGCTAAAGGCGACAGCCCGTCCAATGGGTCGAGAAAAATCTCGACTTCATCAGTGGGAGTCTCGGTCAACTGACCTGAAGGGGACACCGTGAGCCAGTGGCGGCCGAGCGATGCGACCGAAGCCGACGGTCGACGGCCCGGAGAGGACCTTTCCCGCTCCCAAGAGCGTCGACGGAGGACTTACCCTTGTCCCTCTTTTGGACCGAGAAAAAGGTCCAGCAGGCGCGAGCCCTTCTCCTTTAGTGGAAGGGACAGACAAAGCTCCTTAAAGGAACCGTGTGGAAGAACCCAGAGGCGGGATAAATGCAGCGGCCCGAGGAAGAATCTGACCAGCGCCGCCTCCTCTTGAGGCGACCATCCGCTCGAGCTGATCCGCCGAGCCGCCGCCAGACACCGCCAACCGGGCCTCCTTGGACTTCACGGAGGGAACGCTTCTCGGACGGCCCAGTTGCAATCGGGCAGCACGGTCTCGAGGACGAGGGCAGAAAGATGAGCACAGGTCGCAAGCCTGCGGGTCGTGCTCAAGGCCTAAGCAGTAGACACACGTGGAGTGTGGATCCGTCCGAGACATCTTCTGCCCATGGGCATCTCCGAAATCAGGTCGGTTTATCCGCCGCGGCGCGAGGATCGAACTGAAGTCTTTTGCAAAATATTATTTTAAATCCATAAGCGGAGAAATAGGAACCAGTGCAAGCGCGGAAGCGTTAAGGAGGGAACCTGAGCTTCCAAGCGGTAAGGAAGATCTGGCGTCATGGGGCGGAGCCGAGAGTTATACCACCCGGGTGGGTGGGAGGAGCAAGCTTGAAGACCTTCCGGCAAGATTTAAAGCGGCAAGGATACTGCCAATGAGTGTGGATGAACAACATATCCATGTCCCTAGAAGTATAGTTCTAGCAGCACCTCCTTCCTCTTGTTGTTCTCTGCCTGTTCTCAGTTATTTGTCCCATGCTGCATGAGCACTTGCCCTTCCCCCCACTTTACTCACACAGTAGCCTTTTCTCCTCCCTAGTAAATACTGAACAAAAGTATTTGTTCTTACTTATTTTGCTGCTAATGGCTCTGCTGCTACAAATCTTGCAATTTCAACCATATTTGGCTTGATTTCATTTGTGCATTATAAAAACAATAACCCATGAAAGGGCGTGCATTTTTTTTTTATTATTTATTTTTCAGGTCAGTATTACAGCAGAACTACATATGTATAGCAATTTCATTGTTCATGATATACACATACAGTGGAAATTCATATGTTACAGGACATTCTATCCAGTTTAAGCCATTTGTACAAATCACTTCGGACATATAATGTCTATTGGCATCATAGAATTGATAATGGACTACATGTGGGAAGAGAGATGTAGGTGCCAAGGGGTTTATCACATTAGGGGATAAATGAATCATCTAATGGGGAAATATAGAGGACCCATGACCTCCAATAAATTTCAAACTGAGGAATATGGTCAGCTGTTTTAGCAAAGAGTCGTTCCAGGTAATAAATTTCTGATACTACAGACTGCCAGTGAAGTCAAAGTTGGTACTGTGGACTTCCACCATAAGCAGGTGATTACCTTCTTAGCTGCAGCCAAATATAAATAAAGTTTGCTTTTTTTTTTGGAGGTACTAAACCTTCTTTCCTTATGTGTAACAGAATCATTTGATTTGTTAAAACCAAATCTGTATCAATTAATACTTGAAGACTCCTAGCAATATCTTTCCAGTACTGGGAAATTTTCGGACATGAACAGAAAATATGGGAGATATTAGCCTCCACCTATCCACATTCTCTCCAACACTTCCCTGGGTTTCCAGGTAGGAATTTAGTTAGTTTATCTGGAGACATAAAGAAATGCATGCAGCATTTCCAAATATATTCGAGCCAACAGGAGCCGAAGAAGCCTTCATGGATGGGATAATTGGCTTTAGCCATTTATCATGTGTAATCTGAGTATTTAATTCTTTATTCCATTTAGTCAGAACATTCTCTGTGGTCTGCTTCCAATTTTCCCTCAAGGCTCTATAAAGCTGACCAATTAATTGAGTTGGGAGTTTTCCCTTAATTGCCTCAATTATCAGATTCATCAAGTTAGGCTTTGGGGAGGGAAGGGCCAATCGAGTGGAGCCCAGATCCATCAGATATGAACGTATCTGCAAAAATCTAAAGTAATGTGTGAAAGGGAGTCCGAATTTAGACTGTAGGGAGGCAAAGGGCATCACCCCGTGTATATCTAGAAATTGGTTAAACATCGAAAGGCCCAATTTATGCCACTCTGCATATGTATGGTCTTGGCTGGCTGCTATGAACTGCTTTTTCCTAGTCACCAATCGAAAATAAAAAAAAAGCTCTGCAAGTTCCCGGGCTGACCTACTTTCATACCATATTTTTAATATGTTATGGGTCCCCCACATGAAGTCCCTTAAAGATGGAATGGAGTCTAATGGAGAAAACAAAACAGGGAAGATATCGTGAAGGTCATTCAGGGTAAATTCAATTAATTTCCACGGGGGTATAGTATGGCTATTAAGCCAAATCAAAGTTACTTTAGATGTCGTGGCCCTATGATATTCTTTTAGATTAGGGAGGTTTAAACCTCCTTTGGCAATAGGTAGTTGTATGAATGACCATTTTATCCTAGGGTGTTTCCCGGCCCATACAAACCTGGAGAATATTCTATCCCAGGAAAAAAATTAAAACCTGGATGGAATTAAGGGTAAAGTTTGAAAAAAGTATAAAATCTTTGGAAAGGCCATCATTCGGATAGTCTGGATACGCTGATGGAATGATAAGTGCAAATGTGCCCACCTTCCCATTAGTTGTTCTATGGCTAAAGTTCCAGGTTCCAGGTTCAGGAGCTCTAAAAGATCCAGATCTCTGTGAATTACGACTCCCAGATACCGGATTCTGTTATTTCGCCATCTAGCTGGTAATAGAGCACTCAGACCCTGGGTTGGGACAAAATTGAGAGGAAGAATCTCCGTCTTTTGAATATTAATCTTATATCCAGCAACCTCTGAGAACCTCTCTATCACCCCCAGAATGGCCGGCACCAAGCTTTCAGGGTCCAACAGGGTCAGCAATATATCATCCGCATATAATGGGAGAGTAAATTCTCTCCCTCTCAGAGGTATCCCATGGATGTCAGGATTTCGCCTAATAGCCTCCGCCAGTGGTTCAATATATAAAGCAAACAAAAGTGGGGAAAGTGGGCAACCCTGCCTAGTCCCTCTGCCCAGATGTATCCTATCGGACAGCTGACCATTCATCTTGATATATGCCTTTGGAGAGGCATAAACCCTTCTTAGCAGGGAAATAAAGTCGCCTGGAAACCCAAACTCAGAGAGGGTCCTCCATAGGAAAATTCAACTAACCCAGTCGAAAGCCTTGTCAGCATCTAGGCTGACAAAGGTTGCCGGAATTTTTCTCTTATTCACATAATCAAGGAGATGTACTGTTCTTCGGATATTGTCCGAAGTTTGTCGGTTCTGGACAAACCCCGATTGATCTGGATTCACTAACTCAGGAATCAATTCTTCTATTCTAGAGTCCAGAGAGACATAAATAACTTATTATAATCCATATTGAGTATGGATATCAGTCTATATAAAGTAACTAAATCTGGGGGTTTACCTTGTTTCAACACCGGAGAGATATTAGTATAATCCCAAGAAGGAAGGGGGGACCTCCCTCCTGAATCTCCTGGAATGACTTTAATACAGGAGCAATCTGTTTGTAAAAAGTTTTATACCACTCCGCTGGCATTCCATCCGGGCCTGGTGTTTTTAAGGTTTTACTATCTGTCACCACTCTTTTAAGTTCTTTCATCCTAATTGGGGCCTTCAGTCTCTCTGCCACATCTTCTGGCAAACGGGGAAGAGTAAGGGTGTGAAAAAAGTTCTCCAACTTACTCGAATCAGCTAGCACAGGGGTAGTATATAGCTGGGAATAATAATTCTTAAAGCTAATTTTTATTTGTTCTGTGCGAGTTACCCGAGTGTTAGATGTAGAATTAATCAAGTGTGAAATGTATGTAGCTGTCCTCTGCCCTCTTAATCTTCTAGCCAGGTTCCGAGCCCCTTTTGGCCCTCACTCAAACCGATATGATTTCAGATAAAATAAAGCTTGCTGTGTTTTCTCATCTAAAAGCTTTTGTAAACTAGCTTTTGTTTGCTTCATTTGTGTCCTAATCTCTTCAGTTATAGGGACATGGGCCTCTAGGTCTCTCAATTCACCATGAAGTTTAATATACTGCTTTTCCCAGTTTTTTTTCCTAGCCGCTGCATAAGCTATGATCTCCCCACGAATCACCACCTTAATTGTATCCCACAGAATAGATGTGGAGACCTCTCCTCCTGTGTTTTCTGCAATTACCTGGGAAATTTTAGCTTTGAAGCTATTTCTAAAGGATTTATTCTTTAAAAATGAGGTATTCAGATGCCACCGGGTGGTTTTCTTAAGAATTTTAAAATCTAGTTTCAAAAATAGAGGTGAATGATCAGAAAGGAATCTAGGACCAATTGTCAGGTATTGTAAGTAATCTGTATGTTCCCGAGTAATAAAAAAATAATCCAATCTGGAATGGGAGTCATGACGAGGGGAGTAAAAAGTATATCCCCTTGTTGATGGATAGAAAAATCTCCAGACATCGGTCATGGCAACTGCCTCCATATTAGCCCTGAAATATTTCAGGGCCGGGAAAGATCTATGTTTATGTGGGGCTGATGAATCTAAATGGGGGTTCAAGGTGAGATTAAGATCTCCACCCATAATCAAACATCCCTGAAGATTATCTATTAATTTGCCAAAGAATCGTTTCAATACTGTTACTGGCATCATTGAAGGGAAGTACACGTTCACCAGTGTTACCTGTTTCCCAAATAATGTCCCTTTAAGGATCTCATACTTGCCATGAGGATCAGTGAGCTGTGAGGAAAGGTGGAAAGGGGAGGTCCGGAGAATCATAATTGCTACCCCACGTCATTTTACGTTACGGAAAGATGAAGCATACACCTGATACCTCCCCCCTCCCGATAATTTAGAGTGTTCGACATCTGTCAGATGGGTCTCCTGTAAATGTATGGCATCAGATAAATGTTTCCTTAGGTATTGTAAGACTCTTGCTCTTTTAATCAGGTTATTCAACCCATTTATATTTAGGGACAACACCCTGATAAACTGAGTCGCCATTATAAAAGATTATGTTGCATTTGGACCTCACCCCTGCACCTCATATCCTTCCATTCCACCTGTAAAATAAGAAGATATCATTTGGATCCACTGTAAAGGAACATTATATTTTTTTTCCTTACGCTTGATTCATAGCTCTTAATCCCTCGCCAGACCCCCTCCCCCAAAAACAATTCCACCCATGTGTATCTTTAATTTGAATATTACTGTCAAACCTGCCGTTCTGCTGTAGCTGTAAATGCAACTGAAAAAATGAAGCAACTATTTTTTTAAATATTTTAAATGTGTTAGTCTGTACAAACAGTACAGCCAACTGTGTGGACCAAAAGTCGAGGAGAAACCCCACCTCAACACTAAAACTATGTATATCTACTGCGACTTCCAAGGTAGGGGAGAGTCTTTGCCTTTTCCCTAAATGTTCCTCCAAACCAACAGAAGGAACCGGAGGTAGTCCGGGTGCATGTTGCTCTCGGGCCTCCAGAGGGTGTAAATTCCCTCTAAGGTTAAAACAAAAAATGGGCAGAATGTTAAAAATAAATTCCAAATAAAACCAAATATACTATTTTGCTGCCCTTCTAACTTAAACATAAGCCTAATAGCCTGACGGTAATCGCAGGCTCCCCCCATAGCTTCAGATTGTAATTTTCATTTGCAAACATTAGCCTGTCATACATATCTCTCATTATTTGTACACTAAACCCTCCTTCTTTCACGTTCGTTTACTTCCCCTTATAGTTATAAAGCCATATATATTTGTTCGAAACAGAGATAACTAAGATCTGTTATAGGCCCATTTATACCGGTCTAAGATTTTCCCTGCGCACCGTCCTGGATTCGGGCCTTGACCCCAGTTACATTAGTCTCTGCAGTTAAAATCTCCAAAAGTCTGTCTGTAGACTAGGTTCACTAAACACTTCTCTGTGCTTTTCTGAATTAAGTCAGGTTCTGCCACGGGTGGGTCTGCGAAATGTAGCGAGTCGGCTCTTCAGACTGTCCAGTCTCTGCTCTCCCACTTGTCGATGTTCTTCACGTGGAGTCACTGTCTGCCATGACTCGGCCCTCTTCTTAATCTGGATCCCCATTTTGAGAAGCTCTTCCCTGGCCTCCTCTGCAGAGTGAACTCCTTCCTGCCTGTCGGGTGCTGCACAACAAGGCGAGCAGGGTAAGGGGTGGAAAATGTAATATTTGCCTCCTTTAAAACTGGGAGAATGTCTGCATATGTCCTCCGATTCCTCATGGTTTGGGGAGCATAATCATTATCTAAATAGGTTCAAGTCTCTCCATAGAATATCTTCTCTTTACACCATGCTGCAGACAAAATCTTTTCTTTTACTGCATAACTGAAGAAGCGGAGTATTATAGACCAAGGTGTAGCATTTGGATCGTTAGGTCATGGGCCCAGCGCTCTGTGGGTTCGCTCCAATTCCAACGACTTATCTGAGGGCAATTCTAATGCTGTTTTCAGAACAGTTGTGATAAAATCAGGGAGGTCCTGGCCCTCTGAGCCCTCCGGGATACAATAAATTCGAATGTTCTTACATCAGGCCCTATTCTCTGCATCTTCTTGTCTGGAAAGGAGGAAAGCATATTGATCTTGCAGTTCATGTAAAGACTCCTCTATGTCATCCACCCTATCTTCTACTACAGTGATCTGTCTCTCACTGGAGTCTGTTCATTGTTCTAAATTCGCCAAATCTCTTCGCAGTCCCCTATACATTTCTTTTATTTTGGCCCGAAATGCCAGCAATTCTTTGTATATTGTATCAAGCTTCACTCATTTGTTCTTTATTTTACCACGGGCTGTAGTAATCTGTTCAGTGATTTCAGATGGGGCCACAGAGAGCTTGGAGTCGGAGGCCTCCTGGGCCGACATCGCGGCTGCTAGATATATTCTTTCCCACTTTCTTCCATGTACAAGTAAGCAGATTTTGTATAGTTTTAGCCACAGTTCCTGCAATTAAACTTCTTTCTGAATCTCAAAGGCAATAAAACTTGCTGATTGCTAGGGATTTAGTGAGGGGGGAAATCGCAGAGCTCACGACTAGACCGCCATCTTGGTTCCGGCTCCACCGGAAGTCCCCCTGGCATGTATTTCTTGAAAATTTAATGCAAGCCCTGGGTGAACTGGAAGGCATGAGGCTGCTGGCGATGTGTCTTTCAACACACCCAGGAAGAGCATTATTTCTCAAGCAATGCAGATCCTGGCCTGGGTTATTGAGCTTATAAAATGGAAGTTTTTGGTTTTTGCTTCTGTTACAGAAAAAGTTTTTTTTATTTTTGCATAGTTAGGCTGTTGCTAGGTAGACTGTCAGGATGGCCACAGACCATACATTTACCAAGAATTAATGAATGGTCAGGTGATGTGTTCCAACCAATTAAATTGCTAGGATGCTGGAGAATTCTGAAGTCCATTTTATAAAGGTAATTTGTAGACCTGAAAGTGGCAATTTCCCTCTTGGTCTAGACCTTTTACTTACATTTACTATTATCTTTTTTAATGGCCCAGCATTACAAACAACACACATGGAACATGTGTCTTAATTGTAAATGCGGATCTAGCACCATTGAAGACTTACTGTAAAGGCATGTTGTTTTTGCTCATAGTATAAAACGATTAGAACATTTTGGATTCTTTCTAATGTCTCTCCAACCTCCACCTCAATGACACCATCTTCTATCTGAATAACTTGGAAGAAGAGACAGCACTGCGTAAATCTGCAATCTATCTAAAACTAATTGCTAAAAAAGCGGTCATGGTCATGACCAAACTCTATGATCCCTAAAGCCTTATGGGGCATGTTTTTGCTGCACACTTATGGTGGTCAAACCCTAGTAATTTCATCTGTAAATTGGTACTGTATAAATATGTTTTGTAGCTATATGTTACTGTCATATTGTGATACACATTGTATCTGTTTTTTACAACTTTCTATTGTCTGCAATAAGTGTAATGGCTTTAAACTTGATCAATAAACTTTAAACAGCAGCTGACACTATTAGGACAACGTTAACAAAACAAGTTATTTAGACACAGTCTGCTTTGTATTTCACATTAGTTCTGTATTTCTCATCCCCATTATTTTTTACTGAGTCCATTTGCATGAAAACAGGAACTCTGCTCCCGAAGAGTTCATCATCTATTCCTATTGTTTTCTCCCTACCTGAGGTCATAATGCTCTACTTGTGACATCACAATTACTTCCATGGCAACAGATTGTGATGTCACAATAGAGGACTATGATATGAAGTAGGGAGTAAGCAAAAGAGGCAGATGAACTGCAAGGAATACAGAGCATGTTTCCATGCAAGTTTCTCACTAATAAATAATGGGGCAGAGAAGTCTATTGAATACATATGGAACACAAGCTGAATTGTACCTAAACACTGTTTTTCAAAGTTTTCTTTGAGGAGTCAGCAGCTCTTGAAACTGGGACTGAAGCTACCTTTCAGCAGGTTAAACCAATTTTCCAGGTTCCAGTAAAAACATTTAAAATATAACAGACACAATACAGCTGATACTGTAGTTCATAAATGTTCTGTATTTTTCTCTCTCTTGTTCCTTATTACTGCAGACATTTACATAAAAACAGGATCTTAGTCCCCTAGATTTCATCTTATCTACCTGTTTTCCCCTCATAATCCTCTGTGACGTCAAACTGATTTCCACAGCAACAGATTGTGATGTCACACAGAGGATTATGAGGGAAAAACAAGAGAAGAAGATTAAATCTGTGTGGACAAAGATCCTGTTTTCAGGAAAATGTTCCCTGTAACAAACAGGGAGAGATAAATACAGGAAAAGAACAAAGCACTGCTGCAAGGTGCCTGCTTGCATGAAGGCCAGGAAGTAGACTGGCTCAGTCCTCGGTAGGAGGAGCTGATGTCCCACTGTTGCAGTTTTGGTTTCCTGCCTTATGCACAGCACTGAAAGGAGCTCCAGTGGTCGTATATCCCTGCCACCAGTACAAGGAGGGAGAATCATTCATTAGTCAGGAAGAGAAGAAAGAAAAATAGTAACCGTACCTTTTCAGGTCACAAATAGGATATATATTCAAAAATGTATAGTAACTGTGATTATACAATGCATTTTTTATTTAAATAACCGGAGGCAACCATGTGTGACTCTTCCCTATGATGAGGTAAAATAAACACTTAAAGGGAACAGTCAACAGTAAAAGCCTCACTTTGTAGTTTGTGCACAAAAACATTTTTTATTTACAGCTTACTGCAGTATACTAGATTGTATCAGGCTGATTCTGCTGACTCCAAAGTAGATATCTGCTGCAACCAGAAATCCCCAAATCCCCTGCAGCTGATTCAGAGCCGGGTTGTACAGCTGGGAGATTCAGTAGCCTGCAGTGCATGTTACAATTTTTATAAGCTCTGATCATTTGTTTACTAGTCCCACTGTCCTCCTGGGGGTAAGTACAGTCCGAGACGACGGTACTTAGTCCCAGGAGAATAGTGGGACCGGCAAACATCTGATCTGAGCTTATAAAAGTTCTAACATGCACTGTAGGCTATTGAATCTCCCAGTGCTACAACCCAGTTCTGACTCAGCTGCAGGGGATTCTGGGATATCTGGTTGCAGTAGATATCAGCTTTGGAGTCAGCAGAATTAGCCTGATACAATCTACTATACTGCCATAAACAGTACATTAAAAATTTCTTTTTTGCACACAAAGTACAAATTGGGACCAGCCCCACAGCTGAGTGTTGGGCTCTCAGTTCTGGCTGATCCCCTTTAAAGCACCAGTTCAAGTAAAAACTAAAATTGCAGACTTCATACTGCACTCCTCTGCAACCCTAGATGATGATCCCTGCTGTTAACTTTTTTTTTTTTATATATATAACTTTTTGCTTCCCATTGCTGCCACCTGCCTACTTCGGCAATGGGGAGACATGTGCTTTTTCGTGTGTTTTCTCCCTTCTAACTCCTGGGACCCCAGAATATGGCCGCATGGGTCTGTAGAGGACAGCACGCACCCCATGGCTCTGGTGACAGCCCCTTCTCCCACCAAGCCTAACTGGTCTCCCACTGGGCTTGGTGCTACCACTAAGCCTCCACTTAGTGGCAGTTAAGAGCCTGGGAGACTCTTGATCCCTCCCTAGGAGAGGAGAGCTGTCTATCTGCAGCCCAGTCCAACTCCTTGCAGTCCCCCCAAGCCGATTCATGACAACACAAGCTCATTCCTGAACTTGGGTCGCTGGTGTGACGTCAGGTGTGGTGTCCAGTGCCTCAACCCTCAGTGACCATGTGCTGGCTTCCTCTGTTAATTTTTCTTTTCAAAATCAGTTTATATGGTTCCACATTTTATGTTCACCGTATTACAGCTTACATTTTGTGACCTGGACGCAGTATTGAATTCCAAGTGTCCATTAAGATCAGGAAGCAGAGTATGCTGCATCTTAGTTACAAGAAATATGATGTTATACTACAGGTGTTCAAGTACAGCTGAGAATATTGATGAAAACCTCCTGACAGTAATATTTTATGATCATTATTTCAAATCTAAAAAAATAATGTTAACGCAGACTCTAAATGAGGGAAAAGGGCATTGATCAATGATGAAGGATGATCTAAAGTGGAATAGAGAGCAATAGGTACAAAAATTTCACTATAACATAAACTGCTGCTTTAAAGGTGTGAAATATATAATAATCTTTGAAAAATATCAGATATGTAGAATGTGATTGCAAGCCATCATTTTCTTCACGTAGCAACTAATGAAAACTCTGTAGTTTTTTTCAGATGTGGTGCCATGCAGAACTCTCCCAAAATGGGTTGCCATGTGACTGTATTATACACACGAGATCCCACACAGCAGGGGAAATGAATCTTAACCCCTCACCACATACACAAGTGCAGCACAGTGCAAACTGCCAACCGCCAAGGTGGAGGTTTGCCTGTGCTAGCAAAGATAAAGCCCAATAACATTGCGCATGCATTCACTACACTGTACTGCGTTATGACATACTCCCATGGCATGATGCAATGCTTCATCTTGTGGTGCCTCACTGGTGGTGCTGCCCCACACCACAGTCCGTCACAAGAATCCAGTGTCCAGCAGTACCCAACCACCACCTGGAACTCAAATGTACAGTTTCCCCTCCACAATAATGACTCATACAACCCCTTTTCCTGGTGTCCTGTGCCCCCTCCTCCATTCATCTAGTGCAGACCCCATAATCACCAGATGCAGTCCACTCCAATCTTCCACTCCAAGTCCTCCAAATACCGATGCAATCCCTCTATGCAAATAATCTGAGTTTCTCATACAAATGCAATCCTCTCCAACACCTGATCCAAGTTTCTTCTTTATTACTGCAATACCCTGGCATCCGATCCAAGTCCTCCTTGACTCCCAGTCCAAGTGGCGCCATCAACACCCCCCCAAACACACACACACAGTACTCACACAATTTCCCCAAAAGCTGATCAAAGTCCTATTCATCAATTCAATCATCAGTCTCCTGATTCAAGTCCCACCCTTGCAATACCCCTTCCCCCGCCCAATTTCATAATCTAACTCGCCCCTTACCGATGCTATCTCCCCTATTTATTTATTGACTGATTAATTTTCATTTTAGAATTTTGGACCAGGAAAGACACACTGAGATGAAGCTCTCTTTCAGGTGAGACCCAATAGAGAATTAAGCACAGGGAGGTTAAGTGACTTGCTCAGAGTAACACACCATGCAAGTGGTGGTTGTGGGATCCTAACCAATATCTGCTGGATCTTCAAATTCACAGCTCTGTGCCTTAACTCTAGGCTATACAGACTTCCAATCCTAGGCCCAACCAAAGTTCCACCTTAGTGATGTAGTCCACCAGCCTTCCAAAGTCCTCTCAGCTGATACAGTCCTCCCACATATCCAATTCAAGACCCCTTACAGACGTAATCCCTCTGTCAACAAATCTATGCCACCCCACCGCCATTTATAGAAACAATCCCTCTGCTGTGTCACCCTTGGTATCCAGTGTTCTCTCTCCCCCCTACCCTCCAGACCCCTCCCCCAAACACACACAGTTGCAAGAAGCCACACTAACTGCTTGCAAATTACTCTGTGGGGGGTCTGGGAAGAGTCTAATATACCACTAAGCCCTTGCAGCACTAGGGAGAAGCTAGTTTACCACAAAAAGTGACCAGGGCACTAAACTTCAGAAGAACTGATTTTGATGAGCAGTGGGGGATGGCTGTGGCCTACCTGGCAACAGAGCAATGGAAGAAGAGCACAGGACATTACAGAAGGCGTGCAGGACCAAGACTGTCCAGGTCAAGGCTAGATCTTGAAGAGAGGATTGCACAGGAGATCAAGGTCAATAATAAATCATTTTTTCAATACATAGGGAAAAAAGCAGAGGTAAGGTGGGCTGATAATGTTTATGGTGGGAACAACCAGTGAGTGAGGCAGGGGGATAGCAGAGACCACAACAGGACGTCTGTGGGGTCCCACTGGTGTTTGCCTTATGGTAAGTCCTGGCACTTACATAATAAATTGTATTTCATTTAACTATATTTTATCTGTGATTATTGCAGTATTGATGACAGGTGGTGCTTAAGTTCATATGTTGTGGTTTGCAGATTTTCTTTTAGCACATCCAGCCGTGGGGCATTTCTTTCTTTGCCAGAATAGCAGAGACACTGAATAACTTTGTGTCAGTTTTCAGCCAGTCAATTGGGGGACATGGCCAATTGATGGTAGAAATTAAGGAAGAAGTACAGGGAGAACGGAAGGCAGTGCCTGCCATACCAGAATTAGAAGTATCTGAATTGTGTGCAACCAGGCAAATCCAAGGATCCAGGCGGTATCCAACCAGAGGTAATAGTGGAATAAATAGGGATTTTGTCTGGGTCTCTCACTGACATCTTTTAGGATAACTGCTAGATTGGGATAGTGCCAGATGACAGAAAAACAGTTAATGTCATTCCCTACTTAAGAAGGGGGCAAGTAGCTACAGAACTGTGAGTCTTACTTTGGTGCTTGGCAACGTGTCTGACTCAATCATAAAAATATGATGGTTCTGTACATGCATGAAAATGAGCTGCTCTTAAACCAGCAACATGGCTTCTCAATAGGCAGCGCCAACCAAACCAACCCAGTCACCTTCTTTGAGAAGGTAAGTAAAGTAGGGAGGTGGCTAAGGGACAGTGGTAGATGCAGTCTATCTGGACTTTAGCTAGGCTTTTGGCACTTACAACATGGAAATCCCATAAAGAAGGTTACAGAATATAAAGTTCACGAAGTGTCCAAGAGGTGGATAGCAAATTGACTGACGGGTGCGAAGCAGAATGCTGTGATGGTTGGTCACCATTTAGAGTGGAAGGACGTCCTGAATGGAGTATCTCAGGAGTCAGTGCTGTATCTGTTGCTCTTTAACATATTTATTAATTACCTGGAGAAGGGGGCCAGCAGCAGGCTGCTACAGTTTAATGATGGCAGATGCACAGAGTTTTCAAGACTAGCAGACACAGCAGAGAGGGGATGCACTATGGGGGGGGGGGATTTACACAGATTAGGGGCATGAGCTGAAAAATAGGGGCTTAGATTTAACATAGGGAAGAGCAAGGTACTATACCTAAGAATTAGGAGCATTGGTTGCACATACACCCTGTGTGGTACAACAGTGAACAGCATAACCAAGGAAAGGGATCTAGGGGTAACTGCGATGAACAGTAAGCTGAAGCCAGACAGGCAATGTTCTGCCTCTGTCAAAACAACATACCACAAAACTGAGATGCATTTAGAGAGGGTAAGGAGAAGGTCAACAAAGGTAATCCTTCCCCTGTAAAAGACCTTGGTTCAACCACACCTGGAGTACTGCATTCAGTACTGGTCACCACAGTACAGAAATGGCACTGAAGAGATTGAGAGGTCCAAACTGTCCGGCACAGGGCCACCAAGCCGATAAGTGACTTAGGTAGCAAGAGTTACAGGGAGAGATTCAACATAATTTATTCAGCTTAGAAAAGAAAAGGCTTAGAAGTGACACGATCATGGCTTTACGATCACTAAAGTGGATAGACTGTGTGGCATATATACAAATGCTTGAGCTGGTGAGAACAGAGCTAGAGGGTATTCTCTTAAACTTGGGGAGTATGCAGAATAAGGGTAAACAACAGAAAGTAATACTTCATGCAGATGTGCGATACCCTATTTAGTGATGTAGAAACTTGCACTGTTCAAGCTTTCACAGCAGGAATAGCCAGATTTCCAAGGGCAATATGACATTAAGGGTAACATAGTGTGAGTAGGAAAAACATTCTAAGTGACAAGCTTGGATTGAAACATACATAGAAACAGACAATTACTGCAGGAAAGACAACTGGTCCATCTAGTCTGCCCATAATGCCCTAATCCTACCCCAAGACCTAGTGCCCACACCACCTCCATACCAATGTTACCTACCTTCCTGCTACCTCTCTGGATTACTACTAAACCCTTAAAGCTGTCCCAACTATACTTGAAGCCATTTATGGTTCTGGCACCCACCATTTCAGCCACCAGGCTGTTCAATTGCTCACCCCAAAAAAAAAAAAACAGAACTTCCCCATGTCTTTCCCAACTCTCCCCCTTCTAGCTTCGCACTCATGTCCCCATGTTCCAGATTTGATGAATAGTTCTTCTCTGTTTACCTTGTTCATTACTTTCGAGAACATGAGGGTCTCTATACTACTGCTCCTCTCCCTTCTGGCCTCCAGTAAGTACATGTTTAGTGCCCTAAGCCGGTCCTTGTAGGAGCTGTCCTTCAGGCCATGAATCATTTTGGTTACTCCATACTGCACTGTTTCCAGCCTGTCCCCATCTTTTCTTAGGTGAGGACTCCAGAACTGGGCACAGAGCGGATGTGTGTGCCCATACTCAAATTAAGAAAAGTCACTGCCATACAGGAGGGGCAGATAAGATGGAACCCAAGTCCCTTCCATCATTGCAATACTATGTTGCTAAATGACTGTGTAATCCATGAAAGACCTTTCTTTAGAAAGATCAGTGCTCACGATCACACAGATTATTACAAAATGCATTCAGCCACCTGAGGTATGGATTGTGTCTGAATCAGGTCAACAGTATCAGAGAGAAGCAATTCTATTACCCAGCTGTTGACAGCTGCTCAGATAACATCATGTTCCATCCATTCTCAGTGGAGAAGCTCAAGGAAATCTTCCCATTATATACTTTGCATAACTTGCAGAGCAAGAAAATCAGGTTTTGCCAACAAGATCTATTCTCAAGATTCTGCTTACAAGACATATTTGTATTGGAAAAATACTAGAAATCATAAAACTGTCTACAATAAATGTTTTATCCATATTTGTATAGATAAAATATTAGAAATCATAAAACGGTCTAACATAAATGTCTTATCAAAATACACTACTTTATATTTTGAGATAATAAAGGATCTTTCTTTTACTAGTAAACATTAATGAATGTTTACAATCACATCTGCAGATTTTTTTTTCCCCACTGAAGATTCCGTGTAACAGGTCACCATGGATACGGACGGTTACAATACATGTTTGCTATAACATTTGCAGATTTTTTTCCACTGAAGATTAAGTGTAACAGGTCGCCTTGGATGTTGATAGTTACTAAACCTCTCTTGTGAGCTCAAAGGCTGCTAAGGGGCCTGCGTTAAAAAAATACTGATGGGGAGGTTTGTATCCAAGATACGACAGTGTTGTATGTGTATAAATGAGCTTCTGAGTTACAGGTTATTTATCTAGATCACTGATATAAATTGAAAATAGCAGGGAACCCAGCTCAGAGCCCTGGGGCACTCAGTGCATACACGAGAGAGACTGGACTTAGAACCCCCTGATGTCAACAAACTGATAATGGTCACATAAGTAGCTTTGAAACCACAGTGAAGGGGACAAATCTCTTATTACAAGGCTGTCATAGAAACATAGAAACATAGAATTTGACAGCAGATAAGGACCGCTTGGCCCACCCAGTCTGACCATTTCCCTACCTGATGGATAAGCTGCAGATCCTAGTTAACCAGCAGCCTACTTCTTCCTACCTCCACCCCCTAGAATTGCCTTATGACTGTCCCATGTATGCTTGAATTCCACCACTGTTTTTGACTCCACAACCTCCTCTGGAAGGCAGTTCCATACATCCACAACCCTCTCTGTGAAAAAATACTTCCTTAAATTACCTCTGAGCCGCCCCCCTTCTGTCTTCAAATTGTGCCCCCTTGTTCTTGCACACCTCTTTTTTTGAAAGATGCTACCCTCTTGGACTTTGTTGATTCCCTTGAGGTACTTGAACATTTCTATCATGTCCCCCCTCTCCCTCCTTTCCTCGAGGCTATACATATTAAGCTCCTTAAGTCTCTCTTCATATGTCTTCCGGTGCAGACCCTGCACCATTTTAGTGCTGTCACACCCAATAATCCACTACCCCAATCAGGGATCGAAATTAACATATACAGCCTGTTCCCAGTGCAAATAGGAACAGGCTAGTGCATGTAATTTTCTCCTCTGCATGCACTGTAGTGCATGTAGTTGGCTTCTTGTGGCTGCAATAATAACAGGCACCTCAAGGGGCGTAAGAGAGACACTGCAGGCTTAATTTTTTTTCTGTTTTTTATACATACAGCCTAAGTAGATGTCAGCCTCTTGGAGTGCTGCCGCTGTTTACAGCAGTAGGACTCGGAAGGGAGCTGCCACACAGCGGAAGTCAGTCCGACTCCGATAATGACAGACTGTGACGTGATGAGAATTGTAAGATGGGACATTGGGAGGCGCTTAGGAGAAGTAAGGCAGGTTCATCCTCTTCAGGTCATGTGCTGCGGCAGTGACTAGTGGTGAAGGTACTGGGGTTGGACTTAATTTCCATGACTGCCAGGCAGCCTGTAACAATCATGTGTGGTAGTTGCTGGGGGGGGGGTGTGAGTTCAACGAGTAGTACTGCTTGCATGTAGTGCATGCTATCACTATATTACTGTAGCACGTGTGTGTCTTTCTGTCAGTGTTGTGGTACAGTAATGCTGAGATATGCATGCACATGTTTCAGAACTACGCAGCAGTTGAGAAGCAGCTGAAGTGCTAACACACTTCGCGGGAAGCTCCTCTGTGTTGAACTCATCGAGTCTGTCGTCCTCCATGGTATTCAGTATCTGTATTTAGGCAGGCAGGGTCACTGTGTTCTGAAGATCTCTGAAAGCCTGGGTTTAAAATTCAGATTTACTTATGTACATAAAAACTAGGAATTGCAGACTTTGAGCAGCAACAAAGAAACTGAGCTGGGGATTCACTCACCCCACAAGGGGAATTTGAGAGAGAGTTTTGCTGGTTGGATAAATATAAAAACAAGCCAACTGTAAAATACAGAAAAGCAGTTGATTTGTACTTTTTTATGGAAAGGCTTTTTTTTTCTAAATATCACAGTTAGGAAGACAGGAAAACTGTCAGCAACTGGGGTTTACCCCTCCCCACTCGTTTACTTTGTGGTAAAATTACCATGTGCTGCTCTGCTGACAGCTATGTGTCTTTTTTGGTAGAGGCAATGTATGAAAATCAGAGATATGTAATTTATAGTAAGGCTGTCACAATCTTACTATGACTTCCCACTCCACAGCTGACAAAGAGCTGCACCCAGCACAGTTATGGCTAACTGTGAAAAATCTCATACCCTGAGCCTTAAGGCAGGTTCATCCTCTCCAAGTCACGGGCCAGGTCTAGGTCAGTGTGAACCCAGTTTGGGAACCAAGGCTTAAATGTGTAATGGGTGGCTATTTTTATATATGTTGATATTATATCTATGCTATTAGTAATAATCCATTTTTTGAAATAAGATCTTTAGATAACTTAGTAGGTATGGCACTTATCTTACTGTATGTGCAGTGTAGGGTGTTATTCAATATATACTTATACATTGTATATTGATATGTGCTTTTCACGTAATTTTGCGAAAGAAGCACTGTACCACAGGACCACCTTGACAACAGGTCCCTTGGATCTAATGGTGTTGTATGTCATCCTCCTGTATAAAAATAAAATGTTGACTACTACTACTACTTAAAATCATTAAAAATTAAAAATAAGTTATTTTATAAGTGATCACCAGTTTAACAACAACAAAAAAAAGCAAGGCATTGAGGTTTGCTACAGGCTGAGTGTCCACTGCTGTGCGTTTGCCCAGCCACCAATCTCTATAATAAATTGTCTCTGCTGTACGCCCACCCAACTGTGTATGTGTGACCCACCTGTCTCTCCTTGCCTTGCTTGAAAGGAAAAATCTAACTGTACCTGGTGGTGGTGGTGGTGCCACTTCTCGGGGGAGTAGTTATGGAGTGGATTCTGGAATTGTTCTGTTTGGGAGTAATAAGTCCCTGCCTTGCTTAGGTTGCCTTGTGGCAGTTATGTTAGTGTTGTAAATGCAACTATTTTCAGAATCACTACAGCAACACATATACAGGGTCTGCAGTTCGACTGTGTGTAGGTCAGCACCAATGGTCAAATTACTGAAAGGATGAAAGTCTTATTACAGCAATAAATAACCTTTATTTCAAACGCAACAGAAATTGAGAAAAGAAACCGCTCACCCACATTAACGGCATGAAGCTCTCAGCTGGATGCATGCAGACTACTCACTTCCGGGTTTATGAAAGAAAATATCCAAGCCAGCACACTAGTGTCAACAGACACATATGCTAGACTGAAATGACTGCAACCAAACAGGTTGCTAATACGTAAAAGTGCACTGCTTTATAACTTCTGAATATATGCAAAAACCAAAAACAATTTCAGTGCCACATTTTCTACTCCAACTTCTGTGGGAAGTAAGGCATCATTAGAAAAGGTACAGAGAAGAATCACAAAAAAGGTCAAAGGCCTGTCAAACATAGACTATACCACCAGACTTAAATCCCTTGGCCTATTCTCTCTTGAATATAGAGCATATAGGGGAGATCTATGCTTAGCATATAGAGCATCTCATGATCCAGCCTTATGTGAGGCTCTTTGCCTCCATAAAACTGTAACAGGTGGAAATACTAGAGCGCACAGTTTAATATTTAAAGCTGTAGTAAATAACACCTCAAAAAGAAATAACTTTTACACACAGCGGCTGCCCCCTACATGGAATTCATTGCCAACAGAAGTTGTCACTAGTAATAGTTTGACTCAGTTCAAACATAGACTGGATAATCATATGGGCAATAAGAAATTTGATTATCGCCACTAGGCGACGAGTTCATGGTGGGCATGTCCCTCAAACTCGTACCACACCTATGAACAACAAACCGATGACTGTGCATCTGTCGTTCATGCCGAAAAAGCAAAGTGATTACATGCTTACGTAGTGACTGTGTCATCTTCAGAGCGCTGAAGTGTGCTAGCTTGGACATTGTCTTTCAGAAACCTGAAAGTGAGTAGCCTGCATGCATCCAGCTGAGAGCCTCATGCCGTTAATGTGTGCGAGTTGTTTCTTTTCTCAATTTTTGTTGCGTTTGAAATAAAGGTTGGTTTTTGCTGTAATGAGACTTTCGTCCTTCAGTAATTTGACCATTGGTGCTCACCTACACACGGTTGAACTGCAGACCCTGTATATGTGTTGCTATACTGCTTTCAAGCTTCCCTGTATGTGCACACTATTTCTTTAGTACGAGCCCCCAGAAGATTTTTTATTTTCAGAATCGGTATCTTTTTTTCAGTTTTTATCACTTTTCATTTACCAGTGCAGATAATCTGACTCTGGTGCATGTAACTTTCATCACATGCACCTTGGTGCAAGTACTGCAAAAAGTTAATTTCAATCCTTGGCCCCAATAATTAGGAGCCCACTGGATCCTGACTTTTCTTTTGTTTCCAATGGACTGGGAACAAAAGTTTATTGTTCCTCTTATTCCCCTGCATAATCTTGTCTTTCCAACCTGCCTTCGTCTATCCAATCATGGCCCTTCAGTCCCTCTGAAATGCCCTACACTCTTCTTCCATGGCACTATCCTCAGAATTCCTCCACTTACAATATGCCCTATTTTTCTGGTCACATTCTGCAGAGATTGCTGATGTAGCTGGTAGTCTGATTATGATTCCTTTTTTTCTTTTCAAAAGTGAAAAACAGACTGCCTCCTTACTGGTGTTAACCACACAAAAATGTGTTTGCAGTCCTTGATCAACTTCCATTGCATCGTTCCAAGACTTGGGAACAACCCCAATACAGTCTAACCACTTAAAGCAGCTGGAGGAGAGGGGACTACGGCATCATGAGTGATGGCACTGTTTGGAGGTGTTCATGATGTTCAGGAAATAAGCAATGAGAGTAGATCAAGGATTTGAAACAAAACAAGGTTTTAGCATGCATTTTGGTTCTACTAAGAAAGGTATCAGGTAATGCAACCAGCAACATCAATACATTTTAGAGGTTAGCAATCATAAAGTGTGGAATTTCAAATAGAAATAATATGATGAAAAAAGGTTTGACAGTGTCTGTTTAACTGCCAGCATAGCAATATGCCACATAGAAAGCAGAGACACGTGTTCTTGTGTATTTAACAGCAACAAATTGTAAACACTTTATCAGCGGGTGATCTGTTTTGAAAACAAATGACCAACTACCTGTTTGGATATTAAATCCAGAATACATTTTTGTATAAACTAGTCAATTGTCTGTATAAGCCAGTCAATCTATATGACTTGAGAAAGCAGATGTGTAATGGGGTAGTCATATTGGGCTTAAAAAAGGACTATGTCAAAAAGTGAGTGAGACAGAGGAGTCTGTCTGTAGTCATATAAACTGACTGATGTGAGAGAGATAGTGGGGAGATCTCTGATGTGTACAGATGCTCCAAATGGCAGAAGATTTGATAATGTCCTGAAAGATATAATTTGTTATTTTTTCATTTAACATAGTAACTAGTATAAGGAATGTTGGGAGGAAAGCTAAGTTTTTGTGGTTCTGTATAATCCTCTTTTTCTTTTGCATGTTTTTCCTCTAAGCACTTTTGTTTTCATTCTTGCCAAATGCTTAATGTGTTGTGTAAATAAACTATCTTTTTATTTGTCATAACAGACAGACTGGTGGTACAGATTTTAAGAAGGTACTGTTTATTTTTTTATTTATTTAGCTTTTGTTTACCGGGTAAGTGCACTAGCCAGCAGATGACTATTTTCAGGCACGACCCGGGAGAGTACAATACAGGATAACCAAGGAGGTTACAACAATACAATTTAGACAGGCAGTACAGAGTACATTCATACAGGGAGGCAGTTTTGGCTAGGCTAACATGGTACAAGCTAGTCTAGGCAATAAACAATAGGACAGTACAAGAGAAGTTACAGGGAGTGTGGGTACTGGTATAAGATCAAGGTCATGTCTCCCCAGGGGAGAGATATCCAAGGTGAGGAGAAAGGCGGGGGGGGTGCTGTAGAGTGGAGCGGGCTCCAGGTTGAGTAGCACGCTCCCCAAGGCCGAAGTGGGGCAAGGGAGGGAAATTGCACGGCTCCCCGGACGGTGGGGGGTGGGGACGGGTAAGGCACTGTGGTGGGCACATGCGTGAGTCTGCATGGACGCTTAACTGATAAGTGACAAGCTACCCTGAGCATTATCTGCTAAACATTTACTTTCAGAGTTCTGATCACCTTGTACACTTGGAAGAACTGTGTGTGTTAAATCCTGCTGAAACTAAATCTGCTGGACTGGTGAATGACTTTGGCCGCCTGACTGTGTTAATCAAGGTTTAAATGCACCAGTACTCTTAACATCTTCCTGCCATGGCACAAGCAGCATCATGGGCAACCTAGACTCCCACCTTGGACTCTACCCAAATAAAGCCTTCTTCAGAAAGAGCTAAAGAAGTGATCACTTTCAAGATAGCAGACGCATCCCTAGAAGAAAAAGTGCAGGAACTGCAGCACAAATCAAGAGACACAGATACTTTTCTGCCTGTATATTAGTTTCTATACCGTGTTCAGCATTTAATTAATTGAGGAAGATTGGGCCATGAGGAGCATACCTCATAGCAGAATTAGAATGCCTGAGAGGAGAAGGCAGATCACTTAGTCTCAGTCCCTAGAGGTTTCTGCCACTGGTGGTTCACCTCGCCATCATGCGAAAGTCCAAAAAAATTTTCTGGTAGCACCTCCTAATAGACAATTACTTCTGCTATGTCTCATAGTATAAACAGGGTCTGAGAAATAGAACTTTCTGATTGGCTAAAAGCATTTTATCAGCCTTATGTCCCTCTCTTGTTAACGTGTGTAGAGCCAAATCCCATCCTGAATAAGACACAACACTATTGTTTTATTATTATTATTATAGCAATAAGGCACTTCCAGGGGTTATGCTGATGGTCATTTATTCACCCTCTAGGGGCATGTGGCACTCTGCAATGCCTTGTGCTGCATTACACCCCTAGAGGGTGATTAACAGACCATTCACTTGACCCTTCACCATGCTTTGTTTGCTTAAATACTGCATGCTGCAGCTGCCTGAATGGCAAGAGACGAACACGATGGACCCATGGTCTTTTAAACAACTAGCATTTCTAATATTTATATATAACTTTGTATAGTAAGAAACCATCCCAAGATTGCCTTGCTAACAAGTGTTCTAGTTCTTTAACCTTCTAACAAGCTAAGGAGGACAAGTTTGCCCATTTATACATGAAAAACTGATGTGCACTTAACTCAGCATCCAAGACAAACTGTAATACAGTGTAATAAACACATGTAGCTGCTTCAATTCGTAAATGACTGTATTCACATACAATATAGTGATGTACTATATGTCACCATCACGAAATAATAGTAAAATTGTTGCAATGCTATTTTCAAATGACAATTTAATAGCAAACATCCATAGTTCTATTTACAAGAATCACAGCCTTAATCCGATTTTCTTATGTGCTCAACATGTGCAGCAAAGCTCAGCTACGAGTACTACCAAAAACACAGATAATTTACATGCATTTACTAATTTCAGTATCAATGTTACCCACTGTTCCTATGCCTAATTTATTTACAGTGGACTGACTGTTTTCTGTGAGTTCAGCACCAGCTTACTGTTAAAACAAAGTACACAGTACAGGATGACTGCACCTAGGACTTGGCAGTGCTCGAGGCAGAAAAGGAATTAGGACAGAACACAAGTGGCCAGCACCCGTTTCACAAAGTTTCGGGAAAGCGAGGAAATTTCACGAAACGTATCAGGTGATGTCACGAAAGGGACGAGGTTCAAATCCTGCCTTGAGCCAGCCAGCCAGCCTACTTGCTTACCTGCCGCTCCGGAAGATTTCTGACTTACTGAATACTATGGACTTTGTGCTTGCCTATTGCAATTATATCGTGAGTGTCTTCAAGTTTTTAACGTGCCTTTTCATGTTGTACTGCAGTAAAAAGAATTTGAGCACGATAACTGAAGAAGCTTATTTGCAGCATATTTTTGGAAGCAGGGTGTAATTACACCACACCTTTTTGGCAGGTGCCTGCCACTTGTGTTCTATCTTACTGTTATCGAGACTTTGTGTTCAACTAGGACTTGATGGGTGAATGCTGTTGCTCTCCTGCCTTTAAGTGCTAGCTCTTGCTCTATTGTGGCATTTTGGCAATTACCCTCAGAAGAGATTAATTTTTTTTGGGGGGTGCAATTTATTTACCTAGGACAGCCCAAATGACAAATGGGACCTCATTTACAGTGGGGTTCAGCTGTTACACAAGAGCTTCTGTTAACCAAAAAGTCCATGGACTCCCTGATCTTTGCTTGTGACGTTTGTTCAAAAGAGTAGTGGTCTAGTATTGCACTATATTACTCACCTTAACTTAATATCTTTTGTCGACCCAGTGGCACTGAGGGTCGAGGCGCTGGACGCCACACCTCGTGCCATGCCGGCAACCCGGGTTCACGAACGGACTCGGGCTGCCAGGGTTTGGCAGGGGAGGGAAGGGATTGAGCGTCCGAAGGACTGCTCTCCCTTTCCGGGCAGGGATCCGGCCATGCATCACTCCTTAGCGGCCCCCGATGGAGATCGGGGGCATCGCAAGGAACTTGTGGTACTGTAATTTGGGGGGTGGAGTGGTGGCAGATGTCGGCACGCAGTGCCTAGATGTGATTGCATGTCCGTGCTCCAGAAGGAAAACAGCATGCAAAAACACCCCAGAGGACCAGGGAGGCAACGAGGGCTACAGAGACTGAGCCCACATCTCCAGCACTGGACCATCCCTCCAACAGTCACCCTAAGACCCTCGACCAGGATGGACTCTCTAATTTCAGAAAGGCCGCTAGGTAGGTAAGGTGCGCCCTCCCCCAGGGAGTGATCAGGAGGGGTCTGGAAAGTCCTGGTGGGGGGTCTTGGAGGAGGGAGGGAGGTCTTGGCAGGGAGTAAAGGCGATAGGTCACATGGGCACCTCTGAGAGGTGCCCTGGCCCAATGGAGACTAAAACAGAATACACAAAAAAAAAAAAAAACCTACCATTTTTTATCGTCTTTTCTCCTTCAACCAGTCCTTAGGCTGCGCCAACGACCCAGCTTCATTGTCCACCAGTTTTCTCCACAGCTCCCTCCTACAACAGTGGGCACCAAGGGGAGGACATCCTTTCCTGAAGATGACAGGATCTTGTGGGTGATGGGACTCATAGCGTGGTGCCAGAGAGTAGCCTGGCTGCCACTCAGCCGGAACTGGTTCTTTTTTTCCAGTTTCTTTTTCTTTCTGCCCGCCCACACACTAGAACAATGTTGACAGCCTAGTGGTGGCCTCAGCAACTGCAGCTGAATCCCTGGAAGGAGCAAGCTCCCTGGCCTGCCACAGAGGCCACTGTGGTACCGGTGCAGCGCCATCCTCTCCCTGGGCTGGAAAGCATCGCCACTGGCAGCACTAGCTCCCAGCTTGATAGCCTACTTTGCATGCATCCAATCCGCTCATGAACCTGGGTCACTGCTTGCTGGGTAAACGAACAGCCCGTTATCTTTAACATGTGTAACTGCATTTGTGCGCTTTCCTTCATTACAATAAGTTATCTTCCAAAACTGGATGCCCAGTATTTTGTGTTTGATTTTTAAAAATCACTGAGGGGAAAGTTCTCTCTCTTTAAAAAAAAAAAAAGCTATCTTGTAGAGTAATGTAAATTTCACAGTCAAGCAGACTGAAGCACATTTAGAATGCTGCAGTTCATTACTTCAGTTGGGGCACAATTCTCAGCCATGGCCACAAACAGTGCAAAACAGATGGTTTGCACCAGCAAATTTGCACCACAACCAGAAACTGCTACAAAAAGTGCCCAGCACACAAAGCAATTGGGATAAGTCCCGCCCTCCCCCCGCATGTGTACTGCATTGCAAACTGCCATTCCAGATGTTAGTGGGTGCACTAAGGGACTGTGCCCAATAACATTTTTATTTATTTTAGTTTTTGTTGACTGGGTAAGGGCACTAGACAAATTTTGCCTGTTTTCTGACACAACCAGGGGGGAGGGGGATACAGATGAATGCCAACTGACCTTGAACCAGATTAAGTTGTTGGTGGTATTTTTTGTGAATGGGGGGATATTTGGCCAGGGCACCAGGGAAATTTCCCTACTCTCCCATAGGGGGAACTGCTGACCGTCTGTCCAAGCTTGCACTTCCCTCCGGAGCAAGCAGAGAGGGAAGATGCTGTTGGGACAGAAGTTCAGGCCTCTTGAGACAGAAGTTCAGGCCTCTTCTCCTGTCCTTTCTACTCAAGAGGCTGTGGATCTCGCCTTTGTTACTGCAGACTTTTCGAATTTCAGAATTCCGATCATATGGAGGTAGTGAGTGACATTAATGCTATACCAGAATAAAGTGTAAAGAAATAGTGAGTAAAAATGTTGTAGCTTCACAAAATGTTCAGAGTAAAGTCTCCTAGAAATGTGAACCACTTCTGAAAAAATTAAACAGCAATGGTTAAAGAAAGTGCAAGGAATAGACAGTGAAATACTACCTTTGACAGCCGCTGACGATGAGTCATGCATACAGCTGGAGCAAACACAGGGGAGAGATGGGATGGAGAATGCCCCTGTCAACAGCCAACTGCTGGAAGAAATGGTGCACAAGGATTTCTGTGTGGCTGGCCGGGGAAACTGTGTTAGCGCCATGTGCCAAAAGCCGACTTGTGCCCCGGAGAAAGGAAATCGACTGCAAAAAGAGAAAAAAGGGATACAGCGTCTCAGAGTTGGCAGACAGGCCATGGATGCAATTAACAAACCCAAGCAGTGAGTAATAGAATCAGAAAGAACTTTCTCCTTCCGCGATCGAGAAAAGGAGAAGCAATGGAGCAATTCAGTTATGAACTTCCAACCTGCAGACCCTGCTAATGTGCAACAGCCAAATAATAATAAGGACTCATGATCACCAGAATTAGCCTTGGAAGCCACAGGATGGATTAAGGGCCAACAGAGACAATGGACTCCAGACCCAATGGATTTCTCACATAGGAAAATTTGCAATTCAACTCCTTCAGATGTGGCCACCAACACTGGTTCAACGGAGAGCTCCAATGAACCCCAGGGTAATGACACTTTGACTCATAATACGAATATTGATAATAATGTAAATAATGAGAATGTTGTTACAGAAAATGCAGGAATTAATAGGGAAGGACAATCCACGGAGGTTCGACTAGGTTCTAGTCCAGAGGCCTTGGGAGAACATCAGGAGGGGCCCTCTATGGCTCCCTTGTTTAGACAGGCTAATCTCTTTCATTCCAGTGGGGAACCTGCTCCAAGGAGGAATGTGGTCAGGTTGCCATACAAGGGAGGGCTTGAGAATTCTCTGGATAGGCTGTTTATTGCTAGAAACTTGTTGAAATCATCAATGAAGTTCTTTTCATCAGAAAATTTCACTTGAATTAATCTGGGTAATGAGAATATTGATATAAGTTTTAAAAATGTATCAAATTTAGATAGATTTTTGGGCCCCGTACCAGGTGCAGAAAAATAACCCTCTTTGGATACCTTTTCAGGCAGTCCCTCTCACTAAGCCCTTGATCAAGACCATCACTATTATGTTCAAAAACGAAAGTGTCAATGTAAAGGACATTCTATTTTGGCCACGTCAAAGGTGTGAGATTTTAGGGAGGCCTATGCCCACTATGGACAGTGAGCAAATTTGGGATGGGGGATGGAAGGTAACGGTGAAGCTTCTCTCCACAAATTCAGGCCCAGTGCACCTACCAAGATCTTTCTTTTTTTGAGAGAGATCGAGGGTCAATTTTTTACGTAGGACAACCTTTAAGTGCGGCTCTCGGTTGCATCTCAGCTCAGCCTGCAACACTGCTAGATGTAGTAAATGTCTGGAGTACGGTCACTTGGCCTCGGCATATCTCAACTTGTTTAAATGCAATTTATGTGAACGAACAAGACATGCTTATGGTTGCTATCCATGGGCGTCCCTCAATCATGTGGCTTGTCCCTCACATGAAGGCCTAATTAATCAGGCCCAGCATGCCTTGGCCAAGCGAACTGCGACATTAGCTTCAGCACAAAATGGAAATCAAGAGACAGAAAGGTTGGACACCTCTGAAGCTCCACACCACGAAGAACACTTAGAAACACCAGCCACTACAACACAGGATGAGGGTGTAAGAGTAGAACAGGAGACTCCAATTAGGGGTATACCTGAAGATGGTACAGAAGCTAATATGCCCCTCCCCACTCCTCAAGGAGGCACCTTTTAAGCTAATTCCTCCAAGAAAGTGAAATAGGAAAGGGAAAGCAATGTCTACAACTAAAAATGTCCCCAAAACAGAACCTCCTCGGGGAACAGTGAAGCTAGGAAATAAATATACTCCACTGTAAGAGGATATGAGGGAGACTCAGAAGATGAAGGTACAGATACCTCTTCTGTTATCTCTACTACTGACACTGAGAGTTGTAATGAAGATTCTAGTGCCAAAAGGACCAGATGGAGACGAGCAGTTAAAACCCCTTAGACTGACCTTTATGAGATTGAAGCTTCTTCTTTTCCATCCTAAATTATGCATTCATTAGCCATTCCTACCATTAACATAAATGGGATAAAAAAGTGAGAAAAAGCGCATAGGATTTTTTTCTGTCTTAAAAAAACTTTCAATCAGATATCATTTGTATGCAAGAACAGCTAATATTCTTCAACTGAAACGACCTCTGGCTGGAAGCTGCAAAACTGAACATAGGATTTGCAAGAAAGCGAGTTGTGCTCACAACAGAGGGAGGTGAACCTTACAATTGTCTTTGGTTTTTAGCAGATATTCTGCAGGTGGAGGCTACTTCTAACTGAAAGGTGAAATAAGGAACTTAGAATTATCAGGAAAAGACAGTCTTATTACAATTCTTAAGATTTTCAGTGGGAAGAGTTAAAAGCACAGCTGACTTATTTTGGGGCTGACTGCTTTCAAAGCACAAACCGCAGGCTGTTTTGGGGCTTGGGAGGTTTACCTGTGTCTGACTTGGATGTCTGGATTTTTCTCTGTTTGATTAGCAGGGTATTTTCTCTGTCAAATTGTTGTGTATGGCATCTTGCTGACAGGAAGGCACTCATTGCAGGTGGGTCAGAGCTCTTGCTGATTGTTTTTGAGGGCACAGTGGTAAATTTGGAGACCAGCAATGGCACCACAATCCGCATGAGGGTTAGTAACAGACCCCTTCTCAGGGGAGGAAAATGGAAAAGAAATGATAGAAAGTATACTTAGAATGGCAGAAAAGGTGAAATATTGCTGATGGGTGATCTGAATATGCCAGATGTTAACTGGAGTGCAGTTGCAGCAGCCACTTCGAAGAGTGGGGTTATTCTAGATGCCCTACAGGGGGCATGCCTTAGACAACTAGTATTGGAGCCCACTCGAGAGGGAGCAATCTTAGACCTGGTTCTCTCAAATGGAGATGGAGAGGATCACAGATGTAGAAGTAGGTAGCCATCTGGGAACTAGCGACCATCTAACAGTATGGTTCACAATAAACACAGCAATAGAGTCAAGTCATACAAAGGCAAAAGTACTGGACTTTAGGAGGGCTGACTTTGCCAAAATGGGTGAGTGCCTAAGGAATGCACTAGCAAATGGGCAGGAAGGAGGGGTGGAAGAACAATGGGGGATAATAAAAACTGCAATCACAGAGGGAACAAGCCTTTGTGTGAAGCAAATAAACAAAATGAAACAATGTAAGAAACCACTATGGTTCTCAAAGGAAGTGGCAGTGAAGGTTCAATAGAAAAAGAAAGCATTTAGGAAGTACAAGGAATCACAGAAGGAGCAGGACAGAGAACTGTATCAGTTAAAGCAAAAGGAAGCTGGGAAGGCAGTCAGAACAGCAAAGGCCCAAACTGAGGAAAAGATAGCCAACTCAGTTAAGAAGGGGGATAAAACCTTTTATAGGTACATCAGGGAGCAAAGGAAGACCAAGGGAGGGATAGTGAGGCTTAATAAAGGGGATAGAGGGTGGGCAGAGGGTGACTGTGAAAAGGCAGAGATACTAAACAAATATTTCTGCTCAGTATTTACAAAGGAAGAGGGGGAGGTACCTAAAACAAACAGTAGAAACACTCTGGATACAGAAGTTGATACCAGCCAATTTACAGAAGAAAGGGTTCTGAAAGAACTCTTAAAACTGAAGGTGGACAAAGCAATGGGGCCTGATGGGATTCATCCCAGAATTCCAAAAGAACTAAGGGTAGAACTAGTGACACCACTGACTACCCTCTTTAACAAATCATGGGAGGATGGGGTGGTACCAGAGGACTGGAGGAGGGCAGATGTGATTCCCCTTCACAAAAGTGGGAGCAAGGCAGAAGCAGGAAACTACAGACCTGTTAGTTTAACCTCAGTGGTAGGGAAAATGATGGAATCATTTCTGAAGGAAAGAACTGTCAAGTATCTAGAGGCCAGAGGGGCACAGGACCCAAGGCAGCATGGATTCACAGCGGGAAGGTCATGCCAGATAAATCTGATAGATTTCTTTGACTGGGCGACCAAAGTAGTAGATCAGGGAGGGGCTGTGGACATGGCCTACCTAGACTTTAGCAAGGCATTTGACACAGTCCCACACAAAAGATTAATATACAAGTTAGCTAGCCTGGGAGTGGGTCCCAAGATGACAGCCTGGGTAAACAATTGGCTGGAGAATAGGACACAGAGAGTAATAGTAAATGGAGTCCACTCTGAAGAAAGGAGGGTTACTAGTGGGGTACCGCAGGGTTCAGTATTAGGATCGGTCCTCTTCAATGTCTTTATGTTTACATTGCAGAGGACTGAAGGAAAAGTATGTCTCTTTGCAGATGACACAAAGATCTGCAACAGAGTTGATGCACAAGGTGGGGTGGAAAGGATGAGAAGGGACTTGGCAAGGTTAGAGGAATGGTCAAATGTATGGCAGCTTAGATTCAATGCTAAGAAGTGCAAGGTAATGCACCTGGGAAACAAAAACCCAGGGGAAGAGTACACAATGGGGGGTGAGATACTAACAACAACAAGAATGGAAAGGGACCTGGGGGTAGTCATATCAGATGACCTAAAAGTGGGCAAGCAATGTGAGAGGGCAGCAAGGAGGGCTGGGGGGATACTGGGATGCACAGGGAGAGGCATCACCAGTAGAAAACAGGAAGTTATTATCCCTCTGTACAGACAGCTGGTGAGACCCCATCTGGAGTACTGCGTGCAGTTCTAGAGACCCAATCTCCGCAAAGACATAGACAGGATGGAAGCTGTCCAGAGGAGGGCAACTAAAATGGTGCAGGGTCTGCACCGGAAGACATATGAAGAGAGACTTAAGGAGCTTAATATGTATAGCCTCGAGGAAAGGAGGGAGAAGGGGGACATGATAGAAACGCTTCAAGTACCTCAAGGGAATCAACAAAGTCCAAGAGGGTAGCATCTTTCAAAAAGAGGTGTGCAAGAACAAGGCACAATTTGAAGATGGGAAGCGGCTCAAAGGTAATTTAAGGAAGTATTTTTTTCACAGAGAGGGTTGTGGATGCATGGAACGGCCTTCCGGAGGAGGCTGTGGAGTCAAAAACAGTGGTGGAATTCAAGCATGCATGGGACAGTCATAAGGCAATTCTAGGGGGTGGGGGTAGGAAGAAGTAGGCTGCTGGTTAACTAGGATCTGCAGCTTATCCATTAGGTAGGTAAATGGGCAGACTGGGTGGGCCAAGCGGTCCTTATTGGCCGTCAAATTCTATGTTTCTATGTTACCCGCTTAACATCTCACTTAAAACTTCAGCGTGCTTCTAAATGCTGGCCTATAGTGCCGTCCTTCTGGTCAGTAGGGACTGAATCCTGTGATGGGATAGATATCCTTTTTTCCAACCCCACCCTTAAAGTCCCCAGACTGGTAGATGTCCACCCAGGAAGAGCTATTATTCTGGATACCTCCTCCTTTTCAGAAAGTTTACAAATTAGTTCTATTTATGCCCCCCCCCCCAAACTAAGGCACAGAGAATAGCCTTGTTTAAAGAAGTCAAACCTTTCCTCCATACTTCTCGTTTGGTGGGTTGACTTGGTGATTTTAATTGTGGCCTTGCTAAGACAGACAGGGGCCTTCAAACACCAAAACTTTTTTGTGATTCAATAGCTCTCCAACAAATTCTTTCTAATACCAATCTGATTGATGCATACAAGGAACTTTATCCTACAGGAGGAGTTACATATTTTAGGGTAATGCTGAAAATGAAGATAGAATTTTTTTTTTTTTTCTAAAATAATTAAAGTACTACAGATTTTAACCAGGCCAATAGAATTCTCTGACCATGTGACCATACAAGCTTTAATTACATGGAAGGGAGCCCCAGGATGTAAAAAGAACAGATGGAAGTTAAATGAAAAAATGTTGGAAGACCCCAACATTAAGAAAATGTGGCTAAGGGATTGGGCAGCAAGACCTTCGGTCTCTGAATGCTATGATACTATTACAGAATGGTGGGAGGACACAAAAAAAGGTTGGTGAACTTTATTCCAGCAAAAAGCTCACCTTTTTATTTATTTATTTTGATTTATGACTTTAATAACCGGGATCATCTTAAAGCGAATAAGAAATATTTGTGTTACTTAAAACTTAGGCATCAATTACAACATCTGATTTCATTAATTCATTAACAGAAACCACAAATAAAGATTATAGCTAGTTGATTATAACTGTAAAAAAAAACAAATGGCTAGCATACAATATGATAGGGCCAGGTCTTTAGACCAAGAATTAAGATTTGGAACACAGATGAATAAGCATTCTTTAGATCCATTTAAAGACTGTAAGCAAAGAGTAGACTCCCGGCTTATTACAACATTAATTGCAGCTAATGGACAAAAAATATGTGCCCCACATCAGCTGCTGAAAGTAGTGTAGGATTATATTTCAATCATGATGCGAGAAGCCGCCCCAAAAGAATCAGAAATAAACCTATAGATAGAGATAGGGCAACTCCTGAAGTTGAAATTACTATAGAAAAAGTTAAAGAAGCCATTATAAAGTCACCTTCCCAGTCAGCTCCGGGATCAGATGGCCTAGGTGCAGGGTTTTATAAAACCTTTAAGACTGAGTTATGTCCTGTACTGGTTATATTGCTAAACTATATATTACAAGCAGGTAGATATGCTCCATCTATGAATGAAACCATTTTGATCTTACTATACAAAAAAAGAAAACGAGTAATCTAGGGAACTGGCGTCCAATCAGCCTCTTAAATACAGACTTAAAGATTTTAAGCAAGATTTTGTTAGCTAGACTTTCCAGGGTCGCTCAGACGCTTATGAGCCCTGCACAGACCTGTGCCATAAAACGACGTAAACAACAGGATAATTTAATATGGTTGAGAGAAATTTTTTATAAAGGGGGGTGGTAATAGGGCTGGATCAGGAGAAAGCTTTTGACAGGATTTCGCATAAGTTCTTATTTCTAGTGTTAAAAGCCTTTGGGATTCCAGACAGATTTGTGAGTTGGTTAGGCTCAATGTATCGGGGGCTGTTATAATACCAAGTGTGAATGAATGGCGAGGGCAGAACATTTCTGTGGGTAGAGCGGTACTTCAGGGATGCCCCCTGAGCCCTATGCTATATTCCTTTGCAACAGACCTCTTTATTAGAATGCTACATGTAAATAATGACTTAGAAGGTATAGAGGTATTTCCAAATCTTCCTCAACAAAAAGTACTTGCTTATGCAGATGATTTAGTTTTGATTTTATCCCCTCTGTTTTCGGGCGAAGGCATTGGTGGATACCACAGAGATATTTTCAAGACTGTCTGGTTCCAAGGTAAATTATGGTAAAAGTAAGGGGGTGGTCATAGGGTCTCCACCAATGCCACCTTCAGGCATGATAGCTGGAGTTCAGGTTTTAAGAGAACCGATTAAAATTTTGGGAGTACAGTTTGGGCCTGGAGACATGGCTTGCAAAAAATCGGGACATAGCCCTCAGTGGGGGTGATTGTCTGGTAGGAAGCTGGAAAGGGCAGCAGCTTTAAAAAAAAAAAAAGTATGGTTCTAATTAAAACTATCCTCACCCCTATATTTCTGTACATAAGCTATATTTTCCCGCCTCCTTTAGATGTTAGAACTCAGTTGCTCAGTATATTCTTCCAAGCATTCTGGGGGTCAAGGTTGAGCCCTATAAAGAGGGAAGCACCAAGTTTGGTCGACAGATTCCCACACAGCGACAGCACAATACCGATGCAGGTATTGTGCCACCCAAACCCCAGTGTTTTCTGTGGGGTGCTCTGCCCCCTGCACCCCTAGGACTTTAAGTTCTCAACTCCAGGTCGGATTGGTCGGGGAGGGCAGGACACTGGGGGAAAAGGGAAAGCTCTGGAAATGGACCATTATAGCGACTGTCGCTGTAGTGGTCATTTTCCGTGCTTCGGTGTCGGGCAAAAGGGGGCCACCCATAAAGACAGAGTTGACCTATTTGCCAATATCCGAAGGAGGGGTAAATATGCTCAATCCAGTTGCTTTCTTTTTTAGTATTTTTCTAGTCTATAATTTGGGGTTGGTGTTAAAACCTGGAGAGGTTATATGGAGACCCCTAATAGAGAAGTAGCTACAACAGTGTATGAGCAGTTAGCAAGAAAAGAGACCTAGGTTGCTAGCGAAGATCTCTACTTTGCCTTCATATGCGAGAGATTGTATAAAACAAGCTATCAAGTGGGATATCACTCCTCAGCACCTACAGACTTTGGATAGAAAGAGGGTTTATAAATATATTCCATCAGTTCAAAGTCAAGTGCAAGTGATGTTTCCAGAGTATCCGAAAAATAGAAAGTCAGATGTATTGGGGCAACTAATGAACTAACGGATGCCTGGGACTGCTTGTGGTTAGGTAACTATGGAAGACTGGCAGTGAAAGGGAACAATAAGCACAAGCAGATGTCAGAGAGATATTGCCCTAGAATTGGATGTGGTCAAATCACTGACACCCAAAAACATCTGTTTTTAGAATGTGGGTACATGAAACCGTTCTGGGCTTATATGGCTGATACATAGAATGAAGCTGGGTTTAGGGGAATTGACTATCCCACACTAAATGTTTGGGCCATCAGATAACACCTTTGTTAAATATCACAGTGACACAATTTATGTGATCCTCTATATAATGTATGATTCCTGCATCCCTAGTGCCTATTCTCTCAGAAGTCTTACCATCTTATCTCTGGCTATCCCTAAAGTTGAAATGCGCTTTGGTAGGGTCTCAATAAGCTTCACTCTTCCAACGGTCTGGAATAAGATCCAGAAAACCTTGAGGCTCGCTTTCCCTGTCACGTTCTGCATCTTCAAATCCTTGTTCCCGAGGACCTTCTCTGAGGTCTGTCATTGCTTCAAGTCAAGGGCTTAACATCACGATTTGTCACTGCTTTAAATTCTGGGCTTAAACCTTAACCATTGCCTGAGGCATCATTTGAGTCCTCCCTTCTGTCTTTGTCCAAATCAAGGTCTCAACATCACGATCTTTGCTTCAAGTATTGGACTTAAACCTCAACCACTGTCTGTGGCATCTGTCATGTTCTCCCTTCAAAACAGTCCTTCCTCCCTAGGCCATCACATCCAACACTCTTCTATCTCGTCTGACCTTCCTTCCCCCCTCCCTATACCCCCTTCCCACCCCACTTACCAGGCCATGCCGACAGTACTTATCAAAGGACTCTTACATCTCAATCTTGTTCACACTTTGACGCTAGAGGAACTGCCACTCCTGCTCATTATGACTCCTCCAATAATGTTTACTGTATAAACTTTAGCTCATTACCTTACGTCCATATATCTGTATCCATGCAATTGTATTTAAATGGCACTACCGCCTGTTGAACCTACTGTTATGTTCTGGTGCAAGTATCTTGTCACATGCGATGGTTATTATGCATTATTATGTTGTTATTATTGCTATGCAAGTGTAATGTACATTCCCCTCAACCTGTTATGTCTTAACCCTGTTGGTAATTGTTTTGCCCCAGGTCCATCTTGTAAATGAGTTTGTCTCAATGATGTTCCGCCTGGCAAAATAAAGATTTTGATTGATTGATTGATAATACGGTTTTACATTTGGCAGTCTAGGTGTATGTGGATTTTGCAACAGAAACAAGTAACATATGTTGAATTATTTTCCAATATTTGTAAAGCTGTAAAGAGACTATTGAAATTTGATTACGAAAGAAGCCCATATGAGCAAATGAAGCATCTATGGATTAACTGTAATACATGGACTAGTTGATTTATGTATGCTTTTTTTCTGCTTCTACTTATGTTTGAATGATTGTCTATAGATTTATTGTTGTTTTGAATGTAATGAAGTCCAATTTCATAATACAATTCCTCTACACTTTTCGAGACGTGCCACGGGATCTTTGACATCCACCTGAACTACCACCAGAACAGGCAGATGGGACCTCGGTTTAACATCTCATCCGAAAGACAGCACCTCAGGAGTGCGGAACCCCCCTCATGCTGTACTACAGTGTCAGTATTGAGATTTAACCCAAGTGCCTGGTGTGAGGATAGAACCCACAGCCTTCTAATCTCTCTCGGCCTCAGAGGCAAGTGTGCTACCTGCTGAGCCACGGACACTGACATCCAGTGTGCACCCACTAATATGAGGCAACACAGTACTGTGTCAAGTGTCCAGTACATAATGCAATACTAGAAAGTGAATTCAATTTTATTTTTTATACTGGAAAGTATGTGAGCAAAAATGCACATTTTCACAAACGTCCAGTGGTACATAAATTCGATGATACAGAGAAAAAGGTAAAAACAATACTTGCAATATTTTAAGATATTTACAATAGGGAACAGTGTATATGACAGGATCATTTAGATAAAAAAAAAAAATACATAGCACACAACAATAGAGCCTATATACAGATACATATAAACTCTAAGGTAACTCAAGGGGTTGCCGGACATTCAGGGGGGTTGCCTACCGGGGCAGGCACAAGTGGTAAATTGGAGGAGGTGGTCCTTGAGGGAAGAAGTGAAAGAGGCAATTGAACTACAGGCCTGAAGTTCAGGGGGGCAATTTACTGTAAAACTTAGGGTCCTTGTATATGATGGAGTTCTGCGCATGTTTGGTGCGGTAAAAAAGGGTGTCGAAGATATGACAGGTGGCCCCTCTAGTACTGCGCTTGGTAACCGATAAGGGGAAAAGGGAATTAATGCTGATCGGCAGCAGATTGCGGTGAACTTTGTATGGGGAAGAGAGCATTTTAAGTTGGAACCTGCCTTCAACGGTAAGCCAGTTGAGGGAGACATTGAGGGTACAGTGATGGGCCATCCAGGGAAGGCCGATCACAAAGCGTGCGATATTACTGTATGTAGTCCTGAGTTTGGAGAAAAGGGGGGGATGTGTTGGGGAGAGTAGAAAACAGAGCCATAATCAAGGAGGGGCAGGAGAAGGGAGCTGACGAGGCATAGTCTGGAGACGTGGATAAGGAACTTTCTGATTCAGTATAAGAGACCTAGTCTCATTTGGATTTTCTTGATGAGGTTGGTAATATGGACATTGTAGGTCAGGTGAGGGTCTAAGTATAGTCCAAGGTATTTTAATTCGTAGACTTGTTCTATGATGTTACCAAGATTGTCTGAGAGGGATCAGCCCGTGACTCGGGTTTTTCTTGGGCCAGAGAAGATTATAAACTTGGTCTTCTTGGAGTTGAGAACCATGCCTTTGGCAGAGAACCAAGTGTGTAGCTTACTGAAGTCAGCCTGCAAATTACTGAACAATGTGTCCAAGTTAGAGTCGCTATAGTAGGGGGCCACATCGTCAGTGTAAAGGACTAGTTGGGTGGTTTGGCAGGTGGAAGGGAAGTTACTAATGAAGCACGAGAACAGAAGCGGGCCCCAGATGGAGCCCTGGGGTACCCCATATTTAATCGGACATTCAGCAGAAAAATGATCGTTGATATTAGTTTTCTGAGATCTGCTGGAGAGGTAGCTTCTGACCCATTTGATGATGTTTTCAGATATGTGCAAGCCCTTGATGGTGTCCAGGAGAAGGAAATGGTCGGCCAGGTCGAATGCCCTGGTTAGGTCCATGAAGACAGAGCCTGTGTACTGGCTCTTATCACTTGCCTACAGGATATCACTGGTGAACCTGACCAGAGCGGTTTTGGTGCTATGTTAGGATCTGAAACCATGCTGGTCAATAGAGAGTAAGTTATTGCAGTCGAGGAAGGCGGTGAGCTGGGTATCAGCAACTTTTTCAATGATTTTGGAGAGTGGAGCAAAGAGTAGCAGTAGGGAGTGAAAGTAGCACTGCTTTTGTAGCTCTGGACACTTAGCTGCCGCCCTATGGCTCCCTCATACACAACCCCCATGGTCCAAGCACTGTGACTCACTACTATCTACTATTAGCAGCTGGTAACCTGAGGCATTCACTGCAGCATTTTAGTTGAGCTGTGACACAATTTACTGTGCTTGACCTGGTGGTCAATTTACACAGCACCAGCCTTTATTCTTGTACACACATTACACTCATTACACATTACTTATTACATTCCAAGGGAATAGTTTGAGACTTACACACCACAAACAGAGACTGTAAATGAGGCCCATGTTTTATAATTTAAAGTAGACAGGAAATGATTTTTACATACTTAACTGCCCTTCTAGCCTCCTTTCCATGCCAGTTAAGTATTCTGATATGCTTTGACCAATTTTTTGATAAATCAATGCTCTAGTTTTAGGGTGCCCTCAGCTCTACACAGCGTTCCACTCTCCTCACCAGCTACTGCTCTTTTTTTCATATTTCTAAGACATTCTATGACATCAGTAACACCATTCCATGCTATTCGTCTGAATGGCCTGGAATGGTGTTGTTGATGTCACAGAATGTTCAAGCAGTATGAAAGAGAAAGCACCACCTGCTGAGGAGAGAGGGATTTGGGGCAGTTACAAAGGCTACACAATGCAATTTATTATTTTAACAAAAAAGGTAAGAAAATATCAGAATATTGGATAGACACTAAAAGGACAGCACAAGGACATCTAGAGGTGTAAAAAACTATGTCCTATCACCGTTATTTGGAGTAGAGGCTACAGGGCACAATACTACAGAATTTTCTGTAAATTAAAAAAAAAAATGTTTACTTGAAGAATCAGTGGATGGTTTTGCAGTTCATTATTAAGGTTACTTTGAGCGGGACACTTGTTCAAAAAAGCCAGTGATAGTAATGAGGCAGAGTCTTTCTGAAATTCAAAACAAGCCACCGAGTTTATTACCAGCTATCACTAAACACATTAACATCAAGGAGTAAAACTGTGTTTAATAATCTTTCATTTCCTTGACCGGGTCACATAAAAGGGTGCCAAACAGTACTGTTTTGAAAATCTTTTTCACTTTCACCAGCCCTCAGAAAATGTCTGAAGCAGGTTAAAGAAGGGTTGTGTTTTTAGAAAGTCACAAATCTGCCAGACTTCTACTTTGTTTTATTTTTACTTATACTTTATGCCCCAACCCGTCTCCAGCACTCGTCTCCCTCAGGTGATCCCAGAGAACACCTGTTCCCTTGCACCCACTACTTGCACACACCTACCTTCCATGGAGCCTTGGTTTGCCTCCCAGGTGGAGTCAGGCTAGGAAGGATGTACCCCCAAAACTTCAGATGAGTCAAGAAGCATGGCAGTGGAGATGCAGAGTTATACTGGGATCTGTTGTCGCAGGTGCTAGATCCATTTTCCTCCTTGTTTCTCCCAATCCAGAAGTTGACATGCTACCAGCACAGTGCAGGGTGCAAGCTGCATGTCCAGACAACATCCTCCCTTTCAGTTTGCCTAATGCTGCACTTCTACCAGTGGCCACCCAGGTGGCAGTGCTGCAGAGAAGGCAGCAACCCTTCCTTCCTGGAGAAGAGTGTCAACTGGGACACTCAATCAAACCCCCCCCCCCGGCCGGAAATCCAACGACCCAGGCTCATTCCCTAACCCAAGTCGTCAGAGTCACTAGTAGTACCTCTACCACTGCAAAGACAAGCCAGCCTCAAACTCCTACTCTAAGGGGGTTTGGCCACCTGAAAATTGACAGCCAGCCAGCATCAGCGAAACTCCATGTTACTACTTTCCCCAAAACATTTAAGTCATTTCACTTTTCACTACTAAGAGTATTTACATGACAACATAATTTTTGCTCTTTATAGCTCAATGGTTGAAGCCTTTTCAAGATCTGAATTAATGATGGCCGATTTGCAACATCATGGTAATTTCCACAGCAACAAAATGTGATGTCACAAGTAGGGGAGTATGACTTTGATTCCACAATAAGCCAAAGCTGTAAGTCTTTCAGATGAGAAATTAAATTGAGGTCCCTTCCACCTGTAGTTGTTCAGGTAGACATTAAAGATCACATGGCAGGAGGGGAGGGCTGTGGAGCCCGAGCTGAATAGAAGCAATCTTTATAGCTCTTCTCACCTTCTGTCTAAATTCACTGAAATTGGTAGTTTGGCTTGAAATTTCTGCAATTTTGGGGCTTCCAGCAGAAAGAGAACCCTTGATTTGCCCAGGATAGGTAATCCAAAATGGGACAAAACTTCTGGAGGCTCTGATAAAAACAAAGAATCTGGTGGAGCGAAAACCATGCGATCTGGTGCTGAGGTCTTGTCTACTGCTGACAAGGGTTCGGAGGAAACCTTAGGCTCATTGGGACTGAAACTACAAAAGTTAATTTTACCGGTTGCCAACCTTTCTCAGAAAGTTGATAGCTTCAATGGCAGGGTGCTTGTTCTTGAAAACACCGTGGATGCCCGAAAGGAGATCTGCAGGAGGTCCATAAGCAAGTGGATGCTTCTACGGGAGCAACTAAATTAACGGTCATGGAATCCCAGCACTTGTGGACCCATCTGGAGACTCTTGAAAACCAAGTCCACTCTGCTAACTTACGATTGCTGGAACTGCCAGAGGGGAGTGAAGACGATCACCCTGTGCTTTTTGTGAAAGAGTGATTTACAGAAAAACTGGTCCAGGAAGGATCAGACCCTACAGTGAAGATTCAGAAGGCCTACCAGATCACTCCAAGAGGCCGACAGCAGGGAAATGAGCCTTGCACCCTAATGGTAGCACATCGGGAGTCAGAGTTCGGGACTACATTTTACAGCTGGCGGACGTGTAAGCCCTATTATGCAGGACGACAAGCAGGTCTACATTTTTCCCCGATATCAGCTACGCGATGCACTAACAAGGCAAGGAATTTGATGGTGTCTGTCGAGCTTTGCGGGATGCTGGGATCCCACATACAATGATATACCCAGCCCGACTGAAGATTGTGTTTGAGGGCAAAGTATATATTTTCTCGGATCCAGTCTAAGCAGGGAAATGGGCCGCTTGCATTTCAGTGTTAAGGAGGAAAAAAAGGGGGAAAGGGTTCCACAGGAAATGAACACCTCTCTTTCGTTTTTTATGCTGCCACTCCCGATGTGTTGTTAGTAGAAGATGATCTCTGTTCCAGAGCAAAAGATGGGGGGGCGTGCAAAAATAATATCCGTAGACAGTCTTTCTCATTTCCAAATATCCTTTTTATTTTTAATATGGCAGGCCTCAACGTTTCACCTAATATACAGGCTTTATCAAGAGATGCCCTTTTCGTCTAAATTTTATAAATCTAAAATTCCGTCATTCAATCGATGTATTAACTCATAATTCTGTATCTCCTGATGTACTTTAGATCTTAATTTTTTTTTTTTTAATTGTGTACTTTATTAACATTTTTAACAATACATCCAAAAACATATAGCAATGAAGACTGATCAGGGTTAATATACCACTACCCTCACCCAACCTCCCCACCCCAAGTCTGCACTCATATAGAAATCTAACTTGTTGATCCGTAATATATGTCCAATGCTATATAGCAGAGAGGATGACCATGCTTCACCAACTCAATAGGAACTATTAGAATTTCAATAGCATTAACAGGGACAGAAGGGGCTCCCAAATCTTTTTAAAATGATGATATACATGCCTCAGATTTGCTATATGCCTTTCTACCTGGATTGCCATTAACATTTCACGGTACCATTCAACAATAGTTGGAAGGGATTCATCCTTCCAATGTCGTAGCATAACTAATTTTGCCACAGTTGATATTAAGGTTATATCACTTCGTGTTTAGGCGTACCCGGCCGGAAAGATAAGCCAGCAGACAACATTCCAGTGTAAAGAGAGGATTCAGTCCCAGTATAGGGTCCAGAACCCGCTGTATTGCACTCCAAAACTTCTGAGTATGCGGGCACAGCCGCAACATATGATACAGCGACCCAGGGACCGAACAGCCTCGGGGGCAAATAGGGGAGGAGGTATAACCCATAGTAAGCAATTTGTCCAGAGAATAATAAATATTGTGCAGGACATTAAACTGAATTAGCTGGAGCCTATACTGTTTAATATTTTTATATATCCCTCTCCATGCTTTCTCCCAATAATCGGTGTCCACAGGCAAGGACAGCTCCTGCACCCAATAATAACAAACCCCTTTAGGGAGAGATGTATCTAGGCCTTGAAGGTGCTTATAAATATTAGAGACTGCATGGGGTTGATCTGCATTCTGAAGGGTCTTAAAAAGACCATCAAACAACTGTATTGTCCATTCTTGATTACCTTTAAATGCATGTATAGCCACTTTAAGTTGCAGGTATTTGAAAAATTCCTGGGGTCTCAGTTGAAAGCGACTCTGCAACACCTGGAAAGAGGCTACCTCTGTATCCTGGAGGACATCCTCCAGTTTACAATGCTTGAGTTGAGGACAGAGCGAAGGTGGTATAGGGCGCTGTCCGATCTGACAGTGCCAGTTGTTAAAGAGCGGTTGGGCTCGAGAGGTGGACCAGCATTCTGAAAAATATAGCTGCATTTGTTGAAGAGCTTTCAGGGACCAAGCTATTGGAGTTGCTTTAAACAGGCTGGGAAGATGGGAAGGTTTAGAAGACAAGGGCATATAAGGTACTTCTGCGCTTAAGCTAGTCTGCATTCAATGTCGAGCCAATTGGGACATATGGATGCTCCTCTCGAGGCGACTCTCGCCTTAACCCAGTGAGCTATCTTACTTAGGTATTGGGCCCCATAATATAGAAAAGAGAAGGGAGGGCAAGGCCGCCTTTAAGTTTAGGTGCAGTTAATTTCAGGTATGCCCTTCTCACTGCCTTACCCTTCCATAAAAATTTATTGAACACTTTGTGTATTTGCAAAAACCAAGATCTGGGCAAAAAACTGCCTATCATGCTTAACGGGTATAGCAGTCTTGGTAAGACATTCATTTTGAGAATATTTACCCGACCCCAAAGTGACAGTGGGAGGGCACTCCACCTCTCTAAATCAGACTGCACCAGACGCACAAGACTGGACAAATTAAGGTTGAACATCAGGGAGCACTCTTGGCTATTTTAATTCCCAGGTATGTCAGGGCCCTGGATTCCCATGACAGTCCCATGGAGGTGCATGCTCCTTTCGTACAAAGGTGGTTTAGTGGAAATACTTTTGTTTTGGAGAGGTTCAGTTTATAGGATGATACTACTGAGAATTTATTCAACTCCTCCAGTAAAGCTGGTAACGAGTTCTCAAGATCCTCTAAACGTAATAGTAGATCATCAGCATACGCCGATATCACGTACCTCTCCCCTTGGACTGGGATACCCTTCAGCAAGGGAGAAGCTGCTAATGTACGTATCAAGGGCTCCAAATAACAATTGAACAGGAGTGGGGAGAGTGAGCATCCTTTACGGGTGCCCCTCTCGAGGATAAATGGGTCAGACATACAACCGTTACACCAGACTCTAGCCCTTGGGGAGGAGTATAATACTTTGACCCATTGTACAAAACTATCGGGCTTTCCAAATTGTCGGAGAGTCGCAAACAGGAAGCATCAGGACACCCAGTCAAAGGCTTTTTCTGCATCGAGGGATACCAGAATAGATCTTAATTTTTATTTCTTGCAACCTTACTCATTATTGAGATCGTTTTTTAATTCATTCCAACCAATTCATGGCTTGCTGTTGCAGTCCTTCTACCTGCGTAAGACGCCAGGTTAAATTCCTCCTAGGAGGAGTAAAGGGACATCGATTGAAAGACTGAATGAAGGAATTTTAAATTTATATAATTTAGACGGAAAGGGCATCTCTTGATAAAGCCTATATATTAGGTGAAACATTGAGGCCTGCCATATTAAAAATAAAAAGGATATTTGGAAATGAGAAAGACAGTCTACGGATATTATTTTTGGGCGCCCCCCATCTTTTGCTCTGGAACAGAGATCATCTTCCGCTTGCATTTCAGCCATGAGCGCCCGTTCTGAGGAAGAGGAATCCGCAGAGATCAGAGGAACAACCTGAACAGGTTTTGTTTAAACTGACGTTTGGAACTTTTAAGCTTTGCCTGGATATACGAACTGTTACTTGGTTTATTCTCTTGCTCCTTTTCAGAGCTGTAGTTTGACCCTGTGCTACCCATTATTTAATCAAGGATACTGCTGTTTTCAATTTATAATATGCAAGTTTAAAGCAGTAGTTGAGAGTTAAGCTTGATGTTAATTTTTCAATAAGGAGGCTTTTTCATTAGTTTTGAATTATTCTCTATGTATTGCATCCAGCTTTTTTTCCCTGGGACTTTGTATATTTAGGATAATTACATGGTACTGCAGGTCCCTAGTGGGCCACGTTATTTATACAAGGGACACTGCTGGTCAATCATCATTTCAGGACTTTGCCATGTTGCTCTTGGATTCATTTATGCAGTTGATCTTTAACTTCAGTATTTTAGTATATAATTGTAACCCCCCCCCCATGTGCCATCTCTATATAGTGGATGCACCTGTTCCTTAAATTAAGGGGGGTCCTTAGGGTCCTCTATTGGTATATGTACTATTTGGACTGTTCACTATATGCTTTTTACAGTGCTACTGTATTTGGAAATGTTTACAAAAATAAACTATAAAGATCACATGGCACTTCTCCATAGGAGTAGTAGAATATTTTGTTTAAGAAGAGAACAATTACAACAAATAATGCATACTCTGAGCATCAAACAAAATCACCAATGTTTGACAAACAAAATGAAACAAACAATAATACCGGACAGGGTGGGCAGTATTGGGCAATACTGGACCAACCAGTAAAGTAATGAGGTCAGATGCCACAGGCGGAGGGCCTAATAGTCCCAGAAGGTCGGTATTGCCCATATCACTCACCCTGGGTTACATGTATCATTTTTCAAGACAATGATCATGTATGTTCCTAGGAAATTAATTTTTGTGAAATTGTATTTAATTGGGTACATAAAATTTTGTTCAAAATCTTTTGGTCAATATTCATTAAGCTTATCGGCCTCCAGTTAAGAAAATACATAATGGCAAGGGCTACATTTTTTGATAATAAGCCCCGATTTAATTTCTCAGTATGTAATTCCACCAACACTGGACCAAATTCGGGGGAAAAATTTGATACAGCTCGGCACTTAAACTATCAGGACCAGGAGATGCCTTCAAGCAAATACCTTTGATTGCGGCCTTAACTTGAAGTAAACTAACAGGAGCCACCAATTCCTAACCCTCCTGCTCAGATACATTGGGAAGATTAAGATAGGTAGCCAGATCAGATTTTTCCTATATAGTGGATCCAAAAGTACCTGACAAATGTCTCCACTAAAGCTTCTAAAGCACTTTGGTCAGTTCAGACGACCCCCTGGCGGTTTCTCAGTGCCTGTATTATGTTCTTGTTTTTTTTATCCTGACAACTCTTAAAAATTTCCATAGTATTTTTCAGGCCTGGGTTCAGAACTTCAATTCTGCCCTTACAGATCTGGCTCTGTCATATCATATGGCTCTCCTCCGTTTTTTTTATTATAGCAATTTGACTGATCTCCGTACGAAATCTTAAAAGACTTTTTCCAATTAAATCAATCTTTGGAGTTGTTTCCTGTGGTGACACAATTACAAGTAATTAGTATTAACTTTTGTTTTACTCTGTTTTTCAAAAACAAATTACACAATTCCTGCTTGAAATGTTCCCACCAAGAAACAACTGAATCAGAACAACAAAGTACAGAGCATCTAGCACTGGTGACTTCTCTACAGGCATTAATTGTATTTTGTTTTTCCAATACAGCAGTGTTAAGGTGCCAGAAACCAGGGCTTGTTGTTCTGTTATCACATCATCCAATGGTAACCTTAAGTGCCACATGTTCTGACAGTTCCAAAAGTATACTGGTATCCTGAAGAATCTTAATCTGACTGGAAGAGCAAAGATGATTTATTCTGGAAGAGAGGGTCCCCCTAAAATACATATGCCCCTCCCCCAGTGGAATTCTCTATATGCATCTCGAAGATCCACTAAATCAATTATTTTAGAAAGTTAGTATCTGTGAAGATTGTTTCCATCTTACCCATTTTGTCCTCCATGGCCCAAGGACGTCACCACCAATAGTACTATCTGAGCTGTAAACAACAATGGCTGTATGGATTTAAACAGACCTATCCTTTTGCTTTTGTCTGTGGAGCATACACCGTTCCTAACCTCGGAAGATGGCCTAGCCTATCGAAGTCTAAAACAAGGCCCTTCCTGTGTCTGGTTGAATACGTTTTGATATAGTAAATTCCTGAGATTTAAATAGAGCTACCACTCCTGAACAGGGATCTTCTTCTATTGACCACACTGAAGGTAGGAAGGGCCACTCTGATGGAGCCCTATGAATGTCTAAAAGAGACTACAACCTTGTGTTCAGTAGAAGTATTACTGTATATTAGAATCAGTCTCTGCTAAAAAGGTGGGGGGGGGGGAGACAAAAAACAGCATTCCTCAGCCGATGAACAATAAAGCATCAGGATGACGTACTAGGAAGTATGAAACCGGTCAGGGGGTTTGCATGTTTCTATGGAGCTGTGCTATGCTGGCATTTTTTTCATTGCTTTGTAAATAAATAGCTACTGCTTTATTGTTCTTCGGCTGAGGAGTGCTGTTTTTGTGCCCTCTTTTTGTCGATGCCAACATGTGCACCCTCAAATTTGTGGAGCTGAACTTTGTTTTTTTAAAAAGGAAAAACATTTTTGTCTCCTCTTGTGATTCTTAATGCTATTCACATTAATAGACAGAATGGATAATTGAGCTAATAATGAATCCACCATTAAGAAACACAAAAGGGGGAGCGGACAGGTGATGCCATCACTTGTACAGAAACTAATCTCATCCTGGAAAACAATTCCTCCAGAATGGATCCATCTGTGTCAGACAGGTCTTTCTGCGCTGTTGTGATGGAAGATCTCTCAGTCCCCCTCTTATCCATCTGATTTAACCCCAGAGGACAGAAGGGCTGAAAATCTGTTAGTTGAAGCAACTTCTTCCTTCTTTGCCATTTTTGTCTTGTGATGCAATCGGGCATTGCGTCTTTTACTCCCTCCCCCCGCTTCAATCAGGAAATTATTGTCTGGTCGGGGGGCTGGGGAGCATACTGTCCTGCTCCATCAAACTGTCTTGGTTCTGGTCCAGTGGACGTTTGTGCAAAGTCTGTTCAGTCTGTGATGAAAAACCAGATGTGTCTGTAGGGACTCCTACTTGTTCCACTGAGTGATCCATTTCCAAGTCCTGCCCTTCCAGGGCAGCTGACTTAGATAGTGGGATTGCACCAGATATGGCATCTATGATGATCACACCAGGCTGCTGATCCTTCAAAGTAGAGGGCTTTAAATGAGAAGCTGTACCAGGGCTCCCTGTCAGTTTGTCTTCTTACGCCTGTTGAACCATGCCCTCCTGGTTGTAATATAAAGGATAATGGGGTGGTAAGTGAAGCAGAAGTTGACACACACCTGAGGGGTCAGATGCTACATAAACCCTGAGAGCAGCCAGAGGAATGTCACATTTAACCCCAAAGTATGTGTAACTCACAACACACACACCCCATATTTTATTTTATATAACTGCTGGGTTTCCATTTTCGCCTCAGCAATTATATAAAAAGTGAAAAAAAGTTGCTGTGTTGCCGCAGTCCTGTTAGGTTATAACGCGTGGTCCATGGTCACCTTTCAGTATTTAAGTTTTTTTTATTTTTATTTATTTATTTATTTTTTTTATTGTGTGGGTAAGAGAGTTCAGTCCTTGTGCTAGGTTTTGTTTTAAATTACTTACTGCCAAGGCTGAGTGGCAATTTGTCTTCATTCCCGGTTGGGCTAGAAGTAAAGCAGAGAGCCTTCTACAGAGAGAGTGGTTGGGAAGCGAGGAACTCAGGCGGGCGCATGTGCAGAGTGAGGGAAACTGTGCACGTGTTTGCCGTAATAAACACTCCTTAATTACGGCAAATTATGCCACAGTTTCCCTATGTTAAAAAGGGGAAGCCAGTTACTATATGTGCATTATGTCCTGCCCAGGGGCATTTAGTGTACTCAAGTACAGCTTCTTCACAGAGGTTGCACTTCATGAGATTACAAGTGAAACTGGAATGTCCAGGCTGCATATGACAGCACAGGCATTGCTTATGTGTTGAAAAGAGACATAAGTACGGCAGGTTTTGGGCTGCCCTGTGTAAAAACAAAAGCCCATGTCTCTCCCAATATAAAAGCTACTTGGTAGATGTTGGGTACATTGTTCAGCTGAGTACAGCTGGACTTTAAGTGTCCAGCCCCCTGTCCAAATGTTTTCAGTATCCAGAATAGGCATAGGGTGGTCATGCACATCTGCACTTCTTTTACCCAAAACAAAATATCTGAAATGGTTACTCCATCATTTTTAAATAGAATAGTAATGTATTTTACTGTAGGTTTCGTAAGGGGTATAGCTAGAAACGGAGTCCATAGAAGAAAAGATTTGACTTGATGGAACTTGGACCAAAAGCATTCCAGTAACTGTGGTGTTTTAAAACTCAAATCAAACTGAATATCCCCAGATATATGAATTAGAACATAAATATCCATGGCTAAAAACTGAAGCAACTCTTTTAGCAATTTTCTGGCAAAATATACCCTATCTGGTGGTTACTCTAGGCCAGCCCAATATTTTATATGGACTGTATTTTATCTTTCTGTAGGTTCATCCACACTGGAACACAAATCAACTATACAAAAATTCTCTCTAAGCCCTGGACGTCCTGGAACCACACCCTCCATGAAAATGTCTCCGATCTTCACCTGGTGCTATGGAAGTAGTCGGACTGTCCCCCAGAAAGAGCACGTTCTCTGTATTGTGAAACTGGAGGCCAATGTTTTCTGTCTGGGCTTTTGATAAGCAGACATCTGAGCAGCGGTATCAGTAGAAGGCCCTGGGAGTAAGTCTGATTTTGGGGTAATATCAGCATCCATTATGTTACCCCAAGACATCCCAGGACTCGCTGGGGCTTCTGTGGAGGGGTTACTTGTGGTAGACCCTGCAATCAGATCAGCGCTGGAGAGTAATGTCACAGTATCAATTTCTTTTTGTAACTCGACCTGCTGTTTATGAACAGGCCCCTCCCTATTGTTTCTCTGAAACCCCCATATTCTCTTGTGTTTGTCCATTAACAGTTGGTACAATGGTAAGCAGAAGGACTGGGGTAATGCTACCGGCAGAGGTAGAAACCATGGGCTCAGTATTATCATTTTCATTATTCATTACTTTGTTCACAACAGCTGTGCTTATTTCAGCTGTTTCAGTGTCCTCCTTGTGAATATCAGCAGCCGTAGCTGACATCTCCCCAACAGCAACGCACTCTTGTGTTTTAAACTTAGCGCTGCCTTACCTTGAGATGCCGATATTCTCGTAGAGCTGGATGATTCAGCAGCTGCATGCACCTGAACTGTGTGCTGTGCTCGCTGCGGATCTTTGCGAGCCACCGAAACTCCCAGATGTCTCCTAGCAACGCAGCTGCTTCCCAACCTGGATCTGGCATATTTGCCTAACGCTAGGCTTGCAATGGATTTTGATATTTTCCCCAACTTTATAATTTCTGCTGCAGCTGGTGGGGCTCCCGATGACCATTTTCCTTCTGGGGAATGGGTCCACCCTGCTCCCAAAAGCACTTTTGTAATATATTTTGAATCTTCAGCTGGTGTTTCCATGGTGGGCTAGGCTGTGCTGGAACTCGTACTTGTAGAGGTAGCTGTCACTGCCGTCCAGTTGGCTGACTCTATCCATTCTTCTACAGGCACAGACTTTTGAATTACAGGAGAAGCTAAAACAGCCTTTGTTTGTAGGGTTGCATTACCAGAACACACACACCAGCTGTGCTACTGCCACATCTTCATCTGCTGAGAGCTGTAACAGTAAAGCTCTCCGTTCAGCAACACCTGCTTTGACAGCTACACTGGCATCTTGAGAGTCAATTCAACTGTTCCCCAAACTTCAACTCACTTTCTTCACCCTGCTGGGCTGTCTGCTCATTTATTTGCAAATCATGTACTATTGTTCTTACTGTATACACGAGTTCTGCTACACCCTGGGCTTCACATACAGCATTTAGTTCATCCCAAATATTGTTTCTTCAATTTCCATAGGTAGTGCCATAGATATCCCTTTTCTATATCCTTCTCTCCCTCCAGGGTCAGCCATTTTGACTGCAGACAAGACAGACACACGGCAACCCCTTCAGACGAGTAAGGGAACTTTCCCGGTGTCCTGGTCAAATTTACTCCATCCACCAAAAAGTTCAATATCAATCAGTACTTTCTACTCCCCCCCCCCCCGATGAGGTGGAAAAAGGAAAAATACTCCCTAGCCCTCCTTTCTCAGTCAACAAAAAGTAAACAGTAAAGGGCAAATTTCCATTTTTCATGTACTGTAAATGTCCTAAATCATGAAGAATGAAATAGTTTAAAACTCAAATGTTATGATAATCTCGGAGACCAGGGCACAGCCCCTCTTTAAGACCAGCATGCCCCTGGCAATGCACTTAGGACCAGCTGACAAGCCATGTTCTCTCAGGTTCCCCAGGGCAGGAATTGTGGCAGGGCAGCGTGACAGGGCAATAGGTAAGTTAAGTCGGATGCTGGAATGCACAAGGATCTCTTGCAGGAGAAAGGAGTGGTGTTGCCTCTGTATCACTCACTGGTGAGACCCCACTTGGAGTACTGTGTCCAGTTCTAGAGGCCACACTTCTGCAAGGACACTGACAGGGTGGAGGCAGTCCAAAGGAAGGCTACTAAAGTGGTGAGCGGTTTGCACAAGAAGCCATATGAGGAGAGCCCATGGGAGCTGGGCATGTACTGGGTGGAAAAGAGGAGAGTGAGAGGGGATATGATTAAGACCCATAAGTACATCACGGGGGTGAACAATGTGCAGGGGGACCTCTCTCAACGAAGGAGGAACACCAGTATATGAGGGAATGCTATGAAACCTGAAGGAGTGGGCAGTTTAAGAGGAATGTGAGGAAATGCTTCTTCATAGAAAAAGTGGTAGACACCTGGAACAGCCTACCAGAAGAGGTGGTAGGGGTGAAGACAGTGGGGAGTTTCAAGCATGCATGGATAGGTATGTGGGCATTATAAAGAAAGGCAACAGAGGAGGAAGGGAGGGACATCTGTGACCAAATAGGGTCCAGTATGTAGTGTTAGGCAGGAAAAACAGGGCAGACTAGATGGGCCTACCAGTCCATTTAGTTTCTATGCTTAAATCACAGTCAAGGAACTTCTGCTCAGTACCAACTGATGCTTCTGCTTTACAGTGAATGGGGTTCTCAGATCATTATGTTTTTTCTTATTGTCCTGTATTTTCCTGTACAGGTAATAAAAGTAAGCAAATGAACTTCTTTAAACCTGGTCTCTGTTGGCACATAATGTACCGCAAAGTAAACAGGCTTAGCCAATGAGAGACCGAGATTTTTGCAACCAATTTTCTAAATGTGTGACAATTCCCTGAAGACTGCACCACTGTCCTGTAAAATAAGGTCTTACTGTAGATTTGGGAGCCCAGCAGTATGCCATTGATGTACTGTGTATTCTAAGTAATCAATAAAAGGATGGGGTGTGGGTTATGCTCTGACAAACCCACGCCTGGGGTGTAGTTAGGCAGAGGCCGCAGATGTTTATCAGAGCATAACCCACACCCTAAAGTGTGTTACTGTTCTTACAAAATTGGTATACATTGAGAAGCAGTAGTAACTATATAGAATAAACAATGGGCAACTGTGATTTACAAGGTGATAATTCAATTGTGGGATTTATGGTACATAATAATCCATGAGGCCAAAGGCTGAGTGGATTGTGAGGTTCCATAAACCTTGAGATTGAATTACCTTGTAACTCACACTTGCACACAGTTTTATTTTTTTATATTATAGGGTTAATGCAACTATGCAGAAATAATCAAGAAGCACTGCGTCATTTTTGTGGCTCAGTTTGAAGAAGCTGTTAAGAGCCAAGAGGTCAGTGGCAGAAACAGAATGCACAAGGAAAATGGGCAGTGTGACACCTGAAAAACTTACTAACAGAGATATGATTGACAGCTTGTGATAATTCACGGAATTTGATTTACAAGTGGTGATAATCCATGTCTAGCTATGGCTAATCTACACTGTGATAATTCACAACTATGGATTATCACAACTTGTAAATAAAATTTTGTGAATTATCAGGTTTGGATTTGGAAAGTGCTTTTCTGCAATGTGAATTATTGGCCTTAGCCATATATTAAAAAAAAAAAAAAATAGTCCATTCGCTTTCCCTTGGGGTTGTGTTCTCTTTCTTGTTGTCACTAGGGGTGCTGTGCTGTTCTATGGGTCACTCCCTGAGGCCACCAGCACACCTGTGGTTTCCTTAAGGTATTATTATTTATTTGTTTAGTTTTTGTTAACCGGGTAAGCACCATAGCCAAGACATGACTATTTTCAGGCACGACCCGGGAAGTTACAGTGGGTAGGAGAACTCTGAGAAACATACATTTGAAACATACTTTTGCTGGCTGCACACTACCATCTGTGGTAGTGTGTTTCAAAAAACTTCTCGATTACAGTGTTTGGGTACAACAGGAAACAGTATGGCAGACGAGCATACCATAGCGGGTAGTAATCCCGTCAGTGCTATGGCTGATGGGAGAGGTCGCCAACATCAGCCTGGGAAACTCCAGGACTGACGGCCAAAATGTTGCGCACCTGCCATGATGGCCTAGTGGTTACAGCAATGAGCGGTCAGTGAGTGTGGTGCATCCAGCTGCTGTGGGTTTGATTCCCACAATCTCCACTTGCATAATGTAATGCTCCAGAGATCAGAATTTCATTCCTCCAGCCTCTGCTTGTGATCACGATCCATTCCCGCAACCTCCACTTGCATACTGTGTGAAATATGCATGGCTCAGAATTGATTATATTATTTGGGGGGGGGTGCTAGGGCAAAGCCCCCCGCAAAAAGCAATCATGTACAATGTTGTGCAGATTATATTGTGGTCTCAGGTTTTTGGTTTTTTCCAACTCAACACTCACGGTGTTCTCCTTGCGTGGCACTGTATTCCAGTCCACCATACTGCTTCCTGTATGCCAACTGTTGACCCAAGAACTGCAATCCTTCCCAAAACACTCATTGTGGTCTCACTCTGCTTGCTGGTCTGGAGTAAGTCTGTCAAGTCTGTACTACCCTCGGCCTGGAGGGAAGAGAAAGTGGCTCATGAGAAACAATGAAAGCATTTTGCCACTTGAAACAAAATTTTTTAAGTACTGGAACTCTTTTTTTTTTCATTTTGCAGCTTCTGAATTTGCTCACTAACCAGAAAAAAGCTGTGGTGAAATGGCGTTACCAGTGGCAATGGACAGATCTATAGGCACTTGATATGTACTGTGCTATAAATTAAAAAATGAGCATAGCTAGCAAGGGCACTCAGCCAATCAGAATAACGAACTGTCTCTAACTATTCTATTAAAAAAAATGTAATATTAAAAATGTGGGAAACAGAAGGATGCTTGTGGTGGTGATAACACTTATGACATCATCAACCGTGAACACAGTGTCAGTACTTACAGTAAACAATCCTTTCAGATCTATGACACTGATCACCTACTTTATCCACGTGTAATTTACTCCAGAGCTATCTCTTACCCCTGTGCAGTACTGCATGCATGTCTGCAGTGAGTTTCAACACCGACTGTAGCACTAGGAACAGAATGGAAAAAGTCAACTTACAGCGTGTGCCCGCAGACATTCACCATCAGTTTGAGAGAAGGGTTCCTGTATTTTGTGGTTTTACATCGAGGACAGCTCTGGTCATCCATTCTCCAAGACGATTTAAAGTTAATTTTACAGAGCTAACTATTCTCAACACAGCACATACGTTATTATAAAGCCAGTCCAACCACATACACCGTCCGATCTGAAACGCAGAGTACTACACAACAGTTCCGGGTCACTTTAAACAAACGAAATAATTAAAAATGAAAACTACTTCCAAGGTATTGCAAAAACCGATAACTTATTTTTATTTAGACTAAGGTTCTCAAATATAAAAACAAGAAGCGCTATGTACGCATTTCAACACATTAAGTCATTTTAGCCAACTGTTATTGGAGTTCGGCAATGATCGTGGGCTTGAGTCTCCTAAGCGGGGAGGGGGTGCGTGCTGCCGGAGGTTTAGAAAGCTTTTCCTTTTATTGTAAGTACAACAGTTACGTAGGTCTACAAAACCTGACAGTATTGAGATTATTTTATTTTGGAGAAATCCCTTTTAGTTTCATATAAATAGGATAGGATCTCTGTGCGGTGGCAGATCAGTCACTGGTAGCGGGATTGAATTGTCTGAGGTGACAATATTGGGTTATTTAACCGATGGTTGGATGCCCAAACGTGGCGCAGTGCCAACCATTGGCAGAAATAAAAGTACCTTAATAAGGTGAGATGCTGTTACACCTGAAGCGGTACTTGTACCAGAAAAACAGACTGAAAAGTGGCATCAGGACTGTGACAGGGTACAATAAGACCCTGTCCCATTTGTTTTGGACAATGGGTTTGAATGCAAGGATCTGTCTCTTCTCTGTAGGGTTGCGCAACCACGTTTTCCTGTGAGACTTTGGACTTGATCAACCCAAACAGTCCTGCAATTCTTTGCCACACTGTCTCAGTTTTCTCTTGCTGCCTGTTTTTCTTCCTTGCCTATCTATGTCAGCTGATATAAAATTATCTGCAAATCAATGTATGGAATGAAACTGTTAATGGGATCACTTTTGTTTAGAAAATATGGTGTTACTGTTGAAATGTGTATATATATATATATATATATTTATGATTTGAGATAACTGTAAAAAGTCAGAGGTTATCTGAGTGCAAATGCCTGAGCCTTTTGCAAAAGCTGGAGGGACATCAGGAAGCTCTCAATGATCTAGCAGCTCCTGAAATTTACAGAGAACAGGATGATTGCAAAGGTTGGGGGTTGAAAAGCCTTAGAAAGACGGCTAAGCTGAGCTGCAAGGGAGATTTTTTTTTTCCAAGAAATTTTATTTTGCTTCTGTATATAGTTATTCTGAGCAGGTTTATTTTATGTTACTGCAACTACAAATAAACAGTTTTGTGGAATTTTACAACTGCTCCAGGGTTTTCTCTATGCTTCCTGACCTGTGCCTCAATGACATGTGGTGTGAGAAGTGGGATTTAAGCCGTGCCTACCCTAAGACAGGAGATTTGTGTGTGGGTACTGGCCCTAGTACTAGGGAAGCATAGAGGAATGTATGGATTCTACAGCAGCAAGTCCAGGAGTGGTTACCAGAAGAATGGCAGCCAAACTGGCAGTGACAGAAGTCCAGTCTGAGATTGTACAGCTAGCACAGGTCATGGAAAAAGAAAAGACAGTGACAGAACCTAGAAGCCTGATGGACTTTTTCAAATGGTGGGCTATACAATAAAAAGAGACTGAGAAGCAGAGAGAAAAAGAGATTCAACATTTAGAAGTGTTGAGAAGAGATGCAGCAACAGGAGCAGCACATGAGAGAAGAGATGCAATGATGGGAGCAGCGATGGCTGGATGCCTTACAAGCTATCAAAGGCAGAAGATCCAGCACAGACCCAGATGAGCAACAAAATGCAAGCAACTCAAAGGCCATTAAACTTACTAAGTTGCGTCCCTCAGATGATATTGAGGCATACCTGACAACCTTTGAAAGAGTTGCCACAGCCTGCCAGTGGCCAAAGCAGCAATGGACAATCAGACTGGTACCCTACCTGACAGGGAAAGCCCAGCTTGCCTACAGCAGTATGGACATTGCACTGTCAGAAAACTATGACCTGATGAAAAGCGAAATCCTGAAAATGTACGACATCTCCAGACAGACCTACAGGCAGAGATTTCGATCTCTGAGGTATAACTCGGTTGACATTCCTAGAGAAACCTTCACCTGACTCTGAGAACTCCTGATGAAGTGGATCCAGCCAGAGAGCAAAACAGTCCCACAGATCATTAACACATTTGCCATGGAGCAGTTCATCAACATCTTGCCTTCAGATGTGCTGCTGTGGGTAAAGGAACACCAACCAGAGAATGGGGAAAAGGCTGTTTCTTTAGGTGAGGACTACCAAATGGCCAGACAGATGCCGCATCAGCGAGGTAACAGCCAAGCACCGGTAAGAAACTCTTTTTTCCATTTAAATTCCAAGCCTGCTAAGAACTCTGGAGGGGGTAACAAATCTGTGCCAAAAGACATTATCTGCTATAACTGTAATAAGCCAGGCCATTTTGCAAGAAACTGCGATAACAAAGAGAGTGGCGCTGGAGCAGATTTGTCCTTGGCAAACTGGGGCAAGTACCTAACAGGTGTGAAGGTGGGGAATAAGACTGTAAAGGGACTCATTGATTCAGGAAGCAGACTGACCCTAGTGCATGTTAAAGTGCTGGGAAAACACTGTGAAAAGGGACCAGGTACTGGTGTCATCTACATCCAGGGGGACACTTGATACTACCCAAGTGACTCTGACCGTTAAGGGTGTGTCGTAGTACCAAAGTTACCTGTACCTGTGCTTATTGGAATTGATTTTCCAGGATTTACTGAGCTGATCAAAGAGGGAGTAAATCCTGATGTTTCAGCAACTGTGGTGACAAGAGTTCAGGCAAAGAAAATTTCAGATGGTGGGGACACTTTTTCTTTCAGTGATTTTGATTTGGACTTGTTTGAGCACAGCTCCAAGATCCAGAAATCTAGGAAAGAAAGACAAAGCCTGAAGAAACTATGGCAACAAATGACTGATGGACAGGAAGGGTTAAAATATGAAAATGCTGAAACTAAATTGATAACTGATTGTGATTTTCTTTCAGAGCAAGCTAACAATGTTTCTCTCCAGGGTTACTTTAAGCAACTGGGGGTAAAATCAAAACAGGGTGGACCAATGTTTAAAAAATGTAATGGGTTATTGTACAGAGTTTGGGTTAAACCTCAGACACAGGAACAGACAGAACAATTGGTTAACCACAGAAGTGTAGAACAGAATTGTTACAGATAGCACATGATAATCCTATGGCTGGTCACTCAGGGAGAGATCACACCCTTGCCATATTGCTGTATAGATTTTACTGGCCAGGAATTCATGAAAATGTTGCTACCTATTGTAATTCCTGTGCCGAATGTCAGAAAGTAGTCCCAGTCACTAGAAAAGACAAGGTACCCCTGGTACCCCTACCCTTAATAGATGTGCCTTTTGAGAAAATTGCAATGGATGTGGTTGGTCCTTTAGACAAAAGTGAAAAGGGTAATAGATTTATCCTGGTAGTATGCGATTATGCTGCTTGATACCCAGAAGCAGTTCCATTGCGTACTGTTACAGCCCCAAAAGCTGAAGCAGAGCTAGCCAAAATTTTCAGCAGTGTGGGCATACCTAAAGAAAGTATCACTGATCAGGGTAGTAATTTTGGTGCTGCACTGCTTAAAGAGCTGTACAGGCTGCTAGGTATCACTGCCATAAGAACCTTCCCCATCACCCTCAGACAGATGGTCTTATTGAGTGTTTTAACCAAACCCTAAAATGCATGTTAAAAAGGTTTGTAAAAGGGAAAGATTGGGACCAATACTTGCCTTACCTACTTCTTGCTTACAGAGAAGTGCCACAGGCATCAACAGGGTTTTCGCTATTTGAAATGCTGTATGGTAGGCAGCCAAGAGGGCCATTGGATGTGATAAAAGAAACATGGAAAGATAACCCCACTCAGAAACAATCTATATCTTCTTATATGCATGTCCTAAGAAAGAAACTGGCAAAATCCCTCTCCTCCTTGGGCCCAAGGTGGTATAATGAGCTAACTACTGCCCTCACTGAATGCGTAAAGATCAGCCTCCTCAAAACTGGGCTTCGTTCCCACTTGGATCTTGATAAGAGCTGCCAATGCCCTAGCTAAATCAACATGCACTGCTGACTCCTACCCCACCCTCTCCCACCTCATCTTACCTTTCTATCCTCCTCCCCCCACAGCAACCCCTACTGATAGGTACCTCCCCCTTCACCCCCCACCTCCAGTATGCCCCTACTTATAGGTACTACCTCCCCTTTGCCCCCTACAACCTTCACCCTCCATACCCTCCTGAACCCACCTCTATTCTTGACTACTTTCCCCCTACTAAATCCCGCAGACTATATAACACTATCTATGCCAAAACCTAATGGTGAAGCTTGCTTTGGGCAAAATTAATGACAAAGCCAGACCTTGGCTGCTCTTCTCCCACTCACCAATGACCCCATGTCCCCCTTCAATGAGCTACGATCACCCTCAGCTATTCCTCCTGTCTAGGCAGGACACTCACCCTTGGTCTGTAACTTACAACTCCAAGAAACAAAGGTGGCACACTGTTGTGCTGATTTGCTTATGCTTTAATTAATTGCATCTGTAACTCACTCTGCACATGTTTATGTACACTTATGAAACTATCTGATGTAAATGGCTGTACTATTGAGTTTTCACTCACTGTCTAAAGTTTACCTTAAGTGTTTGTCACATGATGTATATGATTGACTTGGAACCTTTGAAAATGAGTCATGGACTCAAAGGTATCAATCCCAAACTGAAATAAATAAGTAAATAAAATATGTTGAAATTGCCCATAGTAATCAGGAAGAGGCTCAAAACCAGCTGAAGGTATATTATGCCCATGGGGTAAAAGAAAAAGTTTTCGAGCCAGGTGAAAAAGGTTTTGCTGCTGTTACCCACAACAGAAAATAAATTGTTAATGAAGTGGCAAGGACCTTATAAAGTTCTTAGATGTACTGGCACTGTTAACTACAAGATTGAGACCCCTGACAAGAAAAATCCTACTAAGATATACCATGCTAACCTCCTCAAGAAATGGGTTAAAAAAATGCCCAAAGCTGCCTTGCTAGTTTTACCAGAAACTGATAAGGAAGATATTGATGTAGCTTATGACTGACTGAAACAAACTATAAATGCTGATGCTGTAAAGGTGAATGTTTCCTTAACCTCAGAACAAACTGTAGACATTCGTAATGTGCTAAACACATTTAACAGTACTTTTACCACGGTACCAGGCCGAGCAAAAGGGGTTGACCATGCAATAGTGACAAAGAATGCTCATCCTATTAGGCAGAAGTCATACAGGTTGCCAGAGCGGTTAACAGCTGATGTGGTTAAGGAAATAAAAAAAAAAAATGAAAGAACTGGGTATCATAGAGGAATCGAGGAGTGCTTGGTCATCTTCCATGGTAATTGCAAACAAAAAAGAGGGGAGTGTTAGAATCTGCTTTGATTTCAGGAAACTTAATCAAGAGTCAGAGTTTGACAGTTACCCTATGCCCAGGATAGATGATTTGGTGGACAGACTGGGGAGTGCAAAGTATATCAGTACCCTCAAGCTCACCAAGGGTACTGGCAAATACCTTTAGCTAAAGAATCCAGAGATAAAACTGCATTTGCCACCCCTGAAGGATTTTATCAGTTCACCACCATGCCCTTTGGTTTACATGGTGCGCCAGCTACATTCCAGCAGTACATGGATGTAGTTTTATCACCTCACACTGGTTATTGTGCTGCGTACCTGGATGATGTTGTGGTGTACAGTCCTGACTGGAAAAGTCACCTGGAACACCTACGAGCAGTTATCCAAGCTGTCAGAAATGCAGGTCTGACAATTAATTCTACTAAATGTGCATTGGGCATGCAGGAAACTAGATATTTGGGCTATGAGTTGGGAAATGGAGAAGTTAAACCAGAGATTTCTAAAATAGAAGCTGTAGCTAACAGCCCTGTACCTAAAACAAACAAACACGTCGGGTCATTTTTAGGGCTTGCTGGTTATTATTGGAGATTTGTTCCTAACTTTGCTGAATTACCTAGTCCCCTCACTGAACTCACAAAGAAACGGTACCCAAATAATGTGAAATGGACTCCAGAGTGTGATGAAGCTTTTCAAGCCATAAAGGCTGCATTATGTTCAGCACCTGTTCTAAGAAGCCCAGACTTTGAGAAACCATTTCTGCTACAAACAGATGCATCTGAGGTAGGCCTAGGTCCTGTCCTAAGTCAAACTATAGATGGGAAAGAACATCCTGTTCTGTATATAAGTAGGAAATTGCATGACAGAGAGAAAACGTACTCCACTATCGAAAAGGAGTGTTTAGCAGCAAAGTGGTCCATGGAGTTCCTCAAATTTTATTTACTTGGAACTGATTTTTTTCTTGTAACTGATCACAATCTTCTCTGTTGGCTTAACCAGATGAAATATAAAAATTCCAGAATCACACAGTGGTACCTGGCACTGCAGCCATTTAAATTCTCTGTGATTCACAAATCTGCTAAAGAGAATAGCAATGCTGATTTTCTGTCAAGATATGGATCAGGAATTGAGGGTTCTGATGGTTAACCCCCCCAAAAAAAACTAATGTATGGGTTTGAACTGTACTTTTTGATGTACTGTTAAAAAAATGGATGCAAATGTGCTTAATTTCTGAAAGTAGAAAATGTTAATAGAGAATAGAAAGTTTTGGAAACCTGTTTAATAAAACAGGTTCTGTCTTGGGGGGAGGGTATATGTGACAGGGTAGAATAAGACCCTGTCCCATTTGTTTTGTTGAATGGGTTTAAATGCAAGGATCTGTCTGTTTCTGTCTCTTCTCTGTATGGTTGCGCAACCAAATTTTCCTGTGAGACTTCGGACTTGATCAACCCAAACAGTCTCGCAATTCTTTGCTTCACTGTCTCTCAGTTTTCTCTTGCCGTTTTTATTCCTTGCCTATCTACTGTATGTTAGCTAATATAAAATTATATTCAAATCAACGTATGGAATGAAACTGATAATGGGATCGCTTTAGTTTAGAAAATACAGTGTTACTGTTGAAATGTATATATATATTTATGATTTGAGATAACTGTAAAAAGCCAGAGGTTATTTGAGTGCAAATTCCTAAGCCTTTTGCAAAGGCTGGAGGGACCTCAGGAAGCTCTCAATGTTCTAGCAGCTCCTGAAATTTACAAAGAACAGGATGCTTGCAAAGGATAGGGGTTGAAAAGCCTTATAAAAACAGCCAAGCTGAGCTGCAAGGGAGATTTTTTTTACAAGAGATTTTATTTTGCTTCTGTATATAGTTATTCTGAACAGGTATATTTTATTTTATGTTACTGCAACTACAAATAAACAGTTTTGTGGAATTTTACAACTGCTCCTGGGTTGTCTCTATGCTTCCTGACCTGTGCCTTGACAACAAAGACTAAGAAAAAACACTGGTACACAGAATTCTAAAGAACAAATAAGACTTTACTATAAAATAAATAGCAATTATCAGGCCCCTGTAGAGTGGACATCCTCCCAGATGCCTTCAGTGTAAGAATGCCACTACTTCACACTGCCACTGGCTGCTATAGATGTTTAAGGAGGTTCAAGGGTTCTTTTCTGTCTCTCAAGTGATTGGGGTTCATATCCAGAAAAAAGAAATAGGATGGTGCCTATACCCAGAGGAAGAAATGTATAAGAATAATGAGATATGGTGTCAAACAACAAAACACAACTTTATCTAGGATATGCATTGCTAAAAGGCAAAAGTGGTTAGTGCAGTAAACCTGTATGTCTGGAACCGCACTGCAACAATGGCACAGGAGACACCAAGGACCAAAAGTCCTGCAGGACCTACAAGTCCCCCTGCATCACAGTTTGAGTCCTGGTGGCTGGAGGCAGCAGTGCACCTTAGCAGCAGTCCAGTCCTGGGTAGGGGACCCTGAGGTAAGCCCCACATTTTGGGGGGTTTTGCAGTCTCCTGAGTTGATGAAATGGCTACCCTCAGCCATTAGCTGCAAATGTCTAACAATCCAAACCTATTTTAAAACATATTTACAGCAGTAGCTTGTCTATATACCTGGAAACTGATATTCAAAAGTTTGCATGGGCGCTAATGGGTCTTTGCTCGTGCAAACTAGGGTTTTGCTCTAGATCCCCATATTTAAAAGGGGCTATTGCATGGACAAAGAGGGTTAGCGCCTGCGCAAAACATAATGTATGTATGTGGGCAAGGGGAGGCGTGGCCATGAATATACACGCTACCCCATATTCAGCAGCTTTGCGCAACAGGATTTAGTGTGGTCCTTTTGCACAGTGCAAATACAGCCAAACAAAACCCTGACTTAGCTCCAGGCAACCCTAGTGGCTGCCGGAGGTAATGCAGCCAGTTGGCAGCTCGGGGAGCACAACCTCCCCCTGTGATCCCTGGCACCCCTTCCCCCCACCTCCACCCCCACCCCCACTGATCGCCGGCCCATTCTGCATATTCTGCCAGCCCATGCAGTAAAATAATATGATCCCTGGTGCTAGTGGCCCCCCCATCACCATCCCTGGCATAAATAATATGATCCCTGGTACTAGTTGTCTCTCCCCCTCCTCGCGATCCCCAGCCTGTCCTGTAAAATAATATGATCCCTGGTGCTAGTGGTCCCCCCCACTGATCACCACCCCCCAGCATAAATAATATGATCCCTGGTGATAGTGGTCCCCCCCAATCACCATCCCCAACATAAATAATATGATTATGATCCTTGGTGCTGGTGGTCCGTCCCCCCGATTGCCAGCCCAGAAGTCCAAAAAACCCCAACCTCAACTGGTGTCCAGTGGTCACCCCGTGGCACCGGGCATACCCACCTACTCACCTGAGCATTATCCGTGGTGCCGTGGGAACATATGGTGACCAGCACAGCCCTCCTTACACCTCCTCGGCCGGCTGCCTTATGTACAGGCAGGAAGTGTGCCTCTTTTTATAGGACAGGGTGATGTGCCCTGTTCTATAAATAAGAGGCACATTCCCTGCCTGAACATATGGCGGCCAGCCAAGGAGGTGTGAGGAGGGCAGTGCCGGTCACGGTATGCTCCAGTGGCACCACGGATAATGCTCAGGTGAATGGGGGGGGTACGCCCAGTGCCACGGAGTGAACCACTGGACACCAGGGAGGTTGTTTTTTTTTTGGACTTCCAGGCTGGTGCTCGAGGGGAGAACAACTAGCACCAGGGATCATATTATCTGCGCTGGGGATGGTGATTGGGGGGATCACTAGCACCAGGGATCCAGAAGATGCCCTGGAGCGAAATGGAGTCTGGAACATGGTCCTTCATGTCTGCTCTCCATACCCTAGGGCACCTCCAATATTGGGAGGCAAGTAGCTCGAGCAGCTCTAGAGGCCCATCCTACCCGAGCAGTGTTGTGTAATGCCAGATCCATCAGAAATAAGACTGCAGTTATTGCAGATCTTGTTGGGTCGGTGGATCTGGCATGCATTACCGAGACCTGGTTGGATGAGAATGCAGGCCCTATATTAGAAGCCTCTATTCCAGCCATGTACTTGGTGTTACACCGCCCGAGGTTGGACCGTGGGGGCCGGGGGTTGCAGTCTGTTTTAAGACCAAACTGGGCCTCACGTGTGTATCAGTTGAGGAGGCTAAGTCATTCGAGTGTACTGTTGTGGCAGGTGTAGGGTGTAGGATAGCTCTCATCTACCGTCCACCAGGTGATGAGAAGCAGTTCTTACAGGAAGTAGCAGACTTCATCATCGACATGTCATTTGAGTCATCCAGGCTGATGGTCCTGGGACACTTCAATGCCTGGGTCGATGACGAACTCTCGCAATTTGGACAACACTTCCTCCAATTGATGACTTCATTGGGCCTTACACAAGTTGTTACTTCTGTCACTCATAAAGGTGGTCACTCCCTTGACTTGGTCTTCCTCCTGGGGATTGAAGTCTTTGACATTACACCGTGGGATTCAGTTTTTGCACCCCCTTTTGTAGGCCAACCCCTGTGGAGTTGGTCAAGTACTGCCCTTTGTGAGATGTAAGTTCTGAGGGCCTGGTGGCGGTGCTTGACCTATCGGAGCTTCAGGGTCTGAGCAGTGATCCAGATGCCTTGGTCCTGGCCTATAATAAGGCCATCTCCTTGGCCCTGGATATCATTGCCCCAGTCCATGATCGTCCTCTGCCCCTTTGCCCTCGGTCCCCATGGTTTGATGGGACCTTGAGGGAGATGCAGTGACAAGGACGAAGATTAGAGCGTTGCTGGCAGAGATCCACCCTTGATGCCGACCATCTTAGATTGATGGAACATTACCAGCTCTATCATTCCGCAATCTCCCGTAAGAAGGCAGAGTTCCTGTCCGGGGAGATTGCGGCCGCTCAGAACCAACTGGCTCAGCTCTTTCGAACTGTAGATAGACTGTGCAACCCAGCCTGCCTGCAGGTTTGAAGAGCCTTTTCACAAGTGGAATGTGAAGAGCTTGCTCGCTTCTTTGTGGCTAAGGTGGCTGACATCAGGGTGTCACTCCAACCTGCATTCTCTATGGGAGAAGCGATGGATTGGTGCCGGGTCACTGCCTCTGGTCCCTCCTGGAGTTTCTTTGACTGGCCAGAGTTCACTGATGTTATGCGGATTGTCCAAGGTATGCACCCTACATGCTGTTGTTCGGATCTGGGCCCAACTTCCCTGATAAATGGTTGTTGCGATATTATCAGCCCAGTCCTAGCATGGATAGTCTGATGCTCCTTGGAGACAGGTGAGTTTCCTAACTCCCTGAAGGAGGCGGTGGTAACGCCCCTCCTGAAGAAAGTTTCTTTGGACCCAGACTGCCATGCTAACTACAGACCAATCTCCAATCTTCCCTTTGTGTGGAAGTTGATTGAGAAAGTAGTGGCCGTACGACTGGAGAACCACTTGACTATCCATGACATCTATGAATCATTCCAGTCTGGTTTTCAAAAGAGGCATAGTACTGAGACTGCGCTGGTTTGGGTGCTCAATCGTTCAGCCGTTCTATCTTGGTTCTTCTTGAACTCTCTTCAGCGTTTGACACTGTGGACCATGGGATACTTCTCGAACGCCTGAGGTTCATCTGCGGACTGTCTAGTACAGTCCTCAGGTGGTTTAAATCGTTCCTCACTGGCAGAGCTCAGAGGGTGGTGTCAGGGATAAATTCCTCTTTCTCATTCTCGCTGTCATGTGGGGTTCCTCGGGGGTCAGTGTTGTCTCCCATGTTGTTCTCAGTGTACATGCCGCCCCTCGGAGACATTGTGAGAAGGTATGGGCTGAGGTTTCACTGCTATGCTGATGATACCCAGCTCTACCTATCTTTCGCGCCTACCAGGATAAAGCTTTCTCGGTATTTAACAACTGCCTCACTGAAATCCAGAACTGGATGAATTCGAGCTGGCTGAGGTTGAACTCGGAGAAGATGGAGGTAATGGTTGTGGACTCGGGTCGCGGGATAGAGGAGGTGGGAGCTGGTTTGCCCTCAGGATTATTTCCGGGTGGCTCCCAGCTCCCAACCTCTGAACATGTATGGAACCTGAGGGTGATTTTTGGAGACGGGCTGACTTTACGATAACAGGTATCAGCAGTCGTCAAATCAGCCTTTAACCATCTGAGAAACATCTCCAGGATCAAGCACCTAGTTCTGTCCAGTGACTTGCCTACATTGGTCTACGCCTTTGTGACCTTGCACCTTGACTATTGCAACTCCCTTTATCTAGGGCTACCTGGGGTTGATATGTGCCACCTGCAGCTCATGCAGAATGCTGCGGCCTGGTTATTGACAGGTACTCCTCATACCTGTCATATTTCTCCGGTGCTGCGCAAACTGCACTGGCTGCCAATACAGTGGCGGATCACCTTTAAAGTCAGTCTTCTGACTTATAAAGCCCTACACGGACTGGGCCTGGTCTACTTGAAAGAGCTTTTTGTACCCTACTGCTCTAAGCGATCACTCCGCTCAGTGGATGAGGGGTTGCTAGAGGTTCCGAGGGTTTCTTTGAAATCTTTGGGGGCCCATGCTTTTATGTACATGACTCCAACCTTCTGGAATTCTCTACCCCATCAGCTTCAGGAGTGCATGTCTGTGTTGAAATTTAAACGTGCCTTAAAGACCCATTCGTGGTTGTCAGCGTTTTCTTATTGATGCTGTCTTAATGATGATAGTTTAACATATTTTATGTGCTAGTACTAATGTATTTGTGTTTTATTTATTGTTTTAAGAAGTATACTGTTAATGCGCCTTGGTTTCAGAAAGGCGCAATATACATAAAGTATTGTTATTATTATATTATTTATGCCAGGGATGGCAATCAGGAGGGGCGACCATCAGCACCAGGGATCATATTATTTTACAGAACAGACCGGCAATCGTTGGGGTGGGGGGGGGCCAGTAGCACCAAGGATCATATTTACACTGGGGATATCAATTGGATGGGAGGGGACAACTAGCACCAGGGATCATATTATCTGTGCCGGGGATGGTGATCGGAGTGGGGGATCACTAGCACTAGGGGTCATATTATTTACATCAGGGATGGCAGTCAGTGGGGGAACCACTAGAACTAGGAGAACTAGGGATCACATTTTTTACACCGGTCATGGTGATCAGAGGGAAGGGGACCACTAGCACCAGGAATCGTATTATTTTACAGAACAGGCCGGTGATTGGTGGGTGGCCCACTAGCACCAGGGAGCATACTATTTATGCCGGGGGTGGTGATCAGAGGGAAGGGGACCATTAGCACCAAGGATTATATTATTTTACAGAATGGGCCAGCGATCGACAGGGGGGTAGGGGACTGCTTGCACCAGGGATATGTACATGTCTGGGACCAGCAACTGGGGGGGACAGTGCTGTGCTAACCTGCCTCACTACTCATACAAATGAGCCCATAATGGGCATGCAAATGGCCCATTAGCACCTTGCATGCCCAATGGATTCATTTACATGGGTTCCTTTGAACACTGCAAATAGCATTCCAGCACTATCCATCCTGGTGGCATACTTCGGGAGCCCAGTTAGGACAGTGCTAAGTGGCTTAGTGTGGGACCAACATGGCCCCGTATTCAGTCGAATAGCACCGGTGCGCTATTCGACTGAACATAGCATCTTCAGGTACCCGGTCAGTCGCAAGGCACAGTGCAAAGTTTTCCTCTCCTCTTTCTGTATATTTGAATATCAGGCCCCTAATTACTAGTCTAGAACTTTTTTTACATTTTCTTCCTAGACAAATGGTTCCTGACTAAAGCACTAGACATTACCAACATACTGAACAACAGTATCCTTTTTGACAATGGTTCCAGTGAATTGTATGTGGAGAAGGGACCTGGGTGTCACATATATTTCCTTGGGTACAACATCTAGGGGAATATCACTGGAGGCACCTGGGGCATCATAGGTAAGCTTTAGAATGAGCTTTACAGGCCTGGTCAAATGCCTGACAGTGGCAGCTATGGCCTCTTCTTTCCTGCGGCCTCTACTTCTGACAGTTTTTGTTCATCTTCCGCCTCCCAAGTCTCCACCTCATCCTCCACAAGCAGTACGTCTTTCTCATTAATAATGGGCTGAACATCTGCTGGTACAAGATCAGCTTGGGGTGAAATCAGTCCCCCGTGCTGGAAGATGTTGTCAGCCTGGGGGGTGAGGAATACTGTTGAGTAGTACTGGACCTCTTGGACATCTTCATCTGAGGACTCACAGACAGCTCTTTCTGGGACAGGTTGCTGTATAGCATTTCTCTGTCTTTGCCAGACTCTGCCCTGAGTCTCTGTCCCTCGTGGCAGACTGGGTGCAACAGTGTCTATAGAAATGTCCATTTGCCCAGTCAGCAACAGGCATTTGCAATGGATAGTCTTTCTTCTGCTAGATTCTCCTTTCAGAAGGATCCTGTTGACAGGCAGATCCTGAGTTTGTTCAATTATGACATGTGGTGGTGTTGCTTCATGGATCAGCAAGTTTGTGTTTTCTGGGTAAGGCCAGGTTCCTCACCATTACCAGGCCTTGTGGCAGAAGATCGTTGGCTTTAACTTTCTGGTCATACCTGACCTTGCTGGCCAAATCCCTCTTTCTGGCCATTACAGAGGCCAAATGATAGGCAGTGTCCAATTGGTCTTTGAGCAGATGCACATATTTCAAGTATTTGTCTGGGTGAACTCCATCTGCAAAAGCTCTAAAACGCATACTGACAGGCAACCTAGCCTCTCTGCTGAGCATCAAATAATATGGTGAAAATCCTGCGGCATCACTTCTGGTGCAGTTGTACATGTGTACAAGAGCACTGACCTATTGGCTGCATTTGGCCATGTCTTTAGAGTTGAGGGTACCCAACATGACAAGCAGTGTCTGATTAAATCATTTGGGCTGTGGACTCCGTGAGGGTGATACGGAGTTGTACGTGACTTCTGAATCCCCACAATGACAGCTTTTTCTTTATCAGACAGCTTTTAAAATCATGGCCATGGTTCAAGTGGATCCATTTGAGAGCACTGTAATAGACTATTAATTTGTCCATTAGTATGCAGCCAACAGTGGTGGCCTTTTAATCCTTTGCTGGGTAGGCCTGCACATATCCTGAGAAATGGTCCATGACCACCCGTACATTTGCAATGTTCTCGGTATCAGGTTCCAAACTTGGGAAATTGATACAGATGAGTTCCATGGGAGCACTTGTTTCAATATTGACCAGAAAGACTGCCCTCTTAGGCAAAGTCTTTCACTGCACACAGTAACTGCACCATTTGCAACAGTCCTCAATTTCACTTCCCATCTTGGGCCAGTAGAACCATGCAAGGGCAAGCTCTAGAGTCTATTCAGCTCCTAGATGTCCCATTTTGTCATATAAAGCCTATGGCACCATCCTTCTGTAAGCCCCCCCCCATTTCTAGGGCTTACCTGACTGCCTTCTCTCTCTCCCCCATACCGCTCTGCATTATCTTCACCTTCTGATACCCCAGGACTGCCCAAGTGGAAACCAGCAGGGCAGCAGTGCTGGCATTCAGGAATCCTGGGGGAAGCTGAGCCAGGGCTCCACTACAGATCTTAAAGGCTGGAACCATGCAGCAGGCCCGCACTGTCTGCCCCAGGACTGCTTTGTGGGGCTGAGACCAGGTGAACCAGTGCCATTGGGTGCCCGTCCAGTGATTCTCCATCCCCTCGGAATAGCAGCAGGGTCAGGGATCCGAATGGCCACAGTGCCCACTGTGAGCACTGTGTTCAGGAGCTGAGCCTGGGTTCTACTCCAAATCTTTGCAGCTGGAGCCACACAGCAGATCCACAGTCTCGGCCCCAAGACTGCTTTGTGGGGCTCAGACCAGATGAACCAGTGCCATTGGGTGCCCATCCAGTGAGTCTCTGGCCCCTCAGAGCTGCAGCAGGGTCAGGGAACTGAGAGGCTGCAGTGGCCACTTTGAGTGCTTCCACACATGCGCAGCAGTATGTAAATGGAGCTGGAGCTGCAAATCAGAGACCAGGCCAGGTGCCAGTACAAGTAAAGTATCCCACCTCCAGGGAAGGTAGCTGAACCAGGACTTACATAGCACCATTGGGTGTACCAAAATGCATCCCCCAGGCTCAGGGCAGGCAGCATTGCTGGGAGAAAAGAAAGAGAAATGCACATGCGCACCCTAGCCACTGGGAGATTGGCTCAAATGCTGCCTTCCACAACAGAGTTCCAAAGGGGAAAACAGGCTAAGTGCCCTAAGTAATAAGCACCTCCCTGGACGTAGAGCAGACAGCAAGGCCAGGACAACATAAAATCAGCCCAGGATGGCTTAAAGTGAAACAGCAGCAAGCTGCTTAAGGCTGCAAACCAAATGTAAACAAGCATGGTGGCGCCCATGTATTCCCTTAGCCTCTGCCACCTACAAAGACTGCTGGGAAGGGGTCAGAGGTTGGCACAAGATTTGTCCATGAATTTTGGCCAGTCAGAAGCTTGCTTTGCTTCCCAACCTGCATAAAAGCCCAGCACAGCCGGGCCAACATTCTTAAGACAGCTTGCTGGAGAACAGGACTGACCATTAATGTGTTGAATTTCACCCCCAATAAAGGGGCTGCTCCCATAGATCTAGGCCAGTTCTGTCAGTGTGATCGAGAGAGAGCCTGGTCGTTTTCACACAGGATCTGAGAAAGAAGCAGACTAATGACAATGAAGAGAACTGGTTGTAGAGCAAGAAACAGAAGTCCAGAACTACATATTTTTACTAATTAATCACTTCTGTCTCTGAGGAGTAGTACCTGTTTAGGTTAAGCAAACAGATACTTTATTAGAAGAGGTCTCATTAAGTAAAAAAAGTGTTTTTTCTATATGAGAGACATCAGCTTAATTTACTGAAAGCAGAGAGTGAATGTAATTGGGGGTGTGGCTTAGCAGCTTAGGTGTACAAAAGTACCTGTCTCCAATTACAGCTTCCATCTCTTTCTGGCAGAAGAGAACTGGTTAGAGAGCAAGAAACAGAAGTCCAGAACTACAGATGTTTTACTAACTAATCACTTCTGTCTCAGCAGGAGTAGTACCTGTTTGGGTTAAGCAAACAGATACTTTGTTAGAAGAAGGGGGTCTCATTTAAGTAAAAAAAAAAAGTGTTTTTTCTGAGGAAGGGCAGTATCAAGCTTAATTTACACATGGCAGAGAAGTGAATCTAATTGGGGTGTGGCTTAGCAGCTTAGGTGTACAAAAACACCTGTCTCCAATTACAGCTTCCGGCTCTTTCTGGCAGAAGATAACTGGCTGCAGAGCAAGAAACAGAAGTCCAGAACTACAGAATTTTTACTAATTGCTCTCCTTCCCACCCTTCCACCCTCCCACCCAAAGCCAGTTCTAGTTTTATAGCCACTGAATTTGACTGACAACAGGAACTTCCTGTTGGGCAGTAGTAAGGGAAGGATCACTGAGACACATTAGTTTGCAACCTTGAAGGAACCTAAAAAAAAAAATACTCTTTATCCCCGCTGCTGGAGGTCTGAATCAAGCATGGAGGAAGGTGACTACTGAAGACTACAGGAAGTTCCTGTCTCAGAACAGGAAGGGTGAGAGTTGTCAGGGCACATAGGCAGTAGGAAAGTAAGTGTAAAAAATACAAGAGGGGAGGAGACAATAAGCATACAAAGCAACAGGAGAGGACACAAAATAAGTCAGATGGGGTGGTGCAATGCGGTGGCTGTGGAGCAGCAGTGTTCGAGGAGACATTCTGGAGGCTGGATGCTGCCCTGTTGCAGGCACCTCTGGTCTGAGGAGGAGGTTGCCCGTCTCCAGGCTGACCTGGCTGGGATTCGTGAAACCTCTTCCCCACCCAGGACCACCAGGGCCACCACCGTTACCTCAGAGGTTGCCAAGAAAGAGGACGGTTGGACCAAGGTGGGCTCAGGAGAGAGGGTGGTGGAACAGAGGTGCATCCCTCAGTTGTAGCTCTCCACAATTCATATGCTGTTCTGGCAAGTGGTTCCTCTCTGGCCGCACCTGCAGTGGAGACCAAGGAGGATGTTGGGAACCTCAAGGAGACCCACAGGAGGGTGGCACTGAGACCCCACAGGGAAGAAACAACTCCTGGTGGGGGACTCAATCATTAGGGAGGTAGACGTAGGGGAGGAAGGGGATAGGGAGGTAAGGTGCCTGCCTGGCACCACGGCTTGGAGGGACAGGAAGCGAATCCTCAGGATCGCAGGAGCAGCTGCACGAGAGAGGGAGCTGGATGTCATTGTCCACCTAGGGACAAATGACCTGGCTGTAAATGGGATCAGAGCAGTGCAAGAGGAGTTTGTGGAGTTGGGGAGGGCCTTAGATAAGTGGCATGATGGTAACCTTCTTGGAGGTGCTGCCTGTCTATGGCAAGGATGATGCTGAGGGTATTCCGCACCATGGGATTCAATGAATGGTTGAAAACTGATTGTGAAGCTCAGGGTTTGGCTTCATTGGGGACTGGGGAGCCACCTGGAGGGATGCAGGCTTATACACTGGCGCTGATGGTCTGCATCTGTCAGGAGATCAGGATCCTAGGTGAGCAGGTTTAAATGCTTCATTGGCAAGCATTAAATTTGAACAAAGGGAGGCACTGAAAAGACAGGAAATCCCAGCCTCCCCACACAAAGCGCGGAGTAGTGAGGAGAGGTAAACACCAAGGCAGAGAAGTCAGTAGGGAGCAGGACAGGGATAAATGCAGAAAAAGGTGTTAAGGACAGAGGATGGGGCTAAAGGGGTAAGCCATAAAAAATAAATGGAAGGTGATGAGTACCAATGCCCGCAGTCTGTGCAACAAGCTCCCTGAACTAGTGGCCTTGATGGAAGAGGGATGCCTGGATATTGTGGCAGTCACTGAAACATGGTACACAGAGAACCATAAGTGGGAAGTCAACATACCAGGATACACAGTTTACAGGAGGGACAGGGTGGGTAAAAGAGGAGGAGGAGTAGCTCTCTATATAAGGGAAGGGATTAAAGCAACAGAACTAAAGAGTAAACAGGAAGTTGATGAGTCACTATGGGTCACCCTGGAGACAGGAAATGGCACCACAAACCGCATGGGGGTTGTGTACAGACCCCCATCTCAGGGGATGAAATGGACAAGGAAATGATAGAAGGCATCCTAAAATGGCAGAAAAAGGAGATATTTTGATGGGGACCTGAACATGCCAGATGTTACTGAATACCTTGCTGCAGGCACATCCAAGAACAGGGTCATTCCTGATGCCCTACAGAGGCATGCCTCAGACAGCTAGTGTTGGAACCCACTGGGAGACAATCTTAGACCTGGTACTCTCAAATGGGGAAGGAGAAAGGATCTCAGATTTAGAAGTGGGTAGCCATCTGGGAACAAGTGACCACCAAACAGTGTGGTTCACAATAAACACAACCATAGAGTCAAACGCATCAAAAACAAGAGTACTGGACTTTAGGAAGGCTGACTTTGGGAAAATGAGAGGTGCCTTAGAAAAGCACTATGAAATGGGCAAGAAGGAGGGTGGAGGAACAATGGGGAATAATCAAAACAGCCATGCTGAAACAACAAACCTTTGTGTGAAGCAAATCAATAAAACAAAACGAAGGAAAAAACACTATGGTTCTCAAAGAGGTGGCAGGGATGGTTAAGGAGAAAGGATATCATTCAGGAAATATAAGGAAACACAGAAGGAGCAGGACAGAGAACTTTATCAGTTAAAGCAGAAGGAGGCAGGGAAGGCAGTCAGAATAGCAAAGGCACAAACTGAGGAAAGATAGCCAACTCTGTTAAGAAGGGGATAAAACCTTTATAGGTACATTAGGGGAGTGAAGAAAGACAAAGGGAGGATACAGAGACTTAATAAAGGGGAGGAATGTGGGCAGAGGGTGACAGTGAAAAACAGGGATACTGAACAATATTTCTGCTCAGTATTCACAACAGATGAGGAGGGAAGTGCCTAAACCAAACAAGGAGAAACTCTGAATAGGGGTCGATACCAGTCCATTCACAGAAGAAAGGGTTTTGAAGAACTCTTGAAACTGAGGTGGACAAAGCAATGGGGCCTGATGGGATTCACCCAAGAATACTAAAAGAACTAAGGGTAGAATTAGTAACACCACTGACTACTCTCTTTAACAAATCATGGGAGGATGGAGTGGTACCTGAGGACAGGAGGAGGCAAATGTGATTCCACTTCACAAAAAGTGGGAGCAGGGCAGAGCAGAAACTACAGACCAGTTAGTTTGACTTCAGTGGTAGGAAAATGATGGAATCACTTCTGAAGGAAAGAATTGTTGAGTATCTAGAGGTCAGTGGGGCACAGGACCGAAGGCAGCATGGTTTCACAGCAGGAAGGTCATGCCAGACGAACCTAATAGATTTCTTTGACTGGGTGACCAAAGTAGTAGACCAGGGAGGGGCTGTGGATATGACCTACCTAGATTTTAGCAAGGCATTCGACACAGTCTCTCACAAAGGATTAATATACAAGATAGCCAGCGTTGGAGTGGGTCCCAAGGTGGTAGCCTGCATAAAAAAGTGGCTGGACATCAGGACGCAAAGGGTAATAGTAAATGGAGTCCACGGTGAAGAAAGAACGGTAACTAGCGGGGTACCGCAGGGTTCAGTACTGGGACTGGTCCTCTTTAATATCTTTATAAGTGACATTGGAAAGCAACTGGAAGGAAAGGTATGCCTCTTTGCAGAAGACACAAAGATCTGCAACAGGGTTGATACACAAGGTGGGGTGGAAAGAATGAAAAGGGACTTGGCAAGGTTGGAGGAATGGTCAAATACGTGGCAGCTCAGATTCAATGCAAAGAAGTGCAAGGTAATGCATTTGGGAAACAAAAACCCAGGGGAAGAGTACACAATGGGGGGTGAGTTAATAACAACAACAAAAATCAAAAGAGACCTAGGAGTAATTATATCAAATGACCTAAAGGTGGGCAAGCAATGTGAGAAGGCAGTAAGAAGGGCTGGGGGGATACTGGGATGCATAGGGAGAGACATCAACAGTAGAAAACAAGAAGTTGTTATCCCTCTCTACAGCAGTTAGTGAGACCCCATCTGGAGTACTGCGTGCAATTCTGGAGACCCCATCTCCGCAAAGACATAGACATAGTGGAGGCTGTTCAGAGGAGGGCAACCAAAATGATGCAAGGTCTGCACCAGAAGACATACGAGGAGAGACTAAAGCAGCTTAATATGTATACCCTTGAGGAAAGGAGGGAGAGGGGGGACATGATAGAAACTTTCAAGTGTCTCAAGAGAATTAACAAGGTACAAGAGGGTAGTATCTTTCAGAAGAAGAGATGTGCAAGAACAAGGGGGCACAATTTGAAGATAGAGGGGGGATGGCTCAGAGGTAATGTTAGAAAGTATTTTTTCACAGAGAGAGTTGTGGATGCATGGAACAGCCTTCCTGAGGAGGTTGTGGAGTCAGGAACAGTGGTAGAATTCAAGAATGCATGGGACAGGCATAAGGCAATTCTAGTGGGGGGCAGGAGGAAGTAAGCTGTTGATTAACTAGAATCTGCAGATTATCCATCAGGTAGGGAAATGGGCAGACTGGGTGGGTCAAGCGGTCCTTATCTGCCATCAAATTCTGTTTCTATGTTTCTAAGAACAGTTTTTATCAAAACTAATAGCTTGAAGGTGAGGATTGGAGCTGTTTTTTTTCCTGCCCCACCAGTGACTTCCCCGGGGGATGAGCTCCTTTGAAGATCAACTGACCGAACAAGAAGGTGACTGCCTGTTTCAGGGTCCTTGAACACCCTGCACCTGCAGCATTAGACTGACTGTGAGAGAACCAACACTGATGAGTGACATCAGATGACCCCAGGGAATCCTGCTGTCCAGCTGGAAGCATGTCCAGCCATCTCACCTGTTCCATCATCAGACACCTGAGGTATCTATGAAGCTACAAAATCGTGAGTAACCAGTAACTATTTGTGGGTTTTTTTTGTTTTGTTTTTTTTGTTACTTCTGACTTGCCCTCAGTCCCCATCACCATCTCATCCCCATCCCCCAGGACTCCAGCCACCAGCGTTCACCCTAAATTGCTCCTCAGGGCGGTACCACTAAGGGAGTCCCCCTCATAACCCCCCAAATGGTGATTCATAGTTAATCCGGTGGCAGTGAGTCCTCGGGGTAGTTTCATGGGGCTTGGCGGGGATGGGCATCAGTGTCCCATTTTCTCCCCATAGTGGGAGGTGTGGCATGCAATGATATAAGGGCACACGTGCCAACATCTGGCACACTTCCCAGAACTCTCAAGCCTCAGCTGCAACAACGCTGGCCTCTGCCAGGGGTCAGTTGAGCACCAAGCGCTTCCCCACCCTCCGCCGGAGGAGGAGAGCAGTCTGTCAGATGCTCGATCCTCCTCCCCCTGGCCAGCCCTCTGACTCCCCAAGCTCACATCCAAAATTGGGTCATCAGTGTTGCAAGTGGAAATCCAAGCGCTGCGCCGGTGGGTCGGCTTAACAATTTAGTTTTGTAGCTTCATAGCCAAGGTATATGTGAAGGTACAAAACGATGAGTAACTGTTGGGGCTTTGACCTCACAACAGTGGAAAACTGTGATTGTGCCAGGATTGAGGGAGAAACCCTGGGTGACACTTTGCCAGTTTGAAAGACCCAGGCAAAAATCCTGTGAAGGCCATCTAGCCACATATTTGTGTGTAGATTACAAATAGGGACTCTTTTCTGCTGTTTACTGTTTCATTTTTCGGCAACAGTTTGTGTTTAAAGGTGTGTTTCGCTTGCAACAGTTAAAGTGTGCCACTTAGCTCCAACCCTGCTAGCAGTAACTGCATCCCCAGTGAGGGACCCACTGCAACTAAAAAGAGAGCTTTCATCCATGGCTTTTGGGGGGATGTAAACTGGGTGCATTCCCTTGGGGATTAAAGGTCTGCCGAGAGGTGGACAGGTTGTTGGGGGTGATTGTTATGGTTGTTACTGCATAGAATCTAAGGATTTTACTGCTACCCCATTGCTCCCATTTTCCCTTCTGTATCCTTGTTCTTTCCATATCCTCACTTTTAAATAAATTATTTATTGGAACCACATTTCTTGGTATTTTTTTTTTTCATTGCTGTTACAGTGTCACTTGTTCCGGGGGGGGGGGGGGACTGAGTTGGCAAGTTACACACTGTTTCTTGGGGGTTATAGCCTTGCATGTCAGCATCCAGGTACTCTATATTGCTATGCAGAGAGAGGCATGGTGCAACTTGTTGGCCCAAGTAGCCAGTGTGGTGCAACTTTCAGCAACCCAGGCCAGCCCCCTTGAAGGGTTTGGAAAGGGGAACCCCAAGGGCCCTGGGCAGCTTGCTACACCACAAAACCTGATCAGCAATAGCAATTCTTGTCTGGGAACCCAAGAGGGCCTTTAGTCTCCTGATACAGCAAATTGTCCTTCAGACCCAACTTTGGCCTTTTTTTCAGCAGCAGCCTGTTGTCTTGTGTTCTTTGCCACAATCTTTTTTTGCATCTTCTCCCCATTTGAAAGGATATGTATGTCTTTTAAGTCAAGGATCTTCTCTTGGCTGTCTCTGCAGATCAAATTGGCTGTAGAATGCAGACCTTGCAAAATTTTTCATTTCTTTCTTTATTTAGTTTTGGTTAACTAGACAAGAAAATGCATATTTTCAGGTACAACCTGAGGGTTCCATGGTATGATATCGATCGAAAAACAGCGATTGCTATCATAGTGAATGTATATCGCGGTGCGTTTTGCGATATACATTTCTAATGACCTGACTTCCGGCAACTGAAAGTGCCTGCATGAGGCTGTGCCCCAATAAGATTCTTAACTCCGAAGGTGTATGTCGAGGAGAGGGCAAAACACCATGGCAGAAAAAAAAAAAACAACAGCCGCAAGCAGCGGCAAAACAATCACCCAGCAGGTCCTGAACCCAGTGCCTGCTGCATTGTAGCCAGCAACCCTCACCACCACACCACAGGGCTGGCTTGGTTGTAGCAGGCTCTCCCATCTACCTAAACCCTCCCTCCTATCCATCCCTTGCACTTCCCCATCCCTCCCTTTCTGGTCGCTTTCCTCGCTAACCCATTGCTACCCTTGCAGGGTAACTGATGATGATAGCGCTATAAATGAGTCACTGTTTCTACAGTTGCTCATTTATAATCGCTATCATTACGGGCTACCCAACTGGAGAGGGTACAAAGACAGTTGAAATTACAAAAAGCAGCAAGGCAACAACATAACAATGAATGCAGAAAAATAACAACAAGACACAAAATGTGTCCTAGATCTGTGTCACAATGAGCAGGTAAGATCACATAAGCATTGATGAAGTGGCAATGAATACAGTGCAAAAAGCATAATACAGCCCAAACTCAATTTCACAATTAGATTAAATAATAAATACAATAAATGTGACAAGATAAACAAAGCATACAGACTGTGATCATTACAATGTAAGAACACTACTACAAAAACAGAGTAACAAGTAAATTTATCTGTGGAACGTAAGAATTAGTGAAATTCTGTTTTGAAATTGGGTGGGACTGAGACAAGCAAAGGTAAGGAGGAAGGGAGTTCCAAGCCTTAGGAGCAAAGATGGCAAACGCCTGCTCACCTGTTTTAGAGAAGAACTTGGGTATAGTCAGGAGAGATCTATCATTGGATCATAGAGGGTAGACCAGTTTTGCAGAGTGTTTTGAGACTAGGTCTCCGGTGTGCTCTATTACTAATCCCTGCTGGCATTTCCCTGGTTCATCACTTTTTTGATGATTTTCTCAAGGACCAACTGGGTGTTCTCTGAGTTTTTTCATTTTTTTCACTCTTGTCCATATATTTCACACCTTAAACAGATATAGTCCTCTTGGGTTCCCAAAATCTCAGGCACCGGCCCTGTCTTACGCCCTCTCCATGGGTGAAATCTCTGTATGGTGATGGTGACTCTTCCCTCATAGGTGCCGGGGTCAAGTTTCTCCTTCCATTGCTGCAGTACCATCTGAGTCAGAACATCAATCCTGGACAGGATATCCAACATTCCTGACCCTCTTATGCTCCCACAAGGGTGTTCACCATCTTAGGTTGGTGGGTGCTTCAATTGTGAGTCACTCCTGACAGTCGCTTCTCCCACTCCCATACCTCTCAGACTAAATCCCCATACTGGGGAGGCAAGTTCACTCTGTCATGAAGATGCAGACTGCTAAGTATCTGCTCTGTGCAGATAGTTCCCTAACAGTTTCCTCTGTCACATGTTCCACACTGGTTGGGTTTGTTCCGGCCATGTCCAGACTTCCTTTTCCTTTTCTGAATGACCTTTACAATCCACACAATAAACTTCTACACATTATTATAGTACATTTTAGTGTAGTTTGGCACTCCTCAGCTGTGGTGTCAGCTTCTGATGCTGGGAGGAGTAAGATGGAGTACCTCATAGAAACATAGAAGGTGATGGAAGAAGGAAACCATGGGTCTAGCTAGTCTGCTCAAGAGTTTCCAAGACCTATTGCAGGTCCCAGGATCTAGCCCCCCTGTTGAATTCTATCTTTCCCTTGTCCTGCCATTCCCACTTGAGTCCTTGTTTTATCCCACCCCTGTTTGAAGGCAGATACAGTCCATGCATTTACCACCTCCGCTGGCAGACTGTTCCAGGGCTCCACCACTCTTTCCATGAAGTAATGTTTTCTCAGATCTCTTCTGAAGCTCCCACTGCCCAGCTTCCATTCGTGCCCCCTGGTGGTCAAGCTTGTGACCCTTTGGAAAAGTTCTGTGTATGCCACCCTATTTATGCCTTTCAGGAACTTGAACGTCTCAATCATGTCCCCTCTCTCTCCCTTCTTGTCTCTAGCGAGAACAAGTTTAGCTCTGTCAGGCATTCCTCATGCGAGAGTCCTTGGAGCCCCTGTAGCATCTTAGTTGCTCTTCTTTGTACGATCTCCAGCCTATCCCTATCCTTTTTCAGGTTTGAATTCCAAAACTGGATGCAGTACTCCAGATGTGGCCTCACCAGGGACCTGTACAGTGTGAGGATCTCCTACCTGTTCCTGCTATTGAAACCCCTCCCTATGCACCCCAGCATTCTGCTAGCCTTGCTGTATGATTTGTTGCATTGGCTCAGTTGCTTTAAGGTGTCACATATGATGACCCCCCCGGTCCTTTTCTTCCTGCAAGGCACTGAGTTTGACCCCGTTGAGTCAGTATTCCAAGCACGGGTTTCCTTTACCCAGATGCAGTACATTGCACTTTTTGGCACGGAACTTCAGCTACCAGAAGTTGGACCAACTTTCCAGCCTTTGTAAGTCCTTCTGAAGTTCCCTAATCGCCTCCATGCTGTCCACCTTATCACCCAATTTTGTGTCATCTGCGAAGAGTTCCTGCTTACCCTGAATGCCAACTCCTATGTCGCTGATAAACTCATTAAACAGGACCGGGCCCAGAACCAAGCCCTAGGGTACTCCACTAGTGACTTTATCCTCGCTTGACCTCACCCCATTGACTACCACACTCTGCCTTCTGTCTCCAAGCCAGTTCCTTACCAACCGGACAATGTCTTCAGTAGTGCCCGGGTCTTCTAATGTTTTCAGCAGGCGCTTGTGCAGCACCGAGTTGAAAACCTTGAAGAAATCAAAGTAGAAGAGATCCACTGGATGCCCCTTATCCAGTTCTCCCATTAACCAGTCAAAAAATGCAATAAGGTTCATCTGGCATGACCTGCCCGTCATAAATCCATGTTGTCTGACATCCTGGAGATTGTACTTTTTAGGTATTCCACTATGTCCTGCTTAATTAAGCTTTCCATTACTTTTCACATGACAGAGGTGAGGCTGACCAGCCTGTAGTTGCCAGCCTCCTCTCTACTTCCCCCCCCTTGTGGAGAGGCACTGCCTCTGTACTTTTCCAGTCCTCCGACAGTACTCCAGTCAGAAGCGAGTGGTTGAATAAATGTGCCAAGGGGTCCACCAGCTCCTCAGCAAGTTCCATTAGTACCCTAGGATGCAACCCATCTGGCTATGGTGCTTTGTCAGTCTTAAGATGCATGAGTGTCTCTTTGACTCTGTGGTGATTTTTGGAGTATCCATCCGTGGGTTCCCTATATCAGCAGCTTTAATGTCGCTTTCAGGCCATGATCCACCATGCTCTTTAGTGAACACTGAGTAGAAGAAGTTGTTGAGGACAGTGGCTTTTTGTCCATCGACCTCGATGATTCTGCCTCTTTCTTTGAGTTAACTATCCCACCCCCTTTCTTCCTTTTTTCCCAGATGTACTGAAAGAATTGCTTGTTGCCAGATTTAATATCTATTGCAATCTGTAGTTCAGTTGCCAGCTTTACTAATCTCACATCTTTCTTGGCTTCCTTGCTTTTCCGAATGTAGATATCCCAGTCACTGTCTTTCTGGTCCTTTTCGTATTTGCGGAAAGCTGCCCTTTTGGTGCTGATAGCTAACTTGACCTGTTCTGTGACTCAGATTGGTCTTTTATGTTTTTTTTCTTTTTGACACTGATCTAACACCGAGCTTCATGGCCTCTAGGAGGGTTTGCTTAACCTACCCTGAGACTGCCTCTGCATCCGACCTTTCCCAACCCCCCGTCAGGTTATTTTTGATTTTCGATTTAATTTTTTTTAAATTCAAGTTTATTGAAAAGCATGGGTACAACTAATACATTTCACTGAAATCTTACATTCTGTAGTTGAGACAACCAGTTGAGTTGATATCTTATAGGTTTAAGTAGTACATTATTTCATCTGATCTAATGACGTCCCAAAGCTTCCCATTTAATGTTGGCCCAGTGCCTCTCCAACCTCCTCTCCTGGCTATGCCACACTATCTCCATGCGGTAACAGATATTTATAAGTCAGGAAGGCCTGCACCAGCCAACAGCGAGCACTGAAGGGGCACAGTCCCGGCCTATCTGTTCAAGTGGAGTTCAGAGGAAGGGTCTCCCTCCACATCACCCACCATGCCCACCTTCGGGTGACTATATGAGGTTTCAATTAACGTTATATGTCAGTTTCTCCATTACTTGTATGTCTTGCACTATAGTTAACCAATGATGAAAAAGTGGAGGTTCCTCTCCAAGCCACTTACAGGTGATGGCCCTATGAGTGGCTGCCAACAAAATGTTCGATAGATATAGTTGGACTGCCCCTCTAATCTCAGGAGGTAGTAGGCCTAGGATCATGTGTGGCATGCTCAGGGGGGAGCTACAGCAAAAAGATTTCTTTTTTTTTTTAATTGGCTCCCTTGAAGCCAAAGACTTCCGCATGGGACTGAGATTTTACGTCTCTTGGTGACAGTGCGAACCAAACAGAGTTGTGGTCGCTATTCGCCAGTGGTTCCTCAACTTCGACATCTTCAACCACCTCTGAGTTTGTGAGTACCACATCGAGGATTATTTCCAGCCTGGTCAGAGTGCTAGCCATCTGGGTTAGCAGGAAATCCTGAAGGGCATCTAGCACAGCCTGATTGATTGATGACCTTGCTACTAGGTTACCCCAGTCGACATACAGCATGTTAGGTCGCCAACCACCACAGTTTCCCCTTTCTCTGTTGCTCCTCTGATTTCCCCTAAGAGTTCTGCATCTCTATCTTCTGCTTGTCCCAACAGTCTGTATATCACCCCAAAGTATATTTTTTTCCCGGATGCTGGGCTGAGCTGAACCCACAGTGATTCTGGTCCCTCCTTTTTGTTAACCTCAAATGCGGTGGCAGTTATACCATCCCTAACATATAGTGCTACCCCTCCTCTCTTGCTTCCTTTCTATCTTGTCTAGGTAGAGAATAACCTGAGACCGAGAGGTCCCAGTCATTGTTCTATGTGGCCCATGTTTCCGTGATGGCCACCAGGTCCACTTGGATGTCTGCCATTATTGCCTGTAGATCACTAATTGTGTTGCCAAGGCTTCTGGCATTGTAGCACACCCCTTTCCACAGACTCGCTGAAGTACTTCTCTTACCCCTTTTTGGCCACACCTGTTCACTTGTGATTGTTTCACCCCCTTTAGAGACCGTTCGTCTTCCATTACATCCTATTTTCTTTCTCCCACTATGTGACCAAGATTCCGATACCTGTGGTAGAGTGCCAGCTAAGTTTCCATCTACCTTAATGATGTCTGTGATGGTTTCCTTAGCCTCGAGCTCCCCTGTCCTAGTTTAAATATTCTACGTGGGCGTCACATTTTTGTCTGAGCGCCCTTACCCCTTTTCTGTTCAGGTGTAGTCCGTCAAATTTAAAGAAGTGTCTCTCTCAGAAGTCCCCCAATTACCAATAAACTGGAAACCTTTTTCCTGGCACCATCCTTACAGCCATGTGTTTAATTCCAAGATCTCTTTAGTCCTGATCCTGTCAGCACATCCTCCATTGTCCCACACTGAGAGGATTTCAGAGAAGCCTAGGGAGGTCGTATGGGCCGCTAACCGTTCGCTTAGCCGAGTAAAGCTTTTTGGGGCCTGCTCTATTGACTGGCTGGCCAGGTCATTCATACCGAGACACAGCAGTACTCCAAGTCCATTTTCTGCCTTATCCACGATTTTCCCAATGCATTATACATCGCGCTTCGCCGAGGCACTGGGGAGGCATCGGACTGTCACTGTAGTTTGTGCCACGTTACTAAGGTGGGGCTCAACACCTCTAATCATTGAGTCCCCTATGACAAGAATGTGCTAGCATTTGCTGCTTCCATTTTTTTTCCTGCTGACCCCAGCTGGCACAACCCTGCTCTGTCCTGGCCCCCAGATGGACACAATGTCTCCCCTTGCGGGGGCAGGATCCTGTATCCCCACCAGGGGTGCAAAGCAGTTTACTGTCAGGATTGCCTTGGGAGAAACAGGGTTTGCTTGTTGCATTCTAATGGTCTGACTTGCCCCCCCTTCCCCACCTCCCTCCACCCTCCCAGACCAGCGGGCCTCTGAGGGTGCGGGCGTGGTGGGGTAGAGCACCAGTACAGCTGGTGTTACAGTTGGGCTATTTCTTTCCTTGCTGCTTCCAGCTGAGCTCTGAGTTCATACAGATTTCTACATATGAGGCAGTGACTTAATCTCTAGATACAACCCCTGGAGACTAGTTCCTCGCGGACGTTGTAACTAACCACATCCATTTTGTTGCTTTTGTAGTGCAACTTAGTTTATCTTATTTTGCATTGTCACTGTGGTTCACGCTAAAAGGACTGGAAGTTCCACCCCTTGACCAGACGGAACTGCATCCAGTCAAGCAGTATAGCCTAGAGGTTAGAGTAATGAGATGTGAATGAGCTTGGTACATCCAGCAGACCTGGGTTTGATTCCCACAACCTCCACTTGCATACTGTGTGACTCTGAGCAAGTCACTTAACCACCCCAGTGCTCCTGGGTCACCCCTGAAAACAGGCACTTGTGCCTAGTGGGCCTTACCCGGTTACAAAAAAAACCAAAAAACAAAGCTTCTTTCTGCCTCTTTGCCCCCACGAACAGCTGCTGTCACTGGATGTCCTTGCCAGAACCCTAGTTCCTGACAGAGAGTTGTCAGTGTTACTTGAGTTCTCAACCATTCAGGAAGTTCTTTCTCCCAACAGGAAGTACCATTAGTGTCTATAAATCTAGAACAGGACTAGGTTGGGTGGGTGGACAGGCGGGCGGGTGGGCAGGAAGCGCAGTCAGCACTCACACAGTGACACGCTGCCAAGACAGACAAAATGCAAACTGTTCCTTAATCCTTAACTCTGGGGACAGGTGTCAGCTTCACACCCCACAACTTTGCCAATATCCCTGCCAGAAGCTCTAATTAAATCTGCCCAAAAGAAACAAAGCACCACTGAAATGTAAACCTGGAAAATAAAGTACAGTTAAATTCAAGCAGCACAGACCCTCCAACGCAATCTCCTGTCAGCCGAGGTCTGGACTGAGTCAGGCAATGTGCAGCAATTTAAAAGGATGCCAGAAGATTAAAATTTGGCACCTGTTTTGTGTATTTACCTGATTGGCTTGCACACAGTGACCCGCTGCCAAGATGGATGAAATGCGAGCTATTCCTTAATCCGTAACTCCGGGGCCAAGGGTCAGCTCCGTACCCCCGACTTTGCCAGTATCCCTGCCTGAAGCGCTAACAAAATCTGCCCAAAAGAAACAAAGCAACACTGAATTGTAAGCCTGGAAAACAAAGTACAGATAAATTCAAGCAGTAGAGATCCTCCGACATGATTTCCTGTTGGCTGAGGTCTGAACGGAGTCAGGCAGTGTGCAGCAATTTAAAGGGACACCAGGAGATTTAAATTTGGCACCTGTTTTGTGTGTTTACCTGATTGGCTTGCACACAGTGACCCACGGCCAAGACAGACAAAATGCAAGCTGTTCCTTAATCCATAACTCTGGGGCCAAGTGTCAGCTCCATACCCCCGACTTTGCTGGTATCCCTATCTTAAATCTGCCCAAAAGAAACATAGCAACACTGAATTGTAAGCCTAGAAAAGAAAGTACAGTTAACTTCAATCCGTTAAATTCAAGCAGCACAGACCCTCCAATGTGATCTCCTGTTGGCTGAGGTCTGGCAAACTCCCAGTCAACCAAGACCTCTTCTCATGCTCTGAGCCTTCCACGTTTCACATCATTAGACCGGCTTGCTCACTCCAAGTGTCAAAGTCCACCTCTCCACTCAGGGTGGGTCTCACTTCAGAGCAAGTGAGGAGCTGTCTGTATTCTCTTGAGGAATGGGGCTGCTTCTCCATCAACCGTCTCAGGGGATGCAACATGGCGGCTATCTGGGTCACACCACAGGGCCCCAGTATAGGTTTTTCATGTCATGTGTTGTCTTGCCTGCTTAGTGAGCCAATTCATTACTTGGGTTCTCCAGCTAAAGTCAGCCCCTGAGGAGGGGTCACTATAGGCCATTTCATTTCCACCAGTGGCTGGCTCTACACCATAAGTCTCCATGCACTCTTGGGTCCCTGAAAGGCAAGCATAGTGGGCAAGTCATCCAGATCAACCTCCTGATTACTCCCTAAGGTAGTGGTAACAGTTTGAATGCCCATCTCACATTTCATATGCAGTACTTCTGGTTTGCCAACCTATCCAAGGTCATTTTCTAATGGTCCCAGAATTGCCCGTTTGTTTACGTCTTCCACAACATTTCTCACCAAAAATATGTTCTTAGGGTCCAACCACTTCTGCTTATACCACCTTTCCACTTGGAGGGCATCATATTTGTACAGTAGCTGATTTCTGAAACTTCTGAAATTTTCAGGGAAGTCAAATTCTGCTGCACCACACTGCTGTGTGACTGGTTTGTAACAGAGAGCTATCCCAGTACTAGCCCATTGGTGATGAGGTAGCGCTACTGCTTGCAATGCTGACTACCTGGGTTGGGAAGCGAGCCTGAGGCATCGGAGAGCCAGCCGGGGGGAAGTGGGTTGAGCATCCACTAGACTGCTGTCCTCCTCCGGGGGAGGGGCCAAAAGCTTGGAGCTAGACTGACCCCTGGTGGAGGCCAGGAGAAGACGCAGTCTGACCTACAGAGGTGGGGAGATGTACCAGACTTCAGCACGTGCACCTTGACGTTAGTACACATCACACCTTCCGGAGGACAAAAGCAGGAAAAAACCTGGTCACACACAATGGCCATTGACCTATGCAGGCCCCGCACCTGGTGACTCAGGCGCCTCCCAAATCTGGATCCAGTCTGGTGGGTCAAGGGGCCTCCTTGCCCCCTGCCACACAGGATAAGCTGTGAGGGATATAGGGAGAGGTAAGTCCTGGGAGAACCCGGGGTGATGGGGCTGGGAGGACCAATGAGAAGGAGGGCCGGCCGGGACGGGGATAAAAAACAAACAAAGCAATCCCTGTGGTGCCGCGAAGATATAAGGCCCATATAAAGAGAGTGTCCTCCCAGATTCCTTAGGGTTAAAGGCCCCACTACCGCACACTGTTACTGGGTTGCTGTGGGTGTTTGTGATGGCTCCTGGGCTCTTTTCTCTGTCACTAGTAAGTGGGGTTCATATCCAGAAAGAAGAAATAGGGCAGTGCCTCCACCCAGAGGAAAAAATAAGTGGGCCTGATAACTGGTCAGTTCAAGCCCCTGGAATGCTGTGCTTGCCCACCTCTCTACTTTAGTCACTCCCCTCCTCCCCAACACAGACCTCAAGTAAATGCAACAGTTCCTGCCAAATGACATGCTCTGTCATTTGGAGTCAATAATGAGATATGATGTTAAACAAAAACACAATTTTATTTTGGGTATGCAACCCGTAAGTATCTGATCTGTGTAGACAGTTCTCTAACAGTTTCTTCTATCACTTGTTCCACACTGCTTGGGTTTGTGTAAGCCATGTCCAGACTTCCTTTTCCTTTTCTGAATAACATTTACAATCCACACAATAAACTCCAACAACATCTCTCCCTCCATCTATCGAGGGCCAGTTGCATCAGAATTTTTGAGGCTTCTACATATTATTGTACATGCATTTTAGTGTTGTTCGCCACTTCTCAGCTGTAGCATCAGCTTTTGATGCTGGAAGGAGTAAGATGGCAGCCATTGGGGTACCTCTGAAACTCCCAGTCAACCAAGACTTCTTCTCATTCTCAGATCCTTCCATGTTTTGCATCATTAGAGCGACTTGCTCACTCCAAGTGTCAAAGTTCACCTCTCCACTCAGGGTGGGTCTCACTTCAGAGCAAGTGAGGAGCTGTCTGTATTCCCTTGAGGGATGGGGCCGCTTCTCTATCAACCATCTCAGGGGATGCAACATGGTGGCTATCTGGGCCACACCACAGGGCCCAGTATAGGTTTTTCAAGTCATGAATTGTCTTGCCTCCTTAGTGAGCCAATTCATTACTTGGGTTCTCCAATTAAAGTCAGCCCCTGAGGAGGGTTAACTATAGGCCATTTCATTTCCACCAGTGGCTGGCTCTACACTATGTCTCCATGCACTTCTGGGTCCCTGAAAGGCAAGAGTAGTGGGCAAGTCATCCAGGTCTACCTCCTGATTACTCCCCATAACAGTGGTAACAGTTTGAGTGTCCATCTCATATGTCATATGCAGTATTTCTGGTTTGCCAGCCTACACGAGGACTTTTTCTGACGTTCCCAGAATTGCCCGTTTGTTTATGTCTTCCACAACATTTCTCACCAAAAATATTTTCTTGGGGTCGAACCACTTCTGCTTATACCACCTTTCCACTTGGAGGGCATCATATTTGTAGCTGTTTTTTAGGACTTCTGAAACTTTCAGGGAGGTCAAATTCTGCTGCACCACACTGGTGTGTGACTTGTTTGTAGCAGAGAGCAATCCCCATGGTGCCGCCAAGATATAAGGCCCGTATAAAGAGAGTGTCCTCCTAGATGCCTTAGGGTTAAAGGCACCACTAGCTTACACTATCACCAGGTTGCTGTGGATGTTTGTGATGGCTCCTGGGTTATTTTTTGTGATGGCTCCTGGGTTATTTTCTCTGTCACTAGAAAGTGGAGTTCATATCCAAAAAGAAGAAATAGGGCAGTGCCTCCACCCAGAGATATAATTACGTGGGCCTGGTGACTGGTCAGTAAAAGCCCCTGGGATGCTGTACTTGCCCACCTCTCTACTGTAGTCACTCCCCTTCTCCCCAACACAGACCACAAGTAAATGCAACAGTTCCTCCCAAATGACATGCTCTGTAATTTGGAGTCAGTAATGAGATATGGGGCCCGATTCTCAAAAGGGGCTTAGAATGGCATAAGCTGCAGCAAACAGCAGCTTGCGCTGAAGCCCAGTGCGCCAGGGACCCTGCACCAGATTCTGGTACAGAAGGGGTCCCAGCGCCTAAGTTCCCCCACTTACGGCAACCCCTCTTGTGCAGCAAACACTCGGCACACAGGAAGGGTCAGCCACAGGCCTCCTGCAGCAAGTGCATGTGGTTCTCCCATTCCTGATCCCCAAGTACATTACAGAAACCCCATTCCTGGTGGTCTAGTGTCCCCCAACTCTCTGAACCCAGATGCTGGCCTTATTATTTATTTAATAATATGTCCCCACTCCGCGATCCCTGTTGCTGCCTTTATTAAGTATTTAATATAATGTCCCCCCTCCTCGATCCTCAATGCTTCAGAACCCTCCCAGAGTACACTTTACTTAATTTAATGCCCCCCGATCCCCGATGGTACCCCTATTGATAGTGTATAGCATATCCCCCTCATGGTGGTATAGCAAGCCCCCACCCCTGCAGGTAGTGCCCCGCACCCCCTCCCTGTAACAGAGCCAGCACCGGCACACCTCCACGGCCGGCGCTGACTGAACTGTCATTTGCATGATATACTGTATAGCATATGCGCTGCATACACTATACAGTACATTACTCAAATGACAGTTCAGTCGTACCAACCCGAGTGAGAAGGAGAGCTGTTCCAGTGCCAGCTCTGTTATGGGAGAGGGCGAGCGGTGGTAGCACCTGCAGAGGGTGAGAGCCATGAAGAGATATGTTATAAACATCAATAGAACGCACCATCGGGAATTGAGGCCATTATATTAAGTAAAGAGTACTCAGCATCGGGGATCAGGGAAGGGGCATTACTGTAAGTTACATGGAGATTACGGCAGCATCGGGGATCAGGGAGGGAGGCATTTATATTATATGAGGATTATGGCAGAATCAGGGTTGGGGGCATAATAATAGATTACTACAGCATAGGGGATTGTGGAGGGGGGGAGCAACATCTACAGGGGAGCATATATAGTTTCATTTTGTCAGGGATAGCCAGGCACATTGCCACACACACGCAACTCTTGTAGAGCAGAGTTTTCTAAGTACCTGTAGACCAGCCCTGGGTACTTAGAAATTCTCCCTCTGGGAGAGTTTTGAGAATACCACATTCAGGATTGTGGCAGCTTGCTTCGTCCACATGCCCCCTAGTGCCTTGTCGCAGCCCATTTCTGGGCGCAGGGGTGGTGCAAGCCCATTTGGAGCAGGCAGCCTGCGGTTGGGGCAGGCAGCATATGGTTGAAGCAGGCTGCCTTTGTGAATAGCTCGAGGTGCATTTTTTGACACAAGGTGCACCTTACACCATATATGTTTGGCACAAGCACCTTGCGTCCTACCTTGGGCTTTGAGAATTGGGCCCATGATGTTAAACAAAAACACAACTTTATCTTGGGTACGCAGCCTGTAAAAGAGTTAGTACAGTAAACCAGTATTGCTATTCCTCTGGTGCCCTAAACAAAATTCAGCCTGAATCATGTGCCAGTGTGGCCCAGTTAAACGCCCTACATGGGCTAGGCCTAAACATGTGACCCCATTAAGTGTACTGTGTAAGCAGGGTCAAATAACAGTTTACTCTGGCTGCTGTAGTGAAGTACAGCTAGGCACAGCCTTTGCACTCTTTTGCCCCCTCCAACGCTAGTCACCTTACAGATGCATGATGACCCTCCTGTACTGGACACTACTACCCTCTCCCACCTAGTACCAAGATATTTCTTTAAAACTTTAAGGGAGCTCCCTTTTAGCAGTTCCTGGGAACCTAGGGTCGAATCATTGCAGGCCTATTTTATGTTGCTGTAGGTTGGCTGCCGGTGGTGCACTTTGACTAAAGTGAGCAATGTGATCAAATATTAAACCACAATCCAAACACCATGCAATTGCTTAAAATGATTCAGAGACCTCAGATGTGAGGTATTTGTAAGATTCTGGCCCGATGGCCAAAGTTAAGCAACAAATTCCGAAATTACATGGTTCCCTTGCCATGGAGCTGGGCAAGCCCTGATTTGAATACAAACACAACTGTAAAGTTCCCCAGGGTTCCTTTTTAAATTTTTCCAAAAAATTCCTATTCTTAACTATAAGAGGGAGACAAGAAAGTGGAAAAACATCTAATATTATGCTAAGAAACCTGTCTCAACCTCAAAATACCAAAACAATATTCAGTTTTAACATGATTTTATTATTCATGATATCATAAAAATCCATTCAAAGGTTTCCATCAGAATTCCATTCTCAAAAAGTTCCATCAAATGTTATTCCAATAATTCTCAAAAAAGCTCCATCAATATAATCATTCCAGTAACGTTTCGGAATATAAATTCCTTCATCAGACTGTAGAGCTAATTCTGGAAATAAAAAATATATATAATAATTATCCAATCTCTCATTTTATTTCAAATACTCAATTGCTGAACTTGCAAAATATATAGAAAATGCAGATGGAACTAACCTGCATATTTACTATGGTGGCTAATGGGGGTGGAGGGCTGCTGTGAAAACGTATCTTGAGATATCAATATTTTATCTCTAAAAATGCAAAGAAAAAGTTTTCTGTTATTCTAATATGTAATTTTATAATTAAATCACCAACTTTTATATATTAAACAATGTACCTTTAATTGGTCTCCAATTTTTCCATTAGAAAAGATTTATAATTCAGTGATCCCCAAATATCAGTGCGTCCTGAAAGGAAACATATTTTTTTATATAAAAAATAAAGGAGAACGACTGCATTTATTTGTAACACAATACAATGTTACTATCATATCCCCAAGCACTTCATAGCCATTAGTATGAATTTTCTTTATATCATTCTAGGGGCTTTTTACCTTATATATTATGTTTTCTTCTCCGATATATAAAGAGCCAAGTAGTTTATTGCTCCGGTAGAATTATAAATGAAAAAGCGGCCCGATTTTCAAAAGAACAGACGCCTCGCTGCCATTCGCACACCACGCCAGTTTCAAACTAACTTGCACCTGTCTTCTTGGTGCAGAGTAAAGCAAGAAGAAGGGGCCGAGCCGCTCAGATGTGCACGAACGAGCACGTCAAATGACGCCACACTGGGCGTGTCTAGTCATGTAAATGAAACTCTCCGTATTACATGAAAGGAGAGTCCCCCTGGATCTTTGCAATTACACTTATTAACATATTTTTATCACAATGGATCTAAAAAAGTATAGTACAGGTCACAGAAAGCTTCGTATACATATTGGCAACATTGCATTGCCTGTTAGCATCCGCAACATTAAACATTAAAAAAGCAGAAAGACGATGGGAGAACACATTTTCAGTGCTGAATGGATTTTAGATACATCCATGACCTGCACGACATTTATAAATAATTCCTACAGTGCAGAAATGAGATCTTATATTTGCACATGTGCTATTCATCGTTATTCGTTTTAATAATAGACGTTGCACTCTCTCCTAAAAAAGAAAAAACTACATCATAAACTATTATTTAGGAAACTGCTAACTACAATGACATTGAAAAAACTTTATCAGTTCACTTTGATGTCAGAATAAATTTATATCAGAATAAATTTATATGGAGATCTAAACTCATTAATTACATTACATTGTCTGTAAATATATGCAGCATCAATCATTAAAACAAAAGGAGATAGAAGAACACATTTCTTATAAAGACTCATAATCTCGTAACATCTTATAGCATCTTTAATACCAGATAAACTTTAAATTTACCCATAACGTGCACCGTATTACAGACAATATTTTAAATGAATTTTGAACTTGTACAGAAATGAAATCTCTTATTTGCTCATATCCTATACATTATTAGTTTTATTTACAGTCATTACGCTATCTCAAAAAGGAAGACTACATCATTCACTGTTAATAAAAAGTATTTCAAACATTTTAAAGGAAAAAATAAAAACTACAGTGACACTGGGAGATTGTAACAGTTCACATTGATACCAGAATTGGTTCATATGACGGATCTGAACATAGAATAAAGAATAAAATGCCCCAATCTCAGTGGATATTTAAACCAAAACAATTAAATATACAATTTTTTAGTCATATACTGACCAATTCAAGGTTTCATTTAAACCATATTTGGGTAAAAAAGATTTTAATGTAAATATCCACCAGGCTTCACGTTTTAGCAAAAGTCTTTCTAGAGTTCCTCCTCTTGCTGATTCATGTATTTTTTCAATACACTGCTGGCAACCCGAGTCCACTACACTGCCTGGCATTATAGCTTAGTGAACCATCAAGAGGGCTACCAGGCAGGCAGGACTCCTATTTTCCAAAGCACCCCCACCAACTGCTAGCTGCAGCTCCTTTTATGTGTTCTGCTTCTGGAGGTCTTCTGGCCTTGCTCCACCTCTGCAAACTCCTCCCAAACTGACAAACTGCTGAACTGCCCTTGAACCCTCTTGGCATCTTTTCTTTATGCTGCTAGGTGGGGGTTTGGCTACTCATAGGAGCTGCCTGGTTGTCTAGTGAAAGGGGCGTTGCTGATTGGTTATGCACCTCAAGAACCTGACAGCACAACCACTTACTCTTGTGACGTGGCTGCTAGTCAGGCCATGTGTCCTCTTCCTTGCATGCCCTACACATGTGGCTTTAACTGTAATTTCACTAAAAAGGTAGCAAGCACCTTTGATGTCCCGTGAAGGGAACCATAAGATTGGGTCCCCCACAACAGGACTTAAACATAAAGGGAGAGTTTCTTCCACTAGTTCTGGGGCTGAGGAGGATGGAATGTCTTCCCTCCGACACCCCCAGAAGCCCATGCACATAAAGAAGAAGTGGCCTCTGCTGCTGGTGGGATGCCTGTCACTGCTGTTGTTGATGCTGCCATGCTTACATGGCCTGCAAAAAACACCTTTACACTACCCCTTCTTCTGTGACAACATTCCAAGGTTCGACACATTTGTTTAAGTAAAGACATCCATAAGGCTTCTTTCTGGCTTCAACGTGGGCCTCCATCTTCTATTTTGAACCCACTAAATTCTCTTACAGTATTCCTCCTCATAATTGGGGAGCAAAAGGGTCCATACAGATGGTTTGAGGTGGTTAAAGAAAACAATTGCCTTATCTATGAAACCCACCTAAACATTCTCCCCCTACCTGATACCCAATCCAGACTGTATAACAGTCTTCAACTGGACTAAAAAGGCTTCTTGGTCAGTCTGTTCTCTGAGGAAAAAAAACTTCAAAAGGGGAGCTCTTTGGGGGGGGTGCGGTGGAGCAGCAAGATGGTGGCAGCAGATTAATACAGCTCTTCACCCTATAAACTATTAAGTATATAAACTACATATTTCGCTGAACTCATCCAAATCAAAAATAGCTGGAAACCTAAGCAGAACATTATGGGGCCAAATAAAGACTCAAAAAGAGTAACCCACAACTTGGGATACGTATCTTTCTCCTGCGAGCTCCAGTGCAAGTACAGGGCCTACAGCGGGGAGTGGAACAGCCGTCGCAGAGCTCCCGACCGCTCAAATATTGGTGATGCTGACTAGGCTCCAGGCCAATGGGGAGGAAACTAATAAATGGCTAGCAGCCATTGGGGCAAAACTTACGGACACAGATCACCTCATACAGGACAATTTGGGAGCAATCCAGGAGCTAAAAGACACACAGGGGCTACAGGCCAACTGCAACGTGGCCTTTGTCCGGAACATTACCTTTCTGTGCTCAAAAGTGGAAAGCATGGAGAATATGCAGCGGCAGGGAAATATCAGGATCATGGGCTTTCCACCCGGCTTTGCTGGTACCAGTGAAATCCTTTCAAAAGTATCAAAACTGACCTTTGAAGACCTCCGGTTGTTGCCTCAAGACTCAGGAGTTACTATTACCAGGGCCTTTGCCATACCGCAGCAAGCCAGATTGAAAGGAGGACCACAGCAGAAACCTGTAACTGCGATTGTCACCTTGTCCCCTTCTGATGCCTGAATTGTGCTTTTACAAGCAGTGAGAGCAAGAGGAGAAATAATCTGGGAGGACAGTAGGTTAGGGGGGTTTCCCCCAATCTTGCGGCAAAGACTCAGGCTCGGAAAAAAGAGCTCCAAGTAATCAAAAAAGATCTACTGCACCACGGGGCTGAGGCCTGCCTGATTTATCCTGCCCGACTTCAAGTCCACCATGAGGGGAAGACTTCTGGGTCTAGGACCTAATTATATTCTGAGCTCTTTGGTGTTTTAGGCTTGTTTTTTTTAATGCCTATGCCCTGTTTAACACTGCTTTGAGCTTAGAAAAGTCGATGGCCTCAGGTTTAGCCTGATGTAAGGGTGCAAGAGACACAAAATATATATTTAGCTTTATTTTAAAAATTGTATTCTTGCTTAATGCCGTTAGTATTGTTACTCCTAATATTGGACCCTTAAGGACTCAGTACTGTAGTTGTAATAATGTGGTGAGCTAGTTCACTGCTCAGTTTGTGAACCTCAATGATATCCGTTTTTTATTCTTATATTTGAATACCCACAGGGCAGGTTGCATTGCTCTGCCTAAGACTGTGGAGAATAAAGGCAGCTTAACTGAGTCCAGACTATTGCTATACAGTATGTCTACAAGTACCTGCGTCACTCAGCCTACCACTTCTACATATTTCTGCTAGGGAGCCAATGTCCTGGTTTATTAGAGACTGTTAATTCTATATTTACTGTGGTGTGAGTATTAGTGACCTACAGGGCAATTAGCTCAAACTTTACTCCTCAGTGTAATTGTATGGCAATTCTCTATAGTGCTTGGATTTTAATTATTGTATTTATTGTATAGACTATTGAAATATATCTGAACATCCAGTATGGGGGTCTGCGCACTTCACTCTGATTACTTTTATGTAAAGTGCAGATTTATGCTGTATGATCATAAAATCTCATAAATAAAAAAAAACAAAAAAAAAAAAGGAAATCTTTGGGCTTGCAGTCCTTCAAGTGGGTTTGAAAATCCCACCTTTTCCACCAGTGTGATGATTTAATTTTAAAGTATGTCAATGACGTCAGTAAGATGCTGTTTCGGGTGATGCTGCTCTCAGCCACAGTTAGCAGGCTTAAATTTATTTAAGGTGACAATGTTTCTGTGTTGTTCTGCCCAATGGCTGGACATTGAAATGGAGTGTAGAGGCAGTCACTGGTGGAAATGAAATGGGCCTTAAGAAAGGCTAGGCACTATTCCTCTGGAAATGGTTGCAACTGGCCTTCAGGTAGTTAAAACACCAGCCTGCATCTGTGCCCTGGGATAGGGGCAGGCATGGTTTAGGGAAACTCCCATGTCTGGGGTTATCTTTTGCTTGATGGAAGCTCCTTTGCACTCAGGTTGCTTTCACAGATTTTTAGGTCTGTAGGATTTTAGTGTACTACTAACTCTGCTTGGTGGTAACAAATCATACTGGCTCACAAAAGTTCAGGTGCATGACGTTTACTGTAGAATATAGTCAAAGTTTATTTATTAACAAGTGTTCAGGTCCAGGGACCTCAATTCATCTGGTCCTAACCAAGCTTCAGCATATTCTCCTACACATTTCCCAGGGTACCGGGTAGCCTCCTGATCCCCTCCCTCTCTACAGCCTCCTGCTGGAATGAATGTTTACTCTGTTTTATACCCAGCATTCCCTGTTCTGCTTCCATGACAAACTATGTCCTTTTCTTAGGTGCACTGTGTGCTTCAGGGATGATCTCTCCATGACTGTCAGAGAATGGCTCTGAACAGGGATCTCCTATTCCATTCTGATCTGTCTTTAGCATGTATTTCAATTAAAGCAGAGCTCTACTTTGCATGGAAGTTCATTTCATATATTCCAAGTGCTGACAGGGCATCCCTTCTCTAAGTGTGAACTTCTCTGGTCCCAGTGGTACAATCAGGGGTTGGCGCTTTCCTTGCCAGCATCCCACTGAATCTCGTTATATCCTGATGCCAGCAAGGGCCCGCTGGATCACCACCCACACACACAGCCACATGTGCCATCTGGCGTACCTTATGATTTTCCCACTCAGATCCCCTTCTGTAGTAGGTCAATCCATGTGAACCCCCCTGCAAGGGATTCCCTCTTCACTTATTCATGGAGATGCTTCTCCTAACTTGTCTTGCTGCTTTTAAATCTTGGCTTACCAGCTCTCACCTGTGGTCCTCCGGTGTGGTGACTCAGACTGGATCAGTATCCAGGGTTGCCACCTACTAGGATCTCCCTCAATGTCTTTAGCGAACCCTCAACAGGCCTGAGAGTCATCTTGAGGTCTCCCTTGAGGGGATACCCCCTAGAGTTCCCATACTCACCCAGTGGTCCCACTATTACTCCCCACTATAGGCAATCCCATGATGTGCACCCCAGATCCCAGTAGTTCAAGATTTGTCCACGGTGCCTAAGCTCCTTTTGTGGTAGCCACCAGAGTCTTGCTCACTGTTCCTATGATGCCATTGAAGTCTCAAGGTGTCCAGGACCTCTGCCACCCTTGGCACCCTGAGAGCAGCTGGCACCTAGAACCTGCCATGCTTTCAGGTGTGAGTCTGCCATTGATACCACTTATGCCCCTGGACTGAGTCCTGCAGCCATTTTACTTCCAGGGTGGACCCCGAGCACCAGCTCACCCAGCTTCTGTAGCCCTAAAATATAGTGCCAGAAGGATTACTGGGACCATGAATGGGCAGCACTGTGACCATTGAGAGGAAACCATGTCTAGCCTTCTGGGACAGTGGCTCACAAGTAATTATCTTGTACCGCAGTTTCTACTGTACTCATCTTAAGCATTTGCCATTGCTTCCATTGGAAGGACTGTCCATGTGGGTAGTCAGAATGACTCCTCACCCTTATGATTACTACCTTATAAAATAGCCTATTTAATTTCTGGCCCATGTTACAGGAATACCACAAAAGATGGAAACCCTGACCTTAGTCTGTCTGGACCCACCTACACAAGAGAAAAAAATCCTCCTCATAGGTACCAGCTCTTTTGTTTGATTATCTGGCTAGCTTGTGGCAAGACATCAAAAGAAGCATGGACAGTAAGAGTGAGCACATCCACGTGCTGATCCACCAAGTTCAACTGCAGAAGAAATGGATTCAACCTGGAATGGAGTCTGGATTGGTCGGATTGGTGAGGCATGAGGATGAAAAAAGAACTGACTATACCCCCTTAAGCTAAATGTGCTGAGACTAGAGTGATGCAGGTCACCCAATCGTGAGAGATCACTGCATGGATAATGCACGCCTCTGAAGTCACCAGCGACTGGTCTGTTGGACTCTTGGTTCAGCAAGGAGTGTTCCTGAGGCTTCAGTGTGTTGACATCTGGGTAGTGTTGGTCCAGCTGACAATGACTATGGTTCACAAGGGAAGACTCCTAGATAATGTTTATGCTACCAGTAATGTGACCCCTGTGATGCCCAAAGTTGCAGCAGAAACTGAAATTGACTCTACACAGTTCAATATCAAATACTCCTCTGTTCTGGAGGTCAACAAATTGCATTTGTACCGGAAGCTCAGCAAGCGGAGTCAAGTATTTTCACTGAATGAGTGGGATACACCAACAGAGAGGAGCTCCACATATGGATGAAGGACAGTCTGGCATTTTGAAAAGGTTTTTGATGCCTAGTGACAACTGACATATATAATGTCCAGCAACTGCAGGACATACATGCTGCTGGTCTTATTAAAGAATAACAGAGCCATTACACATCACCAGTTGTGATGGTAAGGAAGAAGAATGGAGGAGTACATATGTGCATAGATTATCACACCCTTAACAGATGCACCATCCCAAGATCAGTACATAATGCTGAAGGTGGAAGATGCTGTAGCCAGGCTTACTGGGAGCAGATGACTTTCTCCACTTGATTTGATGAGCGGATGCTACTAAATACATATGGCCAAAAAAAGATAAAAAAGAAAACCACCATTCTTTGTTCCTTGTGATTTTACCAGTATGAGAGACTGCCTCAGGGTATTTACAGAGCTTCCATGACATTTCAAGGGTCATGGAAAAAACTGTGGCAGATATGAATTTACTGTGAGTACTGATGTACCTCAAAGTGTTGATGGTGCTTGGAAGAATGCTGGAAGGACACAAAGAGTGCCTTATAAAGGCATTGGGTCACCTAAAAGAATATAGTTTGAAAGTGTAAATTGATAAATGCCAATTCTGTCAATCATCCACAAAGTACACAGGACACATTCCCTCTACTGACAGAGTGCAGACAGATCCATTCAAAGTCTCCGCCTTGTCCACTTGGTCATGATCAGCTGACTAGAGAATATTACAATGTTTTTGCGATTCTGTGGATACTATTGATGATTTGTTCAGGATTCTCCAGAATTGTGCACTTATTAACTGGTATGACCATGGGATATCTACCTACCCACATTCAAACCTAATCTCTGGGGAAAATGACCACAAAAAAGTATATTACAAAGTCAATGGACTGTTGTGTGTGAGGTATTGTCAAAGAAATTACTAAAAACAACGGAGGTAACACTCAAAAAGACCAAAATAAATGAATTTCCTAAGTCAACTTTACCAGTTATGCAACATTTATTAGTGAGTAGCCAAAAACCTCAGACAGACAAACCCCAGTGCTTCCACCACATGGGGTCTTCATCAGAGGGTGTGACAAAGAGAGATAAGGCAGCCTTAAATACAGACAGTTTAATGGTATATCCTCAATTAAATATCTGTTATGAAAAAATTAAAATAAAAAAGATTAAAGAATTTGAGATTGCATAATAAACAACTAATAATCCCAAGAGCTAACACCACAAAGAGAGCCTGTTTCTTTCCAGTCAGGACCCTTAGGGTATGAAATTGTCTCCCCCAGAGCCTGATTGATATTCCAGAGTTCAATAGGTTTAAAAGGGAATTAGATAAATACCTTACAAATAAGTAAACATGGAAACAATACACCCACTTGGAATGGGAGACAGTTTCTATGGGCCTCATGCCTACTACTGTCTTACTGACCTAGTAATACTCAATAATACCTAGTAGTCACCAATAGTGTACAGTACGTATACATTATATATAAATGTCTGATTCCAGCTGAAGTACACGAGATTGCATTTTAACTAATAGGTCAAATTAATTTATCATGGTTTACACATGTTGTTGCTTGACAGACAACTATATGAATACATCTAAAAATAAATCTAAATCTATGACATAAACAACACAATGGGTCCCCATGTATACCAAAAAATCCTACAATGAAACTGCCTAATGGAGCATAGGGAAGCAAGGTTAGTGTTGAGGGCGGGGGGAGGAAGTAGGATAGGGAACAAAAATAAGGACACTGTAAGAGTGCTTAAACTGAATGCCCCATTTCTAAATGCAAGTAGTTCTAAAACTGTGGGCAAACAGGGAAAAAATGTTTGTTTCACAGATGTGGCAGATATGAATTTACTGCAAGTACTGATCTACCTCAGATTTGATCTTGTTTGGAAGAATGCTGGAAGGGCAAAGAAGCACCTTCTAAAGGTACTGGATCATCAGAAGAACACAGTTTGAAAATGTAAATTGATAAATGCCAATTCTATCAGTCATCCATAAAGTACACAGGACACATTGTCTCCACTAAGTGAGTGCAGACAGATCTATTCAAAGTTGAGGTCCTGTCCACTTGGACATGACTAACTGACCTGAGGACATTACAAACTTTTTTGAGATTCTGTGGATGTGATTTGTTCAGGATTGTGCACCAATTAACTGATCTGACCATGGGCATGTACCTACCCACCATTCTGGACTAATCACTGGGAAAAATGCCACAAAAAAAACACGGTACAAAATCAACTATCCTTCTGGAATTCAATGAACTGCCGAGTGTATGGCAGCCTTCAAAACAATTACTAAGAGGCTTACCAATGCTGTTGTATTGGCTTTCACAACCGCAGCACACCCTACATTTTATATACTGATGCAGCATGACTGGATGGGGTGCTATTTTGTATTAAGGACATTCGTTTTCTGCATTAGTGGATACACAAATGGAGTTGCAGAATCCCATTGCCTAAGCAGATTGTCAGAAGACCCAATGGCACCAAATGGAATGATCATTTCTTCATGGAATCTCTGCGATCAAAGTGCCTAAAAAATCCAGCCTGTTGGTACAGTGGTATAGGCACCATTCACAATGCTAGTGACCCGAGTTCAGGAATGAGCTCAAGTCATCGGGGGCTAGCCGGGGAAAGTAGGTTTAAGCATTCCATAGAATGCTGTCCTGTTTCAGAGAGGGAGGGAAGGACTTTCTCCCTGCTGCAATACTATCATCTGGGTGACTACAGCTGTAGTGCAGCAGGGGATGCTGGGGGAGGAGGAGGACATCAGCCATAGTCCACATGACATGCTTTATGTGTTCACACTTGGAGCCCCTAGTGAGCCAACATCTTGTGGGAGTGGGTCCAAATGTGAAAAACACCGTGAAGCAAGAAGGATGATCCTGGGCATGCTCACCCTCTGTCTTCTGCTACTGGCTGCCCTCTCTACCCTGGGCTCTCCTTCCTCTGTGCTACCACCAGGTGTGGGAGGTTTGTGTCTCGCATTGCCAGGTCCTGTGATGAGGGGGAAGCCCATGGGGTTGGAGGGAGAGGGACAGCTGATAGAGATACGGGGGCAAGGGGCTGGGTCCAGCCTGGGAGATGGGGGCTATGCTAGAGGAGGAGGAGCATAAACAATACATTTTAAAAAAGTGCCTTAAAAGGTATGCTGCCACTGCTGCACAGCCTTTCTTGACCCGCTGAGCTTGGAAGTGCTGACTGCCTACTGTGAGAGGACTTGGCAGATTCTACTGAATCCATCCTGAAATTAAAAGTTTAGAATGTTGTATTTCATGGTGGACTGGCTGGTATTTAAGTGGGCTTCCACCACAGTATGGCTACCCTGTATTCAGTGGCTCATAATGGGGTAACAAACACCCACTCACCTTCCTGAATGTTCTGATGATATAAAAGCAGGGAAACCTAAAAATGTAGATAGTGGTAGGTTGAGGTGCTAAAACATTCTAGGCAAAGTGGCTGCACTATGATTTATTTCCAGCTGTATAAGGATCTTATGATTGCTTCATCTAGAGGCCCCCAGCACAGTACCATGTAACTTCGACTCTAGTTTGTGTTTAGGGCATGGCTTTTCTATTTAGCGGGAGTTTGAATGGTCAGTTATTCTATGGCCATTTGATAGATAACAGGCAGATTCAGCAGAACATGGCAGACGAATGAGAACACTTTTCAGCATTTTCCACTTAGTGCCCTCATGTATCTTAGTGTCGAGTTTAGATTTGTTTTTTGTTTGGCAACACAACACATTCTTTGCTAGTATGAACGGCTGACAGTTTATGTGCCACAGTTCATGCTGTCCCATACTAGTAAGGTAACTGCAACCTGGGATACACATAAACACTGGCTACAGGTTTTGTTTTAAAAACTAGCAGTGTAAACATTAGGCTACTTTCACAACAAGTCAGTAGCCTTATTTACATTTCTTTTTCCTGACTGTGAGTCACTTATGGCCACAGTGTAAGAACACATGAGCATGGTATTGAAATATTGTACAAGTGAATACTCTGTAACTCTGGAGCAGGGCTGATATATGGCATTCCCAGTATACAGATTAAAATGATCTGGCTTGTAGTTTGATCTTTGTGTATTTTAATTAGACTTGTTGATAGCACTGGACTCTAAGTATTACAAACTATGTTGTTTTCTGCATGTAGAGTAAGCCACTATTGAATCTTTAATACATAGCTACTGAGGGCCATGAGCAAAGTAGGCAGCACAGCAACTTCATGGAATTGTTAAAATAATAAAAAAAGCCTTGCACATACAAACAGCTAGTAGCTACTAGTGCTTAAGTAACAAGTTGTGATTAAGGCTACAGGCAGAGAGAAAAAGTATTGTTAATTGTGTTTGCATGAGTCTTTTGGTGGCATATGGTTGTGGTGGTGGTGGGGACCCAGTTTTGTATTGTGGGGAGATGACTGTGTGCTGGTGAAAAGGGTGAAACTAACAGTGCTAATCCCCCAACACAGTGTATCCCAACAATGACACTTTGTCAGGGGGCCGTGTGTTGTTGGGGAGCTGGTCATATGTTGGTGGGGAGTTGGTCATAGATTCATGGAGATCTGGCAGTGGATTGGTAGGAAAGCTGGCCTTCAGTTGGTCAGGGGGGAGCTGATTGGGTGTGTAGGAAACTGTGCATAGCTAGGAAATTAAAGATGGTGAGCTTACTGAGCTGGGAGACTCAATGGTGGCTTGCTGAACAGGACGAGATGGTCATTTATTAGTGGGGAGCTGTTCATGCGTTGGAGAGCACTGGCTGTGCTGCTGGTGGGAGAGATGGCTGTTTTGGTGGTGGGGTTAACTGGCCATGTGCAGGGCTGGGTAGTTGATGTGAAAGCTGGCTGTGTTGTTGGGGGACTGGCAATGTGGGTGGGTGGGGGACCTGGGCTGCCGGTGGGTGGCACACTGGGCAGTGTTCTCCAGCAAGAAAAACGTCTGTAGTGATTGGGATGGTCTCTCCAGGGCTCTCAGCATGGTACTGCTAAACTTTGATTAAAATAAAATAACCAGGTGTTTGTGGTGTCCAGTATCTCATAACTTGTCTTTGTCTTCTTTATAAGAAAACAAAGTGGCTGAGGGTCCCACCATGGTACTGTGCCTTCATCTCACTTTGCTCCGTAAAAAAGAAACATAAAATGTCTTCCCTAATGGGATGATCTCTCCTGGGTTCCAAGCACAGTACATATTGTTTTTTTTTTACAGTAATTGTAAGTGAGTAACTGCTCTACATACTAAATGTCTATAAGAAATAAAATCAAATATCCAGGGCTCCCAGCATGGTACCACCAAGTCTTACTCACTAATCTGTCAGGCAGAACTGGGTCACTCAGAAGTCCCTACTCTCCACCTCCATATGTGCCCTGCACACATGCTTTCAATGCAGTACCAATACAAATGGGAAGAAATTGTTTTGTTATGATGGAGTTTGTGAGCAGAGGTGTGTGTGTGTGTGTGTGTGTGTATGTGTGTGGCATGTTGACCTGTGAAGCTGTGTGCAGGGAGCTGAGCCTGTTTGTTTGGAGACCTGGGTGGCTTGGATGGCTGCTACATACAATGCAAATGGCTGGGGTACAAATTGCTTTGTATTTCTGTGGTTTGTAAGCAGAGCTTTGTGTGTAGCTGGGATATTTGTTGGTGGGTTTGCTGAACTGGGAAACTGCTTTGTGTGGGTGTTTGTGTGGGGCGCTGGGTGGCTTTGAAACATTAGGGGTAAGCCACGCTGCCATGTCAGACCCCCCCCCCCACAGGCACAGTTTGACAAAATGGTGACAATAACAACGCTGGCAAAAATAGATAACAAGTAGTCTACTTACCTGCTCAGGGATTGGTTCTTAGTGGTCAGGAACCAAAAGGCGTTAGGCACTCTTTCAAATCTACATATCAGTAATATCACCTCAGTCTGTGATTGCTGCTTTAAAGATTTTATTTAATCTTTATTTGTAAACTTTTAAAAACTTTACAAGCAGTTTATAACCTGTGAAATTACACTTTATTTGTTATAGAAAGTACATCAAAAAGAGGTGAAGAGTAAATTCACATTTGGAACACCTTGTTGAGGACTATCCATACTATGCTATCAATCGACTGAATACCGTAACTGAGCTACTTGTAGTCACTGTAACTAAACATTATAACATGTGTTGTCTATAAAGCTTAAGTACAATTTATGTAACCGACTTATATTCAAGTCCTGTGGTAAGGTTCTTTGAAAGTCCAGGACATTAACAAGGTTTTCAGGAGCCCCATAGAGTCTACTTTAAGCGATGCTACTTTCTCATTTATAACACAGCACAAAGACTGTTCCTAGCCACTCTATACAGCGATAAAGCATACGATTGTATAAAATAAATTTAGCCACTCAATACAGCTATAACTACACAATTGTATAGAAAATAAAATTTAGCCACTCTATACAGTGATAAAGCACACAGTTGTATAGAAAATAAAAAGAAAATGTCAGCGGTCCTACATACCTAGATCTGTTGAATCTCATTATACTGCATTGGACTGGCCATAAGTCCAAAGAAGGCAATGGGCACCAAGTTCCCTTGCTTTTGGATTTACCAGGACAGCTCAGACTAAGCTGCCAGAGTGATGGAAGCCATCCAAGCATCCCTGGGAATGCCTCCCCCCGACAGTTACTCTGGATCTAAATGGCCCTTGAACTCTATACCAGCTTAGAGTACCAGTCAGTGTTGGGATGGTCCAGGATAAGCCCCTTACAAGTCCTACTACCATTGCATGTGTACACCATCTTACCCACCACGTGTCCAGACAGGACATAACACTTAATTCAAATTGCTTTAAAGCTTTTAGTAAGCTATTCTGTGTACATCACTGGCAATAAAACTAAAACATCCATGGCCAGAACACCCGATGCTTCATCACTAAGGCTTCATCTTGGTGGCCATCCTTGCTTGTGAGAGTTTGAGGTGCATATATGTTAGTTTCAGGGTTGCTGCTGTCTGTTGCTTGCTGGGGAAGGGGGCTCATAGTGCAGGCTGTCTAGGGAGGGAGCCCTGTTGTGGTGGAAGGGAAGAGAGTTTTGTTTGCTCATGCCTTCCTTCCTTGCACCAAACATGACTGGGGCTCTTGGGGCTGCGGGGGTTTATTTTGTTCCTGCTAATACCATTTTGAATCTACAGTGGGGTAGGAGAGTTGGAGCTCTGTTGGCTGACAGTTCTTTGGGTATTGGTGGAGGACTCTGGCCCACCCAAGTAGTGTAGTGGTTCATCACAAAATTATCATACATTATGATATACTACTGCTACACTACTTGCGTAACTGAGCGCTGAGCTCTACCTGACTGAATGCTACCATTGTTAGCTCATGTCTTCAGCCTGCTTCTGGTTTTAGCTAGTGGGCTAGTGGTTGTGAGTATTTCCATCTTTTATCACATTAACATTAATTTTAGAAGTAACAAATAACTACATACTATAATTAAGGCTGTATTTTTTTCATGGGGATCACGGATTTCATGATTACCGTGAAACTGGCAGTCCCCCGTGAAAATACCACACAACGGGCAGCCAACGGAGGAGAGGGCGAGACACATGATTCAAACTGCAGAGGGAGTTAAATAGCCCCAAAAGGCTCACTTGGCAATCCGTCAGACCAGGGACATGGGGGGAGGGCATTTGTTCACCCACATTCCATCTCCGTGTCCTGCACCCACACACTCCACCCGTCCTCACCTGCTGTCTCCCGCTACATGCTTTTCCCCATCTAATTAATTTGTGGTTCCTTGCAGTTCTGAATTGTGACTTGCGGCTGAAGTCCAGAGGGAGAAATTAAAGCCCGAGTGTTTACGGTGCCTGGGTCCTGCTCCCCTGTCAGGTCAGGGCATTGCCATATCATTGAGCAGGAGCTCTCGTGGCTCAGTCACCTTGGAGTCCCACAAGCAAGTGCTGCAGTGATGCACTGTACAGGTTTCACAGTGTTACTGTGGGAGAGACTCTGCATTCAGAGGGGAAGTGCCATACCAAGTTGTGGGCGGCGAGCGAGTTAATGAGCAGGCTGAAACAGTTGGCAGATGCACTTCTCATATCAATTTCTTCACCGTGAAATGCCGTGAAATCGGCCATTTTTTACCGTGAAAAAAAAATACAGCCCTAACTATAATTAATTATAATTAATGTTATGGTTCTGCCTCTTGCCCCAGCCAGCAATTATGCAATACCTTCCCAGAGGTGAGAGAGGTTAAATATGACCCAGTGGTTAGAAATTAGCAGCACCTAGTAGTCAGGATGAGGTTGAGAGTGTGCTTAGTGGTGGGGAGAGCTTAAGAGAGTTGAGAGAGCATGTGTAAAAGCGTGGAGGGAGCATTGACGTGGCAACATGGCATAGAGTGTAGCATAGTTAGCAAAAGAGCATAAGTGGGTCTGGAGTCCTCCACTAATGCCATTCTTTTGCTTGTTCATTGGCCCTGAGCTGAGGCAACTGGGCAGATGAGCACAATTACAGATGGCCATTACCAGCTATCGGTGTACTTGGGGATGGGGCACGGAGGTTTGGGGCTGCTACTGAACAATGCTCTCATGCTCTTCATCCTGAAAAAAGTATGTAACAAAGTTGGCATAAATTATTATTGCGGGGATTTTGTTTGTGTCTTTCTTTTGGCATTATTTTTTAGCCATATTCTTAGGCCTTAAAATTGCTACCTGCTATGAACTACTGCTGTGAGTCATTATCATCATTAAAATGTACAATATGTATGCATCTTTGGGAAGGGCTATGTTAGGTTGTTTGGTGCTGGACTGCAGAGGTGGAAAGCTGTTCGGGGTATGCAGTTTGTTTTTTGAGAGAGAGCAGATCTAAACTGAGAGTTGGTGGGATTAAAATTAAATGGATTTCTGGCAGTTTGCCACATTCAGGGACAGCAGGGTGATAAACTGCATTGTGTTGTGGCTGGCTGGTAATGTTCAGAGCCTCCCAGCATGAAAAAGGTCTGTAAGAAAAAAATACTAATGACTCTTACAGCCCAGTACTACCAGTTCTCCATCCTGAATGTGCCTCTACTAAAACAAAACCAAAAAAGTAAGTGTCCAGAACTCTTAGAGTGCTACCATCCACTATGTCCTCTGCTATTGCCTGTACCAAATAAATTGTAAGCATCCAGGGGTTCCAGTGCAGTATTGCCTAGTCTAGCTCGATGAATTAAGGCTGGGTGTGTGCTCACAGACCCAAAAAGCGTTGGGACTGTTGCAAGAAGTGGCCAAGGTTTGGGGAGCATTGGTGTTAAACCATGCTGACACATCAAGGCCCTGCCCCATAGGCACAGTTTTTAACAAAGCTGTCTACAAGGGCAACATGGCAAAAATAGATAATGAAAAGCAAAACACAAAGTAGTCCACTTAGCTGCCCTGGGATTGGTCCTTGGTTGTTATCTTGGCTTGCTCTCCATTGTTTGGGGCTGAGGGTTGCTGTGGTGGCCCTTCTTGGAGAAGGTCATTACTCTTAGAACAGGCTGTCTTCTTACTATCCCAGATCCCATCACAACTGATAGCAGCAAGAGGATCAATCACAGGAATTATCGTCTGTGTCTAAAAAGTGTCAGTAAGGGTGATATGGCAGTGCTGAACTCTGCTGACAGTGCCAGTGCCCTTTTCTGCTTCTAGGAAAATTGTTTAGCATTGTTATTCCACTCCTAGACAAAATGATCTCTTCAGCCAAGCCCTTTGCTTGCATCACCTGTTGGAGCATTGTGGGCAGTAGAAACTGGGGTAGCAAGATCAAAGAAGCAGACTCAGAATTTGGTGAGAGGCTTATTCAAGATATGTGGGTGGGTGTAATAAAAAATAGAATAAAAAGAACTGCTGTTTTTCATCAAATTATTTGTATTTCCTCCATGGATGCCCTGATGTGGGACTAGAGAACAGAGTAGGTCAGAGTCAGTGACTGATACATTTTACTGGACCAAAACATTTTTAGAACCCTGTAACTGTGATGTCTTGGAAACCTGGGGCCCAGGAGTGCTTGCAGTCATCTTCCAATAGTTGATTTTTCTGCTTTTCTTCCTTTCACTGTAATGGCTCCTACCTTTCTTTGTATGAAGAAGAGTGAAAATATTCATATTGGCAACTATGCACAAAAAAAGTAAAGCATACACACCTTGTATCCATGGTGCATAGGCTTCAGTACATAGTTAAGCCATACCTTGGGGTTCTGGGCCCCACTGTGGCATTCACAGAAGGGGTGTACACCCCTTCAACAGTAGATCCCATGTCTGTCCACACTGCTACACACATGGATGGAATTGGAGAGTGACCAGGGGGATGTGCCCACACTCCGCACCATTCAGTAAGGTGTGGAATTCTGGGTGGTGGGGGCACAGGTTACATGAGCAGGGACCCTGCAGTAGCCACTGTGTGCCCCCTGAACAGCACCTGCTGGCTGCAGCAGGACTGTCATTCCTCCCTGCCATGCTGCTCCAGTCATCCAGTTAGGCAGAATAAGCTGGGGACAGCCATTGCGGCAGTCACTCTTGTTTTTAACTGATCCTTGGATGTCCAGTGTCCCACAATACCCTGTTCTGCATGGAGCAGGGGATCCACTCTAGGACCAGGATAGGCATCCAATTGGATGCCCACCTTTGTCCGCCAATCCATCACCCCCCCATGCACCAGTGTGCTGGGGGGGTGCAGGGACACAGGCAGGCACCCTGTTGTGGCCAGCAGCCATGAATGCTGTACCCCATGTGCCTGTCCGCGGATGCAGACATGCATGGGCTGGGTATGTTCCTATTGCACATACCCGGCACATGGTCATGCATAGGGGCCAATATGCATGATAATTTGCAACTGTTTTTGCCAATATTTCAAGGTCAGCTTGTTGTTACTTGTGTTGAACTTATTTACAGGTTGTGTGATTCAGTGTGGTGTTCATCTTGATTGTTAGTGTTTTGAGGTCTCTCAGCTTTTATCCAGAGACATAAAATGTTGCTGTAGTTTTGGTGCATAATTTAATGTGATCTTTGTTTTGATTTCCAGTGTGGGCCTAAGGGCACCAATAGTGAGGGTGCACCAAATCAAGAAATCTTTATTTTGGGGGGACTGTTTGGACCCACCAAAAAGAGGAAACGTGAAGGGACGTTGATACCATGTTTCTCTATGGATGATTCAGTATCTAAGGGCACCTCTGTCTTGAGGTCTCATGTCTCACCCAGAAGCATAAAACGTTGCAGTAGTTTTAGTTCATAAATCACTATGGTCATTGTTTTGTTTGCTAATTTGTCTCATCTTGAGTTCTGTAGCTGCTCTCCTTGACTCTCTCATCCATGGTCCTTAATTAATTGTGATTTTTTTTCGTGATTGTGAACTTCTGGGGGCAGCTTGATTTCTGTAGCTGCTTCTTTTGTCTCTCTCATCCATGGCCCACAATTAACTGAGATATGTGTTTCATGATTGCAAGCTTCTGGGATCAGCTTCCATGATTGCTTCTCCTGAGTCACATACAGACATGGGTTTACATCCTGGGGATTGTTTAGTCCTAAACCTAGTTAACATCCTCTTAGTCTTATGCTGCACCATTCTGTAGCTGTATTTAACCTCTTCAACTGTGGTTTACTTTTACTTCTTTGGAGTCTACCATGCTATATTCTTCATGATGGCAACAGCACCGCTGCGCAGTGGACAAAATTTGCAGCATTACCACAATGGACCGTGTGTTACAGTTCAAGACCAAGGGCAAGTATGACGGCGAAGAAAGGATGTTCTGTCAGTTCTGTGGTCATACTGTTCACCACATTAGGAAGGATGCAGTTGTGGACCACTGCAATAACAAGAAACATTTAAAGAACATGAGACAGAAGGAGAAGAAGAAGACCAGACAAGTGACTCTGCATAGAAGTTTCAACTCCAACACTTTTTCAGCTACTGGAAGGGAAGAGATTGTTTGGGACATTTCAAAGGCTTGGTGTGGTACCAATATTCCCTTTGAAAAGCTGGATCAACCCTGACTAAGTGGCTGATTGGGCAAGTACATCAAATAGAAGCACTTCCAAAGGCAGACATCCTATAGCTGAACTACTTGAATGCATAAAGAAATAGAGGAGACCCGTAGTCAGATTATTAAAGGCATGAACCTGCTGATGCAAACTCTCACAGTGCCGTCAGTACTATTTTTGTCATGGAGGGTGGAAAGGCTTACATAGCCAACACCACAGAACTGACTGGAGTGAATCACTCTACAGTTCACTGCTCCAGACCACCTGGGGATACTGGGCAGTGGCTCTAATGATTGGGGCGAAAGGTGCATTATTCCCTGGACCTACTATATCCACAGTACATGTGCATAAGTGCTTTTTTAAGTAAGGTATAGAGTACTGGTATCAAAACAGGTAGTAGTGTAATAAAGAATGGTAGTAAAAGACAATGTTGTAGGATATTTAAAAAAAACAAGTAGGGTGATGGACAAAAAATAGGGTGGTGGTTAAAACAAATATAGGGTGGAAGTAACAAATGTACCGCGGTGGTAAAAAAAATGAAGGGTGGTGGTTTACTGTGTTAAAATAATGAATAAGGAGCAGTGCAGTTGCTCAAACCATTATGAAGACTCTTCAGAATATAGTGTGGAGATTAAACAAATGATTTTTGCCAGCAACTATGCAATTTACATGACTAAGTGCTTCAGTGATGCACAACATGGCTTTATTGGAGACCATGTTCTCCATGTTGCTTGCTGGGTGCATGTTTCATCTCTAGTAGGTGACACATGGATTGACTAGTTTGAGCTGCCAGAAGTCACCAATGTGAAAGAGGGAGTACCGTTCATTTCAAGAGGAGCATAGCATGGAAAAATACATTACCTCCTGTTTCTGCCCTAACACGCTTGAACACATGGTTTGAGGCTGTTGGCCACTCTGTGCATCTACAACACCTAAAGGATTTCTTCCATGATAATCAAAATTATGCAAACTCAGTCAAGTTTCTACTCAATTTATTTGAAGAATGATTTGCTAAAATACAGATGCAAACATAATTTATTGTAAAAGACTGCATCAACATAATTGACGTAATAGAATCAGTGCAGTGTAAAGAAAAGCCCTCGGTAGTGTCCATATATGACACACATCATGTTTTGCATTTGGATTAACCAAGGTTAAGGAAGGTCAAAAGCAAGGAGGGAATTAGAAACACACTATGTATGGTAGGATGTTAAAGGGAGCAGCTGAAAGGGATTAAGGCAGGTAGAGAATGATGGTGGCAGGGTGTAGTACATTGTAGGATGGAGGTATTAAATATTGAAGGGGGGCAACAACAGGCAGTATGGAGTGTAGAAACAGAGGGAAGGTAGTCATGTGCCTGCATTGTGGGTCCCTAATCTCTCAGGCTATGCACTGTAGGATGGAACACTGTCCCATATGTAGAAATATTTGTGAAACTCCAGACACAGCTGGTAGCAGCATGGGAAGAACTATCTATGCTGTGTCACCAGCAGGGCTGGTACCCACAGGCACACTCCACACCCCAGCTCCCCCAGAGGTCCACTAACCTTGGGGGCAGGAGTGTGGTAAGAAGAGGGAGGGTGACAGAGCAGTCACAATAAAGTCATCAAAACTCACTCACCAAATCTCAACTGGAAATTGTTTTCCACCACTGGAGGGGGCACAGGTACCTGACTCCTACGGGGGGGGGGGGACTGAGCTGGTTGGGAGGGGTGAACAGGATGACTTGGTGGCACCCAGGAGAGGGGAAACTAAGAAGGCAGCAAAGAGTATCCTAGTAGTAGGGGACTCTACGATGGGGTGGAGAAGGTGATGAGGGGGAGTGGGACGGGGTGGGGTTCATCAGATGCCTTCCAGGAGCTTTAGCCATCCAGGATATGGCTAGGATAAGGAGGATGGTAGTGGAGTGGAAGGGGGGAACTTGTGGTGTTAGTACCCTTAGGCACCAACAATTTGGCAAACCAGCTGGCTGAGACATTGAAGAGTAACTTTCAAAGGCTGGGGGACCAATTGAAGGCACACTCAGTTCACCCGGCCTTTTCAGCGGTACTCCCTGCGTGGGGTGGGGGGGTATGGAAAGGATGGGGTAAAGACGGAGGAGGAGACTGAGGAATTTAATGAGTGGTGTAAGGGATGGTGTCAGGAGGTAGGGTATCATTTTATGGGAGACTGGAGTGCTTCTGGGAGGCTTTACAAGGGTCAATGCCTTTACCTAACAAAAAAAGGGACCAGTGCACTTGGGCAGAAGTATGATGTCTATGGAGGTGGATGTTTAAACTGTGAGGGAGGAGACTGAGGCTGGGGGAACAACAGAGGGCAGAGAGCAAAAGGTGAATCTAGCTAGTGCTCCCCCAGAAATGGGGTCTAGGAGCAAGGGGAATGAAAGCAGCAGAGCAGGGGTTCATAATAAGCTAAGTATGGGTGCCAGGTGAGGGGGGGCTCTTAAAGCCAGCAGGGAGCAGGAAAACCAGAACATTAAGGAGGGAGGGGCAGGACAAAGGGATAGGAGCTCTTAAGAGGGGGAATGTTGTAGGCATAAGCTGCAAGGTAGTCTGCCTAAATTCCAGGAGCCTGGGAAATAAAATTAGTGAGCTCCAGGTGATGGTGGCGGATGCAGGATTAGACCTCGTAGCCATTGCAGAAACATATGCCACCAGGAATAACAACTGGGACTTGTTAGTAACAGGGTATACCATGTATGGGAGAGAAGGGTAAGGGAAAGGAAGTGGGGTAGCCTTCTATGTTGAAGAAGGCATAAAGGAAGTAGAAATTTCCACAAATAGTATCTGTGCTCTGCTGACTGAGTGGTTCGCTGCTGGGGTTGCTAGCTCCTAAGTTCAAACAAAGTTCATGGAAAGCAGCGCTCCAAAACCATGAAAAAGCACACTGGAAACTATTGCTGTAAATGTACTGATAACAGAACTATGATTAATTAAGTGAAAATTCACCCAGCACTCCAATGTATTCACCCTAGGTAGATGCCCCCAGCGCCTCGGCATGTAGTCTTCCAGGGGAAGGATGAGCCATCAGAGAAAGAAATGGGGAGACAGAAACACTGTAGGTACAGCTCACGACAACATCAGGAAAAAAGCTATGCATGAGATTGGCCTATAGACCACTGGGACAGGGAGAAGAGGGGGATAGGTAACTAGGGGCAGAAATTGAGAAGGGGGCCACAAAGAGGGGAGGTCATGGTTGTGGGGATCTCAATCTGCCAGACATAGACTGGGATATTCTAGCAGATAAGAGCACCAGAAGTCTGGCCGTGCTACATATGCTGCAGGACTGCTTGCTGGTGTGGCTGGTCAGGGAACCCACAAGACAGGCTGTCATTCCTGACACAGTATTCACCAATTTGGAAACTGTAAAAGAAATGTGGGTTGGAGAACCACTGGGGTCCAGTGACCATTGCACCATATGGTTTGAGCTGGCCATGGATATCGGTATACCCTCATCAAAAGCTGTGGTTCTGGATTTCAAATAAGCAGACTTTGATCAGATGAGGGAATTAGTCAAGGGAAGTTTATTAATGTGGATGAAATCAGGAGGGTGAAGAAGAGGTGGTGAGAAATTAAAGGGACCATTTTCGAAGCAACCAAATAATGCTTGAGAATGGTTACCAAAGGGAATAGGCACAAGAGGTCAGTCTGGTACTCTAAGAAGGTCAGGGAGACAGGGCCAAAAAAAAGGCCCTTCAATGGCTACAAAGAGAAACAGGGGGATGAGAAATAGAGCAAATACTAGGTAAAGATGAAGGAGGCCAAGAAGGCAGTCAGGGACGCAAACATAGACACAGAGCTGCGTATTGTAGAGGGGGTCAAGGGAGGGGAAAAACAGTTCTTCGGGTATGTAAGGGAAAAAGGGAAGATGGGAGGGGGAATAGTTAGGCTGACAAAGGGGGGCATGGTAGTAGAGGAGGATGAGCAGAAGCCAACCTTTCTAAATGACTACTTCTTCTCAGTGTTCACAGTGGAGGATAGCGGGCCTCTGCTGGGAAGTGGCAAAGAGGCTGCTACAAGAGAAAGGGTTGGAAAAGGCATTGCAGTAATGAAAATAGACAAGGCTTCAGGGCCAAATGGAATGCACCCAATGTGCTCAGGGAAGTGGCTTTAGATCTGGCTGAACCTCTGTCAGGGCTATTCAGTAGGTGCAAACAAAAACTGGCTGTACCTAAGAACAGGTGGTGTTGGAGTACATAACACAAGGACAACCAAACAAAGGCTTCTGCACCCAGCAACCCAGTCCCACAAAGTTACACAAAAAGCAAGTAATAAAGTGCTATTAAAGTGCTTTTAAAAGTGCAAAAGAGGACCACTCTTAACGTACTGGTTAGCTCACCATCAGCAAAAAGCCTCCAACGTATTTTGCACCGTAGACTTGGTGCAGGCCCATCATACTTTTATACAGCATACTTCACAAGTCACAGTTAACGTAGCAACATATTGTATATAAGAAACACCCACTGGATTTATAATAGGCTTCGCTTCCCATATTTTCAACATGTCAAGGAGCCATGGTGCTAGGCTCAAGTACAAGAATAATTACCCTAATGCAAAATATAACAGTACCCCAACCCCAAAAGGTGCAAAATGTGCAGAGTGCATTTAAAACACACAAAAGCTCATAATGTTCTAGCAGCAGTTTCAGTTATTCCAAGGAGAATACCAGCAATTCTCTCAATAAGCAAAACCTTGAAAATACTATCCCTTAAAGAGAATCTGCAGCAGCCTTAAATCGGACATGGACATTCTTGATCCACCACAGATCACATTAAACAGTTCAGACCAGTATATAGTACTGGTGAGTGACTCAGTAATCAAATATACTGATAAGTATATTTGTAAAAATAGAAAAGAGACAAGTGTGAGCAGACATTCTGGTGCTGAAATCAGAGATGTAACAAGGGGACTGGAGGGTTTTATTGAAGGCACCAAAGAACCCATCTTTGTACAGCATGTTGGCATGAATGATTTAGGAAGGTTTACATTACTGGATACTGAAAGGGAATTTGAAAAACTAGGAAGAGAGCTAAAGATGAGAAATTGTGACATTATAGTTGCATGCTTGTTACCAGTGCTCCGGACAGGGAAGACACAATCTCTGAATGTTACTAGACTGAATGGTTGGCTAAAACGGTGGTGCCTGAGAAAATTTTTATTATCTAGACAATTGAGAAGTTTTTGAGAATAGGCCCAATCTTTTTGCTGCAGATGGACTGCACTTAACTAGAGTGGGTATATCAACAGAGCTATTCAGCACCATTTAAACTGAGTCGGGGGGGTGGCTGAGGGTGGAGATGAACTCTATAATTCTAGTAGGTCCTACAGTGTCTGTAATAGCAAAGAGGAGATCTGGAGGGCCTTGCTACTTAATGCAAGAAGCTTAAGAACTAAGAAGAATTAAACTACATCCTTCAGTCTGAGGACACTACCCTCTATGCAGTTACTGAAACATGGTTCGAAGAAGATTAATGGGGTCTAGCCCCTTGAGGGTATCAACTCTTTCAAAAATCAAGACATGGTAAGAGGTGGAGGCGTAGCAATAGTTATAAAGGAGGGCATCAATAAAGGAATAATGCCCAACAGGGTGTGTGTCATGCTGGGATAACGCCATGCCTGGGGTGGTTGGGCATGAGGCTGCAGGCCCAGTGCATCCAATGCTCCAGGCGTGGCATTATCCCAGCACGACACACACCCTGGAGTGCATTATTCCTATTATACAATGGCTCAATCGTAAAACAGTAAAAAAAAAGAGATAGAAACATTTATTCAAACTATATTTTTTATTGTTTTTGTAGTGGGTAGGGTGATTTATAGTTTAGCCAGTAGGTGGAGCTGTGTTGTTTTGCTGTGGCTTTCTGTTCCTGGATTTTTTAACATTTTTTTACGGTGTTTAACATCTGTTCCTCCCCTTCCCCCCGCTAACTGACTTACTGCCGGCCACACATTCCTTTTCGGATCTATGCTGCATGGGAGGTAGGGAGATGTTTTAAAAAGTTGGTTGAATGATTTTAATGTGCTGAAATATAGGAGAGGAGGAAAGTGTGTTTACGAGTGAGTGAGAGCCGCAGTGACTGTGTGAGAATGCGGTTGTTCACTCGCTTGCTCACTGGGCCTCGTGCTCGGTTTCTGTATGGGTCAAATTTGTTTTTGTGAGAAAAAAATAGAGTATTTCCTTATTTTGTGATGGCTGTGGGTGGTAGTACGTGGGTTTTGTTTTAGGGGTCATGGTCTGTGGTGGAGTTGGGTTTCTGGCTGTGCGAGGGCAGCACCGACTGGCAAAGCAGGTAGCGGGAATGCTGCTCGTAGGCATCGGAGAGATGTTTGTTTTAAATCTAGATGTGGTCATCGGTGTGCTGGCACTAGAGCCGTGGTGTTATGCCAGGATAACACCACGGGTCCAGTCGCACACTGACCAACGAGAGGTCGAGATTCTTTCTTGCCATTGTATAATGCTAGTTTAATCAGCAACGGGGATGTGAAGGATAAAGAACAGTTATGGATAAGCTTAATGCTAGAATCAAATGCTAAAATCAATTTTGGGTTGTGTTACAGATCCCCATCCCAACACATAGACAAAGCCCTACACTTCTTACACATAATTAAAAATCAGGATGAAGGAAAAAAATATAATCATATTGGGAGATTTTAACTTCCCAGGAACAGACTGGAGGGCCAAAACTGGAAAATCATTAGTAGAGTTAAAGTTTCTAGACATACTGGATAACGTGTCTAGAGAATTATGTGCAGAATAACACTAGAGGTGAACTTTTGCTCAACCTACTGTTAAGGAATACGGAGGATGACATTTCTGACTGTACGGTTAGGGAACCTCTTTCCAGGAGTCATCACTGTATGGTCCAGTTTTCTATCAGAGTAAATAGATCTATGCATGGTGGTACCACTGCAATTAAATGTTACAACAGGGCAAGTTATGAAGCTATCCATCAAGCTATTGGAGAATGGGATTGGAGGAAGAAGTTTTTAGGCCTGACCCTAGACAGGAGGTGGGATTTACTTAAGAATAAACTGAAGGTATGTGAGGAGAAATACGTTCCACTCAAAAAGAAATATAATAACCGGAGTAAAATACCTGTATGGTGTGTTAAAAATATCAAAAGGGCAATCAAGCGCAAAAAGAAGGCATATAACTTTGCCAAAATAAAGGGAACCCAGGAGTCGTGTCTAGATTGTAAAATAAGGTTAAGTTGCCGGCCCGGTGGCACTGAGGGCTGAGGCGCTGGATGCCTTACTTCGCGCTATGCCAGTGACCTGGGTTCAGGAATGACCTCAGATCATCAGGGTGCCAACATGGTGGGGGTGGGAGCAGGATTGAGTACTGGCTCTCCTTTCCTGGGGGAGGGGTCACCTGCCCCTAGTCCTGCTATCACTGGAAGGAGGTCTGGTGACAGATGCAGGCAGTAACGGCATGTCAGGTAGGGTGGGGTATCCCGTAGTACGTGGCGTGCATGTGCCTCCACATGCACGCGTGATGCCGGGATGCACGGGGTTGGGGAACAAAAAGCCGAAAAACATACAAACTACCTATGGAAAAAAAAAAGAAAAAAAAATAAGGTTAAGGGAATGTAAAAACCTTTTTAAAAGGACTAAGAGTGAATTTGAAAAGAATTTAGCATTAAATACCAAAACTAACAGGAAGCTTTTCTATAACTTTGTAAATAGTTCAAAGAAAATTAAAGTTCCGATGGACCCATTACAGGAGAATGGCAGGTATATAATGGATAGTGGAGAACTGGCTGAGTCCTTTAACAATTTTTTCATTAAGTATTCACCATAAGAAGAATAGCCTGTTGAGAATGTATGATGCTGAAATAGATATCAATGGAATTATGATAGTGAGTACGGACATACAGAGAAGGTTAAGAAACCTAAATCCCAATACGTCATCTGGTCCAGATGGTCTGAATCTGAGGCTCTTGAAAGAGAGTGTAGGGCAAATTGCCGAACCATTGACAGTGATTTTCAAGAAATCCCTGGAGGAGGGCAGGGTAGTGAATGATTGGAAACTAGCACATGTCACATCTATACATAAAAATGGGTACAGATCAAAGCCTGGAAATCATAAGCCCATTCATTTGACTTTGGTTGTGCATGAGGTTTTGGAGGCTATTATCAAGGAGTATCTGGAGCAATTTCTAAAGGACACAGGTCAAAGTAGACCTAACACAACATGGGTTCAGAAATGGCAGGTCCTGCATGATCAATCTCATATACTTCGAGCTAGTCAGTGCAGCCTTGGACCAAAATGTTCCTATAGATACAGTATATATAGATTTTGCTAAGGTATTTGATTCTGTTTCATATCCAGAGATAATGGATTCCCCTTCTGCACTGGGCATTGGTGGGTTATTGCTGAACTGTATCAGTTCCTGGGTAGACTATAGGCAACAGAGAGTTGTCTTAAGAGGACATCTTTCAAACTGGGCTGAAGTCACCAGTGGAGTCCCTCAGGGATTGGTACTGGGGCTGATACTATTTAAAATGTTTATATTGTCCATGAAATGTTCCAATAATGTTTGGATATGCAAATTTGCAGATGATGTTAAAATTGGAGCCATTGTTAGCCACATGAGAGATGTACAAATATTTCAGGAAGAACTAAATAAGATATCTGCTTGGGCAGTTAACTAAAAACTAAAGTTTAACATAGACAAATGCAAAGTGATGCATTTTGGTGCAAGGAATCTTGGGGCCAAATACTATCTTGATGGAATTGAATTAAAGTATACAACACCAGAGAGAGATCTTGGTGTCCTAGTTTGTAACAACTTGAAGTTCCATGACCACTGTAGAGAGGTTTCCAGCAAGACCAGTAGGATTCTTGGCTGTATATCCAGGAACCTATAGGAGTAGGGAGAGAGAAGTGTTGATGCCACTGTATAGCAGTTTGGTCAGACTGTACATGGAGTACTGAGACAGTTTTTGGTTCCCTACAGAGAGGGTCAAATGGATAGATTGAAGAAGGTGCAGAGGAGAGCCACAAAGACGGTAGCCAATATAAGATCTCTAGGCTATGCAAAGAGGCTGAGAGATCTGGATATGTTCCCCTAAGATATAGAAGATTTAGAGGGGATATCTGCCTTGTCTATAAGGCACACGAAAGTAGTGATTTATGGAAATGCTTGGGACTGGAAGCTAGGACATGTGAAAGGGATGTCAGAGGACATGACAGACAGCTAAAAGGGAAACATTTTCAAAAATAAAAGCAAAGGTGACATTGGTTTAACCAAAGGATTGTTTTTGAACGGAATGATTTACCAGTGATGGTAGTGCATAGTGATAGTATGTCACAGTTTAAAAGAGCATTGGATCAAAACACAAGGGATTAGGGGAGGGTAGGATATTCTTGAATTAGTGGTCAAGTCTACATGGCATAAGCTACTTGACTTACAACATCCTATTAATCCTATGAGAGTCTCCCCTGTCAGCCTGTAGGTGAATCTGAAAATAGGAAACTGTCCTATGAGGAAAGGAGTAACAACTATTAACTCATTACCTCCAATAGCTCCATATGAAGTATGAACTACCCACTGTTTACCTGACACAAAATGGCTGCCAGAGCAGTAATGAGTTACTAATGCATATTAGTTATATATACAGAGCAAATTTGAACAACAATAATTTTATCCCTTTTATTACATTTATCCCTACTGCTGGTAGTAGAATTTTAGTTTAAAAAGGCTGCCAGCTATATCCTACTATTTAGTCCAGTCCATTTTCTGGCTGCCAATTCAAAAATCCAAACGTTTTCCCTTTGGCAGAGAAAACTACCAAAATCCCCACCCCTTGGTTTCTATATAACTTTTTCAATTCCAATAAATTGAAATAAATGGTTCTCCCTTTCCTGACATCCTTCTATGTGGGGAGCAAGGACATTGTTTCTGTTCCCATTATTTATTGCACATAAATGTTCTACTATTTGAACCTTCATCCATCGGAAGGTTTTGCCCACATAAAAATCTTCACATTTACATGTGGCTAGGTAAACCATCCCCTTCGTACTTCATGCAATGCAGTCCTTATTTCTACAATGGCTCCATTCTTTGGGCTAATACATTTGTATGCCTTTATCACCACATTAGAAAATTTGCAGTGGCCACACTTGTGGCAGCCCCTTGGTGGGGGTTGGAGCCAAGTCTTGGGGGGGGCGATCTATGTTTGAGGTATTATGGACTAAGGTGTCTTTAAGGCTACATCCCGTCCTATAAACTATTCTAGGGACTTTATCCACCAACCCTCTTAAATTGGTATCACTCTAAACCACCTGCCAATGCCTCTCAATAACTGACCGTACAATACCAACCTGGGGAGAGCAAGTAGTGATAAAAATTGAGTTTGATATCTCTCTCTCACCCTGGTATCTCCTATATTGCAATAGTGATTATCTGTCATGGTTGTTTACAAATGCCCAACCTTCCCTGATAACTGGTTCAGTATACTGCCTATACCTCAGGTGTCTTTTCAGTTCTATGGTAACCTTTCATAAGACTCCTTGGTGCTACAGTTCTATGTAGTGTGGATAAATTGACCCTTTGGGATACCCCTGATTGTGTGGCTTAGGTGACAATTGGGGGGGCATTAACTAGGTATTACGATCAGTGGGTTTCCTATAGATGTCAGTAGTGATACCCATTATTTCATGCTTTTTAATGATCAAATCAAGAAAGCATACCTCCACCTGACTATTCCACAGTGAACCTCAAGTCTGAATTACTTGACTCCAGGATTATAACAAATGTTAAAATTGCAACAATTCTACCTATGACCCATGCCACACAACCAGGATACCATCAATTCATCAACACCACAAATCAATGTGATGTCATTAGGGGTTGGTTAAATCACTGCAGATCCACCTTCCCCTCCAATTCTCCTGTGTAGAGGTTGATGTAATTAGGGCCAGACTTTCCCCTATCACCATATCTCTAACCTGAAGATAATGTTCATTTTTGAATATGAAGGAGTTGTGTTCTAATATCATGCATGTGAATTCCATGATGACCTCTGTGGGTAGGTGGCATACCTCCCTTATGTTCCGGAATGTAGAGAGAGAGAGAGAGAGCTCTTAAGCTCTTTCCATGGGGTATATGGGTATATATGGACTGGACATCTATAGTTATCGACCAGTGTTTCTTCCTCAATGGCCAGACCCCCCCAGAGTTATCAGCATATCTGCTGTACCCTGGACATAGGATGGCAGAGAATGGGCTATGGGACTGATATAATGGTCAACCAGTTTGGACAGGGTTCAGTCAAACTACAAATCCCTGACACTGCGAATGTGGTGCGGTGTGCTTCAAGGGATTTGTGGACTTTTGACAGTATATAAAATACTGCCCACACTGGATGATGTGTCCTGGGAAATTCCACAATCTGTGGTGGAAAGGTGTTAGGGCGTTCAAGATCATTAATATAATTGTACACAGATTTTTTGAAACAAGGTACTGGGTCAGATGACAATCCTTTATAAAAGTTAGTGTCGATGAGTAGGTATCTGATCTCAGCCTCATATTGTACAGTGTCTATCAGGACAATAGTGCCACCCTTGTCCACTGGTTTTACTGTTACTGTATAGTGGCATTTTCACTTAATGATTTTAATGCATCCTTTTTGTCCCTCATAAGATTGTCCCAATTCCTCTGGTTGTTACCTTTAAGGAACACTTTAAGGTCTTCCTCACATTAAGTCCTGAAAGACCTGAAGAGCTGGAGAAAGAGGGGAGCAAATCCTGGATTTCTTTCTGAGTGTGTTTCCCTTAGATATTTGATATTCTATTGCACTTAGAGAAGCTTCTTCACTGGGCTTCTTCCTGATGCTCAGTGCTATTCTCTGTTCCATATGTATTCACTGGTTGCCCTTTATTATAACTAGATTTCAATGCCAGTGTCCTTATAAATTTATATAGGTTGATGACCATCTCAAAGTGGTTAATGCACTTGGTTGACACAAATGACAGGCCCCTTTGTAGAACCTGTTTTTCTGTTTCAGAAAGTATCCTTAGTAAAAGATTAATAACATTCAAATGTGCGGAATTCTGTTGATTTAGTATCTGCTGCCTTTCCCTGTCCCTCTATTGCCATTGCTTTCATTTCTGCCACTGTTTGCCCCCCTCCTTGTCTGTTTTATGGTTGCCCTTTATTATAACTAGATTTCAATGCCAGTGTCCTTATAAATTTATATAGGTCGATGACCATCTCAAAGTGGATAATGCACTTGGTTGACACAAATGACAGGCCCCTTTGTAGAACCTGTTTTTCTGTTTCAGAAAGTATCCTTAGTAAAAGATTAATAACATTCAAATGTGCTGAATTCTGTTGATTTAGTATCTGCTGCCTTTGCCTGTCCCTCTGTTGCCATTGCTTTCTTTTCTGCCACTGTTTGCCCCCCTCCTTGTCTGTTTTATGAATGAGTGATTCTGCTGCTGTGACAGGGCTGTTTTCCTGCCTCCACCTCTAAAAAAATGCTCTCTGAACCCAAGGAATCCTCAATTTGTGTTGTGCTGTGGTCACTTCTGAAGACCAGAGTTTGATTGCAACCTTTTTTTTTGGAATTGGCTTAGATTGTCCAGCACCAATTCTTTTCTTCTGTTTGTCTGCTTTCTTTCCCCAAAGAAAAATATTGCCCTGTGCATAGTCGTTTGTGTCTCGATCAAATTTACTTTTTTTCATAAGTTTTAATTTGGTGTCATGTTTAATGAGACTTTTTTTCAAGTTCTCTCTATGAATAATCTACTGACTCAGTATATTGTACTAGTGCTTCTTCACTTCCATTTAGCTCCGCAGATAGCGCCTTCTCATTCTTGATTGCATCTGTCAGTGCTAATCAGAACTGTGGCACCAATCAGTCTTATGAAAGGGCTGCCATACAACTTGAAAGATGCCTGAAGGATGGGGGTATACTGAGCCAGTTATTGGTGAAACTAGGACATCTGTAGTCAACCAAGACAGATTGTCACTACTGCAATATAGGGGACACTAGGGTGATAGAGATAAAAAACTCAGTGTTATCACTACTTACTCTCCCTAGTTGGTACTGTACAGTCAATTGTTGACAAGCATTAGCAGGTGGTACAGAGTGATACCAATTTAAGAGGGCTTGTGGATGAAGTCCCTAGAATTGTCTGTAGGAGTGGACATAGCACTAAAGCATATCCCGTGATAAGAGTGTTTGCAAAATCATGACTGCAATAACGGCAACAGCAAACCGGGGAGTGAAAAAGAGCGACCAGGAACACTGAGCACTGTAACGGCAACCTATAGTTTTCTCCCCCTCCCCAAGTTTTTTCCCCCACCCCTGAAGTTGATTCCTGCAGAAACACAAAACAGTGTTGTCACCCTTTCAGTGATCGCTGTTTATTCATGGTTGCACTTTTGCCATCAACGTTATTCCTTCGCCTTTTTGCTCTTGCCGTATCACATAGTACTACATTAAAGACACCTTAGTCCACAGTGCCTCAAGAGTGGATCCCTCCATGGACTTGACCTATATTTTAAGAATTTGGCATTCTGATACATATTCTAGCCATCGACCTGCAATTGTTGCTGACATTTATGTAAGTTTTATTTTGCCTGCACTTGAAGAGTGCTTTTATTTTTCTTCTCAGCTCTCACTCCTTGGAGAGGAGAGGAGGGTGAACAGAGCATGTGTAGAGCCAAAGCCAACTAATAGAGGAGAAGAAGAACAGCTTGAGGTGTAAGGAGAGATCCATAATTCCCAGACTTTTAAACAAGGGAAGCAGCAGAACCGAGGAATAAACTGAAAGGGAGATAAACCCAGAGGATTGGAGAAAATGTCAAGCAGAGGCTAGTGCTCCTGGCTGAAAAGATAAAGTGAAAATTTGAAAACTCACTGCAGAAGAGAACTGGAGAATTACAACTTAAGACTTGAACACTAGAACACTGATAGCATCTCATGAGAAAACTGGGTAGAAACTGAGAACTAAATGTTTTGGCTGTACCACATTTTAAGCTGCAAAACCTATTCATGAAGCATCAGTCTTAAAGGAGTTTTATTTTAATATTAACTCAACAATAGTCCTTGAACAGGCTTGAACTCGAAGAGATTGAGTGCTTATAGTTAATTTGTAGCTTTCCCATTCTCAAAGAGTAGTAGGTTAAATTGGTGCACACTATTTCACATAGGAACTATATCAATTTGGTTTTTGGTTGTTCATGTAGGATGGTAATAAGTTGTTTTCATGATTCAAGGTTTGTAGGACTATAACTAACATATTTATTGTACCAGTCACTATTTCACCACTGTTATACTTCATTTTCATACATTTTTAATTTATATTATGCTCTGTTATATGTGGGTTTTTTAGTTTACATTTTGTGGGGTTTAAAAATCACAAGACTGTAGTCACCGGACTTCTTTTCAGCTGATAAATCCCATTGTTCATGTGTTACTCAGAAACCAGCTCTGGGGTAAATAAATCAGATTCCTGTATGTCTACAGTGTCAGTCAAAGAAACGACCACACAAGCAGAAGTAATAATGATAATTTATTGCAATACTTACGCCAAGCATGTGAGAGAGAAAATCACAAGGGAGATGGGTTCTCGCCAGTCTCTGGAAGAATGTACAGAATCTCAGTGAGGAACTGGCTTACACAAGGTTATATACCATAGATAACATTATGGCAACAGAGATAACCTCATAGTTACGAATATGGAGAACATAATGTGTTGGTTCTATATTATAAACAAGGTGTGTACAAGACGTTCTCCCTTGGGTAATGTCTTAGGAGACAGAATTACTAATGAGTATAATGTGAGACAAAGGATTTGTCTCTGTCAGCATAAAGCTTAGACAAAGAGAAATGCTGACAGGCCACAACTACACGTGGAATACTTGCCTAAGAGCAGTACACACACTACATATGATTATATGAGAATATAAGTATATAAGTGTATACAGTAATCACTGACAATCCATAAGAGTCATCTCATCAGTGATTAGGTAGAGTATATATAGAATATATGTAAAAGACAAATGTAATGCATTATAGTGAGGTGTAATGAATCATGCATGATATAATCCTGTAAAGATGTAAACATTAACATATATTAGCAGCAGAGCACATTCCTGGCACTCGTGCTTATACGATGGGTGCCTAAATCTACATGTTAGTGCAAAATAGCAGTATCACAGTATAATAGACCAGGAATACTGTGTGAGGTGTATGTGGGATGATATGGGGCATAACCCAGGCACAACAGGTGTAGAAGTTGTAGCCTTACCTTCCAGTGGTCATTATTTCCCCTTTTGGCCTGCAGTTAGATAAACTGTGCACTAAAAAGACATGCAACTCCCAGAGGGACTCCGGCCAAAAATGTTACTTTGCAGAATTAGAATAAGCATACCCCCAATAAATCACACACCAAAAAATAGGTTTCTGTGTTACTTCGTTTTAAAGTAATGAACTATTTTGTAACCCTGATTTCACTACCTGTTTAAAAAAGCCAATTTCAGTGAAGAGCTGCTGATGATGTCATCTCCAGAACTCATAGTCTAGTCTTTCCTGTAAGTAAACTTATAGGACCTGTTTCTCCAAAATTTAAAAAAAGCATGTGTAATGGGTTTTATAAGTAAAAGAGGCTGCAACATTCTAAAAAACATTTGTATAACAACTATGTGTTTTTTCAGGCTTTGGAACAAAGTTGACAGATTCATATTTTTAGTGCCTTTTTGATGTGGTCCATTTCTCCATGGTTGCTGAATGCTGAGTCAGCATGCCTCCAGGCTGCTGGTACCATTTGGGGTGCTACCCTACTGTGTCTGTTAGGACGTTGTATTGCTACTAGTATTGCATAATGTTGATAACTTCACTGCTGTTTGTCAGTGTCTGCTTTATAAGTTTTAAAGAAGACATTTCCAAGTCTTTTTGATTTTCATGCATAAATTACCCCTTCTTGCATTGATTCTGGAATTGTATTTCATTACCGTCCTCTGCAGTTAGTTTTTGCGTTTTGCAAAATGAATGAAATGCAATTCCTGAATCAGTGCAAGAAGGTGTAAGATATGCATGAAAGTCAAAAGGACTGGGGAAGGTGCTCTAAATCTCAATCTGTCTCTATCTCTCAACAAAATATTGCTCTGTTTTATAAGATGTATTTTCCTAGCAGTTGAAACTCAGCCTCCTTTTCTTGTAAGTTTCATGTCCTGTCTTTCAAAAAATACGGTAATTTTTACATGAGTTTCAAAAGGACTGGAAAAGACGCCAGCAGCAACTCTATCTTCTCTTAATCCCCATGCTTTGTTACCAAGGCAGAAGAAAGTCAATTAAAAAAAAGAAAACGTACTGACAAGGCATTTGGATTTTGGCATGATGCATCGTTAACAGGGCGTATTGGGGAAGGGGGAACATAGTATGTACATTGAGTAGTGGTGTGAATGATCACAGCCTTCCACCACATTGAAAATTATTCAGTCTGCAAACCTCACCAGTGAAAACAGAAAATTTTGCTAACATGCCTTTCCAGTATAAAAAATAAACTGAAACTGAAACTAAACCTCACTGCAGTGTGCTATAATTCAGCATTCAGCAACCCTGGAGAAAAGGACCACAACATAAAGGCACTAAAATAAATAAAATACACATTTGTCAACTTTTTTACAAAACCTGAAACACACAATTTTTATACCAATATTTTTTGAATGTTGCTTCCTGTTTTACTTGTAAAAACTATTGCACATTAACTCCAACCATTGAAGAAACAGGTTCTATGGCAGGGAAGACTAGACTTTGAGTTCTGGAGATGACATCATCATCAGCTCTTCACTGAAACTGGCTTTTTTGAACAGGCAGTGCATTTAGGGTTGTAAAATGACTTGTAACTTTTAAACAAAGTAACTTAGAAATCTCATTTTTGGCATGAAGCTGATTGGGGTTATGCTGATTCAAATTCTGAAATGTATTGATGCTATAAATTTTGTCTGTAGTCCCTCTAAATTAGAAGAGCTTAAGAAACATAGAAACATAGACTTTGACGGCAGATAAGGACCTCTAGGCCCATCTAGTCTGCCCATTTCCCTACCTACAGGATAGGCCGCAGATCCTGGTTAACCAACAGCCTATTTCTTCCTACCCCCCCCCCACAAGAATTGCCTTATGTCTGTCCCATGCATTCTTGAATTCTCCAACAGTTTTAGACCCCACAACCTCCTCAGGAAGGCTGTTCCATGCATCCACTACCCTCTCTGTGAAATAATACTTCCTCACATTGCCCCTGAACCACCCCCCTTCTATCTTTAAATTGTGTCCCCTTGTTCTTGCAAGTCTCTTTTCTGAAAGATGCTACCTCTTGGACTTTTTGATTCCACTGAGGTACTTAAAGTTTCTATCATGTCCCCTCTCCCTTCTTTCCTCAAGGGTATACATATTAGCTCCTTTAGTCTCTCCTCATCGGCTTCTCTTGCAGACCCTGCACCATTTTAGTTGCCCCCTCTGGACTGCCTCTATCCTGTCTATGTCCTTGCCGAGATGGGGTCTCCAGAACTGGACACAGTACTCAGATGGGTCTCACCAACTGTCTGTACAGAGGGATAACAACTTCCTGTTTTCTGCTGATGATGCCTCTCCCTATACATCCCAGTATACCCCAGCCCTCCTTACTGCCTTCTCACATTGCTTACAACTAAGGTCATCTGATATGATTACCCCAGGTCCTTTCCTTTTGTTGTTACTACCTCCCCACCCATTGTGTCTTCTTCCCTGGGTTCTTGTTTCTCAGGTACATTATTTTGCACTTCTTTGCATTGAATCCTAGCTGCCATACTTCTGACCATTCCTCCAACCTTGCCAAGTCCCTTTTCATCCTTTCCATGCCTCCTTGTGTATCAACCCTGTTGCAGATCTTTGTGTCATCTGCAAAAAGGCATACTTTTCCTTCCAGTCCCTCTGCAATGTCACTGATGAAGACATTAAAAAGGACTGAACCCAATACTGAACCCTGCGGTACCCCACTAGTAACCCCCTTTCTTCAGAGTGGACTCCATTTACAATTACCTTCTGTGTCCTGTTGTGCAGCCAATGTTTTACCCAGGCTGCCACCCTGGGTCCCACTCCCAGGCTGGTTAATTTGACTATTAATCTTTTGTGTGGGACTGTGTCAAATGCCTTGCTAAAGTCTAGGTAGGCCATGTCCACAGCCCTCCCTGGTCTACTACTTTGGTCACCCAGTCAAAGAAATCTATTAGATTTGTCTGACATGACCTTCCGCTGTGAACCCATGCTGCCTTGGGTCCTGTGCTCCACTGGCCTCTAGGTACTCAACTATTCTTTCCTTCAGAAGTGACTCCATCACTTTCCCTACCACAGAGGTCAGACTGACAGGTCTGTAGTTTCCTGCCTCTGTCTTGGTCCCACTTTGTGAAGGGGAATCACATCCCTTCCTCCAGTCCTCGGGTACCCCATCCTCCCATGATTTATTAAAAGAGTAGCCAGTGGTTTCATAGTTCCTCCCTTAATTCTTTTAGAATTCTGGGGTGAATTCCATCAGGACCCATTGCTTTGCCCACCTTCAGTTTTAGGAGTTCTTGCAGAACCCTTTCTTTTGTGAAAGGACTGGGATTGACCCCTGTCAAGAGTGCTTCTGTTAATTGGATTGGGCACTTCTCCTCTTTTGGAATACTGAGCAGAAATATTCGTTCAGTATTCCTGCTTTTCACTGTCCCCTCTCTGCCCACCCACGTTCATTCTATTCAGCCTCACTATCCCTCCTTTGTCTTTCTATGCTCGCTGATGTACCTATAAAAGGTTTATCCCCTTCAACTGAGTTGGCTATCTTTCCTCAGTTTGGGCCTTTGCTATTCTGACTTCCTCCCTGCTTCCTTCTGCCTCAAATGGTACAGCTCTCTGTCCTGCTCCTTCTGTGTTTCCTTATACTTGGAATGCTATCTTTTCTTCCTGACTTTCACAGCCACCTCTTTTGAGAACCATAGTGGCTTTTTCTTTCATTTTGATTTGTTTATTTGCTTCACACAAAGGCTTGTTGCCTCTGTGATGGCAGTTTTGATAATTCCCATTGTTGCTCCACACCTCCTTCTAGCCTGTTTGCTAGTGCTTTTCTGAGGCACTCTCCCATCTTGCCAAAGTCAGCCCTCCTAAAGTCCAGTACCCTCACTTTTGTATGGCTTGACTCTGTAGCTGAGTTTAACGTGAACCGCACTGTTTGATGGTCACTTGTCCCCAGATGGCAACCCATTTCTAGATCTGAGATTCTCTCACTGCCCCCGTTTGAGAGTATGAGGTCTAAGATTGCTCCCTCACGAGTGGGTTCCGAAACTAGCTGTCTAATGCCTGCCACCTGTAGGGCATCAAGAGTGGCCTCTGTTTTGGATGTGCTGCAGCAAATGTGCTCCAGTTAACATCTGGCATAGCCAGATCTCCCATCAACAGTATCTCCCTTTCTCTGCCATTCTAAGAATGCCTTCTATCATATCCTTGTCCATTTCTTCCCCTGACATGGGGGTCTGTACACAACCCCTGTGTGGATTGTGGTGCTTTCCAGTCTCCAAGGTGACCCACAGTGCCTCCTCTCCCCTGTTTACTCTTTTGTTCAGTTGCTTTTATTCCTTCCTTTACATAGAGAGCTACTTCTCCCCTCTTCTCCCTGCCTGTCTCTCCTGTAGGTTATGTACCCTGGTACGTTAACATCCCAGTCATGGTTCTCTGTGTACCATGTTTCTGTGATCTCTACGATATCCAGGCATCACTCTTCCATTAAGGCCATCAGCTCAGGGAGCTTGTTGCCCAGACACGGGCATTGGTACTCATTACCCTCCATTTCCTGATGGCCTTACTCCTTTTGCCCCATCCCTGTCCTTCTTGCCTTTGTCACTTTCTCCATTTACCCTGCCCTTCTCCTATCGACACCTCTATGTTGGTGTTTGCTGCACTTACTACCGTGATTTTTTGGGGGCTAGGATTTTCCTGCTCCTTTCCAGTGCCTCCCCCTTGGCTGGTTTAAAAGCTTGCCAATGAAGCATTAAACCTCATCCCTAGGATCCAGGTTCCCCTCCCGGACAGATGCAGCCCATCATGCCAGTATAGGCTTGCATCACTCCAGGTGGACCCCCAGTCCCCAATGAAAGCAAATCCCTGAGCTCCACACCAGTTTTCAACCACTGATTGAATCCCGTAGTGTGAGGAACACCCTAGCCTCTCTATGCCATAGATGGCTAGCACCTCCAAGAGGTTACGTCGTGCTACTTGACTAAGGAGCCCCTCCCCAATTCCACAAACTCTTCCTGCACTTCTCTAATCCCTTTCTATTAGCCAGGTCATTTGTCCCTAGGTGGACAATGACATCCAGCCTCCCTCCCTGTGCAGCTGCTCCAGCAATCCTGAGGATTCGCTCCTGTCCTCAAGCCATGGCACCTGGCAGGCACCTTACCTCCCTCTCCCTTCCTCCCCAGTTCTACCTTCCTAACAATGGAGTCCCCACCGGGAGTTGTTTCCTTCCCCTGCAGGGTCCCCTGCCACCCTCCTGTGGGTCTCCTTTGTGGAGGTTCCCAGCATCCTCCTTGTTCTCCACTGTGAGTGCCTCCATAGAGGAACCACACTTTGCCAGAATGGCATAGGAATTGTGGAGAGGTACAACTGGAGGGATGCGCCTGTTCCACCACCCTCACCTCCCTGAGCCCACTGTGGTCCAACCGCTCTTTCTTGGCAACCTCTGAGGCAATGGCAGTGGCACTGGTGGTTCCTGGATGGAAGAGGAGGTCCCACAAATCCTGGCCAGACTCAGCCTGGAGATGAGCAACCTCCTCCTCAGCCCAGAGAGGTGCCTCGGATGGGACAACACCGCATCCTCCAGAACATCTCCCAGAAGACTGCTGCTCCACAGCCACTGCACTGCACCACTCCAAACATGTCTTATTTCTGGCCCGTTAACTGTTTGCAATCCTTACTCTTTCCTCTGTTTTTATTTTCTCTCTCTCCTTACTTTCTGCCTGTGTGCCCTTTAAGCTCCTGATTGTCCTGTTCTGAGACAAGAATATCCTATATTTCTCAGTAGACCACTTACTTGCTCAGAGGCAGACCTCCAGCAGCTAGAGGGGGCCGGAGAGCTACTCTTGCCCTTCTAGGATGATGGGTCCTTGGTGGTTCAGTGATCACTCACTTCTTGCCCCTAAACAGGAAGTTCCTGTTGTGAGTCAAATCCTGTGCCTATAAAAATAGAACTAGCTTTGGGTTGGGGGTGGAGGGGAGGGAAGCAGGGCAATATAGTCCCAGCAGATAAGTTCCGTCACAGAGCAGTCCTTCTCCTGGTGTCTTCTGCCAAGCTATTAGCTGAAACTTTCTAAGGCAGTCTTTAAATGTAGCTTCCTTCTGGCTAAGCCACTCCCCCTACTTACCAGATCTTTCTACAAGTAATTTAAACCTCACAGCAGTTAAGTCCTTTCAGTCACCTGAGATTTACACCTAGATAACTCTTTAGATACCCATTCAGTTCAGTTAACCCAAACACACACTTTTTTTTTTGTATGTTAGTTTTTTTACCCTAAATTAAAGGTCCAAATACAAAAGTTCTTCTACTTTAGTCCCAGCAGAGAAGGAAATAGGGGAAATATATATATAAAAAAAGGAAATAATCAGGAAATGGGACATTTATAAAGCTCAGGGCTCCATCTACACTGAAGGTTTTCATTCATAGAGGGATATAATGCCTATAATATGTAAGTAAAATTCAAGATATTTTACTGTTGGCTGAGTTGTTCGTCTATGTTTTTTTAGCATTAATATCATATACCATAACACATACATGTTTGTGCTTTTTTATTAGAGTTTTTGTTTTCAGATTAGCTTAAGTTCGAGATGTTTTGACAGTCAGCTGACTGTGTTTAGCCCATATAAAGTCATGACTAGGGATGGAAAGAGATGGTGAGCACGGAGTCTTACAGTACTGCTGGCAATAATGTGTGAAGAGCAGGGAGCAAATAATTCAACAGTCAAAACTCCTATATTTAAGACTCCTGTTTTGAAAACTTAAATGTACTAGTCCTTTCCAACTATGGACTAGTTATTAGCTAGTCGTTATGGATAAGGGCTGGTGATTTGGTGGGTGCATTCAACATTATAATACTCTGATGTTGGGAGTAAAAAGGGTTTACTGTCATAGATCTGTCCAATAATAGTTTTGATTTTCTGGTTACTGACTACAGCTGTTGATCATACGAACGTATGAAACTGCCAGCAGAAACAGACCTCATGGTCTATCAAAGTCTGCTCAAGTGTGCAGCTTGCATCCCTAGATTGCAGCTGTCCCACCCTCCCTCCCATCTTCAGGATGTTCTCCATAGATAGAGGAGTAAGAGAGATCTGCCAAGGCATTTTATGACTGATGCACAGTAGTGGCTGCAGGTGAGAATTCAGCGTGAAGTTGATGCTGACAGTTAAAAATGTTCCTACACAAGTAGTTCAACACAGCAATCTAAGAACAGGCCTCCTACCATTTGGGAAATCCAGGGTTTAGCTGGACTGAGTCAAAAGAAAATAAATTCTCTTACTGATATGCTAGATTTGGAGGGGTTACCGATTATCACCTCACCATGGCAATCCTGAAGTAGAGTACTGTCTTAAAGGGAAACATCCATTTAGTTATGTGCATGAAAGTTTCACTTAATGTGCTGCCGCCTTACCCACAGTCGAGCTGGTTGATCCTGCTATTCCTACTGCAGCACCCTGAGCAATGCACCTCCAGCGGCACATCCCCAAATCACCCGCAGCCAACATAGATACATAGATACATAGACAGTGTCGGCAGATAAGGGCCTATGGCCCACCCAGTCTGCCCATTTGAGCTTGTAAGTTCAGTTTATGTTTTCCTAGAAGTCTGTTGCCCCTTACCCCTGACCTCCAGAATTCCTTTATGTCTATCCCATGCATTCTTAAATCCCGTGATTGTTTCAGCCCCCACCACTTCCTCTGGCAGGGTGTTCCACTTGTCCACCACCCATTCCGTGAAGAAATTCTTCCTCATGTTTCCTCTGAATTGTCCTCCCTCCAACTTCATCCCATGCCCTCTAGTCCTGGAACATCTTTTCGCTTAAAAATAGTGTATTCCTGCACCCTGTTCCTCCCTGTGAGATACTTGTATGTCTCTATCATTTCCCTCTCTCCTCCTCTCCTCCAGGGAGTACATGTTCAGTTCCTTCAACCTGTCTCATAGGACTTGTGATGCAATCCATGCACCATCTTTGTTGCCCTCCTCTGAACCTTCTACCCTGTCTATGTCCTTACATAGGTATGGTCTCCAGAACTGTACACGGTACTCCAGGTGGGGCCTCACTAGTGTCTTGTATGGTGGAATTATGACCTCCTTTTCCTGCTGGTGATGCCCTTCCTATACATCCCAGCATCCTATTTGCTTTACCTGCTGCCTTGTCACACTGTTTCCTACCTTGAGGTCATCCGAGATGATAAACCCCAAGATCCCTTCCTGCTTGGTGCATGCTATATCCTCACCCCCAACTGATATATTGTGCCAGGTTTTGTGCCCCATATGCATTATCTTGCACTTCTTTGCATTGAATTTCAACTGCCAAACCCCCTGACCATTCTTCAAGTTTCTGAAGGTCTCTTCTCATTCTGTCTACACCCTCTGGTGTGTCTACTCTGTTACAGAGCTTTGTGTCATCAGTGAACAGTGAAATTCTGCCTTCTAGGTTCTGTGCAATGTCACTGATGAAGATGTTGAATAGGACCGGTCCCAGCACTGATCCCTGTGGTACCCCACTGGTTACTCTTACCTCTGTGGAGTGACAGCCATTTACCACCACCCTCTGTGTCCTTCCACCCAGCCAGTTACCTACCCACCACACTACTGTCCTGCCCACACCCATATTCCCCAGTTTGTGTAATATCAGAGAATGCCCTATATGCCCGATATTGAAGAGAATGCCCTAAGTGTGCTTTTTGAAAAATAAATTCTATATTTGCTATATTATATGTTTTGAGTGCAATATTAGATTTATATCCTGCTAGTAGTTCAGGGGCACCTTGGGGATAGTCTGGTGAAGCATAAGCAGCATGATCATTTTATCACCTCTAATAGTATACATCTATGGAAGTTCTTTGGAGTATGGAATAGGAGCCGTGGCTTAAGCCCATTACGAGTTACTAGGTCTCGGCATGGGACAAAAGTACCTGACATGAAGGACCATGCTTAGTTTGCAGGGCCCCATACTTCATGCCTAATGTGTGACCTGGAAAGAATGTTTACCACGAGGGTGGCGAAGGAAGGCATGGAGCAGCAGTTACTGTATGGTGTCTTTTAGAGCTTCCCTGAAGTTGGTGGGTTCTGTCTGGTGGTACTGGTTGGCTCATTTCAGGCATAGCAGTTCTGCATTTCTTGTTCTTGTCTGGTTCAAAGTAGTCTTGTGCAGTGGCCTTAGGTTCCTGGTTAGGTGGTATTTTCCGTTTTGACTCAGTTCTATCCCTGTGTGGGGTACAGGGATGATCTGCTGTATGACGTGAGGAGTGGATGGTGTACCAGCTTGCACCCCAGAAGATCCCAGTTGGTTTCCTTTTGGGTGAAGGAACTGTTTTTAATTACACTCTGCACATGTTATACCTTTTGAGGTTGGGGTATTGGTATATTTTGTATTAGAGTAATCAGTCTTATATTTAAGTGTAGCAACATAGCTCCTTTACATATTGAAAATATGGGAGACCTATTCTAAATGCAGAGGGTGCTTCTTACATATGTTGCAATTTAAAACAAAATAGGTTAAAAAGATGTGACTTGCCCATTCAGGTATGCTGTAAAAAAGCATGATGAGCCTGCATAGATGCCAGTCCTTTGAAAAAACACTAGGCCTAGGATGCAAAACGTGTTGGGGGCTTTTTGCTGAGGGTGAGCTAACCAGTATTTTATGATTAGTCCTCTTTTGTAATTTTAAAAGCACTTCAATAAATGTTATAGCACTTTACTAGTTGCTATTTTTCTGTAACTCTGTGGGATTGGGTGTTGGGTGCAAGAGCCTTTGTTTGGCTGTTCAGTAGCTCACTGCAGTCAGTGGTGGTTCTGACAGATAGGAGAATAGTAGTTGTAGGGCCACTCCCTAAGGGAGAGGACAGCGAGAAACCTGGAAATTACAGGCCCGCCACTCTTACCTCCATTGTGGGCAAACTGATACACTAGTCAAAGAGGACCTAGTGGACTACATGGGGAGAAATGGGCTCCAGGATAGCAAGCAGCATGGGCTCTTGGCAGGGAGGTCTTGTCAGTCCAACCTGATAGTATTCTTTGACTGGATAACAAGGGCAGAGGATAAAAGACAAGCAGTAGATTTACTCTATTTCGACTTGAGCAAAGCATTTAATCCTGTGCTACACAGAAGGTTGTTGAAAAAACTAGAGGATCAAACAACAAGGAGAAAAAGATCTAGTTAAATGTATGGGAAGTTGGTTAGGGGGTAGACAACAGAGGGTAGTGGCAAAAGGGGTCACATCGGGGGAATGGGAGGTCATTGAGTAGGGTACGGTAGGGGTCAGTTCTGGGACCAGTCCTTTTCAATATGTTCATCAGTGACATAGGAGAAGGAGTACAGGGCAAGATGTGTCTCTTTGCAGATGACACTAAGCTCTGTGACAAGATGGGCAGTGATAAGAGGGTAAGGGAGTTGCAGAGGGGGCTGCAAAGGTTGAGAGGTGGTCCAAGGTCTGGTTGTTGAAATTCAGCACCAAAAAGTGCAAGCTGATGCACATAGGGAATAAGAACCCCAGAAAGGAATAAATATGAGGGGTTAAGCTGGCCACAATAAAACAAAATACTCACCGACACCTCCATAGGTGAACTGAAGCAGCGACAAGGCAGCTGGCAGATGGTGTGCGTGCACGTGATGTGTGACATGTACACACAAACTATGCGCTACCAGCACACACAGTGTCTGCTGGCCACCACGTTGCCACTTCAGTTCACCTATGGAGGCATCAGTGGGTATTTTGTTTCATTGAGTTTTTTGCCTCAAGTCCTGTCATCGCATTGACATGCTTCACTTTGTGCTACAGTTGGAATTTACATTGCACTGGCTTTGCACCAATAAAATTGCAGCTTGCACCTGAGAGAGGTAAGCATATATGTTTATTTGGGCAGTTGCTGACAGTTCATGCATCTGACTATTTGTGGTCAGTCCCACTTGGTTTGGAAACTTTTTAGTTTCCTGGCTTTGCATTAATAAAGAAACTCAGCAGCCTGGGGGTGGGGTAGAAGGTGGTGATCTAGGTATCTAACTGGTTGAAGGATAGGAGGCAGTGGGTGGTGATAAACAGCAGTCACTTGGAGGGTGGGGAGATTGACCAGTGCAGCACCCCAGGAACTGATACTGGGTCCTGTCCTCTTCAATGTCTTCATAAATTATATTTTGTTGCATTTTAAAACAGTATACATTCCAAATATATTAATACGAGAAGTGGCAGAAGCAAAATACAGACATGCAGCACAGTAATTTAATTCCAACATTGATGTGTCACACTCCTGGTTGTTACCCCTGAAGGGGATATACACTGTAGTTCAGAGTTCATATGAACAAGAGAAAACCACATTGTGGAGCCAAAGTGAAGTCAAAGTGAGAACAGTCCATAATAAAATATAAAAAAGTCTCAAAATTTGTAACCAGCCTTCCAGTCTTAGCATTCAAAATGCACTCAACAAACAGAACACCACTTCCAACCTTTCCAGTGGCCCCTGTGACATATTCAACTTTAGCTAATAAAGCAGATTGAAAAATAATACCATAACAGTTGTGCAGTGTAGGTAAACCAATATCTTGAGTTGAAAACAGATTTCACAGTATCCCCTTAACAGACAGTAGCAGACTCTGGCAGGAACGTGTGGGTGAGCTGGCTGGTGCACCTCTTTTTGCTTATGTGGCAGCATATAGGCATCTCTCTTGGCCACGAGAGCTCCCATGCACTCCAGCAGAGAGGCTGAGGCACCGTCTTTGGTCTCGTGCTAGCAGCATTGCGCATGTAGTGCTATATGCACAAACCTGACTCAACACTATTTTTTTTTTACTTTATGTTTATTGTTTTGCATAACAAACATAGTTAATACACAAGAATTGGTCTTCAAAAGGTCATTTTACAAACGCCATGAGGGCGCCACTCCTCTTATTATAAACGCACACAGTTGTCAAATGCATCAAGATACATCATTGAAGGGGTAAACAGAAATGTTTTTATTTTTAATAGCTTTATCAATAAGCTGAGTAAAGCGTCAAGGAGCTGTGTGGGATTTGGACTTAATGAAGGGCTCTCAACAATTTATTTATTTATTTATTAAATTTTGATAATCGGGTGAGCCTGCTGGGCCCCAAAGGTCCCTTTTTCAGGGGCGACCCGAGGGTTACATTAAACATGACATGGGATTGGTTTGACAAAATACATAGCCAGAGTCAAGATAACAAGAGTCATACGTTATTACATGGGATAGTGAACAGCAAGGTACATAACATAGAGTCATTCGTTATTAAAATAACAAGAGTCATACGTTATTACACGGGATAGTGAACACCACAGTACATAACAAGCGTCACCTGGATACATTAAGGTTGTATTACAAGTGCAAGCGAATCAAGGAGTGAGAAGACCTTGGAGTACTTATCCTAGCAATTACAGTTTGTGGAGGTAGCTAGGTACTCCTTAAGCCTGGTTCAATGGACAATGTTCATATAAGTCCTCCTCCTCCTCCACTGAGGGGATGGAGAGTATTCACTACACTTAATCAAAAAGTGTAAAGCACCTGAAGTGCAAACTTTATAATGATCTTGCCCCCCCAAGCTTACTCCAATGCCCTTTATAATTAAAAATATTTAAAGTGCTATTTAAGTATCTCAAAGGTAATAACATTCAAAAAGTAAAGTAACAATCTACTGCACACAGTACAAATATGTGGGTTTAGCAGATTGTATAACAGCATCAGAACTGTTGCTGTTGAAACCAATAGAATAAGCAACATCTAATGGCTATTAACTCACAGCCAAAAGCAAACAGTACGTTAGGTCCATCAGCAACCACCAACACAAGTATATTTTTAAATATCAAAGTCTCAATAGGGGTATATGTCACTCCAAGTAAAAAGAAACAGTAACTCCAGTTTGCATTGCATCCCAGGTAAACAGATGTACCCGAGAGTGATGATCACCCCAAGAAACCCTGGTCAAATGATTGATGCTCACAGATTTTTAAGCGTCCTCCTCTTCTCCCAATGCCTCATTCTGGTCCTCAACCCTGGGTCTCATGGCAGTGTGCCTCTGGGCCCACTTCTGGGTTTCTTGAGGATCCAAAAAGATGAAAATCTTGCCCAGATGTATGATCCTTAGCCGAGCCAGGAAGATCAGGCCGTGTATTATCCAATATTGTCCTACTGCAACATGGCTCTTGTGCCATCAGATTTTTTCCTCTTCTGGTGTGTGGCATACACAATGTCGGGGAAGAGGCGAACCTGTCCCCCATCCTAGAGAAGGGTCCTCTTCCATCTGGCCAAGGCCAGCTTGTAGTCCCTGGAGCTGATGCCATGCATGACCACAACAACCCAGCGATGGGCATCTGGGTTATCCGGTTGGCCCTGTGGAGTCACCCGATATGCCTTCTGTATACGTTGGGCCCTTGGTGCAACCTCCTTCCCGAGAGTAATAGATGACCTCCCTCACAACCATCTGGGAGACCCAAGATGCGAACATTTGCTGCCCTTGTATGATTTTCGTGGGTCTCCAAGTGGGATTTCAGGTGGTTGTTCTCTTTTAGCACAGTAGTGACGACACCCATTGCCACATCAGCTCTTTTCACAGCCTCAACAGCAGTACCCTGGATGGACTCCACAGTACCCTCGATGCTAGCCACTTGATTGGTCAGGGAGTCAGATTTATCAGAAAGCCCGGCAACCAAAGATATCAGTCTATTAACCCTAGAGTTTGAAGGATTTCTTTGCCAAAAGATTCTGGGAGTTCCGTAGTGCACCTTTGGGTGAACCTCGTGGCTGGAGCTCCAGAGGGCATTTTAGGTTTAGCTCAGTCGCCTAATTTTTTTTCTTTTCTAGGATTCCCTATTCTCTTCAGCAACCTCACAACTCCTTGTGGTACTCGTAAAAGTGTTGTTTCTTTAGAAAAATCTATCTGCACTTTGTATTCAGTTTGTTTGTGATCTTTGTGGAGCTCTAACTTGGAATGGCCATCCTGCTTGGGCTCCACAGCACCCCATCCTGACTCAGCACCATTTTGTAAATAAATTGCCAGGGCTACGGAAAACAGTTTTAACCAGAAAACAAACAGTGAGTGTAATGCATAAAAACTTTAATCTTGTAAGTAGGAGCACCCTTCGTACCACCGGCTACTAAACTTTACTCTGTATGGAATAATTTACCTCAGACCACAAGATACTAAAATTAGTTGGCAAAAAATTAAACTATGTTTTTTGTCACAAGCAGCCTGTCCCAGAAATTGTTGTCCATCTACTGACTTAGGATAACTGTCCTTTTAGTTGCTGTTCTTAGGTTTCCTTTGTACTACTCCAACGTTTCTACTGCACTTTTTTTTATACTCCTTTATTATTTTTTAGATGTATATCTTAGATTATGCATAAAATTACATCTTTCAAGTCTTACAATAATTGACGACTTTTTTTTTTTTACAATTATAGCACAATCTCCCTTGTACAAGATATCATAGTAAATAATCATTCAGGTTCAGATTATACCCATATAGATCCTTTAAAAGAGCTGTTAAAGCCATAAAAGAAAACAAAAAATAAACTTATTTAACACAACTCTAAGCCACCAGTGTCCCTTGTCTTTTTTCAGTTCTGTTTGAATCTCTATCTACAGCATTAGTTTATAGCGTATTCTTTTTGTTAAGTTGATACAATTGGTTCGTCTCTTATTTATATTTCCTCCGGTTAATTCAGTCCTCTTTTTACTTTATGTCACTAATCCTTATCCTGTTCCTAATGAGCATCTCTCCTATATGCCCTTATTACTCTTTTCTGCCATCTAGTTGTCTGGTGGGGGTAAGCAGTTCCCATCTATTCCAAATATTATTAAACAGTTCTTTTCTTTTCTTTGATTGATTATCCAGGTTATTTTCTCTGCTGATTGTATTTGTTGTACAATCTCTAGCCATTCTGTTCCTTCTGAAGGGGCCTACTGCAGCCATTTTCTCATTATGGCTTTCAGTGCCGCAGCAACAAGAACATTCCAGAGATGTGTTTCATCTCGTCCCTTCATTTCCCTGGGACACAGTCCCAGTACTAGGTGTTCAGAACCTAATTCTGTGTGAAACATAAATAATGTCTTTAATTTGCCTATCACTTGGTTCCAAAAGGGTCTCAGCTTGGGACAGTGCCAAAAAACATGTGCTAATGTAGACCTATGTGTTCCACATCTACTCCAGCAAGATGGGCTAAATCGCCGGTCCCAATGGGCCATTTGAATAGGAGCTAGAAAATATCTAATTCACACTTTCCAGCAAAATTGTCTCCAAGTAGGAGAGGAAGTGGTGGACCATGTGTGTCTCCATAGTCTCACCCATTCCCTATCAGTAAGAGTGATGTCCAGATCTTTCTCCCACTTTTTCAGAATAGGCTTAGTGGATGCCGAATTTCCCATGTTATATGCATAGTATAGTAAGGTAATTGCTTTTTTACCATATAGTGAATTCCATATATCCCTAAATGGTGTTTGTATTATTCCCAGTCCCTCTACTTTAGACCCCTGCTTTTGCAGTTCCCTAATGTAGTGTCTAAGTTGATAGAACCTCAACCGGTCTGAGTGTGTCCTCCCATAGATACTCTGTGCCTGTTCAAAAGACAAAATCTGTGTGCCCTGCATTAGCTGATATGGGGATGTGATTCCTCTTTCTGCTTGTCTTAGGAACCACGTGTCCTGTACTGCAGGGAGAAACCCAGGTTCATATACCCACCAACGAAACAGCCACATGGCTTTTTGTATTTTCCCTCTCTAATACCCCTTCCCCAGCCCTCCAGTACAGTCTTAATGCCTGAAAGATATGTTTGACAGTTAAATTTAGTTATAGGCAGGAAAATAATAGCTCCAAAAGGGGAGTCAGTTTGATCTATGGAATCTATTCTTTTCCATAATGCATTATAGTTTTTGTTTTCCCATAACAGGGCTATCCGCATTTGAGATGCTATCCAGTACCCTGCTAAATCTGGAAAAGCCACACCTCCTTCCATTTTTGGTAAATACAATATTTTTCTTTTAATTCTCGGACGCCTTTTCCCCCATGCATAAGAGTAATATTTGCTGCCAGTTTGCCAGCCTGGATTGTGAGACTTTGCAGGGAATGCATTGGCATAAATATAAGAATCATGGCAAGGCATTCATTTTCAAGGTCTGTACCTTGGCCCCAAACGATAAAGGTAAAAGGTTCCAACATAAGATATCTGCTTTTAATTGGGCAATCAGGAGTGGGTAATTTAAATTATATAATTCTCTAGAAGTCTTACCTATAACAATCCCCAAGTACCTCATACTAGAAAGTTCCCATTTCATGGGGTATTGTTCCCTTATTGTTAATGTAGGTGTGTAATGGAGACCCAGTGTTTCTGTCTTATCCTTATTTAGAATGTAGCCAGAGATTGTCGAGAACCTGTCCAATTGCTTCATCAACCGTGGCATAGATTCTTCAGGTCTGGACATGTATACCAGTATGTCATTGGCATACAATGCCACTTTATTCTCCCTGTCCTTCATCTGTATCCCATGTATCTGATGGTTCTGTCTTATACTTTCTGCCAAATGCTCAATGTACAGAGCAAAAAGTAATGGAGAGAGGGGGCAACCCTGTCTTGTACCTCTCTCAAGGGTAAATCCCATAGAAATATGTCCATTTGCTCTTACATATCCCATGGGACTTTTATATAGTTTGAATAGGTTCTTGGTGAAGTCTTCCGGGATCCCAAACCCAGAAAGGACCTTTTTCAGGAAAGACCAAGAGACTTTATCAAAAGTTTTTTCAGCATCAAGACTCATTAATAACGATGGAATTTTATAATGATTTATGTGGTCTACTATGTGTATGGTTCTTCTCAGATTATCCTGGGCCTGTCTGCCTGGGACAAATCCCGTCTGATCCAGGTGTATCATTGAGGGCAGAACTTCTTGAAATCTATGAGCAATCATAGATGTATATAGTTTATAGTCATTGTTCAGTAAGGAAATGGGTTGGTAAGCAATGCACTTAGAGGGGTCCTTTCCGGGCTTGGGAATCACCGAGATGACAGCCTGTGCCCACGACGGGGGTGGCTCTCCCTCTCCACTAAACACTACCTGTATAGTCTGGAACAGAAGGGGCTGCACCAGTTCTGTGAAAGTTTTATAGAACTCATCTGCTAGGCCATCAAGACCGGACATTTTCTGGTCTTCATTCTCCCTATCTCTATTTTGAGCTCCTGGTATGCGAAGGGTTTAATGAGTTATACTTTCTGTTGCTCTGTGAGTGTTGGAAGTGTTATTTTTCCCACAAAATCTTCTGTGAGGGTGTCTGGAACAGGGGGACTAGCTTTATATAACTTAGCATAGTATTCCCTGAAGGTTTCTGCTATATCTTTTATTTTTGTCACCCTCTGTACGTGGATGTTGCAGTTGACTAATTACTGCCCTTGTTCTTTGCACTCTCAGTCTAGCTGCCAATAATTTCAGTGAACGGGGGCCCCCCTCATAAAATTTCTGCCTTAGAAAAATCAGTTTTTGTTCTACCTGGTAGTCCGGCAAATTCCCTAGTTGTTTTTTAAGAGCTAATAGTTCTTTGTATCTATCTCTCTTATATTGTCGTTTTTGTTCATCTTAGAGTAATTTTATTTTCTTCTGAAGATCTAATTTGGTCATTTCCCTTTCTCTTTTCTTTTTTGTTGATATCTCAATAAACTTTCCTCTAAGAACCGCCTTCGCCGTATCTCATAGTATATTCACTGTAATGTCTGGGGTATTATTCTCCTCCAGATATTTCTCATATGTATCCTTTATGACTTTCTGTATCTTCTCATCTTTAAGAAGAGGCACATTAAGCCTCCAAATTATATTTTTATGAAAATCACCCAAATCCATAGAGAGAAAAAAAGGGGCATGGTCTGATAAGACCATGTCTCCAAACCAAGTTGAGTACACTCTTTGTGTCTCTTCTTTATATAGAAAAAAATAATCTAGTCTTGAATACGTCCTATGAGGATTTGAAAAAAATGTATAGTCTCTCCTAGTTTTATTAGTCTGGTGCCATATATCTATCATCCCCATCTCCGTTAAAAGCATATGTAACTGTTTAGCTATTCTATTTGATTGTCTCAGAACTTTAGAGGTAGTGTCCAGAACAGGGTTAAAAAAGCTAGGTTAAAATCTCCCCCACAAATCAATGTCCCCTCCGCCCAGGTCTGTAGCTGTAGGAAAAAATCTTGATAGAGTTTATATTCAGAGCCTGGGGGGATGTACAGTGAGACCAAGGTAATCCTCTGTCCCCTATATAATCCCTTCAATGCCATATACTTGCCCTCTTTGTCAATCCAGATATCGTCCTTTTGAAATTGAACCCCCTTCGAGATCAATATTGCCGTTCCTCTCCTCCTTCCCTTCCCATATGTAGAGGCATGTACCCTTTCAAACCCCATCCTGGACAACTTCTCATGTTCACTCTTCGAGAGATGTGTCTCCTGCATAAGTGTAAAAAATGCTTTTGTCTTTTTAATATATGTCAGAATTTTACTTCTCTTAACCGGGTTAGTTAGCCCGTGGACATTGTAAGAGCAGATTAATGTATTCTTGTTATTCATTTTGACAGATAGAGAAAAGTCAGTTCCATTCTCATGATGAACCCCTTTCCCATAACTGATCCATTGGTTTCTATTAGTAGTCGGTTAATCTCACCCTTCTCACATCTGGTAGCTATAAACATATAAGTCAACAGGGCTTTAATAAAACAGTCGTGCATAATTCTAGTAACCAACTGGGCAATTTAGAATTTTCAACTATTTAGTAACTCCCAAGGTAGGAAACCCTGCTATCTTGGTTTCTATTCTTAGTGAGAATCCCCCTCCTCCTCGCCTCCAGGGGATATGACTAAGTAGGGGTATGAGTATTCTTTCCTCAGACTGAGGTTCTTTCCCCACAAGCCACTCATTCTCAATGTAATCGGCTTGTGCAAATAATACTACGTCACTGACCTTTTTAGTACTCTAAGACAATTACTCTCCTCTTCGGTGGAGGGGGTTATGGGCAGGGAAAAACAGCTTTTCGGATATATTAGGGAAAAAAGAAATGCGGAAGAAGGAAGTGTTAGTCTGACAGGAGGACAGGGTAATTAATAGAGGAGGACGTGAAGAAGGCAGACATTCTTATTGACTTCTTTGGCTCAGTTTTCACAGTGGAAGACAGCGGGCCTTTGCTGAAAAGTTGCATAAAGGTTGCTGATGGGGGATCCCATAAATTAGGCAGAAGATATTTACACATGAAAGAGTCAGAAAAGGGCTGTCAGCCTCAAAATAGATAGGTTCCCAGGATGCATCCAAGGGTGCTCAGGAAAATGGCCTTGGAACTGGCTGAACCACTGGCAGGGCTGGCTATTCAATAGCTCAGTTTCATCAGGGGTGGTTCTAAAAGTCTAGAGGTTAGGCGACGTAGTTCCACTGCATAGGGATGGGGACAAGAAGCAGCAACAGGGTAACTACAGGGCTGTCAGTCGTACCTCCATTATGGGTAAACTGATGGAGACTCTAGTCAAAGATGACCTAGTGGACTTCCTGGCCAGTAATGGGCTCCAGGATAGAAAACAACACAGGTTTGTGGCAGAAGGTTTTGTAAGACCAACCTGATAGCATTCTTTGACTGGATGCTCAAGACAGTAGATAAGGAGCAAGCAGTATATGTACTCTACTTTGATTTCAGCAAGGCATCCAACTCAATGCCACACAGAAGGATGCTGAAGAAGCTAGAGGATCTTGGTGTGGTGAATGACTTAGTTAGATGGGTAGATGGTTGGGGGAAGACAGTAGATGATAGTGGTAAACAGAGTTAAATCCTGGGGGAGAGAGAGAGGTAACAAGTGGCATGCCACAGAATTCAGTCCTTTTTAGTATGTTCAGCAGTGACCCGGGAGAAAGAATTCAGGGCAAGTTGTGTCTCTTTACAGATGACACTAATCTTTGTGGTAGCATAGACAGCAAGAAGGGAGTAAAGGAGTTGCAGAAGAACCTGCAAAGGTTGGCGAGGTGATCCAAGGTTTTGCAGTTGAAATTCAGTGCCCAAAAAGTGTAAGGTGATGCTTATTGGGAACATGAACCACAGGACAGAATATTGGATGGGAAGGGTAAGCTGGACACTACTGCTGAGGAAAGGGACCTAGGAATCATCGTAAGTGAAACCCTTAAACAATCTAGCCAATGTAACAAGACTGACAGCAAGACAACCAGGATGTTTGGATGTATTGGGAGGGGATTTGGTAGCAGTGTAAAGAAGGTATTACAACCTCTCTACAGATCACTGGTAAGACCACATCTGGAGTACTGTGCCCAGTACTGGAGCCATCACTTGAGGACAGACAGGGACAGGCTGAAGTCGATGCAGTGTAGAGTAACAAAAATAATTCATGGCCTGCAGGACAGCTCATTCAAGGATTGGCATAGAACACTGAACATGTTTTCACTGACGGCCAGAAAGGAGGGGGCGTTATGATAGAGACCTCCATATTACAGAAAGGAATGGACAAGGTAAACTGCGAGGAGCTATTCAAATAGAACACAGTACATGAGTGGGAGCTGATGGGAGGGAAATTCAGGAGGGAAGTGAGGAAGTCCTGTTTTACAGAGAGAGTGGTTGGACAATGGAACAGTCTGCTGGCTGAAGTGGTGGGCACCAAGACCATGGCTTCAAACACAGTTGGGACAGAGTTAAGGGTGTAATAGTCACCCAGGGGGCTCACAGCAAGGTAGGGAACATGGGGCGGGTAGCGTGGGCATAAATCCCATATAGACACTAGGTATCAGTGGTAGGATAGGGTATTATGGGCAGACTAACTGGACCAGTGTTTTTTTTCTGCTCAGCTTTTAAGTTTCGGGGGCATGGCTAGCCATCACGATGTGCAGCAGCACTTTGGCAGAGCTCCTGCAAGGCTACCTTGAAATTACTGACTAAAAGCCTTAAAAATTGCAGAAATAGGAGAAATAACATGGAATACTTACTTCCGAGACTGTAAGAAACATTTTGAAACAAAGCTTGTGACTTCTGCACCATGGGGAATCTGAGGACAGCAACACCCCAAAGCCAAAGAGCTCAGAATTTTCTTCAACTGCATGGTGCTCACTCAGATGCTGCAAAGGACTCGGGCTTGGGTACTATGGAGGACCACACTGGGGGTAGCTCTAGAATCCTTGGAAAAAAAATTTGAACAATTATGCTTCTCCATTGCAAAAATGGGCAAAAAGTTGGATTCACAATCTCAAGACTCAGCACTGCAGAAAAAACACTAGACCTGGACAAGACAAACTCTACTGATGCCAATAAACTTGCAGATTGAGCGCTAACTTTGGCAGATAATTTTAAGAAAGCACTCACCTAAGGATCTGGTTCTAGGATTCTGAAAATCTCTTAGAAACTCAGAATACCAGAGCGTAGGTGTTACCAGAGGGTATGAAGGGTGGAAATATACTCATGTTCATGGAACAGTGGCTCCATACTGAACTGCATCTACTGGAACCCCCATGCCCCAAATGGGTATACAGAGTTTATCCTTCATTGAGTGGTCACTAGATCAGAACACCCCAGGCCTGTTCTACATGGTTTTCTGTCTGCCTGAAATATAGAAAAAATGTTTTGCGGCAGCAAAATGAACAGCTGTAACGATCAATGGGCAAAAAAATCTTATTTTTCCAAGACTTGGTTTGATGCAAGAGGCAGTAGGTATTTAATGGGGTGAAAAATGAATTAAACAAATGCTGTTCACCTTATTGTCTCCTGTTCACTTGCACCTCACTATCCAGAACAAACCACACTCATCCTCAGACCGAAAAGAGATAATTAAATTGCTGGAGTGGTTGGTTGTTTTACTTAATTTATCTGACCCTCTGTTATCCTATGACCAGGTGGGATAACAGAGGATCAGAGAAATTAGGTAAAACAACGCCTTCTATGTTCTATAGCTCAGTTTGGGTGGAGGGATCCAGGGGACCCACTAAATAGTTATGACTCACTTTGTTTTACTGTGTAAAATGCTGGTGTTGTTTTGCTCATTAGGCTCTTTTTAGGCCTCTAGGTGCAGTATAGCAGGGACAGTCTTGTTTAAGTGAACATTACACACTGGCAGTGTGAGAATGAAACAGTCTATTTGCATATGTGCCATAAATGGAATAATCTGAATGAGGAGGTGTCCTTAAGGATTATCCCATCCAGGGTATGGAAATAAGGCAGGAAGTGTAGCCTAGAGTGTATCTGCCTAGTGCCAAAGGTCATGGAGACAGTCTTCTTGGTGTTTAGGAATAACTGATGTGAAGCAAACCAGAGCTGAACCTGGTGGAAGTCATGCTGTAGGGTGGTTGCTACATCAGCAGGGCATTTGTCAGAGGTAAACAAGACAGTGTCATCAGCATACATGTGGATAGAGGAGGAGGGGGAGCAGACTGAAGGCAAGTCATTGAGGAAGATGGAGAAGAGAATGGGACCAAGCACAAAGCCCTGTGGAACCCCTGTGGTTTTGGGGAGGGGAGATTGCATTCTGGATCTTGTCTGATTGTATTCTGCCTGTCAGATAAGCTCTAAACCAGTTACAGGCAGGTGAAGACAGTCTAGCTGCTGTAAGGGAGTCAAGAGGAAGGGCATGGAAAACTGTGTTGAAAGCCTTGGCGAGGTCGATGAAGATGGCAG